>JAVGWX010000005.1:75594546-76194546 GCA_036924085.1 Ariolimax columbianus
TTTGGGTGTTACAAATTCCTCTTATAACGTGTATTTTGTGCGTTTTTAAAATTAGACCATCAAAGCGCCGAGATATATTTCAATCGACATATTATAGGATATAGTCGAACACATAATACACAAGAGCGATTAAAAGCAAACGACTAAGATGAAAACGAGGCCGGAAAATGAATCAGTTCAGTTCAGTTCATCCCGTAATCCATCAGGTCGTTGGGGCACACATGAAGACATGAAAATCCCACGCCAGCTCTCTCTGTCTGTCGCCGCCTGACGTATCTCACCGTGACGAAGGCCTGACCACTCAGTGATTTTGTCCACCCATCTCTTCCTTGGACGTCCTCGCCCTCTCTGTCCCGGTACGGATCCAAAGAGTATCGAGTTGGGAATTCCGTTGGACCTCGCGACGTGCCCGCACCAGGCCATCTTTCGTCTTTTGATAGTTGTGAACATATCTTCAAAAGGACCAATAGCGTCTTCAACTCTCTGACGGATGTCTACGTTCGTGACACGATCCTTATATGTAACATTTAGGAGTTTTCTATAGTACCGCATTTCCATTGCATGTATTCTGCCCTGGATATCTGCTGTAATGGTCCAGGTCTCGCAGGCATACAGAAATATTGACAGCGCCAAAGAGCGCAGTAGTCTGACTTTTATGCCGAGGGCGAGGCGCTTGTCTCGCCAAATAGGTTGCAGCCTAGATAGTGCCGCTGTTGTTTGTGCTATTCTGACAATCACCTCTGGCTTCGAACCCTCTTCGCTGATCAACGATCCAAGATATTTGAAACGTTTCACCACCTCAAGTACCTGCCCATTTGCCTCTATGACAGATTGAAACCCTGCTACGTTATTGGTCATGAGCTTTGTTTTATCAGCATTTATTTTCATACCAAAACTCAGGGCCGTTCTATCCAATCTACCAATCAACTCCTTGAGTTCCCTTTCTGTGCCTGCCAATACATCAATATCATCAGCAAAGCGGAAGTTTGTGATAAACCTGTCACCTATTTTAACCGTGCCAACATGTCCTTTTAAGGTCGTCTCCATTATTCTCTCCAAGAAGATATTGAAGAGAGTGGGGGAAAATGAATATCGACAGGCATAACCTTCAGAGTGAACCCGTGACGCCGTGCTTAAGTAGACAGGATAGAGAAATTCACAATATGGAGGTACACGTTACCTGGAGAGGGATGGACTACGCCAGTTGCAAGGGCCCAAGACAAACCGATATTGCAGAAAGCATAGGGAGAAAAAAAGAGAAATGCGCCGGCCGTTTCAATACACAACAATGACAATCATACCATTAAGGTTAACTCATCCAGACGGAAGATTCGATATCCTGGCGGAAACTGATCCAACAATCTGCAGTATTGGCGCCCCAATTACCTTTCAGGTTACGGGACTGATGATGATTGATGAGTCTCTCACGATTGCTTACTAATTGAGCACAAACTTGACATTTCACTAGCACAATGTGCGACGTTTGGTACTGACAACTATACTGAAAAAGACATACAATGAAGTCAGTCTAACACTCTATCACTAAGGCTTCACAGCTTTGTGATACCATAGCCTACGATGGGGATCTTCTCATAGTACCACACGTTGATGTCATGTTACGTGCACCCTTCTCTCATTTATTTTATTTGAGTTACAATTTACAAACACAAAAGTGAGATACCCTTTGAAAATCCACACAAACACACACAAAACGTAAACACTAAACCACTTTGCACCTAGTCTCCCTGGAAATAACGGCCGTAAAGACCTCCCTCGCACCGACTAAAAAAGGAAATTGAAACATTCGATTGTAACAAAACGCTGTAAAATGGCCCATTCGATTTCGAACACAATCGGGTTTATTCATTGCTGCGTTTATTCAAAGCTTGGATGGATCGATGACGTGAAATGTTGAACTAATCGATAACCTGTTTAATGTGTGTCTGTTAGACGGACCGATGCTTTTCAATTTGCGGCATTTTACTGGAAGCTTAGATAACTGAATTAACCCGCAACCGTATTATATAGTGTTATATCGCTTCCTTTTTGTCTTCTTCTTTGTCATCTTCTATTTCGTCCGCAACTTCTTTGTCTTCTGTGTATTCTTCCTCCTGGCCGTTTTGTGCTTTTTATAATTCTCATCCTTTGTCTTCTTCTTTGTCTTCTTCATCTTCTTTGTTTTCTTCTCAATATATTAGTCCTCTTTGCCCTCTTTGTCTTCTTTTTCTACCTCGTTGTCTGCTCAGTCTTCGTTGTCTTCATCTACTTCTTTGTCTTCACCACAGTCTGTGTCTTCGTCTCCAGATTTGCGTTCTTCTCTTTCTCCCTCATCTCCAATTTTGTCATTGCAGTCTTTTTCTTATTTTCTGTATTGTGTCTTTTTCTCCTTCTATGTCTTCGTCCCCTTCATTGTATTCTTCTCATTCTGTATCTTATTCTCTTTCTTTGACTTCTTCTCCTTCAAGGTCTTCTTTTAATTTTGTGTCCAATTCTCATAATTTTGACCTTCTCATTTTTGACGTTTTTATTTATATGTGTCTTCTTCTCCTTCATTGCCTTATTATCATTGTGTGCCTTCTTATGGAGTGATTTCTTCTCATTGTGTGCCTTCCTATGGAGTGATTTCTCCTCATTGTGTGCCTTCTTATGGAGTGATTTCTTCTCATTGTGTGCCTTCCTATGGAGTGATTTCTCCTCATTGTGTGCCTTCTTATGGAGTGATTTTTTCTCATTGTGTGCCTTCTTTATATTTTATGCTTTCTTTTCTTATTGTGTCTTCCCCTTCATTGTCTTTATCAAATTCTGTGCCTTCTTCTTTATTTTTTTCTTCATTTCGTGCCTTATTAAATACCTTCTTCTCACCGTGTGCCTTCTTATTGTGTGCATTCTTCTCACCGTGTGTCTTCTTATTATGTGCCTTCTTCGGGTGCCTTCTCATTTTATGCCTTCTCATTTCGTGCATTTTCATTATTGTAAACCTTCTTATTGTGTGCCGTCTTCTTGTTTCGTGCCTTCTTTTCATTTTGTGCCTTCTTATTGTGTCCCTTCTCACTGTGTGCCTTCTCATTGTGTGGTTTCTTCTCATTTCGTGTCTTCTTATTGTATGCCTTCTCATTTTGTGATAATCTTATTGTGTGCTTCTTCTCATTGTGTGCCTTCTTTTCATTATGTGATTTTTTTCTCATTCTTGGTCTTCTAATTTTGTACCTCCTTCTCATTTAGTGTCATTTCATTGTTTTGTCTTCATCTTTTTCTTCATTGTCTTCTTTATATTTTTACGTTCTTCTCACTTTGTACCTTCTTTTCATTCTGTGACTTCTTCTCATTGTGTGTCTTCTTCTCATTTTGTGTTTTTTTCTCATTCTGTGACTTCTTCTCATTGTGTGTCTTCTCATTTTGTGTTTTTTTCTCATTCTGTGACTTCTTCTCATTGTGTGTCTTCTCATTTTGTGTTTTTTTCTCATTCTGTCTTCTTCTCATTTGTGTCTTTTCCTAATTATTTGTATTTTTAACATTGTGTGTCTTTGTCTCATTAGGAGTTTTCTTCTCATTATGTGTGTTCTTCTCCATTCATGTCTTCTCATTTTGTGTCTTTATCTTATTACGTGTTTTCGTCTCATTAACTGCCTTCCTCTTCAATGCGTTCTTCTCCTTCAATGTCTTCTTCTTCTTTAACGTCTTTTTTTTTGTTGCTTTCATGTCTTTTTCTCATTTCGTGTCTTCGTCTCATTACGTGTTTTCGTCTCAATATGTGTCTTCTTCTCCATCAATGTCTTCTTCTCCATCAATGTCTTCTTCTCATTATGTGTCATCTTCTACTTCATTGTCTGCTTCTCATTTTGTGTCTTAGACTTATTACGTGTTTTTGTCTCATTATGTGCCTTCGTTTCATTCAATTTCTTCTTTTCCTTCAATGTCTTATTCTTCTTCAATGTCTTCTTCTCATGATGTGTCTTCTTCTACTTCATTGTCTTCTGTCCATCTCTTTTTCTTATTTTGTGTCAAATTCTTATTCTTTAATATTTTCTCCTTCTTTGTCATCATCTCCTGCTTTGCTATGATCTCCTTCTTTTTTTCTTTGGTTACACCCGTGTCTTTCTTTTGTTCCTTTATTGTTACTTTTATATATTGTTCGTCCTGTTTTCTATATTCGTTTTCTTCTTAAGTTTGCTCTTCTCTTTTTGATTCTTCTACTGTTTTTTTCTTCTGATCTCACAAAAATGACAATTCCAATACACAGCGCATTCTTCAAATTGATTTATATATAGATCGTTCAAATAAAAAATAACCATTCTTCAAATTGATTTATTGCTAGATCATTCTAATAAGGCAACCCATTATTGAAATTGATTTATTGCTAGATTATTCCAATAAGGCAACCCATTATTTAAATTGATTTATTGCTAGATTTTTCCAATAAGGCAACCCATTATTTAAATTGATTTATTGCTAGATTATTCCAATAAGGCAACCCATTATTTGAAATGATTTATTGCTAGATAATTACAATAAGACAAGACGCTCTTCAAAATTATGTATATACATACATCACCCAAATAAGGAAATAAAAAAAAAATAAACAAGCTTATTTCCACTTTGCAAGGCCAATTTCTCTCACATAATAAAGTCACACCATTGAACAGACAGTTGTTAGACCTGAAAGCATTTGCTAAATCGACGAGACACTTGTTAAACATAGCGAGACCTTTTTTAAGCTGATGAGATACTTGGTCGTCGGGCGACAGTCAAGAGACATGTTAATTAATTGTTTCGCTTTCTGCCGCGACAGTCAAGAGACGTATAAATGTTCTCATATTCTGATGAGACACACTTTCTGATGAGATAGACAGAGATGTATTAATAGTTTAAATTTCTTCTGAGACAGTCAACAGGCGTATTAATTGTCTCTCTTTCTGATGAGATAGTCCAGATACGTATTAATAGTTTCACTTTTTGCTGAGACAGTCAAGAGACGTTTTAATGGTCTCATATTCCGATGAGACAGTCAATAAACGTATTAATGGTCTCATATTCCGATGAGACAGTCAATAAACGTATTAATGGTCTCATATTCCGATGAGACAGTCAATAAACGTATTAATGGTCTCATATTACTATGAGAATACAGCCAAGAGACGTGTTAATGATATCTCGGAAGACTTATTGGGTACATTCATTGATCGCCTGGAAAATACTACCTAGTTTCCACTTAGTCTAGATGAGTCAACTGATATCAAATGTTACGCCCAACTAATAACGATCGTGCAATTTATAGGTGAAGGCTGTATTAAAGAGAACTATTTGCTTTGTAAGGTATTACCTGAACGTACAACTGGCGATGACATTTTTCAAGCAACAGATGGTTTTATATAGAATCCATGGCACCGAATGGAAACGTTACACAAGTGTTTGCAATGATGGAGCCATAGCTATAACGGTGAAAGGTACAGGAATCGTATCCTATATCACAACAGAAAAGCCATCAATTAATACTACACACTATTTACTTCACCGTGAAGTAGTCGTGGCCAAAAATTTACAGGAAGAGATATCACTATTAACAGTTTTGGGCCAGAGTATTAAGATGTGTTATAAAGTAAATGCAGTGAAGCTTAGATAGAAGTTGAAAATGGCACTTCAACGGAAAATAAACTTGGTAAAATCTAGAACTCACGTTTATTTGAAGTGCTTTTTTAAATATAAACTCGATCATGCCACTATTGTTTACTTCTCCACACAGAAGTTCGATTGATTACTAAAAAGCAAAGTGTTGGCGTTACAGAATGAACTTGAAAATGAGGTGAAACAATTTCTTATAAAACCAAAATGAGACAGATGTTAGTAAATTGTTGGTAAAATGCTCATGTCTGTCCTATTTGGTGGACATTTTTGAACAGTGAATTTAATAGAAAGTTGCAAGGCCCGCATGAAAAATGTTGATAGACTGGACAAAAATTACATGGGTTTACAAGTAAATTTGAATGATGATAAAGCTTAAACTCGGGTCATTAGAACTAGAGATATTTTAAATAATGTTATCACAAACGACAACAGCAATATTTGACATGGATGAAAACATTTCGTTATGCTCAAACAAGGGGAACTGAGACGCTAGTCCAGTCGGCCACAACATACTGCCCAGGACGTCGCATCAGGGTCAATACACTGACCAAGACCACAATTTCTCTTCCATGGAGCGGTTCTCAAGGCAGCCTGGCTGACGAGATGTGCATCGACGTGATCCCAGTAGTAGTGAGCGCCACGCAAATAAATCTAAGCATAGCAAAACCGCCTGGAGGACTGCAGTCCACCTTCATCGACATGCTCGTGATGTGATGAAAGCTACTACATCAAGCCCCTTAACATCTTTTTCAGGGCACAATTGTGGACATTATACAACACTAACAATGCTCAAACAACAAATCTACACAATATTTTAATCTCTCCGAAATAAAGAAATATCAATGAATTCCAAACTCGTCTCCATTGTCTGGTTATGTGGTGATACAGAAAAGTGATGAAACATTAACACTTTAAACATGTTTTTGCCTTCCAGTGAACGAAGAGTATCCCACAACTGCTAGTCAATATGTATCACTTGAAATGCCATTTTCAACTTCTATATGTATAGGTTAATCTTCCCGGCGTTGAATTCACATAAAATTAAAAAGATACCAAGCATTTATGTTCCTTAAAACAGGCGTCAGTATATCACTAGTTTTCTTAAATATTGTTGAGTTTTCTCCCTATGTCACAGAACCGTTCTTTATTAAAATTGTAGGTGGAAAGTCAATAATGCTGGTGTGTAAATATTACTGTGCATTTGATATTGTCTTGTTTATTTTCCAAATGAATTTGATTAAGTATTTAAAGACTCAACAAATTAAATACAAAACTGTTCAAATTATAAGCACTGTCTTTTGAGTTATTACGGTTTTAAAATGTTTAATCAAATATTATCAGTCTATTTAAATACTACATTTAGTCCACCATTGATTTTTTAAAGATATTTGTGTGTGCTTGTAGTGAACAAGTTTACCTAGCGCTGACATAGACAACTAAAATTACATTAAAGAAAATTGAAAAACACATCGTATTGGCAATATTTTACCAAATAATATTCCATATTTAGATCTGTGAAGTCATTGAGATTATTCGAGAAAATCCTTCCTGCCTACGTCTATGTACAACATTTGTACTCACAACAATTCCAGATTCCGGGTGAAATTCATTCCTATCTAGAGAACCACATTTTTAATTCATTCGAAAACCTGAAGTAACACATTTTCTCCAAACAATGCAGTTTCAGGTTAATCGAAGCAGCCATACTGCTCTAGAAACATCTTGCAACTAACGAGGACGTGCGTCGCCTGACAGTCAGTCAGACTATCAAACGTTGCAAGCGATTTCACGCCTGAAAAAGTCAGATTTAAACTCAGTCCCTACTGTTGTGAGAAGGTAAAGCCGCCCGCCCACCCACTTTCTTGCTTTCAGCGTATTGACCTGTTGTATCAGATTGTAATGTCGCTTGTAGGCTCACTTCTATTCACTCATTTATTCTTTTTTTTTCACCCTGATGTGAAGTATGGCCCACCAGTTCAGCTGGCCATTTATAAAACAAGCCTGAAAGCAAGCATTTGTAATCATTGACCTTTCGTTCCAATGTGAAGCATGACTTTTATCTGCAGTTTAACGGAAATTCTGTATTAGTGGCTGATTATAATGGCAATGTTTTTTTTCTTCACATAATGAAGTTGCTAGCCCCAAGCACAATCTTCTTTTGTCGCCGTTTACGACACATTAGGAAGGAAACATTGGCGTATTCTCAAGTCTGTTCGCACTTATTCAGATGACATTTTGGTTTGCTATTATATGTTCTGAAACTGTAAAATCAAGAACTAGCGTCGGTGTTGGATAAACCACGCTGACCAATACACCACGTCACGTCCATGCCGCTCTCCTAGAAACAGGCAGTTTTCCAGCAGTCTGACCAACGAGGTGGGGATTGATAGATACCGTGCTTATCATAGCGGTAAGCCTTCTCACAAGTCCGGCTTTGCACTGCAGCTCGAATAACTCAGGTTTACCTTCATCAGTAATCCGAGCTACAATAACCAATTACTAAAGAAAAATCGTCAAGAGTGAATCTCAGAACGAGCAGCTTCCAACAACAAGTACAACAGAAACAACAACAACAGTACACCTGCAACATAAACCTTCTAGGCTAGAAGACTCTCCAGTTGTGACATTCCCACATACCAATCTTCAGAGCAGACTTCTGGGTTTGGATAAAAGCTAAAAACATTATCTAATAACTGACACGTGATACAAATCAAGAATAACTTGTTATCATGGGAGATAAGAAGGTGAAGTAGAGAAAGGTGAAAACGACAAGTATGGCTCATTAACCTTTGTAGCCCGATTGTTTCCGGAGCCCTAAAGAGGATCAAATAATACATTCCCATTCACCTGCCAGGCATCCCACGAAAGGCGACTAAAGTGGATGGTCATGGGGCTGGCTAGCCCATCCTGCAGAAACATTCATTCACAAAAACGGCTATAGAATAGGACTATTCTAAGCTGGTTGACTTCGAATGTATTTCTTAAGGAGAGATACTACCCTAAGCTTCATAACGAAAAGCTACCCAAGCATGGACTGGACCCTTGCATACACCGACGGTTCTGTAACAAACACAACACAGAACGGAGGGGCAGGAGCATTCCTGAACCTACCAAATGGCAGAAAAATAACACTGTCATTCGCTACTGGTAAGTACACAAGCAATTTCAGAGCGGAGGCAGAGGCACTGAGGGCGGCAGTGGAAGAAATGGTGACACACAGTAAAAATGAAAGTCATATAGTCCTGCTTACAGATGCTCTCGCCGTAGTCACAGCGCTAAAGAGCCAGAAAAACACTGAGCTTAATGACTTAAGAGCAGCACTCTGCAAACTGTGCCAGCAGTCCGCACCAAAAAGGGTAGTGGTACAGGGGGTCCCATCACACTGCAACATCCAAGGCAACGAGGAGGCAGACAGACTGGCAAAAGAAGGTGCAAGACTACCACAACCAGATACCAGTATGACGTACGAAGAGTTAAAACGGCTTATCAAAGCCAGATACATGACCAAATGGGAAACCGAACATACTGGTTACACCAAAAACGATGCCTATTACCAGTTGAACCGAAGAGAGCAGGTCGTTGTCTTCAGACTTCGCACTGGCCACAATAGACTGAGGTACCACCTATTCAACAAATTGAAGATAGGGTGTACCGACGAATGCCAGTGCGGTACTGGTAAAATGACCGCTGAACATCTGCTGCAGAACTGCCCGACATACGAGGATCAGAGAGAGCAGATGTGGCCATCACCAGTGGAACTGCAAGACAAGCTCTATGGCAGTGGCGTCAGCCTCAGGATGACCGCCGCTTTTTTCGAAAAAATAATGGTTACTGTCTGACTGCGTACGCAGAAGAAGAAGAATGTATTTCTTGAAGTTCTATGCTCCACAGAGAGCTGATAAGGTTTTGATCAATTGATAAACTTTATTTCCTGGCATTTATTCTATGTATAATGAAATTATGCAAAATCTTCACGTCGTATATGGACTATAAAGGATACTCCGCCCTGTGTCAATTTCCTTGATTGTGTCATCTACCGCCAGGAAAGATCGTGCTTACATCTAGCCCGTTTGGGCTTTAGTTTTCCTTCCAGAATTATTTCCAAGAATGTATAATGTCTTTTCATGTAATTAAATTATCTTAACTGTCTGACTGATTTCGTTAATGTTTTCTTTTAGCAGCACTTTTCCAAAGACCTTCATACTCTTTCTGTTATTTCCACGAGATGTGCCCGTTCAGAAATATATCCATTTCAGAGGCCTCAATTTTCCTATCCAAACGTTCATTCGTTGTCCAATATTTCTACACCTTACGGTAATGCCAAACAAGAGCACACACGAGGTTAACACATTCCATCTCCGGCGCCTGCTATACATTGTTGAAATTACACGAAGAACATTGAAGATCTCCATTCCAGACCAAATCCACAATGGTGCGATCAGGCATCGAACTTCCTGCTCTGACATAAGTGATGTTGCTCTGTTGCGAAAATACAGATGGGCCATGTAGTGCGCGTTCCGGATAACCGATGGACACGCAGAGTGACGTCGTGCTGGCCATACAACTTTAACCGCCCTCACGAGGGACCGAGGGTGAAGTGGAAAGAGGACATAATGGATGCTCTAGGCCAAACATGGTACACTAAGGCAAAAGAGCAAAATGAGTTTACTCAATATATAGGCTACCTGGCATCAGACACACGTGCCTGATTGAAAACCATAATTTTGAGATTTGAGACAAGAAAGTACAGAGTGACAAATGCAGCAGTGCACTTTTGTACCGGTCTACCAAACATGTACACTTTCCTTAGCCATCGACGACTACGATGACTTGGTCATGTTTTTCGCATCGAAGATAGTCGCATCCCCAAAGATATCCTCAGTGGATAGTAGACGGATGGCAAGAGAACTGTCGGCGAACCACAGTTGAGGTTTAAAGATAAGCGTGTGTTGTTGTGAAAATAAAGTAAGTTCCATAACTAATATAGAAGACATCACTGAATCAAGTCAGTTCAAGAACTAATATAAAAGACATCACTGAATCAAATCAGTTCAAGATCTAATATAGAAGAAATCACTAAATCAAGTCAGTCCAATAACTCAAATAGAAGAACTCCACATCTTGGGAAGACGAAGCTGCAGACCAATCCAAATGGAAATGTTTTTGAAAAGCTAACTCTCGCTTAGTGGAAAGATGTTCTTGCAGCAAGAGGAAGTGAATGGACAACACCGCACAGAGAAGGAAAACAACAACGCCATGTAGAGAGTTATTACTCCAAGGTCGTGTCATCCTATAGCAAGTCGTGACTAAAAGGTGGCTACAACTACTATAGCAATAATGAGTATAGATTATACCAGCACACTCGTATTTGTAATGTGTGATTGGCATGCTTAAATGTCAATTTATGACCCAAATTGGTGAAAATAGATATGTCTATGCCATGTCTTGTCATGATTTGGATTTTACATCTTCCATCCTTCGTTATTATATTTTCATGATAGGAAAAAATCTTGATTTAGTATTTTACCATTTGTCCTATTCTGTAAAGCAGATTTACTATCTGCTTTGGAAATGGTTAGGGTTTTCGTTTTCTCAGTTTCTATGTCACAGTTGAGTCAATGTGAAACAAAAATTACGGCGACAATCACATTGACAAGTATATTTTTTGTGTGCACATCGTCAAGTCAATCATTGTGGCCTGTTGGTACTCTGTACTTGATGACACGAAAGTTGGGCAGTAACATTACCAATTAAAAACCGTTCAGCTCTCTGTAGAGCACAGGTCTTTAAAAAAAAAAACACAAGTCATCCTGTCGGACGATCCCTCCAGCTGTCTACTGCTTTCTTGTATCACTTATGTTTGTCTCAAGCGCTCTTCTCAGTGTGTGTTTTAGTCTCTCTTTACCTTCTCTTGGTTTGAGGATTCCAGAAAAAATAGTGGTTTATGTTTCTTTTAATTTGTTTCCTTAGCGCTTGTTCTATCCGACGCCAGCAACTTGCCCACATTTATGTTCAACTGACATATGCCTAGTTCTTGCTAGTAATTTATGTTCAACTGCCATATGCCTAGTTCTTGCTAGAAATTTATGTGTAATTGACATATGCCTAGTTCTTGTTGGCAATTTATGTTCAACTGACATGCCTAGCTCTTGCTAGCAATTTATATTCAACTGACAAATGCCTAGTTCTTGCTAGCAATTTATGTTCAACTGACATATGCTTAGTCCTTTCCAGCAATTTTTTCAACTGACATATGCCTAGCTATTTCCAGCAATTTCACGTTAGTAATCATGCCATTTCAATCTCTATATTTTTTGCAGACACATAGTTTTAGCCTCAGACACTGTGCAGACACCAATTTATAGAAAATATGTAGCTTTCTTTATTGTTGTTTTACGTGTTTTAGAGCCGTACAAAAGAGCGGACTTCACACGGGCGCTGAAGACTTTACACATTTGTATTGGACTTATTTTCTTTTGAACTTAATAAATTCTCAAAATGCAGCGAAAGCTCGTCTCGTCTTCTATATTCTTATGTTAATATCTTTCTCCACATCTCCAACTTTGTCTATATTGCTACCTAGTTATAAGAGTTATTCCCCATACTTATGGAGAATGTCTCTCAACACAGATTGTCGTTATTTGCATTTATTCGTATAATTCTGGTCTTGTCCCTGTGTATTATCATTGATCTCAATCAAATTTCTGTGGGCTGTTATCAAGTTTACTTGTTTTATTTTGTTTCTGACTTTAGCTTAGCTAAGGCACAGAAGAGTCAAGTCATCGGTAAAGTCCATATCTGTTATGGGACAAAAGAGTCAAGTCACCGGTAAAGTCCATATATGTTATGGGACAAAAGAGTCAAGTCACCGGTAAAGTCCATATCTCTTATTCGACAAAAGAGTCAAGTCACCGGTAAAGTCCATATCATTGAGCTATGTGTCAAAATGTATATAAGCTGCTATACAGATTGTGTGGATTGAGTTGGAGCTATATTACAGGTAAAGGTAGTCCCATAGCAGACGCTACCGCCGGGGATGAAGTGTTGGAGCCTTCATTATACTAAACCACCGTGTTGTGAGCTGGGGGTGCCCAGTTCCATTTCATGCTGCCTTTTCCTTCCCTAACCGCCCGGCAGGTACATTTACTACAGCTGGGTCGACTGGAAGTGTTAGTAGCGAGAGTTGTGCCCTTGCTATGAAAAGAGAGCGCTCTAGAACCATGTCAATTATCTATTACAAAAGTGTGGCGTGGTGGAGAATAGGTTTTGACAAAACAAACGTACACATTTAACCAACATGACTTGCTCTATGTTTTCTCAGATGGGGCGCTATAATTGAGAGGTCAAGCGCTCGTCTCTCGAGAAACGAACGAACGAAAGCGCAGAACAGTACGTATTCGAATCTTGCAAGTTTCAATTGGCTCTTTTTTTTACGAGATGTGAAATCTCTGCCTAGTCCTATCAATCAGAGTTGGGCCATAAACTAGGAGATCCCGAGTGCATGCTGTGTATGTTAAACAACCATTGACCGTTGGACAAGGAAAATAGCAGTCTGTTAGATATTGTAGGGCAAACTATCTGAAGGTAACAACATGCCTTTCAAATACGAGATAGCATGAAGGCCAAAAGGAGGAACCCTCCTCCCACCACTCCATCCTCCTTCCGTTATGCAAATCACCTACTTGTTAGTACACCTTATACAAAAATAGGACATTTTCACCCCTAGTGGTAGAGGAGGAGCTAGTAAAAAAAAAGATTATTCTAGGGCGTTTATTATTCATTTTATTATGATCTTTTCCTGTGGTAGGAGACTCCTATAATTGAGATGGAACATAGTGGTAAGTCTTGAGCTCACTGCCTTGAAAATAAATCTCAGGAAACACGTCTACATATATTATATGTTGTTGAGGTTTCTAGCTATTTGAACTGAGTTGAGCTATCTCTTGATGTTCCTTTGGCAGCGAGTTGCAGTGCTCTTCTTGTTTTCTGAGGCGTACTTAAGGTGGTGGACCAAATGTCCCCCTGGCTGTATTGCAATACTAGGTTCTTCATTAGAGTCACAACTATGGTGATAACAGTGTCGATCAATATCATATTGGGAAGGTTGATGTAACAGTGTCTGTGTCTACGTCATGGGCATATTGTGTGGTCTAAGTTCGTCTGTTATGCTGACGTGAAGGGATCATTTTGTCAACGTGTTGTACCTGCCCGCTATTGAGGTGAGATCTTGGTCCGTGTGTTATAATCTGTCGTGAGGTGAGATCTTGGTCCGTGTGTTATAATCTGTCGTGATGTGAGATCTTGGTCCGCATGTTATAATCTGTCGTGAGGTGAGATCTTGATCCGCATGTTATAATCTGTCGTGGTCGTGAGGTGAGAACTTGGTCGGTATGTTACAATATGTCGTGAGGTGGGATGTTGGTGCGTTTGTAACACCAGCCATGAGTTAAGGTCTTCGTCCGTATGTTATAATCTGTCGTGAGGTGAGATCTTGGTCCGCATGTCATAATCTGCCGTAAATTTATATCGTGGTCCGTATGTTATAATCTGTCGTGAATTAAGATCTTGGTCCGCATGTTAAGCCTGACGTGAGTTAAGGTCTTGGTCTGTATATTAAACCTGACGTGAGTTAAGGTCTTGGTCTGTATGTTAAGCCTGACGTGAGTTAAGGTGTTGGTTCGCATGTTAAACCTGACGAGAGTTAAGGTCTTCGTCCGTATGTTACACCAGATATGAGTTAAGGTATTGATCCTCATATTACACCTGACGTGAGGTAAGGTCTTGGCCTGTCCTCATATTACACCTGACGTGAGTTGAGGTTTTGGTCCGTATGATACACCTGACCTGAGGTAAGGTCTTGGTCCGTTTGTGACTTGAAGTAATGTCTCATTCATTATGTGTCTTCTGCTTCTGACACGAAATTATACATTACAGATCAATCGAAGGAACTAGATGCAATAATTCAAAACGTACAGGTAAATGGACTGAAATGCCAAAGATCACTAATACTATGATATTGACGTTTACAACAGAGACAAACGGACCAACGATCAACAGTTGTCTCATATCAGGTCTATGTTATCAGTGTCAAACAGGAACCCCGAACACAGCACCAGAATCAAAGATCACATCATGTCACAAGATTAGCAATTAATATCTTATTTGCGTTGCTGAGGTAGTGGGAGGGGGGGGGGGGGGGATAATTATTATTATCCTTTAAAAGATTCGGGAATAAAACAGCAGAAATATATATATATCTAAGAATCTTTACAATTCCGTGTGGAGCATAGGACTACAACAAACACGTGTCGAATAATCACGCATTGACGAGTTTATATATTATAATGTTTTTGTGTGGCTAAAAGAGTACATAATTGGGTAGTCAGCCCGAATCTCTCCTTCGTGAGTCGTCGCTTGCGGCTTGCGTGGCAGGTTACGGTCCTACTATTTATTGTTCCCTTGTCGGGCCCTAATTACACTTGGGCAAGTGCATGCATGCAAAAGATGTATGTGTCTGTGCATGTATGTGTGTATGCGTGTATGTGTCTGTGCATGTGTGTATGAGTGAGTCAATGAGTGTGTGTATGAGTGGGTGAATGAGTGAGTGTATGAGTGAGTGTATCAGTGAGTGTATGAGTGAGTATTTGAGTGTGTGTAGGAGTGTGTGTAGGAGTGAGTGTATGAGTGTATGTAGGAGTTGGTGTATTAGTGTGTTTGAGTGGGTGGATGAGTGGGTGTATTTGGGTGTGTTAGAGTGTATGAGTTGCTGTATTAATGGGTGTATGAATAAGTGTATTAGTGTCTATGAGTGGGTGTATGAGTGGGTGTATTAGAGTGTATGAGTGGGTGTATTAGAGTGTATGAGTGGGTGTATGAGTGGGTGTATTAGAGTGTATGAATTGGTGTATAAGTGGAGGTATGAGTGGGGGTATTAGTGGGTGTAGGAGTGGGTGTGTTAGATTGTATGAGTGGGTGTATTAGTGGGTGTATGAGTGGGTGTATTAGTGGGTGTATTAGTGAGTGTATGAGTGGGTGTATTAGAGTGTATGAGTGGGTGTATTAGAGCGTATATGAGTGGGTGTATTAGTGGGTGTATGAGTGGGTGTATTGGAGTGTATGAGTGGGTGTAATAGAGTGTATGAGTGGGTGTATTAGTGGGTGTATGAGTGGGTGTATTGGTGGGTGTATGCGTGGGTGTATGAGTGGGTGTATGAGTGGGTGTATTAGTGGGTGTATGAGTGGGTGTATTAGAGTGTATGAGTGGGTGTATTAGAGTGTATGAGTGTGTGTATCAGTGGGTGTATTAGAGTGTACGAGTAGGTGTATTAGTGGGTGTATTAGAGTGTATCAGTGGGTGAATTAGTGGGTGTATGAGTGGGTGTATGAGTGGGTGTATGGGTGGGTGTATGAGTGGGTGTAAGAGTGGGTGTCAGTGGGTGTATGAGTGGGTTTGAGTGGGTGTATTAGTGGGTGTATCAGTGGGTGTCAGTGGGTGTATGAGTGGGTGTATTAGTGGGTGTCAGTGGGTGTATGAGTGGGTGTATGAGTGGGTGTCAGTGGGTGTATGAGTGGGTGTCAGTGGGTCTATGAGTGGGTATGAGTGGGTGTATTAGTGGGTGTATCAGTGGGTGTATGAGTGGGTGTATGAGTGGGTGTATTAGTGGGTGTATCAGTGGGTGTATTAGTGGGTGTATGAGTGGGTGTATCAGTGGGTGTATGAGTGGGTGTATGAGGGGGTGTATCAGTGGGTGTATGAGTGGGTGTATCAGTGGGTGTATGAGTGGGTGTATCAGTGGGTGTATGAGTGGGTGTCAGTGGGTGTATGAGTGGGTATGAGTGGGTGTATTAGTGGGTGTATCAGTGGGTGTATTAGTGGGTGTATGAGTGGGTGTATGAGTGGGTGTATTAGAGTGTATGAGTGGGTGTATTAGAGTGTATGAGTGGGTGTATTAGTGGGTGTATCAGTGGGTGTATCAGTGGGTGTATCAGTGGGTGTATGAGTGTGTATGAGTGGGTGTATTAGTGGGTATGAGTGGGTGTATTAGTGGGTGTATCAGTGGGTGTATTAGTGGGTGTATGAGTGGGTGTATGAGTGGGTATATGAGTGAGTGTATGAGTAGGTGTATAAGTGGGTGCATGAGTGTGTATGGGTGACTGTATCAGTGGGTGTATGAGTGGCTGTATGAGTGGGTGTATGAGTGGCTGTATGAGTGGCTGAATGAGTTGGTGTATTAGTGTGTATGAGTGGGTATGAGTGGGTGTATGAGTGAGTGTATGAGTAGGTGTATAAGTGGGTGTATGAGTGGGTATATTAGTGGCTGTATGAGTGGCTGTATGAGTTGGTGTATGAGTTGGTATATTAGTGGGTGTATGAGTGGGTGTATTAGTGGGTGTATGAGTGGGTATATGAGTGAGTGTATGAGTAGGTGTATAAGTGGGTGCATGAGTGTGTATGGGTGACTGTATCAGTGGGTGTATGATTGGGTGTATTAGTGTGTATGAGTGGGTGTATGAGTGTGTATAATTGGGATTGTATGAGTTTGTGTAATATTGTGTGTATGAATGTGTATATGTGTAGGTGTTTGAGTGGCTGTATTCTGTAGTGTATGAGTGAGTGTATGAGTGTGTACGAGTGAGTGTATTTAAGGGTGTATGAGTGTGTTTATGAGTTGGTGTATTCGGGGGTGTGTGTGGGTGTATGAGTGGGTGTATTTGGGAGTGTATGTGTGTGTTTGAGTGTGTGTATGAGTGGGTATATTTTGTTGTGTATGAGTGTGTGTATGAGTGTGTGTATCAGTGTGTATGAGTGAGTGCATTTGGAGGTGTATGAGTATGTGTATGAGTGTGTGTATGAGTGTGTGTACGAGAAGGTGTATTTGGGGTGTATTAGTGAGTATATGTGTGTGTGTACGAGTGGGTGCATTTGGGGGTGTATGAGTGTGTGAACGAGTGGGTGTGTGAGGGGTATACGAGTGGGTGTATGAGTGGGTGTATTTGGTGGTGTATGAGTGGTTGTTTGAGTGGGTACATTTGCGTGTATATGATGGGTGAATGAGTGGGTAAATGTGTGTGTGTGTGTGAGTGAGTGTATGAGTGTGTAGATGAGTGATTTTATGCGTTGGTGTAAGAGAACAACTTGCTACTGTGTTACCAGAGGTAATGTAATGATAAAATTGTAGCCTGCAGGCAAGTGGAAAGCTCTGTCTAAGGAAAGATATTCATGGGCAGGCTACACCATCAGGTAGACACTATATAGCACATGAAAAAAAATAAAGGAACTTTCTAAATCCCAAGGTAGAAGAGGTACCTTTAAGTTAAGTCAGTCCAATTATTAGTGTACTAATAATAATGATGATATAATCTTTTTAGATGTGAGCTGGCAAATGTCTCCCAGACAAAAACACACGTTCTCATTAATTGTTCAGGCAACGTCAAATCTCTTATACAGATTGTTGTCTTAGAGACATAACGATTGTGAAAGGGGTGGGATGGGGGTCTGGGGGGGGGGGGAAGGGTTATCTTTCGAGTATAACCGACAGTTATCACTAAAACAAGTCGGTCCAGTAACTCGTATAGCATAGGCATCACTAAATCAAGTCAATTCAATAACTAATACAGAAAACACCACTAAATCAAGTCAGTCCAATAACTAATTTAGGAGAAACATCGCTAAATCAAGTCAGTCCAATAACTAAAATAGGAGAAACATCGCTAAATCAAATCAGTTCAAGAGCTAATATAGAAGACATCACTAAATCAAGTCAGTCCAAGAGCTAATATAGAAGACATCACTAAATCAAGTCAGTCCAAGAACTCATTTTACAGAATCCTTTCTTTATATATTGCGCTCATTAGGTGGACAGCACACGTATCTTTTATTAGTCGTTCCTCTTCTATTTTCTTAGGTGTAATGGTTCTTTAATTTATACTTCCATCGAGTGTACAGTCAAATAGGTGATTAGCTTGCTGGGTCCTTGTATGATAAAGGAACCGCCTCCTTTTGATGTTCGTTCATGTTATTATTAGATGGAAATTTCGTCACTTTCTGAATTTTTGTCAGGGCAGCAGCTAGTTCTCTTCGAATCTCAACTGTTGAGGTCATTTTGACATCCGAGGTATGTAACAGCTGGCCCTCCCACAAAGTGGGATCTGGGTAAGTACGTATCATCTGCCTCAAGTGAGTTAGGGGTCTTAGACAGTATGTAACAGCTGGCCCTCCCACAAAGTGGGATCTGGGTAAGTACGTATCATCTGCCTCAAGTGAGTTAGGAGTCTTAGACAGTATGTAACAGCTGGCCCTCCCACAAAGTGGGATCTGGGTAAGTATGTATCATCTGCCTCAAGTGAGTTAGGGGTCTTAGACAGTATGTAACAGCTGGCCCTCCCACAAAGTGGGATCTGGGTAAGTACGTATCATCTGCCTCAAGTGAGTTAGGAGTCTTAGACAGTATGTAACAGCTGGCCCTCCCACAAAGTGGGATCTGGGTAAGTACGTATCATCTGCCTCAAGTGAGTTAGGGGTCTTAGACAGTATGTAACAGCTGGCCCTGCCACAAAGTGTGATCTGGGTAAGTACGTATCATCTGCCTCAAGTGAGTTAGGGGTCTTAGACAGTATGTAACAGTTGGCCCTACCACAAAGTGGGATATGGGTAAGTACGTATCATCTGCATCAAGTGAGTTAGGGGTCTTAGACAGTATGTAACAGCTGGCCCTGACGTGAACTGGGTCCCAGTTAGTATGCTGCACATGGTCCTGAAAGTAGTCTTGGTCAAATGTTACACCAGACCTAACGATAGTCTTCTCATCACAGCTCCTTAAATGCTGTTGAATAGATAATGAAGATGATCACCACTCTCCCTTTTTTCCCAGGGCGCCCTTTACACTGTAGTTACGCCACTGAGTACCTAAGTAAAATACGCTAAAAGACAAAAAGGACACACACATAGTGCAGGGAGCTACACCAGCGATTAGAAAACCGACCTTTCATATAAAAATCAAACGTCCTTAAAGAAATAATTGTTAGTTATCCCGCGAAACCACATTTTGATTTACAAAAATAGAAAATGTGATAAGCTGGTTTCGCTTTTATCAACTGCAGCGTAATGTATAGATATGTTACGGAGCAGGTACATAGTCTAGAATATTCCAGAAATATTCCATGTGATTTCCATCATCAACATCATCACGTGTACGGCCAAGAGGCGCTAAGGTTCCTTTTACAAGATGATTTTGGATTAAAGGAAAGGTAAAGATTGAGTACTAAGTAAATCAAACAGGAATGCCAGAGGGAATCACTTATCATCTGGGGATCGGGAGGAGAAGTCGAAGCAGACAGTTATTCTACATCACCAGACTGTATGTCAAGGATAGCTTAAGGATTACTTGAATCATACGAGACTTCACGGTCAGTTGCAACATACTCACAGATATCCTTTACTGTCTGTCCGTTCAAAGTGCAAAATACTGACCAAGACCGCAGCTCGCGCCAGGATCAGGGACATCACACTGACCAAGACTGTAGCTCACGACAGGATCAGGTACATCACACTGACCAAGACTGTAGTTCTCGTCAGGATCAGGGACATCACACTGACCAAGACTGTAGCTCTCGACAGGATCAGGTACATCACACTGACCAAGACTGTAGTTCTCGTCAGGATCAGGTACATCACACTGACCAAGACTGTAGTTCTCGTCAGGATCAGGGACATCACACTGACCAAGACTGTAGTTCTCGTCAGGATCAGGTACATCACACTGACCAAGACTGTAGTTCTCGTCAGGATCAGGGACATCACACTGACCAAGACCATAGCTCGCGACAGGATCAGGTACATCACACTGACCAAGACCGTAGCTCTCGACAGGATCAGGTACATCACACTGACCAAGACCATAGCTCGCGACAGGATCAGGTACATCACACTGACCAAGACCGTAGCTCTCGTCAGGATCAGGGACATCACACTGACCAAGACTGTAGCTCTAGTCTGGATCAGGTACATCACACTGACCAAGACTGTAGCTCTCGTCAGGATCAGGGACATCACACTGACCAAGACCGTAGCTCTCGTCAGGATCAGGGACATCACACTGACCAAGACTGTAGCTCACGTCAGGATAAGGAACATCACACTGACCAACACCTTAGCACGGGTCAAGCCACTCACGTCACGAACACACAGTGAACATGGAAACATGCTGTGTAATAGCAGCCTAGTCTTGGGAATGGTGTCTGCACTGTGATTCAAGTAGTGGCCAGCCTGCTAAGAAGTGTAGCACTGTGATTCAAGTAGTGGCCAGCCTGTTAAGAAGTGTAGCACTGTGATTCAAGTAGTGGCCAGCCTGCTAAGAAGTGTTGCACTGTGATTCAAGTAGTGGCCAGCCTGCTAAGAAGTGTAGCACTGTGCTACAGCGAGGGGAGGGGAGGGAGGGGGGGGGGGTTTCCCGTACACCTTCAACCTTACACCCCAGGATTTAGGAAGAGCCACTGAAAACCAAGTGGAATTTATTCAAACAGATAGAAGACCTGGACTGAAAGCTGACATATCCCTCCTGCCTCGCAGTTAACTCAGATCCATAATAATACAGAGCCAGTAGACAAAATCTCCCAGAATGTATATCTGATCAGCCATGTAGAGAAGACACAAATTGTAAAATTAAAAGTAGCCAACAACACGACTCCTATACCATTTTGAGGAACACCAATGGAGGAGGTAGAGAGCTTCCCATGCCTTGGGAACATCATAGACAAGACAAGCAGATGACGATCTAAACATCAGGATAGAAAAGAGAAGAATGGCCTTTGTTAAAAATAAAATGGAACTCTAAGATGTCCACACCAAGCGTGTAACTCCAACGTGAAGTCGGTCGTTTTATATGGAAAGGAAAGATGACGGTTGACAAACCTCAATATGTAGAGGTTGCAGAGCTTTGTGAAGAAATCTCTGAGAAAGATTTTAGGTCTGATGTGGGTAGACAAGGCCACACAAGAAATATAATAGGAGTGAACATGACACAAACAGGTGGAATAGGACAATTTGAAAAGAAGGTGTTTCCGGATAGGGAATATGCTGCGAAAACCTAGTCAGTATCAATATCGGTATGTGTCAAGGAACCCACGAGAGAACCAGAAACAATGGATAGCCAAATAAGAGATGGAGATGCGAACTAGAAGCTGAAATCAGGAAAACAGGGAGAGGCTAGAAATAACTAGAGAATATAGTACAGGAGAAGGTTTGTTGATAGCATATGGATCTAAATGTGATATGGATGAATTGATAAGAGTTCATTGATGGTAATAAGGTTGAGGGTTGGTTGATGGTAATAAGGTTGAGGGTTGGTTGATGGTAATAAGGTTGAGGGTTGGTTGATGGTAGTACGAATGAGGGTTGGTTGATGGTAATAAGGTTGAGGGTTGGTTGATGGTAATAAGGTTGAGGGTTGGTTGATGGTAATAAGGTTGAGGGTTGGTTGATGGTAATAAGGTTGAGGGTTGGTTGATGGTAATAAGGTTGAGGGTTGGTTGATGGTAATAAGGTTGAGGGTTGGTTGATGGTAGTACGAATGAGGGTTGGTTGATGGTAATAAGGTTGAGGGTTGGTTGATGGTAATAAGATTTAGGGTTGGTTGATGGTAATAAGGTTGAGGGTTGGTTGATGGTAATAAGGTTGAGGGTTGGTTGATGGTAATAAGGTTGAGGGTTGGTTGATGGTAATAAGGTTGAGACTTGGTTGATGGTAATAAGGTTGAGGGTTGGTTGATGGTAATAAGGTTGAGACTTGGTTGATGGTAATAATGTTGAGGGTTGGTTGATGGTAATAAGGTTGAGACTTGGTTGATGGTAATAAGGTTGAGGGTTGGTTGATGGTAATAAGGTTGAGACTTGGTTGATGGTAATAAGGTTGAGGGTTGGTTGATGGTAATAAGGTTGAGGGTTGGTTGATGTTAATAAGGTTGAGGGTTGGTTGATGGTAGTACGAATGCGGGTTGGTTGATGGTAATAAGGTTGAGGGTTGGTTGATGGTAGTACGAATGAGGGTTGGTTGATGGTAATAAGGTTGAGGGTTGGTTGATGGTAATAAGATTGAGGGTTGGTTGATGGTAATAAGATTGAGGGTTGGTTGATGGTAGTACGAATGAGGGTTGGTTGATGGTAGAACGAATGAGGGTTGGTTGATGGTAGTACGAATGAGGGATGGTTGAAGAACATGCATCCCAAGGTGATAAAGACAAGAAAAA
This sequence comes from Ariolimax columbianus, assembly GCA_036924085.1. Taxonomy (NCBI): domain Eukaryota; kingdom Metazoa; phylum Mollusca; class Gastropoda; order Stylommatophora; family Arionidae; genus Ariolimax; species Ariolimax columbianus. The sequence goes on from JAVGWX010000005.1 coordinate 75,617,412, forward strand.
GACTGATCATCAGTTTCCAGACAAAACCTGTCAAGAGTGTAGAGCTCAGTTCTGAATAGTGAGAGACAACACTTCAAAAAAAATAGAGCAATCTGATTGGCTGAGGCTTTGAAGTTTGAACTGTTGCTCAAAGAAGTCACATGTGCTTGTGAAATAAGCACACGTGAGCGACATGGATGTCGACTTTGATAAATGCTGATAAACATCTACTTGGACACAATAACCACATATATGAGCCAAATTACTTCCTTAGTAATGTAGTCTAATTCAAGTCATGAACTACTCTATCCTGACAACCAATTGCACGACAATGGTGATAGATTACAAAATCACGTGTACGCGTTTTGTACTGTCTGATAAAGATATTATAGTAAGACTAGCACAGCATCGGGTCCACTTAACATAAGTGTCAACAACATCAACTACATGCAGGTTCAAGACTTCAAATATCTAGGAACTATTTTTACAGCCCTTGGAAAGATAGGACGTGAAATCGTAACTAGATGCCAGAAAGTCTTTGATACGAACAATGAATCATCACCCCTGCTTAAACACCCAATTAACGGCATATTTATACCAATTCTGTGCTACAAGGGTCAAACTTAATCTTTAACGGCCCAAATAGCTGGACACGAACATTTTCATCATGCAAAATGAAAAGTTTACGAAAGGTTACAAGTGTCACCAGAAGAGATAACACGAGAAAAGAGGATATTAGAGATATGATTGAAACTTGCCATTTTATGTTAAGTACATTCCAAAATAAAAATAACATTGTTTGGTTATCTCATTGGAATGTTACGCAATAAACTCCTCCTGCTCGCATACAACATGGGATTAACTGGCTACAGGGCACAAGAGAGGTCTGGTGACACACGGATTTCTGAGATACGAGTAATCCTGACATGATATATGCTTGCAGTGGCAGAAGCAGGGCAAATGGCACGAAGAGACGACTCTTCTCTACTGAAACCAGAAAACACAAGTGGATGGAATCTGAACCAAACTGAACCAAACTGCTGAACCAAACTGCTGAACCAAACTGCTGAACCAAACTGAATGGAAGTGATCAAACAAGTACGGCAACTGGTGATACAAGAAATAGACGAACTAGTGGTCAAATCAGTGGCGCTGCTGATGGCTAGAGAAGTAGAGGAGCTAGTGGTCAGAGAAGTAGAGGAGCTAGTGGTAAGAGAAGCAGAAAAGCTGGTGGTAAGAGAAGTAGAGGAGCTAGTGGTCAGAGAAGTAGAGGAGCTAGTGGTCAGAGAAGTAGAGAAGCTGGTGGTAAGAGAAGCAGAAAAGCTGGTGGTAAGAGAAGTAGAGGAGCTAGTGGTCAGAGAAGTAGAGGAGCTAGTGGTCAGAGAAGTAGAGAAGCTGGTGGTAAGAGAAGCAGAAAAGCTGGTGGTAAGAGAAGTAGAGGAGCTAGTGGTCAGAGAAGTAGAGAAGCTGGTGGTCAGAGAAGTAGAGGAGCTGGTGGTAAGAGAAGTAGAGAAGCTGGTAGTCAGAGAAGTAGAGGAGCTGGTGAGCAGAGAAGTAGAGAAGCTGGTGGTCAGAAAAGTAGAAGAGCTGGTGGCCTGAGAAGTAGAGGAGCTGGTGGTCAGAGAAGTAGAAGAGCTAGTGGCCAGAGAAGTAGAGGAGCTGGTGGTCAGAGAAGTGGATGAGCTGGTGGTCAGTCAATAAAATTGAAGAGCTGGTAGTCAGAGAAGTAGAAGAGCTGGTGGTTAGAGAAGTAAAGGAGCTGGTGGTCAGAGAAGTAGAGCAATGGTTGTCAGAGAAGTAGAGCAATGGTTGTCAGAGAAGTAGATGAGCTGGTAGTCAGCCATTAAAATAGAAGAGTTGGTTGTCAGAGAAGTTGAAGAGCTGGTAGTTAAAGAAGATAAGCAGCTAGTGGACAGAGAAGTAGATGAGCTAGTAGTCAGAGAGCTAGTTCTGAGAGAAGTAGATCATCTGGTGTTCAGAGAAGTAGAACAGCTGGTAGTCAGAAAAGTAAAGGAGATGGTGGTCAGAGACGTAAAGCGGCTAGTGAGTAAAAGAAATTGAGCAGCTAGTGGTTAGTCAGTGAAGCAGAGCAGCTAGTGATCAGAGAAGTAGAGGAGCTGGTGGTCAGAGAAGTAGAGAAGCTAGTATCAGAGATGAAGAAGAGCTGGTGGTTAAAGAAGATAGGCAGCTAGTGGTCAGAGACGTAGATGAGCTAGTAGTTAGAGAACTAGAGCAGCTAGTGGTCAGTCAGAGAGGTAGAGTAGCTTGTGGTCAGAGATGTAGAGGAGCTGGTGGTCATAGTAGTAGAGGAGCTAGTGATCAGAGAAGTAAAAGAGCTGGTGGTCAGAGAAGTAGAGAAGCTAGTATCAGAGATGAAGAAGAGCTGGTGGTTAAAGAAGATAGGCAGCTAGTGGTCAGAGACGTAGATGAGCTAGTAGTTAGAGAACTAGAGGAGCTAGTGGTCGGTATGAGAACTCGAGCAGCTAGTGGTCAGTCAGAGAGGTAGAGTAGTTAGTGGTCAGAGATGTAGAGGAGCTAGTGATCAGAGATAAAGAGGAGCTGGTGGTTAAACGTAGAGGAGCTGGTGATCAAAGACACAGAGACGCTACTGGTCACAGACGTAGAGCAGCTAGTGGTCAGAAACGTAGAGCAGCTAGTGGTCAGAGAATTAGCAGCGCGTGTGGTCAATCGAAGAAGAAGAGAAGATAGTAGTCAGAGAAATAGATGAGTTGGTGGTCAGACAAGTAGCGGAGATGGAGGTCACTCAAAGAAGTCACCGAGCTGTGGTCAGAGCAGCAGAATCCTGGTGGTCAATCAAAGAAGTCGCGGAGGTAGTGGTCAAATGAGTGGCAGAGCTGCTAAACCACACACAATCCTCAACTCAGCGCACTAAACCACACACAATCCTCAACTCAGCGCACTAAACCACACACAATCCTCAACTCAGCGCACTAAACCACACATAATCATCAACTCAGCGCACTAAACCACACATAATCATCAACTCCGCGCACTAAACCACACACAATCCTCAACTCAGCGCACTAAACCACACATAATCATCACTTCAGCGCACTAAACCACACATAATCATCAACTCAGCGCACTAAACCACACATAATCATCAACTCAGCGCACTAAACCACACATAATCATCAACTCAGAGCACTAATTATATTTGACATTTTTGTAGATCAAAGATAAGGAGAAGATATCAATATTCTTTTAAGAAGACAAAAACCTAACCAAAAATCTAAATAAACTACAGAATGAAAAAACATCCAAATAAACTACGAAATGGAAAAACAGCCAAATAAACTACAGAATGGAAAAACATCCAAATAAACTACGAAATGGAAAAACATCCAAATAAACTACAGAATGGAAAAACAGCCAAATAAACTACAGAATGGAAAAACAGCCAAATAAACTACAGAATGGAAGAACACCCAAATAAACTACAGAAGGGAAGAACATCCAAATAAACTACAGAATGGAAGAACACCCAAATAAACTACAGAATGGAAACACAGCCAAATAAACTACAGAATGGAAGAACACCCAAATAAACTACAGAATGGAAGAACATCCAAATAAACTACAGAATGGAAGAACACCCAAATAAACTACAGAATGGAAGAACACCCAAATAAACTACAGAAGGGAAGAACATCCAAATAAACTACAGAATGGAAGAACACCCAAATAAACTACAGAATGGAAAAACAGCCAAATAAACTACAGAATGGAAGAACACCCAAATAAACTACAGAATGGAAGAACAATCTCAAGATGCTCATCAAGATACTACTTCTAAAGATGCTCAATTACAGATTGCTCACACAATCACGGATAGGGTGTGAAATCACAGATTGCTCACACAATCACGGATTAAGCACGCAATTACGAATTTGCCAGGAAGTAACGGATATCTATAACATCATTCATGTCCCTGAGCATCATGAACTGCCAATAAAATGACGGATTGCCCATACAATCGTGATATGGTCAAACAATTATGAATGTCTACACAGTGATGGACTACCCGTACAATCATGGATTCCCCACACAATCATAAGGTCCCTATACAATTAAAGAGTATCCTTTCAAAGATATGATATGATTGTTCAGCGCTTTCACAAACTTCTACAGCAACGTCAGCACTACTTTTAGACTACTTGCCCACAACCTCCACGACGGCTTACCTCTCCACGACGGCTTACCTCTCCACGACGGCTTACCTCTCCACGACGGCTTGCCTAACACCTCCACGACTTACATAACTTCTCCCCGACGGCTTACCTAACACCTCCACGACTTACCTAACACCTCCGCGACGACTTACCTAACTTCTCCACGACGGCTTTCCCAGCATCTCCACTACCCGCTCATTGTAAGCCCCACAATTAGCAAGTGGCATCAAACTGGGTGGACTAGTGCAGCTAACATGAAATAACAGTATTTCCAGAAGAAGGTAAAATCTGCTGTCTCACAGTCACACCGTGGACAACCAGGTCGATGGATTTAACCAGGACAACACGATGTACTGAAAGGCGAAGATTGCACAACTAAATTGTAAAATGATGCATAATCTTCGCTAAACAAAATGTAGCGAACAACAACGAAGAAGCAAGTGTAACATCATAGTTTTAACACAACATCATCGAATGAACAGAAAACAACCAGTCTACATTCACATTCCCATTGCAAACAAGTCTGACTTTCCTTATGCGAACAGCAAAAACAGTAGCCTGTAAAATCTACAGACATCCCACACGCAAACTGTTTAGGAACGAATCGATTTTCTCCGTAAAATTTGACGTAACTTTGTAAGACCGGGCTTCTTCAAAACGCTCATGTAAATACAAAGCTTTGCTAAACTTATTTAATTGCATGGAAGAGCAAGACATTTTTTTTATCCGAACCAACACAGAACGATTGCTCAGCACAGAAAAATAAGAGCAACCCAATAAAAATAAACGGTCACGTTTCAAGAACAAGCAGTTTTCTCTAGGGTAAATTGGTCTTAAAGGACGATATACGTAAGCAGAAAATTAAAAGTGGAGACACAAAATGACTGCAGCCGTTATTTACCGACTCAAAATTTCGCCTTAGGTATATCAGTGTTTTCAAAAAACGATTTTTCAATCCCGTGGGAAATTCTGAGTCACGTTTTGTGAATATATTTAATTTCCTGAGAGAGTTCGCAGAGAGAATTTGTCAGCATTCGGGCTGAGAAACTGAAATATTTAAATGTTTATTTGTCAGTTGAAGAGTCTTCGGTACGCAGACAATGTATTGCTTGCGTGAAAACGGAAAATGAAAAATAAATTGATACAGATGAGAAGTCTAACTGGGGGTGCATTATAGAGTAGATACAATCTTATACCAGATGTAAGTAATTGTAAGCTGGTGTGGTAAAGACGGTCAATAGTTTATTGCTACATAAAGAGGTTTGTAGTAGCGACGGTATCGGACCAAGATGATCGTCAAATTATGGCCTCGATGACTTCGTCAGGGACAACAAAAATGTCACAAATGAAAACATCGAACGAATTAAAAATAACATTGAATTGACTCCAACATAGAAAAGGAATAACATTGAATTGACTCCAGCATAGAAAAGGAATAACATTGAATTGACTCCAACATAGAAAAAGAATAACATTGAATTGACTCCAACATAGAAAAGAAATAACATTGAATTGACTCCAACAGAAAAGAAAAAACATTGAATTGACTCCAACATAGAAAAGAAATAACATTGAATTGACTCCAACATAGGAAAGAAATAAAATTGAATTGACTCCAACATAGAAAAGAAATAACATTGAATTGACTCCAACATAGAAAAGACATAACATTGAATTGACTCCAACATAGAAAAGAAATAACATTGAATTCACTCCAACATAGAAAAAGAATAACATTGAATTGACTCCAACATAGACAAGAAATACCATTGAATTGACTCCAACATAGAAAAGAAATAACATTTAATTGACTCCACCATAGAAAAGAAATAACATTGAATTGACTCCAACATAGACAAGAAATACCATTGAATTGACTCCAACATAGAAAAGAAATAACATTGAATTGACTCCACCATAGAAAAGAAATAACATTGAATTGACTCCAACATAGACAAGAAATACCATTGAATTGACTCCAACATAGAAAAGAAATAACATTTAATTGACTCCACCATAGAAAAGAAATAACATTGAATTGACTCCACCATAGAAAAGAAATAACATTGAATTGACCCCACCATAGAAAAGAAATAACATTGAATTGACTCCAACATATAAAAGAAATAACATTGAATTGACTCCAACATATAAAAGAAATAACATTGAATTGACTCCAACATAGAAAAGAAATAACATTGAATTGACTCCAACATAGAAAAGAAATAACATTGAATTGACTCCAACATAGAAAAGGGTTTGGCAGCAGTCATTTGGTAGTGGAAATGACCAGGAAGATATGAGAGATAATAATTGCTGGATATATTGTAGCTTTAAAATCCCTCGACTACCCCGGGTATGGGGAAAATGTCGTATGACAATTTGTTTAGTTAAAAAACAATGTTGTACCATAAACTGCTATCGTGGACAGTGTGTTCCTCTTCTTCCTTCCAATAAATTAGTAGGTCATCATTCACCACATGTATGTTAAGTGGTCTTATTGTTTTCTCAACTACCAGGAGCGCGAGATCTATACCAAGGAAACTAATATATTCTTCTGCCCCATAACTTAGGAAGTCGTTGGGGTATTACATCTTAATGTGTCATGAATTGTCCGTTCTCTCCACTGTCCTGTCATCGCTAGTGTTGCTGTCTATGCCTTTGTATGTCCCGTCCATTTAAGAACAGCATCGGTCGAGCGCTTCTTCTCTGTCTTGTTACCGAGTTAGCACCTTTGAGTATGTTTGGTAACCTTCGAGCTTGAACTGTCAGGTCAGAGACATTATTTTACAACGAATCTTGTTTGTTTTTGGTTTGGTAAACAGTCTTGTCCTCACCTTCATATATTTCCTAATTGTAAGTCAGATACCCAATTACATCTGGGTAGACTATAGAGTGTCAAACTCGGCTATTGAACTTGCACATTTGTCGTTAAAAATAAGCGTTCAAACCGCTCATGTGTATTATAATTTTATTCAGTTTCATTTTTATTCAGTAGGAGCATAAGGGTACAATAATCCCACCCCACCAGTTCCTGCCTTAGTCCTTTTATTTTAGTTAAGTATCTTAGTAGGAACATGGCTAGATCCATTGTTTCTCATGGCAGATGTCGATGGTTCGTTCCCCGGTATGTAATTACCAGACACCACAAAGGAGGTAAATCCAAAACCCCTTCCAACCCAATGGAAACAACACCGAAATCTCAGTACAAAAACATTTGTAACTACCACATGCGCCATTTCGAAGAAAGAAAAATGGCACAGTGTGACATGATCAAAGATAAAATTCGGGAATAGTCTGAGAGCTGGAAAATGGAGTTTAATGTAGAAAAATGTACATTAATCCACATTGGTAAATCCAATTTGGAACATAATGAGAGTGAACAATATTGGAAAGATAGAAAAGAGAACTGGGGGTTAAAATGGATCATACAGATGAAGTGAGTGAGCAAGTTCAGGTAGCAATGAAAAAGGCAAATGCAATGTCCTACATTCGCCAAATAGAACAATGAAACACACACGCAATTAAACAGCAAATAACCGTTACCCTGACTTCACGCGTCTCCAGACTGAGAACCAGGTTTACTAACAGTCGTGGCACAATCTCCTTGTCTAAAGAGGTTCTCTCACTGAACCACAATATATGCTGAGCTTGATACACATCAGCGACTGAGCTGTTGAAGATAGTCTTCCCTCGTGGCAAAATGGATCGAATACAATCAAAGGTCTTAACATGTTAAAGATTGAGATTTTCTTCCCTCGTGGAAAAATGAACCGGAAACAATCAAAGATCTTGACAAACTGTAAATGGTTAACCTATCTTACACTTAAGCAGGCTAATATAGCGAGGAAGAAACTTGTCAGCCTGTCGTCAGAGAAAGCTGAGAACTAAGACTCTGACGTCTCTAACACTTTCTCCATGACGTCAGAGAAAGCTGAGAACTTAACCTCTGACGTTTCTAATACTTTTTCCTTGACGTCAGAGAAAGCTGAGAACAAGCACACTAACGTCTCTAACACTTTCTCCTACATGCAATATTAACTTAGTGAATACTTCAAACATTTTTACGAACGCCAGAGATTAAGGCCATGTTACAAGGATTGTATATCCATGTTGCCTAGCAACTAGTTTAAACTTTGATGTGCACTAAAATCTGGATTGGAACAACAAAGGATGAATAATTGTGTATACTCAGAAAATGTCATTAAATTGGCGCCACCATAAACGGTTGTAATCTCAACAAGTTATTGACCAGTTCAGCTCAAATGTTCATGCCTGGATGTCGGCTATTGTTGATATCCAGTCATCATCATCATCAAGTGTAATTTCGAGTGCTTGGACGATCAATTCTTTCCACAACATTTATCCTTTGAGCACTTCAGCGCTTTATATGCTTTCTGTGTTTCTATACAGTTTATCTTGTCATCCTAGATCATTTCCTCTGGCTTCTTCTGCCTTTTTGAGCTGACCTTTCCCATTGTTGGTCGATTTTCCAGACTCTCCTTCTAAAGTATGATTGCAAATAACATGCCTTGTCCACCTTTTCATTTGGCTAGGAGTGTTCTGTTGTTATTATTTCCGTGTAATTTAATCTGCTTAGTTGTCGGATATAGCATTTTTTACACGAAATTCACCATCCAACGATGGTCATTCGCCATGATATGACAGAAAGGACTGTGTGCTTAAAAACTGCATGTCTTTACCTGAAAATACAAAATAAATCGTCCTCTTTACATTTCTGGTCGGTTGGACACCATCTCTTTCTGGTTGGTTGGAAGCCATCTCTTTCTGGTTGGTTGGAAACCATCTCTTTCTGGTTGGTTGGAAACCATCTCTTTCTGGTTGGTTGGAAGCCATCTCTTTCTGGTCGTTTGGAAACCATCTCTTTCTGGTTGGTTGGAAACCATCTCTTTCTGATGGGTTGGAAATCTTCTCTTTAATCCAACACCGGAGAGGTTATTTATGTCCATCTCCAGATGTTACATACGCTCTCACTTATAGGCTTTTCTGCTAGAACATTTGCCTTCTACCTTTCCTTAATGTATGGTTTCCTTCAAGGCACTATGTCTGTTTTGTTAATTTAACTGATCGAATTTATATATATATATATATATATATATATATATATATATATATATATATATATATATATATATATGGGATCAAGATGCAGTGGTCAGCGACCCATAGATGACTGCTAGCGTCAGGGCCAGCGAAACAGAGCTGCCAAGACCCTTCTACACCTCCACTCGGTGATGGAGGATAACAGGCTGCAGCAGGGCAGACTGGCTAAGGAGAAGGGATCGAAGACGGAATGCTAACCCGGTACTAAAAAAATGTTTGCTTAAGTCGGATGTATTGGACCGAAAGGTGCAAATATCGTAGTCAAAGTGTAAACTACGACACAACGCATTCCGTTCTCTGGACTACATTCTGCTACTTAAGCCCTTTTAGGGTTTGGTAGCGAGAGATTGAGAACGAAAAAAGCCAAGCCACGCCATATATATATATATATATATATATATATATATATATATATATATATATATATATATATATATATATATATATTTATATATATATATAAATATATATATTAATGTATTTATGTGTGTGTGTGCCGTGCGTTTATAATGCCTTAATTCTCGACGTTTTATCCGCCGGTTACAGTATCGTTTCATTGCTTATGTAACGTTAACAACCCCATTTGAACTGTTTTTGTGAAACCAAACGCTGTTTATACCGTTACCTCATCTATATTCTTACGTATGTTAACCTTTGCGTGTAAAGTTATTTTTCGACCGAGGATAATTAAACTATCGAAAATCCTCCCACTTTCACAAAACATATTTTCTTGAACCGATCTTTTAAATTGACTTAAAAAATTATTTAACAAATAAATTAGATTTTATTATTTACCACCGTTATTTTTAAATAGTTCATTTGAATTGTGTTTTTCAGAATTACATTTTTAAACACTATATATTCTACACAGAAATCCTCTTTTCCTCAGTCTGTTTGTTCATGCTTCTACCTCATATAACAAAGACAAATGTATACAATACTAGATTATTATAATTTGAGATGTGTCATTTATTTGTTTGGATATTCATATTTCTCTCAATTTAGTGATAACCGTTTTGGATATCTCTATTCTCTTAGCTGCTTCATTCTTGCATCTGAAATCATCCGTTGTTTTATTTACAAGATAGCAGGATATCTTCAACTATTCTTTTAGTATTTGTTAGTTTATTTGCATATGAAGAAATGATATACACTTTGCTATTTAATATACCTGCATAATTCATATTCCCAATAAAAATGTCCAATCTATTTTCTTGGCTTATGCTGTTCACTTGATTCGATCGTTTCTGTAATTTTTATTCATTTTTATGTAGTCGAACTGTTTGATCGACATATCTAAAGTCATTTTATGGCACCATATTAAGTTAAACATAAGGTCATTGCTTGTAGAAAACGAAAATATTTATAAATATTTCCCATCTCGTCTCATATTTTCACATTTGTCGTTAAAACGACGTGGGGGAATGGGTGAAATCTACGTTCGTGTGCCTCGTGCGTAGCCAGTGTTTTCAACGAGTGTCTATGTTTTGTTTCTTCAACACTGGAGTTTACCAATTGTTTTTAGTTTTCTTGTTGTACTGATTCTCTGCTGTGTGGTGTTATATGTTCTTGTACCTCTTGACTGACTCTCTGCTGTGTGGTGTTATATGTTCATGTACCTCTAGACTAACTCTCTGCTGCGTGGTATTATATGTTCATATACCTCTAGTCTGACTCTCTGCTGTGTGGTGTTATATGTTAATGTACCTCTAGTCTGACTCTCTGCTGTGTGGTGTTATATGTTCATGTACCTCTACTCTGACTCTCTGTGTGGTGTTACATGTTCATGTACCTCTAGTCTGACTCTCTGCTATATGTTGTTATATGTTCATGTACCTTTAGACTGACTCTCTGCTGTGTAGTGTTATATGTTCATGTACCTCTAGACTGACTCTATGCTGTGTGTTGTTATATGTTCAAGTACCTCAGTTCTGGAAGCAATCTTGTCATCTGTCCAACCAGTTAATTTTTTCTCTCTAACAATGCTCTGCGGTGTACAATATAGAGATGGTTAAAGTATTTTCTCTGTGTTCCTTCAAACTGTCATTTCTTCAAATTTAGGGACATTGATATGATAAAATATTGCCAGGAAAGTGAATGATGCCTTGCTGCTTTGTGAAGTGGCAAACGTGGCTGTAATGTAAATGGACACTGCTTGGAAACATGGGGAGGGGTGAGAGCATGCTAGAGACTTTATTACGTTATTGAAGTGTTCAATTATCTAACTCACACCTTTCTTCCCGATTAGACAGCTAGGTACCCATGTACAGCTAAGTTGATTGGAGCACGTCGGTAGCGGGAACTAAACCCGGGACTTTTGCTGTCAGAAACAAGCGCTCAGCCGCCTCATTTTTCATAAGAAATAAGCTTTAGGAAAATGAATCCTCTTATCTAGATAAACTTCTAATTTGGGAAGTGACAAACTTGACAATAGTTTGTTTTCTGTCAACATTTGCCGATGAGTGGGGTGGGGAGGATGAGTGGTCTGCCCAGTGTCAAATGTTATGCGTCGGTCGTCGTAAACCCGTGTCGGTGCAGGCTAGCTCTAATAGCGTCTGACGATCTGCCGTCTAATCTTTCTCGTGTCATGTAACCAATTCATTTTGTGTTAAATTCAGCAGTGGACGTTGGTCAGGATGTATTCTAATGTGAGGACTGGAATACCGTATTTACTTTACGGAAATGTAAACACATTTGTTTGACATGGACAAAATCGCATCACAGATCAGCCAAACTGAAACATCTGAAGCAGAACCGAACTCAGTGCACGAATTAGTCTTTGCAGATTATCAGTGACTGCTGCATGACGATGAAAATTAATTGAAAAATCACATGAACGAGCTTGCGACTACCGATGCTAAATAAAACACGAATGCGCTTGCGACTACCTGTGCTAAATAAAACATGAACGCGTTTGCGACTACCTGTGCTAAATAAAACATGAACGCGCTTGCGACTACCTGTGCTAAATAAAACATGAACGCGCTTGCGACTACCTGTGCTAAATAAAACATGAACGCGCTTGCGACTACCTGTGCTAAATAAAACATGAACGCGCTTGCGACTACCTGTGCTAAATAAAACATGCAAATTAATGGGAAGAAAACAGAAATGATCAGGATCATTAAAACGCCCGATTACTCAACATTAGTGTAAAGGATATTGCTCTTCAACAAGTCCACGAGTTCTCAACATTAGTGTAAAGGATATTGCTCTTCAACAAGTCCACGAGTTCTCAACATTAGTGTAAAGGATATTGCTCTTCAACAAGTCCACGAGTTCTCAACATTAGTGTAAAGGATATTGCTCTTCAAAAAGTCCACAAGTTCTCAACATTAGTGTAAAGGATACTGCTCTTCAACAAGTCCACAAGTTCTCAACATTAGTGTAAAGGATATTGCTCTTCAACAAGTCCACGAGTTCTCAACATTAGTGTAAAGGATATTGCTCTTCAACAAGTCCACGAGTTCTCAACATTAGTGTAAAGGATATTGCTCTTCAACAAGTCCACGAGTTCTCAACATTAGTGTAAAGGATACTGCTCTTCAACAAGTCCACGAGTTCTCAACATTAGTGTAAAGGATATTGCTCTTCAACAAGTCCACGAGTTCTCAACATTAGTGTAAAGGATATTGCTCTTCAACAAGTTCACGAGTTCAAGTGTTTGGGCAGTATTTTTTCGACAGATTGTAGGCCAGACAGGGACATCGAGACTGGGTGTCATAAAGCATCTGCTGTAACGTATCAGCTGTCGCCACTGCTTAGGCAACCGAGCATTAGTTTTGCAACAAACCAACATCTGATAAACAGTATAGTTATATCGACTCTGTGCTACCAATGCCAAACATGGCCCCTGTCCACAACGCGAGAGCAGAATTTTGACATGTAAAATGAAGTGTTTGAGGGAGGGTGATTAGCTGTTGCCAGGAAAGAAAGAATGGGAAACGACAACATTCGCAGTATGGTCGGCACTACATCTTGTGCAGAATATATTTCTAGGCACACAAATAGTTGGTTTGGTCATCTCATGAGAATGCACCATCAACAACAAGCACTGATGGCTTACAATGCTGGGAAATCTGGCTACAGAACAAGATAACGGTCGTGCGGCAGGCGGATAGATGACATTACAGTGATTGCACAGCGACACGGACTAACATTGACCGACAAGCCCCCAATGCCATTTAACGGAATAAGTAGAAAGAGAACTATCGCCACACAATGGGTAATTCCCACCATATTTAGAATGTCCTTATTCATCAGCTGTTGTCTCAATGTGATATCGATGACCTTTATTGAACTTCTCAAACTGGGCTACATCAAAGAAAAAATGAAATCTCATAACCCATTAGCTCTGCTGGATCATACTATTACCACAAAGTAACAGACACTGGATAAATGACAAGTGTAGTAGATAATAGGAATCCTTTTACACCGCCCCCATGCTGGCTGATGGAATAATATGAAGTAACAAGATTAGCGAGAGAAATAGATGGTAAATAAATTCACTTATCCCATTCCCCTGCTGGTTTCCAGTAATTATTTGACATACTTTAACCAATAAATGACCACATGATGGAGGAAAACTGTGCAATCAATTATAGTATCTGCACAATTTCCTTATTGATGTTGCCTCATGGTAGATCTTTATATTTGGGACGCTCAAACTGGTGAAATTCCCTCACAACATGGTGCTCGCATCATCGAGAAAAGCATTATCATTGTAAACTAACGTAAATTAAAACTAAGACTAAATCTAAAACTAATACCAGCCAGCAAGCCAGCCAACCCACCCACCCACCCACTCACTCACTCACTTATTGACTGACCGACTCGCTGGCTGATTGACTAACTGCTATATTCATTAGCAATCCACAGACTGAATGAGTCATATCAGACGTGGGTCGAGGAGGGAGTACATTAAACCACGAAACTATAGGACTAACACTCGTTACCATTAGTGTCTGAAAGTGGCTCTGCACTTTGTGTCTATCAATAGTACAATGATAGAGACTGCATTCTATACACATAACACTGACTTACTTGCCGGTCCATGTGTGTTGTTAAAGAGTCGTGAGGAGTTTAAATTGATTTTCCTAAAGTGTAACATCGGTTGTTTTAAGCGCGTGTTGTTGCAGATTTCCTGTATATGCTCCCTAAATACTCGCTTGATGGCCTTACTCATGCCATGTACCCAGATATGTCTGCCATGTAGGCGTTCAGTAGTAGCTGATCATGTCGCATTCTCATTAGATGACTAACGTTTCGCATTTTCTGTCTTGAAATGTTTCCAGCACAAATGGTATTTCTCGCTATATTTCCAATACCATTATTTCTCATTGTATCTTTTGCAGCAGAATCAATGTCTGTTTTAGACATTCTATCTTACATGTTTTAATTTTTTTTTCTTGTGCCGTCTATAAGGACCACGTTTTACATCGGCAACACAAAGTTGGCATAAATAAATAGTTTATCAGTTCTTGTTAACTGATTTTCTCCTGCAGGTTGCCAAATGCTACAAATTTTATTGATGTACGATGGGCAGGTCTGCAACACCTGTTCTCCTGCAATGATGGATGTGCCGCAGGTACAAAGGTCCGTAGTGCCAATCTTCAACTTATTGTATAGATGACATCTCAGTCTGTTGTGTCCTGTGCGGAGCTGGAGAATGATCACCCCATCTCGCCTGGAGAGTTAGTGGTAGGCATCGTTTTCTATGTTGCAAGGATCGTCTTTTACCATTTTGCCCTGTACAGCTGCTGTTGTTTCATCGTAAGCGATATCTGTTTCACTCTGCTGACGTGTTCATCCCTCTCTGACGAGTTTGTCCGTCTCCTCGTTACCGGGAATGTTGAAGTGGGCCGGTTTCCACTGGACATTTTTTTGTTAAGGCACTGTGACAGGAGTTCGAGGGGGTCTGCCAGAACGCCGAGTTCATTTTTGTGTTGGTTCTTGAGAGCCGTTAACACAGAAAGGACGTCTTTGAGAATGACCACTTGCTTTTCTGCCCATTACTTGTGGTCTGTAACGGTTCCCTCTGCTCGTCTCAGGGCTCTGGCCTCGGCACCTCCCAGTGGCAAATGCTCCTGAGTATATTTCACTTTCAAGTTCTATAATGAAGCCTCCTCCCCTATTTTTCAATGACATCTTTTGTTGACCCGTTCGTACAGGCAGGTCTCCAGTTTCTTGGTGGACATATTTGGCTGATGTAATTGGTAACTATGTGTTTTTTCTGCGTCTCTGTTTGTGACATTTTGTCTTGTATGTTAGGGGTATTACATATGGGATCGGGAAAGTGTTTTCCTTTCCAGAGGCAGATGATGGAGCATGCTGGTATTGGTTTTATGATTTCATTTGAGAGCGCAACATTGTTTCTAATCTTTTCTATGGCCTGGGCTGCACAATTTTCTCGGGTTCGCCTGCCAGTGCGTCCCAGTTCATTAAGTCTGTGGTGCATGGGCTGGTCTATGAGTCTTGAATTGCTGTAAAATTGTAATGTATCTTCTGTCTTCCATTAGCTGTAGTCCTGTCATGGTTTCCAGATCTTTTATTTGAGTGAACTTTAAGGCTCCTGTTCTGATGCGGTTGATATTGTCTACATATATGTTAAGTGGACTTGTTTAAGGTTGATATTGTCTACATATATGTTAAGTGGACTTGTTTAAGGTTGATATTGTCTACATATATGTTAAGTGGACTTGTTTAAGGTTGATTTTGTCTACATATATGTTAAGTGGACTTGTTTAAGGTTGATATTGTCTACATATATATTAAGTGGACCTGCTGTTCTGCCTATCGTCATAGTTTATCTTTTATAGACTGTACCAAATGCATCATCAAGATTTGGTAGTTAATCTTTGTCCTCGTATGTTAAAGTGTGAACGTCTACAAAGTACAGTTGAAATAATAGGTTGCCTGCCTGTTGACTTCCATTGCTATGTTATCCATGGAGATGTTGAAGATAAACTTTACAACACCAATTATACACGACACACTAAACTAATTCTATAACGAGGTAATACAACATAATTGATCCTCCTTAACCACTTGATCTGCTGGTTCCTTGTAGCAATGTAAAGCACCGAACTTAACACTCTGTGAAACCTACTCTGAATCGTAAATCAAATAAGAAAATATTATAGAAATCTCCAATTAAATACTGATTGATTTCTCAGCCTGTCATACAATGTATTCCCATCTGACATTGTGGTATTTTCGTAATGACAAACAAACACGGCGAGACTTGTCAGAGTTTCAAAGTATGCACTAGATGACATTCAGGTTTGACGGCTTTCGGCCTGACTACCAGAAAACGATTGCTTGTTACAGTTAATATAGAATCGATTAGGAAGATCTTCTATGACTCTTTTCTTTGATCTAGATAGTCAATGACTGGCACAGCGAATATCGACTAACACGCATAAAAGTGTCTTTAGATGAGCAGCACGCTCCCTCCACTACATGTGGTCTGCGGCCATCCTTCGTATGGTTCAGTAGCTCTGGTTCGTGATTTCCATTTCGGCTGATTTGGTTCTTTGTCAATTTGTCGTTCTCGTTGTAGCGTTCTCTCCGACATCCACAGCATGGCAGCTTTGGTGGTGGTTTCAGGTTGGGGCTTTTCTGCTATAGTGAGATTATGTGTCGTTACAGACATAAGATAACATTACCATACAAGAATGGAGATTGATGCAGTAATGTGGGCTCTTAAGTAGCTATCTCGGATCTCTTACATGAATGCTGTAAACGTTTCTAACTATCAATAATCGATCCAGAAGGTACATACTGATTAGTTATGACATAAGTGGATAGCGAACAGATAGATTTTAAACTTTAGGGATTTTGTGTGGGTCTCCTGATCAACCTGCAGTTTACAGGAATGAAAGAGCTGACACCTTGACCTCAGAGGTGGGGACATTAGCAATGGAAAGAAGTAGAGTTTTGAAGTGAATCAACGACGGTTTATTGGATGAAGACACTACAATGGACGAACCGGCGATGCCCATATTGAAAAGTTATGAAACCTTACATGGGTCCAACATAGACGGGCGTCTCAGAGGAAACGAAGCAAGAATGTATACAATCAGCGAGCTATGGAAAACACCAGTATCTACACTATTTTCTGAGAGGGACCTAGCACCTATGGGTTTACCAAAAGTTCAGTGATGTCTTTCTCAACATAACTGAACAATGACTAATCTATTTCCAGCATGAACGTATACCAGGTTCCATTTGGAGCACAGGGCTCCATCAATTTCTGTGCCTGAGCATTGATCTCTGAGATACTTATTTCACACCAAACGTGTACCTGCCATTAGTTTCAAAATGTAGTAAGATATAACCGGAAATCAGATCTGTCCTTGTGCTTACTATACACCAGGTCAACTGGCCGGTCGAGATTCTCCATCGAAGACCCAAGTGAACGAGAGTACTTCAGTCAACGACTGATAGCTGATTGGTTGCGTCAGGAGCAGTGAATCAAATCTGACAAAAACCGTAATCTGCATCAAATCGGGGTCCTGGAAAAAGGCTGCATCCAAACAGTCTGGCTGAGAGAATAGTAATCCAAAAGGGGAGCAAAGCCTGGTCAAAAATATTTTTTTCTGAAACAGTATATATTTTTTCCGAACAGAAAGCCACATATATCGCACCCTCGCTGTAAACTGCTACACAACCTAACATTCTGTTCAGGACACACGCCAAAGAAGAATAAGTCCACGCTATCATAATGGCAGTTATCCATTCAGGGGCACGTGCGCTACGGAAATGAGTCATCACTCGTGCATCTATAATCACCGATAATCATGATATCAGGGTAAGGTACGAGCGTGGGGCAGGGTGGGAGAACACAGCTAGAGCGAGTATCTGAGTGCCAGACAAAGTAGAGCGCCAGTCTCTATCTGCAAATGGTCCACGTTTAATCCTCGGCTTTGACTAGCTTTAGTATCCGTCCTCATCTCTTTCCGCCGCTTTGATTTAGTGAAGAATGGATTCAAAACTGTATTTGGCTCACCCTAACTAGTTTTGTTAGGAAAGTCTGCTTCTGGTCTTGTGTAGTGCGGTTTCGTAGCAATTAATTTTACACAATGAGGATGTTCGCGTCATACACAACGTTTCAGTCTATTCAGTTGTAAATGGGTACAAGACATGGCTAGTCGACAGGAAAAAAAAAACGGATTCCAACAAATTCGAAAAAAGCACGACTTCGTACAATAAAATGTATACCACTTGATCCACGACAGCAACAAACGGTATGAGTCTAGCTTTACATTTTCATTCTTCACAGAGTAACCGAGATGATAGCTCAACGTTCTATTTGTCTTGAAATATGGGACCGAGCTATCAGAACAGTTCTATTTGTCTTGTGATAAAAGATCCAACTAACGGAAGAAAGTTCTATTTGTCTCGTGATAAAAGATCGAACTGTCGGAACAAAGTTCTGTTTGTCTTGTGATAAAAGATCGAGCTGTTGGAACAAAGTTCTATTTGTCTTGTGATAAAAGATCGAGATGTCGGAACAAAGTTCTATTTCTCTTGTGATAAAATATCGAGCTGTCGGAACAAAGTTCTGTTTGTCTTGTGATGAAAGATCGAGCTGTTGGAACAAAGTTCTATTTGTCTTGTGATAAAGGATTGAATTGTCAAATCAAAGTTATATTTGTTGTGAGCCACGGGATGGAGCCGAAATACGTACGTCTATGTACGAGTATATACTGTTTTGGCAGTGAAACATGCGTCGCATTAGTGTAGTGGTAGAGCACTTTCTTTTTATGGCAGAGGGGTTCAAATCTAGCAAACCTACATGTTCCAATCGACTCAGTTATAATTGGAATATGACTTACGGTTTTGGAAATGAAATGCAACTTAGAATGGACCAGGCTACTGGCCTCACACAGTCTGTACCCTAGTATACAGATCTCTAACACTTCCATCTTGACGGACAGTTATCTGTTGAAGACCTCCGTATCATTTTTTTTAGTGAAATCAAAACTTAGACTGCACACAGCGCTGTGACAGATCGGACAAGCTAACTTTATTCTCTTTAAACGGCAATTTCCTATTACTGACCCTAGCATTATGGTAATGTGCTATGATGATATTTATTTACAATATAAAGATAAGCACATCTTAGACGAAAGCTTCGAAACTTAGCATTTCTTCCGTTGCCAGCTATTCATAAATGTAAACAATGACAAGCTGAAATAAACCAAAGAGTTAAAGTACCCGGGAAGCGTTTGACAGAGAAATAAACAAAAGAGTTCAAGTACCTGGCAAGCGTTTGACAGAAGAAATAAGCCAAATAGTTCAAGTACCTGGGAAGCGTTTGACAGAAGAAATAAACAAAAGAGTTCAAGTACCTGGCAAGCGTTTGACAGAAGAAATAAACAAAAGAGTTCAAGTACCTGGCAAGCGTTTGACAGAAGAAATAAACAAAAGAGTTCAAGTACCTGGCAAGCGTTTGACAGAAGAAATAAACAAAAGAGTTCAAGTACCTGGCAAGCGTTTGACAGAAGAAATAAACAAAAGAGTTCAAGTACCTGGCAAGCGTTTGACAGAAGAAATAAACAAAAGAGTTCAAGTACCTGGCAAGCGTTTGACAGAAGAAATAAGCCAAATAGTTCAAGTACCTGGGAAGCGTTTGACAGAAGAAATAAACCAAAGAGTTCAAGTACCTGGGAAGCGTTTGACAGAAGAAATAAACCAAAGAGTTCAAGTATCTGGCAAGCGTTTGACAGAATATAGAAGACATTTCAGAGGACTTGAAACTACATGTAAAATAAACTTACTCCGTGACTTATCAAATGTCACCACTACTTCAATAAGTGGGCAACCCTCATTCAGAGAGAAGCCGTGGACCATGTCAATGAGTGGCCGGCGTGCCACATTTGTCTATAGATAATATTTGAACATGGTAATAATAAAACACAAAGTGTCACGAATTGTGTTGAAAAAATGTATGTATATTTATTTGTATATTGGTAAATCTATACCGTTCATTAAATGGTCGTGGTTCAATAAGGTGGCTGAAATTCGCAGTTGAAATAAGTTTCAGAATCACTGATGGTCGAGCGCATCATCATGGTTTTCATCAGGCTAGCAATTCCAGAGACTGCTGTTGAAGTAGGATGAAAATGTGACGTCACTATTTTCTTCAGATCTCTTTAACAGCATATCCGTTCCCCAATGTTCTTGCACATCTGTGTGATGTCGTTGTTTCTTGGAAAGTAATCTTTTTATTTTCACCTGAATAATGTCTTCCAGTATAAATGCCTGATACTGTGACTAAGTTTGGGTATACTTTTTATTAGCTGTCTAAATGTCCATAAATCGTTAGGGACTTTCTCGTTGGACCATTTTGCTCTGTCTAATCACACTCTGTATTACGCGTTAGCATCACATACCAAATATTGAAAAGGTATTTTCATCCTTTTTTGGTTTAGTCCATGTTGCAAAGTAATACAGTGCTAGCGCACACACATTTGTAGTGATTATTCTTTTCTGTAGTTCAATATTGATGATGTTTAATGTTAGACGTTTTTTCTCCTCACAAAATGCAGTTATTGCTTCTGTAATCCTATTTTTGATTTCAACTTCACAACGGGCATCCACTGTAATAGGCGAACACTTATATGCAATCGTCTGTACTTGTTTTGTCCCTCGTAGCTGACATTTATTCATCCGGTTTTGATTGTAACTATGTTGTTTTACTAACATTAATCTTACTAACAAGTTCCTGGGCAGTATTGCTGATCTTGGGGAGTAGACTTTGCAATGATTTCTCGGTTTCTTCTATGACGACTTGGTCATCTGAAAATTTGATGACACACATTTTTTCCTCTATTGATCTTAATACCCGTGTAGTATTTTCTGGTAGCTTTTTCCGGCAAAACCACATAATAAACATTAGTGATAATAAACATTCCTGATGTACTCCATTTTTGATTGGGACTGGACTTGTTATCACAGTTACGACATTTAACTTTAGCAGCTCGGGCCATTGGGTTACGGGAACTGTGACTTGAAAATACGAAGATCAGTTGAAGATAGAACAAATTGCTGATATGCAGTACAGAACTAACTATGTACTACTATGCCTAACTTTGTATTTATCCAAATCACATGAGATAAGACAGTCCATTTCATACGTTGTAATTGTTAACACACACTTCATTTCATACGTTGTAATTGTTAACACACACTTCATTTCATACGTTATAATTGTTAACACACACTTCATTTCATACGTTGTAATTGTTAACACACACATCATTTCATACGTTGTAATTCTTCTTCTTCTTCTGCGTACACAGTCAGACAGTAACCATTATTTTCTCGAAAAAAGCGGCGGTCATCCTGAGACTCTCGCCACTACCATAGAGCTTGTCTTGCAGTTCCACTGGCAATGGCCACATCTGCTCTCTCTGATCCTCGTATGTCGGGCAGTTCTGCAGCAGATGTTCAGTGGTCATTTTACCAGTACCGCACGGGCATTCGTCGGTACACCCTATCTTCAATTTGTTGAAGAGGTGGTACCTCAGTCTGTTGTGGCCAGTGCGAAGTCTGAAGACAACGACCTGCTCTCTTCGGTTCAACTGGTAATAGGCATCGTTTTTGGTGTAACCAGTATGTTCGGTTTCCCATTTGGACATGTACCTGGCTTTGATAAGCCGTTTTGACTCTTCGTACGTCATACTGGTATCTATTTGTGGTAGCCTTGCACCTTCTTTTGCCAGTCTGTCTGCCTCCTCGTTGCCTTGGATGTTGCAGTGTGACGGAACCCACTGTACCACTACCCTTTTTGGTGCGGACTGTTGGCACAGTTTGCAGAGTGCTGCTCTTAAGTCATTAAGCTCAGTGTTTTTCTGGCTTTTTAGCGCTGTGACTACTTCGAGAGCATCTGTCAGCAGGACTATATGGCTCTCATTTTCACTGTGTGTTACCATTTCTTCCACTGCCGCCCTCAGTGCCTCTGCCTCTGCTCTGAAATTGCTCGTGTACTTACCAGTAGCGAATGACAGTGTTATTTTTCTGCCATTTGGTAGGTTCAGGAATGCTCCTGCCCCTCCGTTCTGTGTAGTGTTTGTTACAGAGCCGTCGGTGTATGCATGGGTCCAGTCCATGCTTGGGTAGCTTTTCGTTATGAAGCTTAGGGTAGTATCTCTCCTTTCTTTTTCGGTCTGGCAGTTTTTGTTTGCAATACCTGGTATATTTTCTACCACCTCTGGAAATATATCCTGCCTCCAAGTAGGTTTTCGTACAGTAGTGATGGGTTTTGGTGTTGTTAGTGCGTTTATGGGATCTTCGTGCATCTTTGCTTTGGCTATTTCTGCAAAGTTTCTCCGCTTTAGTTTTCCAGTTCCCAAATTGTTTAGCCTCTGGTACATTGGATGGTCCGTCAGTCTTCGGAGTTTCTCTGACTGCAGCTGGGCTCTGCAGTCTCTTCTGTCGGTCATGGATTGCAGTTTTGTAATCTTTTCAAGTTCTACAATTGGCGTTGACTTCATGCCACCAGTTATGATTCTCATAGCTTGGTTTTGAAGTTTGTTAACTTTATCGAAGTTCGCCTTCGCTGCTGTTGTCCAAGCCGCGATGCCATACTCGAGAACTGGTCTCACTCTTCCAGTGTACAGTTTCTTTAGTATGCCTTCGTCTGCTCCCCAGCTTGTGCCAGCAAGTTTCCTCATGATCGCCATTCTTTCTCTGGCTTTCATTCGGTTTCTCTCAATCTGACTTTTCCATGTCATGCGCCGATCAAATGTGACTCCCAGATAGGTTGGGTTGTCGTTTGGCTGCAGGATTTTGCCATTTAGGCTTAGTTTGGTACTTTGGGGTTTTAATGAGAGCGAGAATATTGTGCACGTGGTTTTCTCCTCGTTTATTTTGACCAGCCATGAGTTCGCCCACTCTTCCAGCGATGTTAGGGCCGTTTGCATCCGATTTCTTGCTATGGTGAGATTCTTTTCAGAGGTCCACATAGCCAGATCGTCTGCAAACATTGAGCTATGGACTCTTCTTGGTATATTCTCTGTAATATCGTTTATATATACCAGGAAGAGTGTGGGTGACAGTACTCCCCCTTGGGGTACTCCCTGCTCGAGTGTCACCTTTTTGCTCATCTGCCCTTGTACTTGGACTCTGGCCGTTCTTTGTTTGAGGTAGTGGTTGATCCACTTGTACATCTTCCCACAAACATCACTTCTTCTTAGCTTGACTCTAAGTCCATCCTTCCAGACTTTGTCAAATGCCTTTTCCAGATCCACCCAAACAGCTACTGTGTGTTTCTGTGCCTGGTAGGCATCTTCTATCTCCTGGGCTATGAGGATGACCTGGTCCTCAGTGGATCTGTGCTGTCTAAAGCCGGCTTGCTGTGGAATTAGTATTCGTTTTTCTTCCAGATGCCACATCAGTCTGGTGTTTATCATCCGTTCCATCAGCTTGCCGACACAGCTCAGTAGGCTTATGGGCCTGTATCCATTCGGATCTGTTTTGTCCTTTCCTGTTTTTGGTACTGGTACCAGTATTGCATCTTTCCATGCCTGGGGTACAATACCCCTTTTCCAGCTTTGGTTCAGGACTGACAGTAGTTTTTCCTTCGCTGTTTGGCCCAGCCCCATCAGCATTTCGTTTGTTATCCCGTCTTTTCCGGGAGATTTCCTTCTCTTTAGTGTTCTCATAGCCTCTTCCATTTCGCGCATTGTTAGTTTGGCCATCATGTGCTCTTCAGGAGCCGTATTTTTGTTTTCGTGCCCCTTTAGCTCTTCGCTAATGTCTGTATGCTTATCTGCAGGGACCTCGATGTGGTTTGCTCTGGCATAGTGATCGACAAAGGCGTTTGCGGCTTTCTTACCTGTGATCAAGTTCTCGCCTTGCTTGATAGTAATTTGTTTATTTGACGGGGTTTCGTCGTTCATGGCTCTGACTAGCTTCCATAGCTTGTTCCCTTCTTTGTCCAGGTTTAAACTTTCCGTTTTATTTTTCCAACTTTCTCTTGCTGTTTGCTTGAGAGTGTGTTTGTACTTCGCCGCGGCGGCTTTGAGGGCGATGTTTGCCTCCACGGATTTTTCTCGTTCTGCCATGTTTCTAGCATTTGTTACTGCATCTTCCACTTTCTGTAACTCATCATTCCAGTAGGGCTTATAGTTTTTCCTAGCTCCTCTTGGGATGGTTTCAGTGGCGGCTTGCATTATTGCCTTGCTTAGGCCCTTTACCATGGGCTTCATTTTGGTGTTTCGTGTGTTGATGGTTTCACACAGCCCATCTGTCAGGATTGCAAATCTGTCCCAGTCGGCTCGTTTGTAATTCCAACGTGGGAGCGGTTTTGTTTCCTGTGGGCCTACTTCCATGTCAATGGTTAGCCTGATCGGCCTGTGGTCGCTACCTGCCAGTTGGTTTAGCACCTGGCGGTCTATTTTATAGTGTATGTCCTGTGTGGAGAAGGCCAAATCTGGAGTCGAGGTGGTATGCCATGTTCTTGAATAGAAGCTAGGGCTATCCTCCGGCCTATTGATTAGGGAGAGATTTGCATCTATCTCCCAATCTTCCACTTCGTCACCTCTGCTGTCTGTGTCAGAGTATCCCCATCTCTCCGAGTGGCTGTTGAAATCTCCAACCACTATGCAGTTGGAGTCTCTGACCTCCATACTCGAGAGCGATAGGTCTCTGTTTGGTGGTCCGTACAGATTGAAAATGCGGAGCTTCGTCTCTTGAGCCATTATGTCAACTCCTACAATTTCTGCTTGTCCGGTGTGATTGACAGGTACCGCGCTACTCGGTATGCTGTTTCTGGTCAGTATCAGGACCCCTCCTTTGTGGCCTTCTCTATCTAGACGGAAGGTCTGATATCCTCTGATTGAGAATTTATGGTTATTGTTGAGGTGCGTTTCCTGGATACATGCCACGTCAATCTTACCTTCATGCAGGTGATGTGTTAGGGAAAGTTTTTTGTTAATGACTCCCTCCGCATTCCACTGTAATATTCTGAGGGTCTTGAAGTTTTGGCCAATAGTCGTTTCCCCATAGCCATGTGCCTTGACTCCACGACACATGGGTGGGTGACCACCAGTAGCCAAGGGTGGGCCCCTTCGAGGCGTGGGGCCCGGCGCTATCGCTGCCTGGCGGGTCTCCTCAGGATGAGCGCCATACGTTTTTCGAATAGGTTGTGCTGCCATCATACTGTGATTTACGTTGCACTGTTTTGTTAGGCTTGCGGCCCCGTGCATCCGATTTCAACAGGCGTTTCTGTAGGGATGCCCTCCTTAGCCTTTGGCTGTCCCCAGCCTATCTGCAAGGCAGCAGTTGTTTACGATCAGAGTTTTCTCTCCTATGGAAGTTGTCTTACCAGACTATCGAGTCTTCACTACTCGTGTCTATAGGGTGCAATGATGGTATGTGATATATGAGATGGACTGGTTTACCCGGAAGAGAGGCAGTCCAGTGTGTCTGTATCCCAGGATCGTCACGTCCTGCCAGAAACGTAGCATTTGCATGTGAGTGGGGTATCTCTTTTTCCCTTTATTTTCTTGGCTTCTATGCAGGGATGGTACGCCTAGCATTCCCCGCCACCTGGGGTGTTGACACAGTGGGGCAGGTGTGCAATGTCCGCTGGTCTGCATCTCTTCTGCGTCCAGCATGATAGTTATGGCTGATAACGTACAGAGGTAGATATCGTAACCGGAGTGCATTTAGCCAGAGGACAAGCCTGGTAGTGTCACAGAGATGTTGATCGCCTGGTGTGCGGACAACTCTCATGGTCAGTGGTTGAGTCTTGACAGTTCACAGTGTGGTGGCTGCTCTACTGTTTTCGACACCCCGACCAGGTTCTAAGTCTTTGGTTGGTGTTTTTCGCACCCCATCGCCGTATAGGGTGAGTATCAAGCAGTTTTCCGCCCGCTTTGATTTGCGGGCGGCAAGGACCTCTTACTGTGGCTCTACCTGATAGGGCTGGGGCGCAAGCCCCAGGTCCCGAGCATGTAGGAGCCTCCCATTGCAGTGGTGCTGAGATTTTGGGCGGGATTGCGGCTTTCAAGGGTTCGGCCGTAATCCCCCACATGGTAGCCTCGCGCCCTTGGCTTATCAGCCTGGTACGTGAACCAAAGTGTCTGCGGCTCCTCTCGATTTGAGCTGGTTTTCCGTAGCAACGCCCTGTCATTTGTAGGGTAAAACTGACCTGTCTTCAGATCTATTTCCAGCACCCGTTCACTATTTTGTCAGACGAATTTATTGAGGGCTTTTGTTTGTCAATGACCAGGTATTTGAAATCTGCAGAGTTAAACACGATTTCCGTAGCGTTCTTTCATTTGAGCTGACTTGTCGTCCGTGAGTCTAATACCAGCGTACGTTCATTATTAGACCCAAACGGCAGTGCTCTCAATTTGTCAGTTGTTCTACAGTATTGGCGTGTTCAGTCAAATTAAGCCGCAGGTTCCACACCTGGTGGTGCCCTTCCGTCAATTCCCTTAGCGAGACAATCAAGTTTCTTAAAGGGTAGCCCCAAAGATTTTCGAGGGTCTAATTCCAGCACATGTTCTCTATTAGACCCCACTAAGGTGTACTTTTTGATAGTCATTCTGCAGTATTGGCGTGGTAAGTTAACTTAGGTCTCAGGCTCCACTCCTGATAGTGCTCTTCCGTCAATTCCTTTATCAAACACTGGATGCAGACAAAACCGAGCCACAGGGGACATAACCCCAGATTTCTGGGGGTCTAAGTCCAGCACCAGTTCCATATTAGACTCCAGAAGAGTGGTCTCGGCATGTCAATCATTTCAGTGTTGCCCGTGTTGAGTCAAATTAAGCCGCAGGCTCCACTCCTGGTGGTGCCCTTCCGTCAATTCCTTTAAGTTTCAGCTTTGCAACCATACTTCCCCCGGAACCCAAACACTTTGGTTTCCCGGAAGCTGCCCGCAGAGTCATCGAAGCAACTCCTGCGGATCGCTAGTCGGCATCGTTTATGGTCAGAACTACGACGGTATCTGATCGTCTTCGCGCCTCTGACTTTCGTTCTTGATTAATGAAAACATTCTTGACAAATGCTTTCGCAGTAGCTCGTCTTGCGGCGATCCAAGAATTTCACCTCTAACGCCGCAATACGAATGCCCCCGTTTGTCCCTGTTAATCATTACCTCCAGTTCCGAAAACCAACAAAATAGAACCGAGGTCCTATTCCATTATTCCATGCACCATTATTCAGGCAGCCGAGGCCTGCTTTGAACACTCTAATTTTTTCAAAGTAAACGCGCCGGCCACCCAGGACGCTCAGCGAACAGCACCCGTGGGAGAGAGCCGGCAGACGGTAGGGCAGGAGACAACGGGCAGTGAACCGGCGCGAGCCGGACCGCCCGCCTGCGCCTGAGATCCAACTACGAGCTTTTTAACTGCAACAACTTTAATATACGCTATTGGAGCTGGAATTACCGCGGCTGCTGGCACCAGACTTGCCCTCCAATAGATCCTCGTTAAAGGGTTTAAAGTGTACTCATTCCAATTACGGGGCCTCGAAAGAGTCCCGTATTGTTATTTTTCGTCACTACCTCCCCGTGCCGGGAGTGGGTAAGTTGCGCGCCTGCTGCCTTCCTTGGATGTGGTAGCCGTTTCTCATGCTCCCTCTCCGGAATCGAACCCTGATTCCCCGTTACCCGTTACAAACATGGTAGGCATGTCACGTACCATCGACATTTGATAGGGCAGACATTTGAAAGATGCGTCGCCGGCACATGAGGCCATGCGATCAGCACAAAGTTATCCAGAGTCACCAGTGGGGACGCCGCAACCCCGCGAGGGGAAACGACGATTGGTTTTGAACTAATAAAAGCGCTCTTTCCGCGAGGGTCGGAGCTTGGTAAGCATGTATTAGCTCTAGAATTGCCACAGTTATCCAAGTAGGATCGTGTCATCTAAGGAACCTCGACTGATTTAATGAGCCATTCGCGGTTTCACCGTGAGACAGTGTGAACTTAGACATGCATGGCTTAATCTTTGAGACAAGCATATGACTACTGGCAGGATCAACCAGATATCTGTCGGAGACGTACGTACTGCGCACACCGGTCGGCGGAGGAAGGGTGTGTAAAAAGCCTCACTGGGACGGCCGCAGGGACCGACTGACGGGACGGACGGACGGTTGTTCCACCCGTCCCTCACTCCGTCGACCTAGGACCGCCTGACAGGGGCCTCCCACACGCACCAGACGACCGACCGACCGGGCTCGCTCGAGGAGGGATGGCAGCGCTCTGTGCAGAACGGATCCCAACGACCTCGGCGACGAATTTCACTGGGACTAGAGACACAATTTGGCCTGCCCTTCTTCTCCGTAGGGAGAGAACGCAGGGCCTCGAGGCAACGATTCCTGCTTTCCATTTGCCGGTCACAAGCTCTTTGCGAGAGTCGGACCACCAGCGAGACGTACTGTCGAGCTCTGCTATAAGCCTTAGATAAATCACCAGGGACGGACCACGTTTCCTGATACGGACCAGACTAGCGCACCTCGGTGGAGGAGCCACTACCACAAACCGCACCCAATTCGCACTACGGGGAAAGGCAGGCGAGCGTTTTCCGCAAGCCCGCGCTATCGCTCCGCCTGGCGGGACTGAGATCGCTTTACGAACACTGGATGAAATTGAGTCGCTGCGGCGAGACAACTACCCCAGATATACGTCGTAATTGATAACACCCACTTCATTTCATACGTTGTAATTGTTAACACCAACTTAATTTTATACGTTGTAATTGTTAACACACACTTCATTTCATACGTTGTAATTGTTAACATGTATGACTGTCATCGGGAGAGATATGAGAAATGATGAAATTAAATTTTTTTTGCGAGAACTCTTCATTGTATTGAAAATATCATCATCCATCATTGGCTCTTTCCGTCTTGTCAGACGATAGTAATTGTGCTTTGAAATGGTATGCAACTACAGTCTATGACGGTAACGAATGTGACTCGTAAGACCAATCCGGATAGAGAAGCATCTTCCACAGTGTGTGCAAGAAAAATCAGGACCGTTTGCGGCATCGCATGGTGCGGCGTGTCTTCTCAAACTCTGAGACGTTAGCCTATCAGCAATCAGTATCTCCTTTGTCTGTATTCCATGCTTAATCCTGCCCCTCCATGTAACACTATCCATGGCTTCCTGTTCCCATGATTCCAAATCGATGCCAGCGTCATTCATATCCCGCTTGCATACACCCTTGTACCGAAGTAACCGGCCCTGAGACCTTTGCGCCAACTGTAATTCCCCATAGATAAGGTATTTTGGTATTCTGCCATCATCCATCCTCCGAATGTGTCCCAGCCATCGGAGCCTTCGAAGACTAAGCATGGAAAAGATTGTGACAATGCCTGTTCTCTCCAACACGTCTGCGTTTGGGGATCTTGTCTTGCCACCCAACGCCCAGGATTCTGCGAGAGCACCTCATGTGATAGTTGTTTAGCCGTCTCTCCTGGTGCATGTAGATAGACCATGTGTCACTGCTGTAAAGAAGGGTGCTGAGGACACATGTCTGGTAAACAAGTGTTTTTGTTTTAACAGTGAGCTTTTTGTTCTCCCAGACCCTTTTTGTTAATCTGCTCATTGTTGTTGCTGCGTTTCCTATTCTGATATTGATCTCTTGGTTCAGGGATAGTTTATTATTTATCCAAGTACGTAAAGTGATCTACTACATCGCGAGCCTCATCATCAATGGAGATTTCTTGTGGTTTGTTTGCACCCTGGACCATAACGTGTGTTTTCGTTTTGCTGATTGTTAACCGGAACTCACAACAGGTATCCTAAAATGCAGATAGTAAGCTTTGCAGTTCCTCCTCTTAGTGACTCGTAATTGCGACATCATCCGCAAAAAGCAGTTCTCTCATCAGCATCCTGTTTATTTTGGTCTTGGCTTTCAGCCTTTGGGAATTGAATGGGCCACCATCTGTGCGAGAGTGAATGAAGATACCACCTTCCTGGACACGAAATGCATGCCTCAAGAGAAGTGAGAAATATATTCCCAAGAGGGTTGGAACAAGTACACAGCCTTGTTTTACTCCGCACTTGACTGCGAACTTCTCTGAGGACACACCGTCAAAATTGATGGTGCCATTCATGTCAGTGTGGAACGATTGGATAATGCTCAGATGAATAGGTGGGCAAGCAATCCTCCCTAGCGCTGTGAACAGACCTACACCACTGACCAAGTCAAATGTCCTCCTGAGATCTATGAAGGGAATATACAATGGTTGCTTTTGTTCTCTGCATTTCTCTTGCAACTGTCGTAACAAGAATATCATATCTCTGGTAGTCCTATTCCCACGAAAACCGCACTGTGACTCTGGGTAAACCTGGTCTCCTAGGACCTGGAGTCTGCGCAGAACAATTCTGGCAATTATCTTCCCAACGATACACAGGAGCCAAATTCATCTGTAGTTGTTGCAGTCACTCCGGTCCCTTTTGTTCTTGTTCAAGGTTACAATGTTCGAATCTTTGAAGTCCTGCGGGACCTGTCCATCATGCCAGCATAATGTTATCAACTGGTTTATCTGTGGAGCAAGTATGTACTTTCCACTTCTGATGCCCTCTACCAAGATTCCATCCTTTCCTGGAGCCTTGCCATAAGTAATGTCAGCAATAACAAAGTTAACTTCTGCTATGGTTGGCAGCGAAGCCAGATGGTTCAGAGCTGGCTTCACCTCGATGGCATTGTGGGCATCTTCTGTTGGCTCTGTCTAACTTAAGTAGAGTTCAAGATAGTGCTCTATCCATCTGTCTAACTGCTTTCTCTTATCAGTGATGATCTCCCCAGATCAAGATAGTGCTATACCCATCTGTCTAACTGCTTTCTCTTATCAGTGATGATCTCTCCAGATCAAGATAGTGCTCTACACATCTGTCTCACTGCTTCCTCCTATCAGTGATGATCTCCCCAGATCAAGATAGTGCTCTACCCATCTGTCTCACTGCTTCCTCTTATCAGTGATTATGTCCCCAGATAAAGCTTTTGGCGGCGCACTCTTTTTCACTATTGGCATGATGGCTTTCTTTATACCTTCATACATGCTTCTGATGTTGCCAGTATTAACGGCATCTTGGATATTCTCACATAAATGTATCCAATATTCATTTGCACACTGTCTAGCTATCCTTTGCGCTTCTTTGAAAATATATGAAGTGAGAAAGTAGATGGCTTGGTTGTCTCAAGTGAATTCAACTCAATTAAAAACCATTGTTTACATATTACTATATTAAGAAATGGCTACATCATATCACGTATAGTCATTTAAGCAACACACAATGCACATGAAAAAGAGTTTTCTAGTCGAATACCATCACCAATCAAGATCTGTAGTCCGGAGGCAGCAAAAAAGATACACACACCCTAATATCAGATCAACGCTGGAGCCAGCTATAGAATCCATAGGAAAAGTGAAAGAGCTCAGTTCAAATTAAGGAAGGACTAAAGGGGCACACATGGAAGAAATGAACTAGGTCTGGGAGACTCGAGGTAAAGTGTCCGTCTCATGTGCCGGAGTTCGCGGGTTCGAATCACGGCAGGAACCGGGATTTCCTGGTAGAAATATTTCTCTGATTTCTGGGTAGTGAGATCGAACTCCCGTGTTCCGTATCGATCACGTTAAAAATCCCTTTTGCAGTTAGAAATAAAAAAGAGTAGGCTTAACCACTACTGCCTGGACAAAATTTTAAAAAATCTAGTTAAAACTCTACTGTATCTTATTAAATTATTTGTATCTTCACCCGAGCCTAGTAACCCACAGGAAGTTTAAAAATATATACTACATAAAGTCTCCGGCTACCTGGCAACATACATTAACATCCTGCCTGTTTGAATACCAGGATTCCAAGTATCCAAGTAGAACTAGATCTGCACGATGAATGGCCTCAGTCAGGGTCAAGTGGAGGAAGTTTGATGCTGTCATTGAAGACGTCAATCAAGCATGATGATCACCGCCGCTTGAACAGGTTTTGACCTATGATCTAATAAAGCCACGTATAAACTGGGTGAATTCTATAATGTCTACAGCAACACTGGCTTTCAATAACCAAGTACATCACCATGTTCTCGAGGTGAGGAAACTTCAGCTCCCTACTACCCTTGGTAGTATAAATGGGTGGACGATAGTTAGATACTTTCACAGGATTGTGATGTGGGTTTGGTCAAGGATGAGGTGCAATCAATTATTGAAGCCAATCTATGAGTTTTAAACAATAGAATAAGAAGAAAACTAATATGAAGGAGAAGAAGAAAAAATGAAGAAAAAGGAGAAGAGACACAAATGAAGAAGCAAAGAATAAGAAAAAAAGAAAAAAGTAGAAATAGAAGAAAAAAATAAACGAACGAAAATAAAGATAAAAAGAAGAAAAATTAGAAGAAGACGAAGAAGAAGAAGAAGCATAAAATGCAGTAATGCAACAAAAGAAGAAGTAAAAGAAAAATAATGGATAAATTACAGAAGAAGAAATAAAATAAGGAGAAGAAAAGATGGAAGAAGAAAAAAAAACACATATACAAGAGAAACAAAAAGCAAAAGTAGTATTAGAAGACGAATAAGAAAAATATGTAGAAACAATAAGATAAATGAGTAAAATAAACAGATGAAAATGAAAGAAAAAGAGAACAAAATGACAAAAAGAAGACAACGAAAAAGAAGTAGAAAAAAAAGAAGAACAAGTAAAACAAAAAAAAAAAAACAAACAAAAAAACCAGAGTTAAAAGAAACAGAAAAAGAAAAGAAAAAAATTACAGAACGAAGAAAAGAAAAAGATGAAGAAGAGGAAGAACAGTATATTAAAAAGTATAGAAAGAAAAGAAGAGAAAGAAAATAGTGGAGAAAAGAGAAACATGATAACAAAGAAGAAGAAGAAAAAGAATAAGAAAAAAAAAGAAGACGTATAGAAACAGAAGTATAGAAAAAAGAAGGCGATGGAAATAGATGACAAAAAAGAAGAAGAAGAAGAAAAGAGATAACAACAAAGAAGAGGAAGATACATTTTTAAAAAATGAACGACAAAAAGGAAATGAATTCAAAATAAAGAAAAAAAGAAGAAAAAGAGAAAAACAAAGAAGAATCGTAGGAGAATAATATTTAAAAAAAAGACAAAAACATAAAAAATAAAAAAGGAACAATAAAGTAGAAGAAGAAAGTGAGGAAACAAGAACAAGAATAGGCGACGCGTCAATCACCATCTTCTTGTACTTTGAATGTGAGATCACGCGAGAATCACGTTTAATGAAATATTCCGCTTTCTCTCGCGAGAACGTTCCCTACCAGCCATATTAGCACTTATCAATCAAATCGTTACCATGACAACCGTCTGAAAATAAGAAGGCGCGCGGTAAATTGAGAATATTCTAGAAACTCAGCCCATAATTTTTTCTCATGGGCCAATTTTCACCGGAAACAGACGACCAATAATAAGGGACGAAAAATAAACTGATTTAACCGAGGACTGGTCAGATTATATAGCAGTGCCACCATGAAAAGACACGCGTTCGTGGATGGGTTCATTGACAAAAGAAATCAAAGAAATTGGCTGAAAATTTGTAAATAATGTTCCGTTGTTCAGATTGCCTCCCCTGTAGGGCAAAGTACGCTTTAGAACCGCGCAAGATCTCAGACATGGATGTCCACTGTTCTTTTTATAGATCGAGCACTCTTATATAACCAATAAAGTGACACTGTCTGTGGTTGTAAGCAACGAAAGAGGTTAAATTGGAAACAAGTATCAAAACATTTGCATTACTTATTTAAATTTTTCTTTGTTAGATTACACACAAACGGCATTTCCAAAATTCGGCAGACACCCAGGCGCGCAATCCCTCCTAGAAGCAGACAAACGGTCCGAGTTATCATCTTCATTATCCGTTATTGGATTTCAACACCTATAGCTCTAACAAAAGCAGCAGTTAGCTCAAGGGACCCGACGTTGTTGTACGGTTTCTAACGCAATGATATAGGTTGCCGTCGCATCCCTCTCCTGTCATCAGTGCATAAAGGGCAGTTCAGCCCCAAGTATCCATCTGGCTTGACACGGTAGAACACATATTCATCGCGAATTGAAACTTTTCTATCAAGATGTAACCTGGCACTATTGTGTAGAATTGATAATTTGAAAATGTTCTCTCGATCTCGACAAGAGAGCAGATGATATGGGCAGTAGTTTATGTAACCGGGGTGATGTTAAGATGCCTACACCTCACTTAGCTGTCTGGTTGTACACGTTCTTGACCTGTCCACTCAGAGGCCCAGCGTTGCTTCAGTTGACCTGTCCACTCTGACGCCCAGCGTTGCTTGAGTTGACCTGTCCACTCTGACGCCCAGCGTTGCTTGAGTTGGTTGTACACGCTCTTGACCTGTCCACTCTGAGACTCAGCGTTGCTTGAGTTGACCTGTCCACTCAGAGGCCCAGCGTTGCTTGAGTTGACCTGTCCACTCTGACGCCCAGCGTTGCTTGAGTTGGTTGTACACGTTCTTGACCTGTCCACTCTGAGGCTCAGCGTTGCTTGAGTTGACCTGTCCACTCTGACGCACAGCGTTACTTGAGTTGACCTGTCCACTCTGACGCACAGCGTTGCTTGAGTTGACCTGTCCACTCAGAGGCCCAGCGTTGCTTGAGTTGACCTGTCCACTCTGAGGACCAGCGTTGCTTGAGTTGGTTGTACACGTTCTTGACCTGTCCACTCTGAGACTCAGTGTTGCTTGAGTTGACCTGTCCACTCAGAGGCCCAGCGTTGCTTGAGATGACCTGTCCACTCTGACGCCCAGCGTTGCTTGAGTCTCGATTGTTGTCAAACTCCTACAGTCTGTGTCGATTGCCCATTCAGAAATAACAGTGTAAACATCTGAAAGCGGTGATTGATTTATTTCAAGATGTGTCTCTCTCCTCCATATACGATGGCAGTATTGTCAATCAATCCATCAATCAATCAATCAATCTATCCATCAAACAGTCAATCAACCCATGAATGAATCAATCAATCCAAACCTCTAAGCTTCCTAAAGAGGGTAGGTCTTCAATAAACATTCTCTTTGTCTGTTTATCTTGCGCCAGCCGTTCAGGCTCTGGCATGATCTTGAATTCTTTAATCTTCGTTTCAAATTCCACCCTCCATGTGTTGCATTATCTGTCCTCACGTCTTCTGTCCTGTATATTTCAGATAAGAAACTGCTTGGTAGCACAATCAATGGACTCGTCATATGTGCCCGATCCAACTCTAGCGCCTTCTAATCATCTCAAGAGCCACTGGAGTTTATCCGGTTCATATTCATTTACGTAATGTGATATCCTCGGCAGTATCATCGAGTGGGGCTGTACAACAACAAAGGAAGATTAATTAGTCCACATCAGATAAAGGCGTGCTCGGCAATTCAATAGGGTTGACGCGAGAAGCATTCAATCCTATCATTTGTGTCTTCCAGCAGTGTATTTGTAGACCGAATTGACTGGATATGGCATATATTCTTACTTTGAGCACATTTAAACTATCCTCTTTGGTTGCCGTCAACCCAAACATGACCGAGACAACAGATCCACACAAACCTCTATAGGTTTATCTAATTTAAAATGCATTGCTAAAAAAATATGACTCAATATTATTCTAGCATGATCCTTTATATATTTTTATTTATCGCTAATTGGTCTTTATAATAAAAGTATGCAGATATTCATTTTAGCATTAGTTCATGCACCATGTATTTGATTGAGTTTATTTAAATAGTGAATATTAAAAACATATTTCTTGTACACAAGCAGGAGGAAGGTGTTTCTTGTACACAAGCAGGAGGAAGATATTTCTTGTACACAGTCAGGAGGAAAATATTTCTTGTACACAAGCAGGATGAAGATATTTCTTGCACACAAGCAGGAGGAAGATATTTCTTGCACACAAGCAGCAGGAAGGTGTTTCTTGCACACAAGCAGGATGAAGATTATTCTTGCACACAAGCAGGATGAAGATATTTCTTGCACACAAGCAGGAGGAAGGTGTTCCTTGCACACTAGCAGGAGGAAGGTGTTTCTTGCACACAATCGGGAGGAAGGTATTTCTTGTACACAAGCAGGAGGAAGACCACTGTTTACTTGAATCACAGGAACATGTTGTTGTATTATGTAATTGTTATATAGTTCAGCGGTTCTGAAATTGGATTTGATGTAGGTGAAGAAGAATATACTATAAGTACTATCAGTACGGCTTGTTGGTGTGTGCGTACTAGAAAGTTCGTATCAATGGATTTTGATTTATTTTCTAGTTATATGTAAAGTGCACTGAATTTTGTTGAGCTTCTGTAAGAGAAAATCTATGTACTCTCGTTCAAGTCTTACCAGGGTCTGAAAGGGGAACAAATAATAGTAACAATGTAACCTACGTATGTATGTATGCGTGTGTGTTAGTACATACGTACACGTGGTGATGTGTAATGGTGCGTATACGCTTTGGTTCATGTATTTTCATCTCTTGTTGGCCTTTTTTGTCCTGAGTGGCATGCCATGTTTCACGCTTTCTCTGTCCCTGTGGTAAATATGGTTGTGTTCTTACGTGTCGTATGCTAGTCTCTGTTCTGCGACTTGGTTGTGTTTTAGTCCTTTAGTCCCATCTGATTAGGCATTGTGGCTTTCCCGTGATCTTCTTTTTGCAAAAGTTATGGATGCGATCTACAAAGGCACTTTTGTATTCATAATCGGGATCAAGACGCTGAGCAGCGCATGAGCGGCAGTGGTCAGCGACCCATAGCTGACTGCTAGCGCCAGGGCCAGCGAACCAGATCTGCCAAGACCCTTCTACACCTCCACGCGTTGATCCTGGATAACAGGCTGCAGCAGGGCAGACTGGCTAAGGAAAAGGGATCGAAGAGGGAATGCTAACCCGGTACACAAAAAATGCTTGCTGAAGTCTGATATGTTAGACCGAAAGGTACAAATATCGCAGTCAAGTTGTAAACTACAACACAACGCATTCCGTTCTATGGACTACATTCTGCTACTTAAGCCCTTTCAGGGTTTGGTAGCAGGAGATTGAGAACGAACGCAGAAGAAGAAGTATTCATAATCATTTCACGTAATTGTATTGCTCAATTATTGTTTGGTCTACTCTTCTTCACAACTAGCACACCTTGATTAACACCACGTTCCTGGACACTCACTTCTTGGTAATAGATGTCAGATCAATTTATTATTTCGTTATCTTAAACCTTGTTGCACTATTTACTGCAATTTGTTAGTTGTTTTTGTTTGTTCTTTGTCCTGACAGAGACTATTGTATTTCACTAGCTGCAGTCAATGAGGCATTACTAATATTATAAGCTATTAACCTTCCCAGCTTCTGCAGCGTAGATTACTTATTTTAAAATCCCTTCCTTCAAATAAACCACTGAACTGGCACAATACAGACTTCCTAAGTTTGAACGGAATAGACAGAGAAGACTGAAGTGAATGACGTGCTCTATACGGATACACTCAAGCATACACATACTCCCGTTCCAGTTCCATAATCTTTTCCAGATAGATGTTAATAACTTCTGATGAGAAGACCCAGCTATTTAGGGAGCAAAAATATCGGAAATAATTAGTAACAGGATTTTCACGAAATTTCAAGATACGATCAGATTGAATTTTTATGGGGATTTTCATAACATCACGAATTAGACAAAAAACATTTTTTATCCGCGAGGGAAATAATTTTGTGTGAATTTTTTTTTTTTAGAGTTGAATTACCGAAAAATTGCAACATGAGAGGAAATTCTAAAAAATGACGGTCATAGATTCAAATGGTTTGGGAACTGCTGTTGTGTATTGGTGTTGTTTGTTGTTGTTTGAAAATGCTCGTGCTGGGTTAGTCAACCTAGGCAATGTTTGTATTGTAGGGGTTACATTGGTTCTTCCCATGCCCCAAAAGCACTAAAGAAATTTCACCTACGCTTTCCTAGAGGTAGTTCAATGTTCGTCTTCGGAGCAGGTTCACCACGATGGGGATCACAGTCTGAGTCGCACATCTTTGGCCAAGCTGCTGAGACACAATATGTGTCCAAGAGCGAGATGTAAACGTGAGACATGCATTTGATTAGTACATCTCATCTGATCCCGATATAAGTTGGGGATGTGGTCAGTATATCTCATCTGATCCCGACATGAGTTGGTGATGTGGTCAGTATATCTCATCTGATCCCGACATGAGTTGGTGATGTGGTCAGTATATCTCATCTGATCCCGACATGAGTTGGTGATGTGATCAGTATGTTTTACCTGAAATTGACGTTATCTTTAGCTTGATGGTTTGGACATTTGCCATTGTGGGTCTGATTATGTCAGGGCTCATGATTTCGGAGAAATTGTAAGATGAAGAAAATGCTAATTTGACAGTCTTACAGAAACACTTAGAAAACATTGGGTAACCTCAACAACAGTCACATAGATGGCACAAGAAGAAATGTGAACCTAGTGACGTCATATAATGACACATGAGAACAGACGAGATGACGAGTTTACATCTAGGTTGGAGCAAAAGGTCAAAGATCGTGATCTGGTCATGGTATGCTGAAATTAGCACAGTTATAAAATGAGGAGAAAATTCTGCTGTAAGTTAAGCAAGTGGGGACAGCGATGATAGGATCATATCATTTGTTGTATCTACAATTAGGGCCTGAGTGGTCACGAGGTAAGGTGTCCGCCTTGAGTGCCGGAGGTCGCAAGTTCGAATCACGGTAGAGACAGTGGTTTTTTTCACGTGGATTCTCTGGTTAAAAAAATCTCCTGATCTCTGGGTAGGGAGATCGGACTCCCGTGTTCAGTGTCGTGCACGATAAAAATACATTGGCAGTTATAAATCGAAAAGAGCTGGCTTAACGGCCGCTGCCCGGACACAAATTCTAGTTAAACATCAACCCAAATTTTATGTATCTTCCCAAGGCCTAGTAAGCCGCAGGAAGTTATAAAATACCTACTACATAAAGCCGAAGCATTCGGCTACCTGGCAACAGACATGCCTGTTTTAGATAGTTCTAATGGAACATATTGTGTAATACAAGACTTACAATGTATATTAGCCTCTCACGCACACGCTTACATCACCTACAAAAGGGATGGACCCTCTTTTTCACAGTAGCCCAGGTGAAGGTATTGGTTTAAACCCTTAACAGGAAACTGGAGCGGACAGCAGACAAAGTTCAGACGAAATCATGTTTTCCCAGCCAGTTGAGGTAATGATGTGCCCACTCTCCCAGTGAGAAGCTGCTAAAGTCGGCTATACTGAGCCAAGTAAAAAAGTAAAGTAAAGTAACCCATAGCATTACTGCCATAGGGGTGTAAGGTGTTAGCGATCTCACATTTCAAAGGCTCGGCTAAATGAGGGCGGTAGCCATCTCCTCTCCCTCACCGCTTTTACTTCCAGGACTGAACCGGTACCCATTTAAGGCTGGGTTGACCCAGGAGCCATTGCGGTCTGAAAAAAACATTACCGCCTCAACTGGGGAATGAACCCAGGACCACTGAGATGCAAAGCCAATGCGCTAACCACTGCGCTACGCGGCTCCTGAGCTAGGAGAGGAGCTGTAATTCACGTAGCTCTCAAAGAGAACAAACCTTCAAGAACATTCATAGTAGAATATTATATCTTCACTTGACGTTCGGATCAGCAGCATGGGCCTCAGCTGCTAATATGTATCTACAGTTATTAGACAAGGTACAAAACCAAGTTCACAGGCTTATTAGAGAAGCCACGAAAACTCCGACAATAGTTGCTGATATGCAGAAAGTTACTGGATTACATACACTGCCTCAAAGAATAGACACACAAAGCATTATCCCGATTTAAGGGCACATCAGTATGACAACGCACCAATTGAAGTCAAAAATTGGACATATGGCATTAGACGGTCTAAGTCGTGGCGGCTTCGTCCATCGAGGACAGATAATAAAAAAGGACACCATCAAGCAGGTTAACCCACGAAG
Source organism: Ariolimax columbianus (assembly GCA_036924085.1). NCBI lineage: Eukaryota > Metazoa > Mollusca > Gastropoda > Stylommatophora > Arionidae > Ariolimax > Ariolimax columbianus. Next base: position 75,657,645 of record JAVGWX010000005.1, read on the forward strand.
ACAACTCTGATGAAGCCAGCCATACACTCAACTCTAAGGGAACAGGATAACGAAACTTAAGGGAACAGGATAACGAAACTCTAAGGGAGCATAATAATGAAACTCTGAGGGAAGAGAACAATGAAACTATAAGGGGACAGGATAACGAAACTCTAAGGGAACAGTATAACGAAACTCTAAGGGAACAGGAAAATCAAACTCCAAGGGAACAGAATAACGCAACTAAAAATGAAAATATTAATAAGTGGTCATACAACTTGGCATGGACATAATGATTTGCAAAACCGAATTGATCAACTGAGTATGATCCAAGAAACCGAATTGATCGAAGAAAGCTCGCCAAATCATTCGTGGGAACAAATATGCACAGCAGAAGGACCTACACTAATGCTGTCAAGAAAGGAGAGGTCGGTATCTTTGTCCCATACCCTGTTAACTATTGTGAGACTCCCGAGCACAGTACAAAATATATTGAACAGACACATGCGCATGCTCCGACTGCCTCCCCACCTCATACATGTGGACTATAGGAACAAGTGCCTGAGCATGTGTTAGAGTAGAGGACTGTCCCATGCATGGCCAGTTCATGATGATACACTGACCCAACGTTTCAACACTAAACTCAAAATTTGGCGGAGCTAGAAACAAAGTCAGAGTTTATGATCGGAACTTGTCTGACGGTTTAAACATCAAAGATGCGACCACAAGCAGATCAAAAGCCTACAACTTCGCCATTTTGATTCTGTGGTAACGTATAACCACACGGGTATGGCACATATTATTCCGATTTTGGGCGGTATGTTTTGGCTTCCTAGATTGAAGATCAATGTAGCAAAACAAAGCAAAGAAGAATAAATAACTATCGTCATAAAAACCATTAGGCTTTCTATTGAGCATAGCTCATCAACAAATACACGTCAAGTCTTCGTGCCATGTACCATCCTTGCAGTTTCCCCCATGCCTTGTTATATGTTTAATGTATAGTTTACCTTCATTCTGTGTTTCTGTCTCCATCTAATTCACGGTGTATTTCAGAACAGAGAATGTCTTGTAATGCTATCAGTTGCTTTTCTTCAAGCGTGTCGTATTCAGCACCTACATTTTCTGGTCAAATCCCGATACATGGTTGACCTGTCTGTTTCTTGTCAACATTAGTAACATTATTATACCCTTATAATTCTTCTAGTTGACGTCTTTTGATTTTTACTGAATTTTGTTCTCAGTGTTACACTATGTATCATTTCTCTTCTTTAGTTGAAAATGTTTATTTTATAAAGTATTCAATTGTGATTTATAACAACAGGCAAATAAATCCTATACAGTCATCGAATGAATACCTGGATCACTTAAGATAACAACGGGCAAATACATCCTATACAGTCATCGATCATACCTTGATCACATGAGACTAAGATAACAACTGGCAAATACATCCTATACAGACATCGATCATACCTGGATCACATGAGACTAAGATAACAACTGGCAAATAAATCCTATACAGACATCGATCATACCTGGATCACATGAGACTAAGATAACTACTGGCAAATAAATCATATACAGTCATCGATCATACCTGGATCACAGGAGTTGATAACTGGCAAATAAATCCTATACAGTCATCGAGTGGATACCTGGATCACTTCACATAATAACGGGCAAATATATCCTATCCAGTAATCAAGCTGATACTTGGATCACTTAAGATAACAACTGACAACTGAATCCTATACAGTCATCGAGTGGATAGTTGATCATTTACTAAAGACAGAGGAATAAGGCCACCGTACATTAATTCATGTCGTCATAGGCGAGTAAAGAGAGTTGTCTATCATGCTTATAGTGATAACAAATTGATTCAGAAACCATCCCTTCACCAGCACGTAAAGTGTTTTGGTACAAGCTTCCTAAATAGAGGTGGTCGTATTCTCCGAGAGGAGAAAACAAGACAAGAAGAAGAAATTCCAATACAAATTAATGATCCGATAATTATATAACTGAAGTGTATCTGTAGTGGTGGCCAGAGTGACACAAGATTCAAGGACACACTAATATGTTAGGGACATAATTATCGAGGTCAGATTTATCGACGTCAGAATTATCAAATGTTTACGGTTCTATCCATTCAATTCAGCACTCAGCTAATTTCTCTCAGAAAAATATAAATAGTATATTCAATGCATTTCACAGCTGTCAGAGTATTTGGTTAGGAAACAGGTAACTGAACTATCACATTTAGACTGAACCTTATTGCATGACTCGGTAACAGCACATGCAACTAAACTATCACATCTAGACTAGAAGTAGTGGCTAGAAAACATTGCCTTGTAGTTACACTATCACATCTAGACTAGAAGTACTGGCTAGAAAACATGGCCGTGTAGCCAAACTATCACATCTAGACTAGACGTACTGGCTAGAAAACATGGCAGTGTAGCGAAGCTATCACATCTAGACTAGATGCACTGGCCAGAAAACATATTTAACTAGCCGCATCCTATATAGACTGCAGACTTACTTTATGGCTAGCAAACATGACATGTAATTAAAAGTATCACATCCAAAATGTAGACCCTCCCTAATCGTATCACATCCAGAACGTAGACCCTCCCTTATCGTATCACATCCATGGCATACCACCTCGACTCCAGATTTGGCCTTCTCCACACAGGACATACACCATAAAATAGACCGCCAGGTGCTAAACCAACTGGCAGGTAGCGACCACAGGCCGATCAGGCTAACCATTGACATGGAAGTAGGCCCACAGGAAACAAAACCGCTCCCACGTTGGAATTACAAACGAGCCGACTGGGACAGATTTGCAATCCTGACAGATGGGCTGTGTGAAACCATCAACACACGAAACACCAAAATGAAGCCCATGGTAGAGAGCCTAAGCAAGGCAATAATGCAAGCCGCCACTGAAACCATCCCAAGAGGAGCTAGGAAAAACTATAAGCCCTACTGGAATGATGAGTTGCAGAAAGTGGAAGATGCAGTAACAAATGCTAGGAACATGGCAGAGCGAGAAAAATCCATGGAGGCAAACATCGCCCTCAAAGTCGCTGCGGCGAAGTACAAACACACTCTCAAACAAACAGCAAGAGAAAGCTGGAAAGATAAAACGGAAAGTCTAAACCTGGACAAAGACGGGAACAAGCTATGGAAGCTAGTCAGAGCCATGAACGACGAAACCCCGTCAAATAAACAAATTACTATCAAACAGGGCGAGAACTTGATCACAGGTAAGAAAGCCGCAAACGCCTTTGTCGATCACTATGCCAGAGCAAACCACATCGAGGTCCCTGCAGAAAAGCATACAGACATTAGCGAAGAGCTAAAGGGACACGAAAACATAAATACGGCTCCCGAAGAGCACATAATGGCCAAACTTACAATGCGCGAAATGGAAGAGGCTATGAGAACACTAAAGAAAAGGAAATCTCCCGGAAAAGATGGGATAACAAACGAAATGCTGATGGGGCTGGGCCAAACAGCGAAGAGGAAACTACTGTCAGTCCTGAACCAAAGCTGGAAAAGGGGTATTGTACCCCAGGCATGGAAAGATGCAATACTGGTACCAGTACCAAAAACAGGAAAGGATAAAACAGATCCAATTGGATACAGGCCCATCAGCCTACTGAGCTGTGTCGGCAAGCTGATGGAACGGATGATAAACACCAGACTGATGTGGCATCTGGAAGAAAAACGAATACTAATTCCACAGCAAGCCGGCTTTAGACAGCACAGATCCACTGAGGACCAGGTCATCCTCATAGCCCAGGAGATAGAAGATGCCTACCAGGCACATAAACACACAGTAGCTGTTTGGGTGGATCTGGAAAAGGCATTTGACAAAGTCTGGAAAGATGGACTTAGAGTCAAGCTAAGAAGAAGTGATGTTTGTGGGAAAATGTACAAGTGGATCAACCACTACCTCAAACAAAGAACGGCCAGAGTCCAAGTACAAGGGCAGATGAGCAAAAAGGTGACACTCGAGCAGGGAGTACCCCAAGGGGGAGTACTGTCACCAACACTCTTCCTGGTATATATAAACGATATTACAGAGAATATACCAAGAAGAGTCCATAGCTCGATGTTTGCAGACGATCTGGCTATGTGGACCTCTGAAAAGAATCTCACCATAGCAAGAAATCGGATGCAGACGGCCCTAACATCGCTGGAAGAGTGGGCGAACTCATGGCTGGTCAAAATAAACGAGGAGAAAACCACGTGCACAATATTCTCGCTTTCATTAAAACCCCAAAGTACCAAATTAAGTCTAAATGGCAAAATCCTGCAGCCAAACGACAACCCAACCTATCTGGGAGTCACATTTGATCGGCGCATGACATGGAAAAGTCAGATTGAGAGAAACCGAATGAAAGCCAGAGAAAGAATGGCAATCATGAGGAAACTTGCTGGCACAAGCTGGGGAGCAGACGAAGGCATACTAAAGAAACTGTACACTGGAAGAGTGAGACCAGTTCTCGAGTATGGCATTGCGGCATGGACAACAGCAGCGAAGGCGAACTTCGATAAAGTTAACAAACTTCAAAACCAAGCCATGAGAATTATAACAGGTGGCATGAAGTCAACGCCAATTGTAGAACTTGAAAAGATTACAAAACTGCAATCCATGACCGAAAGAAGAGACTGCAGATCCCAGCTGCAGTCAGAGAAACTCCGAAGACTGACGGACCACCCAATGTACCAAAGACTAAACAATTTGGGAAATGGGAAACTAAAGCGGAGAAACTTTGCAGAAATAGCCAAAGCAAAGATGCACGAAGATCCCATAAACGCACTAACAACACCAAAACCCATCACTACTGTACGAAAACCTACCTGGAGGCAGGATATATTTCCAGAGGGGGTAGAAAATATACCAGGTATTGCAAACAAAAACTGCCAGACTGAAAAAGAAAGGAGAGACACTACCCTAAGCTTCATAACGAAAAGCTACCCAAGCATGGACTGGACCCATGCATACACCGACGGTTCTGTAACAAACACTACACAGAACGGAGGGGCAGGAGCCTTCCTGAACCTACCAAATGGCAGAAAAATAACACTGTCATTCGCTACTGGTAAGTACACAAGCAATTTCAGAGCGGAGGCAGAGGCACTGAGGGCGGCAGTGGAAGAAATGGTGACACACAGTGAAAATGAGAGCCATATAGTCCTGCTGACAGATGCTCTCGCCGTAGTCACAGCGCTAAAAAGCCAGAAAAATACTGAGCTTAATGACTTAAGAGCAGCACTCTGCAAACTGTGCCAGCAGTCCGCACCAAAAAGGGTAGTGGTACAGTGGGTCCCGGCACACTGCAACATCCAAGGCAACGAGGAGGCAGACAGACTGGCAAAAGAAGGTGCAAGACTACCACAAACAGATACCAGTATGACGTACGAAGAGTCAAAACGGCTTATCAAAGCCAGATACATGACCAAATGGGAAACTTAACATACTGGTTACACCAAAAACGATGCCTTTTACCAGTTGAACCGAAGAGAGCAGGTCGTTGTCTTCAGACTTCGCACTGGCCACAACAGACTGAGGTACCACCTATTCAACAAATTGAAGATAGGGAGTACCGACGAATGCCCGTGCGGTACTGGTAAAATGATCACTGAACATCTGCTGCAGAACTGCCCGACATACGAGGATCAGAGAGAGCAGATGTGGCCATCACCAGTGGAACTGCAAGACAAGCTCTATGGCAGTAGCGAGAGCCTCAGGATGACCGCCGCTTTTTTCGAAAAAATAATGGTTACTGTCTGACTGTGTACGCAGAAGAAGAAGAAGTATCACATCCAGAAAGTAGACCCTCCCTAATCGTATCACATCCAGAACGTAGACCCTCACTAATCGTATCACATCCAGAACGTAGACCCTCCCTAATCGTATCACATCCAGAACGTAGACCCTCCCTAATCGTATCACATCCAGAACGTAGAACCTCACTAATCGTATCACATCCAGAACGTAGACCCTCCCTAATCGTATAGCATCCAGAACGTAGACCCGCACTAATCGAATCACATCCAGAACGTAGACCCTCCCTAATCGTATCACATCCAGAACGTAGACCCTCCCTAATCGTATGACATCCAGAACGTAGACCCTCACTAACATGGCACATCAGCGGTTGGAACGGCCACAAGTAATACCAAACACAGATCCATAACGATGAACACGTTAACAGGCAATCAGCTGGAACCTTCGGGCAGGAAGTTGACATGAATATGACACAAGTGGTGAAAAAATATAGCAATATAACCAGGTGAGGTAGGTGCAACCACACAGTTGCATAAGACAGTGTAGACGCCAGGTGCGCATGACAAAGAGTGATATAAGAAGTAGCAAAGGCAGTATGAGTCTCACGGACGATGTTTAAGAAAACGGACCATGCTATAATTACCTCTTGAAAACGTTTTAATTGATATAATCCTCATTGAAAACACTTTCGATAGTTAAATAACTCCTTAAAACACTTTGGATAGTTAAATAACTCTTTAAAACACTGTCAATTGTCTGAAGAAAGCTTGAAATAAACTGTCGATGACCTGATAACAGCTCTAAAGTTCTATTGACCGCATGAAAAAACGTTGGATAGTATAACGACTGCTTGAAAGTACATTACATGGTCTAATCACTGCTTGAAAGTACATTCCATGGTTTTATGACTGCTTAAAAGTACATTCCATGGTCTAATCACTCCTTGAATATACATTCCATGGTTTTATGACTGCTTAAAAGTACATTCCATGGTCTAATCACTGTTTTAAAGTATATTCCATGGTCTAATGACTGATTTAAAGTACATTCCATGGTCTAATGACTGCTTGAAAATATGTTCCATGGTCTAATGACTGCTTGCAAATATTTTCAATTATATAGAGACATCATGTAAACAATAATGCTCTAATGACATCGTGTAACTGATGCTATAATGATATCATGTAAATGCTGATATTCTAATGACATCTTGTAAATACTGATGCTCTAATGGTATCAGGTAAATACTTATGATCTAATGACATGTAAATAATGATGCTCTAATAACATCATGTAAACACTTTAAATGATTTAAAGACATCATGAAATCACTTTCAATGGTCTAATAAAATCATGTAAATACTGATGCTCTTATGACATCATGAAAACACTGATGCTCTAATGACATAATATAAATACTGATACTCTGATGACAATGATATCAATGATGCTCTAGTTACATTAAGTACATACTGATGCTGTAATGACATCATGTTAATACTGATGATCCGATGACAATGACATCACTGATGCACTAATGACATCATGTAAATACTGGTTTTCTAATTACATCATGCAAACACTGATGCTCTAATGACATCATGCAACTGATGAGGAGTGCGTTTCCAAATGGTTTCGATGCCTGCCTGCCGACAAGGAGGGCAGAGTTTCGAGTCCCCAGTATTGCATGCGTTGTTTTACTGTTGAAGGTGAAATAACATAGCCAGCATACACGTGGCGACAGCAGTGGCGAAGCGGCCTGTAGACCTTAGCCTAAAAACCCCTCCACTACCCCAGCAATGGGAAAACGTCGTATGACAGATGACAGTCTAGTGCTGTCACTTGTCAATGCAGTTGTTTGCAGTAACTGATGCTCTAATGACATTATGTGAATACTGATGTTCTAATGACAATGAAAACAGGGATGCCCTAATGACGCCATGCAAACACTTTCAATGGACTAATGACATCATGTAAAAACGGGTGGTCTAATGACATCATGTACAAATTTGCAATGCTCTAATGACCACATGAACGTAATATCGATTGATGTATGTCTATAATAAGGATATCCTGGCCATAGCGTCGAGTTCTCCAATTAATTATTTCTTATGTGCGCCGTCAGATTACGCTGGTGCCACGATATTTTAATAGATTGTTTATTTATTTTGATTGCTTGTCTTTCAACATTAATCTACCATTTGATCTGTGTTCTCTATTTTGTTATGGCAAATGTTTCTTACTTACATGTCCATGCATGTGTGCAGCGTGGGGAGCATGTGTTACCTTTCTGGAACAAAGTATGTAGTGTCAGGTGTTGTATGCCGTTGTCGTTGGAGAATGACTGTTCAACGTATCTTTAGATGCAGTATTAGCGTCTGGGTAGTGGGGTGGTTAGTGTGGTAAAGCGCTTTCTTCTCACGACAAAGTACTGTGTTTAAACCCATTAGCACGCACAACAGTTGTCCACTCGTTAATGGGTGCCTCGCTTACTGTTACGAAAGGAAAGGCAGCATGGAAAGCAATTGACCATCTTAACTAACAAAAAGTTGAGTCAAATGACTACAAAGGGATCAAGATGCTGAGCAGCGCATGAGCTGCAGTGGTCAGCGACCCATAGATGACTGCAAGCGTCAGACCCTTCTACACCTCCACGTAGTGATCCTGGATAACAGTCTGCAGCAGGACAGACTGGCTAAGGAGAAGGGATCGAGGAGGGAATGCTAACCCGGTACTAACAAAATGCTTGCTGAAGTCGGATGTGTTTCACCGAAAGGTGCAAATATCGCAGTCAAGCTGTAAACGACACAACGCATTCCTTTCTCTGGACTACATTCTGCTACTTAAACCCTTTCAGGGCTCGGTAGCGGGAGATTGAGAAAGAACGAAGCCAAGCCAAGCTAAGCCAAATGACTACAAAGTGTATATCTTAGAGTGTGTAATTTATGGACATATGCAACGTTAATAACTTTACGGGCCATATGATAGCCGCTTTGAGAACAGCATGCGATCCTCTAGCCGCATGTTGGAGACCTTGGTCATAGACTAGAGTGGTCTCGTGAGATGACGCATATTCGATGGGCTCTGTACTAAAGCTTCTTAACTTTAATCGGATTCCACGAATTGTTCGTCTGATCGTAGTACATTATTAAGAAGCCGAATATGGCAAAGCGGAATGTAGCCAGACTTGCAATCAAATCGACTAATTTGAAATTACAAGTATGCCAGCATGTCCGTAACAGGCAATTCATTAACTAGCAACTAGTTTTATAATTTTATACATTACAGGACTTAAAAAGAAAGGTATAGGTAGTCTCATACCAGACATCGTTGTCGGTGGAGAAGTACTAGACACATACTAGACCTCAGCTCAGTTCGTGAGCCATCTCCACAATGAAGGACGGCTGGTGAGTTCAGTTCAGATGACAAATGCACAGTGATGTTCGGCTGATGAGTTCACTTCAGATGACATATGCACAGTGAAGGACGGCTGACTAGTTCACTACAGATAACATATGCACAGTGATGTTCAGCTGATCAGTTCAGTTTAGGTACCAATTACAGATGGTTAGAAGATTACTTTAAACTCACCTAATGGATCAACATGGCACCTTGCCTTGTAGAAACAAGTGAAGTTGTGTAATGTGTCCCGGTGCTATCCAGAAACGTTCTATGTTCATATGGCAGTCAGTTTTTGAGATAGGAGAGTGGTTCAGGAGAGTGATTAACATGAAAGTCACGTGACAGAGTCTACACTATTATTTGCAGCCGTTGTAATATTAAATGCATGGGAAGACTGGCTTTGAATTTCGTGCCCGTTTCCGTCAACACTCAAACGACATTTCCAATAACTCTGGTTCTCCTGTCTCCATCCACTTCAATAGGAATGGACATCAGAGCAAGATAGGTAGATATCAGAATCACTAAAATCGCCTCTTATTCCTTCGATGATTGACACCTGTTTGAGCTTGAGGGGTTGTCTTAAACCTCAATGGTTATAATACAATCTATACGTTTGCGAAGGCTTTCCCCTTCTTATTGCGCTATTCTTTCCATTCCATTTCACTTTTTGTTTTATGTTTCTCTTACTATTATTGTTAATTCATTAATTTCCGTATCTGTTTCTGGCACATTCAGGCACAGTTGCTAACTTAAACCGCTCTTTTTACATCACGTCTTGTTTGTTGTTTTCATGTATTTCATGTCCCTCACAAAGGTATTGTGGCCGTAACGAAAGAGTTTTTGTCCTCATGCGATCATTGAGCTATAAGTTGCTGTACCGCGGCAGCTTTCACCTATTTATAGTTGCCAACTTTACAGCGATGGTCGGTTGATCAGTTCAGGTGTCAACTTCACAACGAAGGTCGGTTGATCAGTTCACGTGCCATCTCCACAATGAAGGTAGGTTGAACAGTTCAAGTGTCAATTCCCCAACTAAGGTCAGTTAATTAGTTCTGGTATCATCTCTGCAACGAAGGTATGTTAATCAGTTCAGGTGTCAAATCCTAAACAAAGTTAGATTGATCAGTTCAGTTATGGTGTCAAAACTCCACAGCGAAGGTCGGTTGATCAGTTCAGGTGTCATCTCCATAACGAATTTGGTTACAATGAATCTCAAACGTGATGTATATGTTACCTTGATAGAACAATCTGCCAGTCATTGTCCTTGTCCGTATGTTCATGTTATCTTCCTACTTATAATCTTCTTTCTCTCTGGCACGCATTCCCTCCACTTTTTCATTCTAAATTTTTATCAGCAGCGTGTTATGTTTTTTTTTTCATACTAACTTACTTTCCGTGTCCAAACACCATGTCACAAGACATCCGCCCAGTATTCAGCAACTTGAACTGCCTTGTCGTTCGCCTCCATCATGTCACAGGTTTCAGGGAGGTTGGGGCAGGACATCCGATGATCTTGGTTCTGAACTGCCCCGCATTTACATGTGTCGACATCTGAGTATCCCCATTTCTTCAAGTTCACTCTGCATCTTGACACACCAGTTCGAAGTCTGTTCATTACATTCCATACAGCATAGGGCAGGTGGTGTACAGGCGCAGCTTCTTCCTTGAGCACTATCCATGGATCCTGCATTGTTTCGCGCCACCTCTCGATGCGTCGACCTTCCGGGCTTGTATGGATGGTCTATGTCGATTTTAAGAAACGATGTCTTGATTTAAGTCTTGTGGCTTGTTCCTGATAGCCAAACATCGGGTGTCTGGGGTCGTTTACCTGTTTCCCTTGTTCAATTTTCGCAGCTACACCTCTTCTTATATCAGGTGGTGCAATGCGAATTAAGGGATATATTTTGTTTGTGGAGGTTGGTTTAAGGCACCCCGACACTATACAGCCCATCGTTTTTTCATGTGACCCACATATTTTAAAGGTTGAGCTTTCCAAGACACCCTTGTTTGTTTAATTTTTTCTCCAGGAGATGCGTATAATTCTTTGATATAATTACATTGTAAAGTCATCAATTCTGCTCTTCAATCGTTTGTTCATTGTCCATGTTTCTATGCAACACATTAAAACCGATATACATGATCACTCATTTGTTATGCATGGATGACTTGCTTGGATGTCTATAACTCATTAAGTGAAGAAAGATTTGGCTATTACTATTCTCTTCCCCGTTTCCATCAAATCTCCCATTTTCGGTTATTATATTAGCAAGGTATGAGAAGCTATTGATCTGTTTCAGTATTTGATCGTCCATTTTTTATCTGTTGAGTAGATTGGAAGTTTACTTTGCTAATGTATCTTAATTTTTTTAATTTTCTTGGTTTTTATGTACAGTTCATGTACTAAAACAGATGCACTCCATGGATTCCAACTGTGGACCATTCTTTTGAGCTCCCTCTATGACATTGCAAATCCCCTGACCATCGATTTCATTGTTCTTCGCTAGGTCATGCTCTCAATTTGTCACTTACTCTATGCGTTCCAATTCAGTGCATGTCTGCTTTTATTGCCATGCTTGTATTTGTCTGAGGATGTGTCCTATTCAACTTTCCTGCTCTACATGTTGATATCAGGTCTTTTATCGAGGATATGTGTCCATTATCTCATCTTATCACTTGCCAGTAATTTTGTGATGAAGTCCCCTGACATTAAAGGTTGACAGTTTGTATGTGATACGCTTGGTTACATGTGACGGATACTTTTTTTGGTGAAGGACTACAGTTTGGATGTGATACTCTTAGTTATATGTGATGGAGACATCTGTTGTTGAAGGTTTACGGTCTAGATTTGATACCCTTAATTACATGTGACGACGGAGACATGCACTGGTGAAGGTCTGTAGTTTGGATGTGACGGAGACATGCGCTGGTGAAGGTCTGTAGTTTGGATGTAACGGATACATCTGTTGGTGAAGGTTTACAGTCTGGATTTCATACTCCAAGATACAAGACATATTTCTGTGACGAACAGTAAGCCAGTTTACATTACTGTTTACATTCTAATACTATTCACATGTGAGAATGTGAATACAGTTCCAAACTTGGAGACCTGTATTGAAAGCAAACGTGGCTTCGTTAATGCTGACGATTAACACAATGGTATGTTTTTTCCATCTCAGTAAACGTTACTTCCAAAATGAGCTAAATATTACACTACACCCCAAGTGATCCGCCGTTGTCTTTGTGTATGACAAAGACAAGAATAGCACCAGTGCCCCACATAGAGCATGTCCTAAAAAGGAGACTAACTGTGTGACATGCCATAACATCGGCCATGGTTAGGTGGTTTGTTAAAGGCAGGGTCAATGGCGCCTAACAGGCTGTGGGTCTACTTTGCTCTAGTGTGAGTCTATTAAGATAGACTCGCACATCGGTTAACCACTCTCCAAGAAACTGCTTGTATAAATACTTTGCAGAGTCTTCTAATCCAGTATAAAGACGATAAGCTAAGTTACACTTTTTTGTGAACTCGTCACAACTTTTCAGTCAATCTTTCAGCTCCAGGTGAAGCACAGGTCTTGAACAAATACAGGCACGATCCCTGAGCCATCTGTTCTAGCCCTGTTCATGTCTTCCCTATACAGGCCCAATCCCTGAGCCATCAGTTCTAGCCCTGGCTATGTCTTCCCTATTTGTTTCGAGGACTCTTCTTGCGTGTGTTGGTCTGTCTCTTCATCTCTTACCTTTGAGGATTCCAGAAAAGAATCGTCTTTTATTGATATTAGCCGGCTTTATTAAATGTTTATTTTACCAAGCTCCAAATTATTCGTTTCACCTTGTGTCCGATACCTGTCTGGTACTTGCGAACAATTCCACATTAGTGATTGCATCAATATTATTTACATTCGTACGTAAATGCTTATCATATTTTCTAATGGGAACGTAACCGAATTCCTAACTTACCGCAGAGAGCCGAAATCAAATCCAGCTTCCGGGATCAAGATGCTGAGCAGCGCCTGAGCTGCAACGGTCAGCGACCCAAATCTGACTGCTAGCAACAGATACAGTAACACCAGAGCTGTCAGACTCCTCGACACCTCCACGCCGTGATCCTGCATAACAAGCTGCAACAGAGCAGACTGGCTAAAGACACATACTTGAATTAGAAACCTAATTCGATACCCAAAAATGCCAGCCGAAGTAGGATGTGTCAACTACAATACAACGCATCCCGCTCTCCGGACATTATGCTACTTGCAAAGTCTTTTCCATGGCTTGGTAGCGGGACTTGTAGAAACAAAAAAGAAAAACGAAGAAGTAACAAACGAAGAAGAAATTAACGAAGAAAAAGTAGAAGAAAGAGAAGGAGAAGAAGAAGAAAAAGAAGAAAAGGGAAAAGAAAAAAGGAAGAAATAATTAAGAAAAAGAAGAAAAAGAGAAAGAAGAAGAAATAGAAGAAGAAAAAAAAGTGAGGAAAGAGAAGAAGAAAAAGGAGAAGAAGAAAAAGAAGAAGACGAAGAAGAAGTAGAAGAAGAAGAGAAGAAGAAGAAGAAGAAGAGGAAGAGGAATAAGAAAAGGAAGAGAAGAAGAAGAAGAAGAGGAAGAGGAATAAGAAAAGGAAGAGAAGAAGAAGCAGAAGAAAGAAATATCTGGCTTTCTCAATAATAACGTTACTTTCCTCGTTGGTTTCTCCATCTCTGTCAAGGTTACTTCCTTATCACGTAAAACCGAACATATTCAATTATCTCACATTCTTTTTAATGGGATATTCTTGTTTATTTTTATTTACATTCTTTTGTTTTACTTACGCTCAACTCCAATCTCGCGCTTGATATGTGCCCTGTTCGTAATCTAATTCTGATTAAATGAATCTGCTAGAGAAAAACTGATCTTACCAGAAATATCAAAGAGTTTCTTCTGTCACTTCCAGTGACGTTTTGCCTTACAAGTGCTATTTCCTAATTAGTACACAGAAGCCACAGAATGTAATAAGGGTATGATTGTAGGTTTAGATATTCGCCTTTAGAAGTTTAATAAATAAATTGTAGAGTTTGTGTACGTGTAAATTACTTGAGCATTCTGTTATAAACTACATATATACATCTCTCTATATTTCAGTCTCTTTATCATGTGCCATTAGTGTTCCCTGTGAGGTATCAAAGTTAGTTGTGAAGAACCTGTTACTCGTAAATCGTTTAAATTCTACTTTCCTACCCACACGGCTTGGTTATTTTGCCGTTCTTGGAAAACATTGCTTCCCAAAGTAGTGGCCCACAAACCGCTGCGTGTCCTAGAGCCCTCATTCACCGGTCCACAAAGGACGTCCAGAAAATGAAGACAAAATGTAGACGACTTCTGGCTTGGGTCTCGGCTTCAGACGATCTTTAAAAAACACTAATCTTTCTCGGTCAAAACACGATATATGTCGTATTTTCCATACAAAAACCCGATTGAACTTTTGACACATAAATTATTAATATCAAAACATCTAGAATCCTGTTAAATTTAAATATATAGTTATATTATTCACTGGCTAACAACTACCAACGCCAAATTTTGATTGTGACATTTACTGTTTTCTAACCGTCACTTATAAAAAGGACGCGACATAGCTATTTCGCAATTTACAACTTGGTGACTAGTTCTATCAACAGAAGAGAAACTTGTTTGTTTGCGGATTCGTTAGTATAAGTAAAATATTGCTTATGTTTTCTTTCGCATTTTTTCGATTTTTCGATTCGATAGTAGAAGTAAAATATATCCATATATATATATATATATAACCATAATTAAAGCCAACTTCAGGGAAAATGTGCTGAACAACACCATGACTTCCGAAAAAAAGACAGCAACTTTAATTTACCTAGAGAAGAGAAGGTCATCATCTTTAAAGTGAGAGCTAGGCATAACAGACTCAAGGGTAATCTTTAGATTGAGGATTGGTATAGATGACAGGTGTCCATGCGGGGAGCATACCATAACTGTGGAACACAGTCTACAAAGCAACATGCTCACAAAGTAAGAGAGGGGGAAAAAAAGTGGCCTTGTGAAACAAAAGCTGCATGGAGATAAAACAGCCTTACAAACAACCGTGTCTTTAGAAAGAGAAACCGGGATACTTACTAAGTATGAACGAAGAAGAAGAATATATATATAGGCTTACTATTTGTCCCATTTTGACTGGGATTGTATGGGTTTGGTAATGTTTTCTCTGCGTCCGAGACTGAAATTCTGTCCCGGTTTCAAGAACAGTTTGTTTAAAATTAAATTGATCTGTCTGATAATATAAGATACAATTTTCATCCACATTAATATCAGAACTTTGGTGGTTATCTGATAACATATTAAATGCAAAACATATTAAACGCAACTAAGTTAAAATTCAACTTGCATTATGCACCACACGCATTTGTTTACGTGTAAATCAACATACGTAGTAATGACCAATGATGTTTGCCCGTACATGCCGGCTCCGCTGTCAGCTAATATGGATATTCAATCTATTTATTATTTAAATGGGTCAGTGGTCTGAATTCAAAACAAAATTCAAAATTATGTACAAATTCTAACAAATCTGTAACGCGATCCTCGCCGGTGCTACCGAGTTGGTGCATTGTGCTGAGATTATCCACAAATATGGAGAAGAGCAGACAATGTATGTGTTAACAGTGTGCAATGACGTTGATTCTTCGACTAAACTAAACTAAACTAAACTACTAAACTATATTAAACTAAACTAAACTAAACTACACTACACTAAAAAAAACTATAGTTCAGTGGTCACAGCACATTTTCGTTATGCTGTTGATATTTTGCCATATATTTAGGATTATACCCATTTCTAAACTTTACTTGGAAATAGATTTTGACATTTTAATTTGAACAAAATGGTAATTTCCTTTAACAATGTCGAAAAGAGCGTGCACCTTTACCAAATAACTCTAGAAGGATTACTCTTTTCTAAAATAGGCTTTGTGTGGGCAGGGTATAATGTCATCACTGTTCTGCTGAGTTAACTGTGGCGTATGAAAGTAGGTCGGATATTAAAGAACATTTACAATCTCAGGTACAAGCCGAGTTTACAATCTCAGGCACAAGCCGAGTTTACAATCTCAGACACAAGCCGAGTTTACAATCTCAGGTACAAACCGAGTTTACAATCTCAGATACAAGCCAAGTTTACAATCTCAGACACAAGGCGAGTTTACAATCTCAGGCACAAGCCGAGTTTACAATCTTAGGTACAAGCCGAGTTTACAATCTCAGGCACAAGGCGAGTTTACAATCTCAGATACAAGCCGAGTTTACAATCTCAGATACAAGGCGAGTTTACAATCTCAGACACAAGGCGAGTTTACAATTTAAGGTACAATCCGAGTTTACAGTCTCAGGCACAAGGCGAGTTTACAATCTTAGGCACAAGGCGAGTTTACAATCTTAGGCACAAGGCGAGTTTACAATCTCAGACACAAGCCGAGTTTACAATCTTAGGCACAAGGGGAGTTTAAAATCTCAGGTACAAGCCGAGTGTACAATCTCAAGTACAAGCCGAGTTTACAATCTCAGACACAAGCCGAGTTTACAATCTTAGGCACAAGGCGAGTTTATAATCTCAGGTACAAGCCGAGTTTACAATCTCAGAGACAAGCCGAGTTTACAATCTCAGGCACAAGCCGAGTTTACAATTTTAGGCACAAGGCGAGATTACAATCTCAGGTACAAGCCGAGTTTACAATCTCAGAGACAAGCCGAGTTTACAATCTCAGAGACAAGCCGAGTTTACAATCTCATTTACAAGCCGAGTTTACAATCTCATTTACAAGCCAAGTTTACAATCTCAGATACAAGCCGAGTTTACAATCTTAGGCACAAGGCGAGTTTACAATCTCAGAGACAAGCCAAGTTTACAATCTCAGGCACAAGCTGAGTTTACAATCTCAGGTACAAGCGACTTTTCAATCTCAGACACAAGGCTAGTTTACAATCTTAGGCACAAGCGAGTATACAATCTAAGGACAAGCGAGTATACAATCTCAAGCACAAGGGGAGTTTATAATCTCAGGTACAAGCGAGTTTACAATCTCAGGCACAAGCGATTTTACAATCTCAGACACAAGGCAAGCTTACAATCTTAGGCACATGCGAATATACAATCTCAGGCACAGGCCGAGTTTACAATCTCAGGTACAAGCGAGTTTACAATCTCAGGTGCAAGCCGAGTTTACAATCTCAGAGACAAGCCGAGTTTACAATCTCAGGCACAAGCCGAGTTTACAATTTTAGGCACAAGGCGAGATTACAATCTCAGGTACAAGCCGAGTTTACAATCTCAGAGACAAGCCGAGTTTACAATCTCAGAGACAAGCCGAGTTTACAATCTCATTTACAAGCCGAGTTTACAATCTCATTTACAAGCCAAGTTTACAATCTCAGATACAAGCCGAGTTTACAATCTTAGGCACAAGGCGAGTTTACAATCTCAGAGACAAGCCAAGTTTACAATCTCAGGCACAAGCTGAGTTTACAATCTCAGGTACAAGCGACTTTTCAATCTCAGACACAAGGCTAGTTTACAATCTTAGGCACAAGCGAGTATACAATCTAAGGACAAGCGAGTATACAATCTCAAGCACAAGGGGAGTTTATAATCTCAGGTACAAGCGAGTTTACAATCTCAGGCACAAGCGATTTTACAATCTCAGACACAAGGCAAGCTTACAATCTTAGGCACATGCGAATATACAATCTCAGGCACAGGCCGAGTTTACAATCTCAGGTACAAGCGAGTTTACAATCTCAGGTGCAAGCCGAGTTTACAATCTCAGATACAAGGCGAGTTTACAATCTCAGATACAAGGCGAGTTTACAATCTCAGACACAAGGCGAGTTTACAATCTCAGGTACAAGCCGAGTTTACAATCTAAGACACAAGGCGAGTTTACAATTTAAGGTACAATCCGAGTTTACAGTCTCAGGCACAAGGCGAGTTTACAATCTTAGGCACAAGGCGAGTTTACAATCTCAGGCACAAGGCGAGTTTACAATCTCAGACACAAGCCGAGTTTACAATCTTAGGCACAAGGGGAGTTTAAAATCTCAGGTACAAGCCGAGTGTACAATCTCAAGTACAAGCCGAGTTTACAATCTCAGACACAAGCCGAGTTTACAATCTTAGGCACAAGGCGAGTTTATAATCTCAGGTACAAGCCGAGTTTACAATCTCAGAGACAAGCCGAGTTTACAATCTCAGGCACAAGCCGAGTTTACAATTTTAGGCACAAGGCGAGATTACAATCTCAGGTACAAGCCGAGTTTACAATCTCAGAGACAAGCCGAGTTTACAATCTCAGAGACAAGCCGAGTTTACAATCTCATTTACAAGCCGAGTTTACAATCTCATTTACAAGCCAAGTTTACAATCTCAGATACAAGCCGAGTTTACAATCTTAGGCACAAGGCGAGTTTACAATCTCAGAGACAAGCCGAGTTTACAATCTCAGGCACAAGCTGAGTTTACAATCTCAGGTGCAAGCGACTTTTCAATCTCAGACACAAGGCTAGTTTACAATCTTAGGCATAAGCGAGTATACAATCTAAGGACAAGCGAGTATACAATCTCAAGCACAAGGGGAGTTTACAATCTCAGGTACAAGCGAGTTTACAATCTCAGGCACAAGCGAGTTTACAATCTCAAACACAAGGCAAGCTTACAATCTTAGGCACAAGCGAATATACAATCTCAGGCACAAGCCGAGTTTACAATCTCAGGTACAAGCGAGTTTACAATCTCAGGTACAAGCCAAGTTTACAATCTCAGATACAAGGCGAGTTTACAATCTCAGGCACAATGCGAGTCTACAATCTCAGACACAAGCCGAGTTTACAATCTCAGGTACAAACCGAGTTTACAATGTCAGATACAAGCCAAGTTTACAATCTCAGACACAAGGCGAGTTTACAATCTCAGGCACAAGCCGAGTTTACAATCTTAGGTACAAGCCGAGTTTACAATCTCAGGCACAAGGCGAGTTTACAATCTCAGATACAAGCCAAGTTTACAATCTCAGATACAAGGCGAGTTTACAATCTCAGACACAAGGCGAGTTTACAATCTCAGGTACAAGCCGAGTTTACAATCTAAGACACAAGGCGAGTTTACAATTTAAGGTACAATCCGAGTTTACAGTCTCAGGCACAAGGCGAGTTTACAATCTTAGGCACAAGGCGAGTTTACAATCTTAGGCACAAGGCGAGTTTACAATCTCAGAGACAAGCCGAGTTTACAATCTCAGGCACAAGCCGAGTTTACAATTTTAGGCACAAGGCGAGATTACAATCTCAGGTACAAGCCGAGTTTACAATCTCAGATACAAGGCGAGTTTACAATCTCAGGCACAATGCGAGTCTACAATCTCAGACACAAGCCGAGTTTACAATCTTAGGCACAAGGCGAGTTTACAATCTCAGAGACAAGCCGAGTTTACAATCTCAGGCACAAGCTGAGTTTACAATCTCAGGTACAAGCGACTTTTCAATCTCAGACACAAGGCTAGTTTACAATCTTAGGCACAAG
The DNA here is from genome assembly GCA_036924085.1 of Ariolimax columbianus. Lineage (NCBI taxonomy): Eukaryota > Metazoa > Mollusca > Gastropoda > Stylommatophora > Arionidae > Ariolimax > Ariolimax columbianus. The sequence continues at coordinate 75,677,402 of JAVGWX010000005.1, forward strand.
CGAGTATACAATCTAAGGACAAGCGAGTATACAATCTCAGGCACAAGGGGAGTTTACAATCTCAGGCACAAGGGGAGTTTACAATCTCAGGTACAAGCGAGTTTACAATCTCAGGCACAAGGCAAGTTTACAATCTCAGGCACAAGGCGAGTTTACAATCTCAGGCACAAGCCGAGTTCACAATTTTAGGTACAAGCCGAGTTTACAATCTCAGGTACAAGCGAGTTTACAATCTCAGGTACAAGCGAGTTTACAATCTCAGGTGCAAGCCGAGTTTACAATCTTAGGCACAAGCGAGTATACAATCTCAGAGACAAGCCGGGTTTACAATCTCAGACACAAGCCGAGCTTACAATCTCAGATACAAGCCGATTATTGCTTCAGCTGCTAGTTCGTCACGATGAGATGTTTTTTTTTTAAAAGTCACAAACAACTGAAATGGAGCTACTTGTTGACGCTAAAGAAGGTAACTTTGCTTTTCGTAGTGTCCGGTGACTTGAGTTTCTCAAGACTTGAGTTTCTTATGAGTTTCTCATGCCAGTTTTCTCATGACTTGAGTTTCTCATCACTTGAGTTACTCATGACTTGAGTTTCTCATGACTTGAGTTTCTCATGTGCAGTTTCTCTTGACAAGCTTCGCATGACTTGAATTTGTCATCACGAGTTTATCATGACTTGAGTTTCGCATGAGTTGATTTTCTCATGAGTTTCTCTCGACTTGCGTTTCTCTTGACTTGCGTTTCTCATGACCTGCGTTTCTTATGACTTGAATTTCTCATGAGTTTCTCGTGAAATTATTTTCCTCATGAGGTTCTCATGACTTGCTTTCTAATGACATGAGTTCTTGAATTTCTTATGAGATTTTGATGACTTGCATTTCTCATACTTGCGTTTTTCATGACTTGAGTTTCTCATGGCTTGAGTCTCAGTACTGTTTTTCAAAGTTGATCTCATAACTGTATGAGCCAAAATCTCGTATAACGCGAACACAATTTTGAATGTTATTGCACCAATGGCTACATATGTGCTGCCTGAAGATCCAGCAAGGGCACACTTTATGCCAGTGTGGGTGGTTCCAACCGAAAAGATGTTAAATGATACCTTTCATGATTCGATACTACATCGACTTCCCCAGGCCGGCTGGAGGCGCAGAAGCGGCCGTCCCTTCACAGTATGGCTCCCCCAAATAGCTCTAGAGTTCCGCTCTAGACGAGGCCTAGAACCAGACCGCAGCAGTGGGTCACAGATATGGCCGACCGACGAAACGGGCCCTAAATGACCAAGTCAATGTATTATTATTATATTAGTGGTCTGCCGGGGTCTTTGTTTATGACAAAGACAATAATAGCACCACTGCCCCTCTGAGAACATGCCGTAAGAGGTAACTAACTGTGTGACATGGCATAACACCAACCATAGTTAAGTAATTTGTTTGAAACAGCATAGATGGCGCCTAACAGGCTGTGGGTCTACTTCTTCTAGTGTTTTGAGTCTATTAAGATGGACGCGCACATCGGTTAACACCCTCCGCGGCACTTGTCCCAATATAGCGCGGTAATGAGCTACTCGAACCTAGCCCACAAAGCAGGAAATGATCTTCCCGGCTACACCCAGCTCATACCAGAGCTGGGACCTGCACAAGGACATCTGCCACTGTAGAAGTACAGGTCGACTAAGAACTAAGAACTAATTATTATCAATATACTACATTCCTGACTAGCGTAGTCTCAGGTGTTTTACAAACAGGTCACGGGTTGTCACTTGCTGTTGTTATTACCCCACAGCTGCCGAGCAAGCCTGCTCTTAGCAGCCCAATGCCATTCTTATATAGATACAGGTCTTCTTGTTTTACTGCTCCTTATATACAGTGTGTTGGCAATTGTCGACAGTGCGTGCAAAAATCTTTTCCTCCTGTCTGCAAGCGCCTTGCACTCAATGAGTAGGTATGGAACTGCTTCATCCGGGTGAGAACAATGTCTGCACAAGGGCAAGGGCTGGGGATAGATGCGATTCAAGTGGCTATTGACTGGTGTGTCCTGTTCTGAACTGAAAGATGAGACTTTGATCTGTTCTATGTAGTTTATTTATGTCATCGTTACTTTTTAACTGTGACATTTGGCTAAGTACACTGGTGTTCCCGTCGCCCACCTGTTAATCCAACAGGTTTCACCGACAATCTGGATGATGGAGACAACTGTCAAACTAGGAGACAAACATGTTTGGCGACGTAAAACAAAAAAAAAGCAAAAACGATGTCTTTAACGGGGAGGGTCTTTAACGGGCAGGAAGACTAACGTCTGGCCAATCAAAATATACTGATCAGATATGTTAGTCAGGGTCAGGCAAAACATACTGATCAGATATGTTAGTCATGGTCAGGCAAAATATACTGATCAGATATGTTAGTCAGGGTTAGGCAAAATATACTGATCAGATATGTTAGTCAGGGTCAGGCAAATAAATACTGATCAGATATGTTAGTCCGGGTCAGGCAAAATATACTGATCAGATATGTTAGTCAGGGTCAGGCAAAATATACTGATCAGATATGTTAGTCAGGGTCAGGCAAAAACATACTGATTAGATATGTTAGTCAGGGTCAGGCAACATATAATGATCAGATATGTTAGTCGGGGTCAGGCAAAATATAATGATCAGTTATGTTAGTCAGGGTCAGTCAAAATATACTGATTAGATATGTTAGTCAGGGTCAGACAAAATATAATGACCAAGATCCTCACCTCGGCTTCCTCGTAGCCCTACCTGGAAACGAGCTGTTTTCCATGGCATCCTGGCTAACGAGGTGAGGGATCGACGTGATCATCGAAATAATCAATGACAGGCAGATGAAGCCAAATATTGCACAACCGCCTGGAGAACCTCGGTCCACCTTCATCAGGACGATCGGATAGTGAGGAAAGCTATTACAACCCGCCACTTAACGTTTTTTTCAGGGCGAACAAAAGAGTAAACATACTCATTGTAGGAATCCGAAACAACGTTATCTTTAACCGATTAAAAGCCAAACTTGGAAGGGACATTGTTAATATAATCTGTCGGGCCACATTGTGTACAACTGTCTTGAAATAGCTGCTGATCTTTTACCAATTGATACCGAAGCGCTTTTTGTAAACATGTTCAAATATTTTCACAAAACACGTCGTGTAACACAGCTAAAGGAATTGTATCACTTCGCCGGAATGAAATACAAAAAGCTATTACAACATCGTAATACCAGATTTGTGTCAATGCTTTCAGAATTCTTGACATTTTTGATGGCTAGAAATCCTACTTTTGTTCTAAACAACACTATCCTGGATTGATAAAACAATTCTTCCAAAATCTTTGTGGAGAATTTATTGTTGCACAAGGACAGCTCAGCCTCGTTAACAAAATGATATTGGTCACGAAGTAAAATGTCAGCGCAGTAGATTTCAAACTAGAAATGCAAACCATAATTATAAATATTGAATAAGGAAAAAAACTAAATTTGAATCTCGAAGTGCAAAGACCTTGCCGAGAAAATGAAAGTGAAGAAAGAATTGACAGATTTTTATGAAAGATATCTCTCATTACTGAATCTATGCAAATATAGTTTTGGACAGTTAGAACGAAGACTTGGAGTGGTTGAATTTTGGAGATATATCTTGGTCCAGTGTTCATCAGTCCGCAGTTAAGATCCACCAATCTTGGCCCAGTGTTGAGCAATCCATAATTAAAACCAACAAAAACTTGGCCAAGTGTTGATCAGTCCGAAGTTCAAATCAACCAATATTGGCCCAGTGTTGATCAGTCCACAGTTTAGACCAACAGAAGGGTTGGAAAACAAGTAGTAAAAATTGATAAATTATTTGATGAGGTTGCTATTCAAAGACATTTTGGGTTTCTAAGAAATACTTTTTGTGTTTCTAAGAAAGAGCTTTAGGGCTTCTTAGAAAGACATTTTGGGCTTCCAATAATGACATTTTGGGATTCTAAAAAAGAGCTTTTGTTCTTCTAAGAAAGAAATTAGGGAAACGCAACACATTAAGTATGAGAAAAGGGGCAATACTTTTTTGCTCATTGTAAAGAAAAAAAAATGTAATAGTAAATAAATCTTAGTGCAACAGTATATTACATTCTTTGTCTACCAGGACCTTCTGCACAAGATGAACACGTGTTTTTTGTAATAAATAACAACACTAGACCAGCTCTATGGCAGTGTCTACAGCCTCAGGATGACCGCTGCTTTTTTCGAAAAAATAAAGGTTGATGTCTGACTGCGTACGATGAAGAAGAAGAAGTAATAAATAAAGTGTGGTCAGAAGAGATGGCAAATATGTTAGAAGGCACAGTCAAGGAGTCTTCTGATGACTCAAATAAATGTCCCATTAAGCTCCAGTCAGGGGTTGTCTGATGACTCAAATAAATGTCCCAGTAAACTATAGTCAGGGTCTTCTAATGACTTAAATAAATGATGCACTAAGCTGGTCACAGTTTTTTGGCAACATTAAGAACAACAAGAAATTTCTTAGAAACGTAGCTTCAAGAGAAAGACATGAAAGTACCGGTGGTTGCATAGCATATTATTTGACAATACCTATTAAGTTTAATTTATTATTAATTAATCCTGGCTTCAAAGCTGAAAATTGTGGAATTGGTTCTGGCTTCAACCCTGAACATTTTGGAATTGGTTTTAGCTTCAAGCCTGAACATTATGGAATTGGTTCTGGCTTTAATCCTGAAAACATGGAATTGGTCCTGTCTCGACCCTGAAAACATCATAGAATTGGTTCTGGCTTCAACACTGAGAACGTTATGAAATTGGTCCTTGTTTCATCAGTGAGAATATTATGAAATTGTTTCTGGCTTCAACTCTGAGAACGTAATGAAATTGGTCCTGGCTTCAACCCTGAGTACAATATGAAAATGGTCCTTGTTTCAATCCTGAAAACAATTCTGAAATTGGTCCTTGTTTCAACCCTGAAAACATTATGAAATTTGTTTTGTTTCAACTATCAGAACATTATGAAAATAGTCCTTGTTTCAATCCTAAAAACATTATGGAATTGGTCCTTATTTCAACTCTGAGAACATTATGTAATTGGTCTTTGTTTTAACACTGAGAACATTATGAAATTGGTCCTTGTTTCAACCCAGAGAACATTGTGGAGTTGGTTCTTGTTTCAACCCTGAGACATTATAGAATTGGTTCTGGCTTCAACCCTGAACATTAAGGAATTGGTTCTGACTTCAACCCTGAACATTTTGGAATTGGTTCTGGCTTCAACCCTGAGAACATTATGACATTGGTTCTGGCTTCAATGGTGAGAACAATATGAAAATGATTCTGGCTTCTACCCTTAGAACATTATGGAATTGATTCTGGCTTCTACCCTTAGAACATTATGGAATTGGTCCTTGTTTCAACCCTGAAAATGATGGCAAGCGTACCTTTACACGTTGTCGTGAACTCTTGACCTTCAGGATCGCTGCAGCTTTGATGAGTTTAGTTCTACAGAGTATGGCATTACATAATTGTAAAATAATAACAATTAAAAATGGTGAAGATAGAAGTAAAACAGTCAATTTAAGTACACGAAGCAGAAGTAGGGTTTTCAGACAGGGCAGAGACACGATGGATCACGTCATTAGCGTGCGAAATATCATATAAACATGCAAACGGTTCAATACAGACATTTACACTTTTTGCATTAATTACGCAGACTATTGACTGTTTGCAGCACCACATACTTGGAAAGAGAGTCATGGTGGTTTTCAGCGCATATGATTTATCTAAAAAAAACATGTCAGTGTACCTGATTCACCTCAACAAAACATTATGTCAGTGCACATGATTCACCTAAATAAAACATTATGTCAGTGCACCTGATACACCTAAATAAAACATAATGTCAGTGCACCTGATTCAACTAAACAAAATGTTATGTCAGTGCACATGATTCACCTAAATAAAACAGTATGTCAGTGCACCTGATACACCTAAATAAAACATTATGTCAGTGTACCTATATCACCTAAACAAAACGTTATGTCAGTGCACCTGATTTACCTAAACAAAACATAATGTCAATGCACCTGATTCACCTAAACAAAACGTCATGTCAGTGCACCTGATTCACCTAAACAAACGTTATGTGTCAGTGCACCTGATTTAATTAAACAAAATATTATGTGAGGGGCAAGAAGGAACGGCGGGAATAAATTGGAAAACATCAGAAATGCAAAAAGAACTAAGACAAGGATTACTATTCTTCCCTTATCTATTCAACGTCTTCTTCTTTTATTTCTTCTTATAATTTTATTTCTTTTTCTTTTTTTTTTCTTATTCTTCTAATTCTTCTTCTTTTATTTCGTCCTCTTGTATTTCTTCTTCTTCTATTTCCTCTTCTTTTTCTTCACCTTCTTCTTCTTCGTCCTCAATTTCTTTCTATCAACCACTGAAAAAGGCTTCGCAAGTAGTATGATATTGTCCGGAGAACGGAATGCGTTGTGTCGTAGTTTACATCTTGATTGCAAAATTGCACTTTTCGGTCCGACACATCCTACTTCAGCAACCATTTTTGGGTGCCAGGTTTGCCTTCCCTTTTCGATCCCTTCTCCTTAGCCAGTCTGGTTCGCTGGCTCTGACGCTAGCAGTCAGCTCTGGTTAGCTGGCTCTGACGCTAGCAGTCAGCTCTGGTTCGCTGGCTCTAAAGCTAGCCGCTGCAGATCATGCACTGCTCATCATCCTGATTCCCACCATCTATTGAGAAGCCATCGTGACAAATTTGTGAAGCGACCAATATTGCAAATAGTTCCACCCACTTAACATCCCATGGAAACGAAGTAGCAGGACTCAGATATGCAGATGACAGTTATTCTCTCATAAAGTGCGGATAGACTATAACAGATGATCATGTCTGCGGATAGTCTATAACAGATGATCATGTCTGCGGACAGACTATAACAGATAATCATGTCTGCGGATCGACTATAACAGATGATCATGTCTGCGGATAGACTATAACAGATGATCTTGTCTGCGGATAGACTATAACAGATGATCATGTCTGCGGATAGACTATAACAGATGATCAGTCTACGGATAGACTATAACAGATGATCTTGTCTGCGGAGAACCTATAACCGATAATCATGTCTGCGAATAGACTATAACAGATGATCTTGTCTGTGGATAGACTATAACAGATGATCTTGTCTGCGGATAGACTATAACAGATGATCTTATCTGCGGATAGACTATAACAGATGATCTTGTCTGGTAAACAACTCAGCGACGAACAAAATCTTTACCCGAACATCAGCAAAACCAAGATAATGACCCCCAACAAAGCAAAACATAGACCTAAAACTACCCTTAAAAATGAGAAAATGTCAGAAGTTTCCAATTAATCGGCTGCATTATTGGTAACAATGGAGGCTGTCAAATAGAAATCATAAGAACAATAGCTACGGCAACACAGAGGTTAAGTAAAATGGGAAACGTATGGCAGGACACGAACAAAACAACAACAACAATCATGAGGTCATGCATATTCTCAGTGGTAACGTGCTGAGTGAAACATGGATATTCACACAAACACTTAAGAAAAATATTTAATCTCTAGAACTAAATTGCTGCAAGAAAATTATCAGAACACCATGGACAGAGGATTACAAAATAACAAGGAGCTAGGTATGGATAAAACAAGAGAAAAACATGTGGCTGATGAAAAGAATTACGCCTAGGAAACTAAATTACTTTCGCTACATCAAGCGACACAATAGTATGGGAAGAAACTATACCGGAAGGTATGGCACCTGGAAAACGACAGTGGAGGCAGACTAACAGCAGGAAATGAAACAGACATCAAAGACGTTCTGAAGATAACGGTGAAGATGTAGGTGACGAAGGCGGGAGAATCGGCTAAAGATAGTCTTTACATTGGTAGCGGTTTGGGGTGAGGGAGAGGGTGAGAGCCACGTTCTGTAAAGGACGAGCGACGCGAAGAACCAATAATGACCAATATTTAACTAGCTGATAGACATTTCCTTTTCTAATTCCCGTATCATAAATATGACATGTAGATTCGATTTGTGTGAAAATGTACATTTTAAAATTATAATCAGTACGGAGAATTGAGCTGATATTTAGTACTTCATCATAATTATAACAAATAAAAGCTAATGAGTTTTATTTTAAAAATTGTCGCAACCAAAACCACATTTTTAACTCCTATCTTTAAGGGCAATATAGTCACAGAATTTGTCTAACTTGCATTTAAATGAACGTTAAAATCAATTTAGTATGATCGAAAGGGAATAATAATCAATAACTTCGGCACTGATCTCTCTGTAATGGATTATTCCATGCCCCTTCGTTACACTGAAACATTTGGAAAGTATTGTTCTAAAAGTATTCTGTGCCGTCACCACTTCTTCTGTCGCTACGTGGGTTCTACTTAGACGCACGTATATCAGCATCCAAGATCTCACTTGTGTTATATTTGGATTATAGTGAGGAAGAAACTGCGCTGGTCATCAATCTCACTTTCTTGTCTCGAACTACCTCGTGGCTGGTCAAAATAAACGAGGAGAAAACCACATGCACAATATTCTCGCTTTCAATCAAACCCCAAAATACCAAATTAAGTTTAAATGGCAAATTCCTGCAGCCAAATGACAACCCAACCTATCTGGGAGTCACATTTGATCGGCGCATGACATGGAAAAGTCAGATCGAGAGAAACCGAATGAGAGCCAGAGAAAGAATGGCAATCATGAGGAAACTTGGTGGCACAAGCTGGGGAGCAGACGAAGGCATACTAAAGAAACTGTACACTGGAAGAGTGAGACCAGTTCTCGAGTATGGCATTGCGGCATGGACAACAGCAGCAAAGGCGAACTTCGATAAAGTTAGCAAACTTCAAAACCAAGCCATGAGAGTTATAATAGGAGGCATGAAGTCAACGCCAATTGTAGAACTTGAAAAGATTACAAAACTGCAATTCATGACCGATAGAAGAGACTGCAGAGCCCAGCTGCAGTCAGAGAAACTCCGAAGACTGACTGACCATCCAATGCACCAGAGACTAAATAATTTGGGCTGTGTGAAACCATCAACACACGAAACAACAAAATGAAGCCCATGGTGGAAAGCCTAAGCAAGGCAATAATGCAAGCCGCCACTGAAACCATCCCAAGAGGAGCTAGGAAAAACTATAAGCCCTACTGGAATGATGAGTTGCAGAAAGCGGAAGATGCAGTAACAAATGCTAGGAACATGGCAGAGGGAGAACAATCTACGGAGGCAAACATCGCCCTCAAAGCCGCCACGGCAAATTACAAATACACTCTCAAGCAAACAGCAAGAGAAAGCTGGAAAAACAAAACGGAAAGCCTAAACCTGGACAAAGACGGGAACAAGCTATGGAAGCTAGCCAGAGCCATGAACGACGAAACCCCGTCAAACAAACAAATTACCATCAAGCAGGGCAAAAACGTGCTCACCGGTAAGAAAGCCGCAAAAGCTTTGTCGATCACTATGCCAGAGCAAACCACATCGAGGTCCCTGCAGATAAGCATACAGACATTAGCAAAGAGCTAAAGAGGCACGACAACATCAATACGGCACCTGAAGAGCACATGATAGCCAAATTAACAATGAGCGAAATGGAAGAGGCTATGAGAACATTAAAGAAAAGGAAATCTCCCGGAAAAGACGGGATAACAAACGAAATGCTGATGGGGCTGGGCCAAACAGCGAAGAGGAAACTGCAATCGGTCCTGAACCAAAGCTGGAAAAGGGGAATTGTACCCCAGGCATGGAAAGACGCAGTACTGGTACCAGTACCAAAAACAGGAAAGGACAAAACAGATCCAAATGGATACAGGCCCATCAGCCTACTGAGCTGTGTCGGCAAGCTGATGGAACGTATGATAAACACCAGACTTATGTGGCATCTGGAAGAAAAACGAATACTAATTCCACAGCAAGCCGGCTTTAGACAGCACAGATCCACTGAGGACCAGGTCATCCTCATAGCCCAGGAAATAGAAGATGCCTACCAGGCACAGAAACACACAGTAGCTGTTTGGGTGGATCTGGAAAAGGCATTTGACAAAGTCTGGAAAGACGGACTTAGAGTCAAGCTAAGAAGAAGTGATGTTTGTGGGAAAATGTACAAGTGGATCAACCACTACCTCAAAAAAAGAACGGCCAGAGTCCAAGTACAAGGGCAGATGAGCAAGAAGGTGACACTTGAGCAGGGAGTACCCCAAAGGGGGAGTACTATCACCCACACTCTTCCTGGTATATATAAACGACATTACAGAGAATATACCATGGAGAGTCCATAGCTCAATGTTTGCAGACGATCTGGCTATGTGGACCTCTGAAAAGAATCTCACCATAGCCAGAAATCGGATGCAGCAGGCCCTAACATCGCTGGAAGAGTGGGCGAACTCATGGCTGGTCAAAATAAACGAGGAGAAAACCACATGCACAATATTCTCGCTTTCAATCAAACCCCAAAATACCAAATTAAGTTTAAATGGCAAATTCCTGCAGCCAAACGAAAACCCAACCTATCTGTGAGTCACATTTGATCGGCGCATGACATGGAAAAGTCAGATCGAGAGAAACCGAAGGAGAGCCAGAGAAAGAATGGCAATCACGAGGAAACTTGCTGGCACAAGCTGGGGAGCAGACGAAGGCATACTAAAGAAACTGTACACTGGAAGAGTGAGACCAGTTCTCGAGTATGGCATCGCGGCATGGACAACAGCAGCAAAGGCGAACTTCGATAAAGTTAGCCAACTTCAAAACCAAGCCATGAGAGTTATAACAGGAGGCATGAAGTCAACGCCAATTGTAGAACTTGAAAAGATTACAAAACTGCAATTCATGACCGATAGAAGAGACTGCAGAGCCCAGCTGCAGTCTGTGAAACTCCGAAGACTGACTGACCATCCAATGCACCAGAGACTAAACAATTTGGGAAATGGGAAACTAAAGCGGAGAAACTTTGCAGAAATAGCCAAAGCAAAGATGCACGAAGATCCCATAAACGCACTAACAACACCAAAACCCATCACTACTGTACGAAAACCTACCTGGAGGCAGGATATATTTCCAGAGGTGGTAGAAAATATACCAGGTATTGGAAACAAAAACTGCCAGACTGAAAAAGAAAGGAGAGATACTACCCTAAGCTTTATATCGAAAAGCTACCTAAGCATGGACTGGACCCATGCATACACCGACGGTTCTGTAACAAACACTACACAGAACGGAGAGGCAGGAGCATTCCTGAACCTACCAAATGGCAGACAAATAACACTGTCATTCGGTACTGGTAAGTACACAAGCAATTTCGGAGCGGAGGCAGATGCACTGAGGGCGGCAGTGGAAGAAATGGTGACAGATAAAGAAAATGAAAGCCATATAGTCCTGCTTACAGATGCTCTCGCCGTAGTCACAGCGCTAAAAAGCCAGAAAAACACTGAGCTTAATGACTTAAGAGCAGCACTCTGCAAACTGTGCCAGCAGTCCGCACCAAAAAGGTTAGTGGTACAGTGGGTCCCATCACACTGCAACATCCAAGGCAACGAGGAGGCAGACAGACTGGCAAAAGAAGGTGCACGACTACCACAAACAGATACTAGTATGACGTTCGAAGAGTCAAAACGGCTTATCAAAGCCAGATACATGACCAAATGGGAAACCGAACATTCTGGTTACACCATAAACGATGCCTATTACCAGTTGAACCGAAGAAAGCAGGTCGTTGTCTTCAGACTTCGCACTGGCCACAATAGACTGAGGTACCACCTATTCAACAAATTGAAGATAGGTGGTACCGACGAATGCCGTGCGGTACCGGTAAAATTACCGCTGAACATCTGCTGCAGAACTGCCCGACATACGAGGATCAGAGAGAGCAGATGTGGCCATCACCAGTGGAACTGCAAGACAAGCTCTATGGCAGCGGCGACAGCCTCAGGATGACCGCCGCTTTTTTCGAAAAAATAATGGTTACTGTCTGACTGCGTTCGAAGAAGAAGAAGAAGAACTACCTCGGACCAGTGGCAATACATAAGTCAAGACGGCTGAGGGGAACTTAGGATGCAGACACTCTGTGTCCACCTTTCTTGAGACCAGGGTGTCACTTAAAACTAGCGGGATTATATTGCCTACCGCTTCTGTGCATCGCTTTGCGAGGCTGGTGCCTTACCTCTTGACCACAACGACCCCATTGTGTATTAAACTACATAATAACTATACGAATGGACGTGTCCCATTGCTGTAGGAATCAAGTAGCATAGTCGGCGTAGCGAAATGGTAATTATAACTGTTCACAAAAATAAAACATGTAAGTGTTAGGATTCATGAACCAACATCGTTTTATCCTTAAAGGAAGTGAACTTTCAAAAAAGAATGCGTACTGAAGTAGGATACACTGAAGCGTAAGGCGCAACATACAGTATACGGCACTCCGTCTGAGGAAACATGACGAACGTGGGGAAAAAACTACAAGAGCTGAGACCTGCCCTGGCAGTCTAGCCACAGTACACAGAGTAGGCTTTTATTTCACTCCCGATTAGAAATCATACATGATCAGTAACAAAGCCATGTCATATGGAAGTAGACAGGTCTATTACAGACTAAGGAACGGACATGAAAACAAACTGGAGTATATGGAGGTAGATAGGTCTATTACAGACTAAGGAACGGACAAGAACAAAAACTTGAGTATATGGAGGTAGATAGGTCTATTACAAGAACAAAAACTTGAGTATTAACAACTGGATCATACTCCAATAATATATGTGCAGAAGTAGAGGTACTGAATGCCGCAGCTAAGCTTGTAATCCAAGATAAAGAGATCCACCGAGAAAACGTAGTATCCATGACTGATGCCGCCTCAGTATTAGCAGCGGTAAAGCAACATAACGATGAAGGTATCGAACAATTTACGTTCTCTCTGGCACGGCTCTCAGCAGAACACCCAAGCTTGGTTATATAGTGGATAACATCTCACAAGGATATTGAAGACAATGAAGCTGCAGACAAACTAGCAAAGTGTGGATGAACATCCCCACAAAAAGACATGAGCATTCCATATAATGAGGCCAAGACCAGCTTCAGGGGAAAAGGACTGATGAACACCATGATTTTCCAAAAGAAGACAGCTACTTTAATTTAACTAGAGAAAGGGCATATCATCATCTTCAGACTGAGAACTAGGCATAACAGCCTCAAGGGTCATCTTTATAACAAAATAAGGATTGGGGCAGGTGGCAGGTGGGGGGGGGGGGGGGGGGACATACCATAACCGTGTAACACATCATACAAAGCTGCATGCTCACACAGTAAGAAAGAGAACAATACTGACCTATCTAGACAGACATGAGACACAAGCTGTATGAAGATAAAACAGCTTTAAAAACGTTGTTCTTTGTAATAGAAACCGGTATCTAGGTCTGAGGATGCGCGGAGATGAAAAAGAAGAAGAAGAGTCTAAAAATGAGACCTGCAACATAAAATAGGAATCATTGGACCGTCTAGAAATAACAGCTCAAATATGATATAGGCATCAGTGAAATGTCTAGAAATAATAGTTCAAATATGACAACAATAAAAGATAGAAGAATTGTTTTTCCTGTGGATCAGAACAAGATAGAAGCGGAGAAGAAGAAGAAGAAGAAGAAGAAGAAGAAGAAGAAGAAGAAGAAGAAGAAGAAGAAGAAGAAGAAGAAGAAGACTCACGATCTAAACAAATATAACTTGTCATTCAGTAATTGAGTTTATATTGTTTGCGAGCTTGTCCACAGAATTGCGAAATAGTTATTGATTTTATATTACATCATCGATTTATTCATTTGCATTATCAAGATTTACTGCTATTAAATATAATATTTTACGATTTCTGTCATTCAAAATATGATATAGCACGCTGAAAGGATATATCAGCATCATCATGAGCCAAGTATCAATACAACTGTACGGCTCGGGAACACGGCACGTAACAATGAACATCGTATTCAAATTTCAGACCTTTAACAGTAGATGTTATTGATATACTATAGCTAATAGTTAAAAAACATGGCATGCAAACTATTGTTCCTTACAAGCTACATGAAGAAAACTTCCCACACACCTGCTAAGAATAGACACATGAGAAGCGAAAGATAGACCAAGGAAGACACTAGGACAGTGTGTTCCTGCTGGTCTATGAAAAAGCTATTGGGATTTATTTCCTGTGGTGTCCCCCTTCATGTGAACTAAGTTATATTAAATTGTTGGTCGTATACTGATTTGGTATGACAAAACTTCTTCAGGTCTGCCAATGATCAAAACCAAATACAGAAACCGAATGTATGTTGATGCAGCACTTCGTCTCTCAGAAACAGCAAATGTTCAAGCGAAGTGGTCTGTGGTATCGAGGTAAAACGTCAGCCTCGGATACTAGAGGCCGATGGTTCAAATTACGGTGGAAACCGTGTTTTTTGTACGTGGACTTTCTGGTTTTTTTGCCCGGATATCTGGGTAGTAGAGATCGGAAGCCCGTGTGCAGTGTCACGCACGTTAACAACACATCGACATAAATAAAACAGAGTAGGCTTAACGGCCATTGTACTGGCGACATAGCAAAAATTATGCTAAAAATGTGCCCAATCTATTACTGGATCATTACTACGAAGTTCGTGCATTGTGTTGAGATCCCCCCCCCCCCCCAATAATATGGAGAAGAACAGAAAACATTGGTTAAACTGTTTGCAATTATGCTGATTGTTCAGATAAACTAGCAAATAAACCATCACAGATTTCGCATTACCTTTACTTGAATGAAATATTGAAATGTATATACTTCAGTCACATCAAATCCCACAACGGTTTACAAAGAACGATCCTTGGCGGTGTGTTACCTAGCAAAGACGCAGAAGCTGACCGAAGAGAAGATGGACAAGCGACATTACAGACGCTCTGGGATTGACAGTGGCAGAAGATTGAGAGCTGGCCAGGGATTGTGTCTTACAGATCATCTGTCATGAGAACGACATTCTCCAAAGGACATGCTGCATAACGAAGATGATGATTGCTTTCTCAAAAGTTCAAGACTTTCTAATATCAGCATTTGTATTTACTGCTCGGTTTCTTGTTATTTCAAACAACGATACAACTTTCATTGTATGATATTCAATCTAAAAACAAATGCACAAAATACTATATAAATAGTGCATTTTAAATTCTGTAAGAGCGGTCTGCGAAATATTTTTTCCTTCGTGCGTAAAAGGTTAGGATACATTGATCTAGGCGACCCATTCTAAGATCCGACCATGTGACCAATTCTAAGATCTGACCAGGCGACCCATTCTAAGATTCGACCAGGCAACTAATTCTAAGATCCGACCATGTGACCAATTCTAAGATCCGACCAGGCGACCAATTTTAAGATCCGACCAGGCGACCAATTTTAAGATCTGACCAGGCGACCAATTCTAAGATCCAACCAGGCGACCCATTCTCAGATCCGACCAGGCGACCCATTCTAAGATCCGACCAGGCGACCAATTCTAAGATCCGACCAGGCGACCAATTCTAAGATCCGACCATGCGACCCATTCTAAGATCCGACTAGGCGGTCTACATAATAATGTGGCAGGGCGTGGCTGCCTGACATCGTGATGTGACTAACTGAACACCATCATTTCGATATTCAGTATAAAAAAACCAAACAGATATGTCTCAGAAATAGATCGACATTAAGAAGAGAAAGTAATAGGGAACAGGAAGCACAATGCAGAATCCGATTAACCTGCTGAAAATAATGAATCTTGGGATAGACAAGGCATTTTGGGATAGACAAGGCATTTTGGGATAGACAAGGCACCGAATTAGGGAAGATGAAATCCATCATGAATAACATTTCAATGAGGTTTCTAATATCTAGCACAGTGAGGTCTTTTAAGATCTAGTACCTTGAGGTCTCTAAGATCTAGTACCTTGAGGTCTCTAAGATCTAGTACCGTGGGGTCTATAAGATCTAGTATCTTGAGGTCTCTAGGATCTAGTATCGTGAGGTCTTAAAAATCTAGTACCTTGAGGTCTCTAAGATCTAGTATCGTGAGGTCTCTAAGATCTAGTATCGTGAGATCTCTTTAATATCTAGTACCTTGATGTCTCTAATATCTAGTACATTGAGGTCTCTAAGATCTAGTACCTTGAGGTCTCTACGATCTAGTACCTTGAGGTCTCTAAGATCTAGTACCTTGAGGTCTTTAAAATCTAGTACTCTGAGGTCTCTAGGATCTAGTACCTTGAAGTCTCTAAGATCTATTACCTTGAAGTCTCTAAGATCTAGTACCTTGAGGTCTCTATGATCTAGTACCTTGAGGTCTCTAAGATCTAGTATGGTGAGATCTCTTTACGATCTAGTACCTTGAGGTCTCTAAGATCTAGTACCTTGAGGTCTCTAAGATCAAGTACCTTGAGGTCTCTAAGATCTAGTACTTTGAGGTCTCTAAGATCTAGTATCGTGAGATCTCTAAGATCTAGTACCTTGAGGTCTCTAAGATCTAGTACCTTGAGGTCTATAAGATCTAGTACCTTGAGGTCTCTAAGATCTAGTACCTTGAGGTCTCTAAGATCTAGTATCGTGAGATATCTTTAAGATCTAGTAGTTTGAAGTCTCTAAGATCTAGCATCTTGATGCCTCTAACACTTTCTCCTCGAAGGTAGTGTCTACTATAGGACTACCATAACGTTTTTTTTTTACATAAATAAATAGTCTCTGGATTTACACGCAGGGTAAAAGAATAATGAAGCACCAATGAACTTATTGAATGTCTTGAGTCTAGTTGACAAAGACGATTAAACAACATAAAAAAAACAGAAATCGGAGATGAGTTGCTTTTGCAACCACATGTAAAAGAATAAGTGAATAATACCTGACATATGGTTCACACTATACACTATAATATACGTTAAAAATAGAACACGCAATGATACGCACGAAAATAGTTCAGACAATGATACACTTGGAAAATAGTTAACGCAATGGCACGCGTGTAAAATAGTTCATGGGAAATAATTCACACAATGATACACATGGAAAAAATACCCCAAAATGATGAATCTGGAAGATAAATAACGCATCTAGCTAATAAAAGATGCACCTAGCCAATCAATAACAGACCTAGCCAATAAATGATGCACCAAGCCAATAATTGACGAACCTAGCCAATAAATGACGCACCTAGCCAATACATGGCGTACCCAGTTAATAAGTTATGCACCTAGCCAATTAATAACGAAATGACTATGCTGTAAAATGGATAATTGAATGATATATTGAAATATACGTTCTTCTTCTTCTTCTTCTTTTTCGTTCGCTGTCAGACATCAACCTTTATTTTTTTCGAAAAAAAGCAGCGGTCATCCTGAGGCTGTCGACACTGCCATAGAGCTTGTCTGGTGTTGCACTGGTGATGACCACATCTGCTCTCTCTGATCCTCGTATGTCGGGCAGTTTTGCAGCAAATGCTCAGCGGTCATTTTGCCGGTACCACACGGGCATTCGAAAGAGCCACCTATCTTCAATTTGTTGAATAGGTGGTACCTCAGTCTATTGTGGCCAGTGCGAAGTCTGAAGACCCCGACCTGCTCTCTTCTTTTCAACTGGTAATAGGCATCGTTTTTTGTGTAGCCAGTATGTTCGGTTTCCCATTTGGTCATGTATCTAGCTCTAATACGCCATTTTGACTCTTCGTATGTCATACTAGCATCTGGTTGTGGTAGTCTTGCACCTTCTTTTGCCAGTCTGTCTGCCTCCTCGTTGCCTTGGATTTTGCAGTGGGATGGAACCCACTGTACCACTACTCTTTTTGGTGCGGACTGCTGGCATAGTTGACAGAGTACTGCTCTTAAATCATTAAGTTCTGTATTTTTCTGGCTTTTTAGTGCTGTGACTACGGCCAAGGCATCTGTAAACAGGACTATATGGCTTTCATTCCTTTTACCTGTCGCCATTTCTTCCACTGCCGACCTCAGTGCCTCTGCCTCCGCTCTGAAATTGTTTGTGTATTTTCCAGTAGCGAATGACAGTGTTATTTTTCTGCCATTTGGTAGGTTCAGAAATGCTCCCGTCCCTCCGTTCTGTGTTGTGTTTGTTACAGAACCATCGGTGTATGCATGGGTCCAGTCCATGCTTGGGTAGTTTTTCGTAAATATACGTTCAATAACGTACTTGTACAAATCATGACGGAAAGACGCGACTGCAAACATTTTTACAGAACAATCCAGTTGCAATATAAAGCAAGTAATGATTTCGCTAGAAAATCAATCACGAGTAGGGCACATGGAAAATAAATTATGAAATGAAGTAAATGAAAAATAAATCACGGCATCACGCACCTGAAAAATAAATCACACAGGACATAGTGCATTTATAAAATACAGATGCACCAGGAAATTAGTATTACATTGATTTATAAATATGAAACATTCCGTACGTGCTGCGAGTAACATCGGGTACTCCTCGTACAATAGACTGAGAGCCCATCTGAGCTGGAAACTCGTTTCAATCCTGAGGGATTGAATAAATCCCAATTTTTCCCCCGAATCATCTACTTCTCTGGTTTTGTCAGTCTTAATCTCTCTCTCTCTTTCTCTCTCTCTTTTCTAATGTCTAAAAAACTTCAAGTACTAACACTTATTAAATCACGATTGTAAGAAATATGTCCCAATTTCACATCAAGTGCTTGTAAATATAACCTTTTCTACACGATAACATCGCTAAAGCAAATCTCACATATTCCAAACAGCATCAAAACCAGGTCTTTTTTAAAGTTGAAACAAGACACGAATCACAAACGTGATATCCTTCCGGACGACATGGCGACAAATACTAACAACACAAGGTGGGAAAATGTTTGTGTTTGGATTTTACCTGGTGAGAAATAGGACACAGGATCGAAGTCAAACGCTGGACAGTAAATACAAGTTGGTCAGGTGATTAAGAATATCGACTGGACAAGTGAAATATTGGACGCAGGGAGGTTGGCACGATAACAGCTTCATTAGTCACGACAGAGGCGTAGCACCGGTAGCCAAAACTGACGTCAGGATCAGGCACAACATGTTGACAAAGTCCCCCCCCCATCTGACGTCAGGATCAGGCAACACATGTCCACCAAATCCCCCATCTGACGTCAGGATCAGGCAAAACATGTCCACCAAGTCCCCTATCTGACGTCAGGATCAGGTAAAACATGTCCACCAAGTCCCCCATCTGACGTCAGGATCAGGCAAAACATGTCCACCAAGTCCCCATCTGACGTCAGGATCAGGCAAAACATGTCCACCAAGTCCCCCATCTGACGTCAGGATCAGGTAAAACATGTCCACCAAGTCCCCCATCTGACGTCAGGATCAGGTAAAACATGTCCACCAAGTCCCCCATCTGACGTCAGGATCAGGCAGAACATGTCCACCAAGTCCCCCATCTGACGTCAGGATCAGGTAAAACATGTTGACAAAGTCCTCCATCTGACGTCAGGATCAGGTTAAAAATATGTTGACAAAGTCCCTCATCTGACGACAGGATTTGGTGAAATATACTCACCAAGTCCCCTACATCACTCCAGGGACGGGTCAAGCATACTGACCAAGATACCACCTTTATGTCAGGGTGAGGTTAAACATACTGACCATGACTCCCACCTCACGTCAGGGCCAGGTTAAACATACTGGTCCTCACCCACCACCTCACGTCAGGGCCAGGTTAAACATACTGACCATGTCCTCCCACCTCACGTCAGGGCCAGGTTAAACATACTGACCATGACACCCACCTCACGCCGGGGCCAGGTTAAACATACTGACCATGACCCCACCTCTAGTCGCGGCTAGGGGAAACATTTCTTCTGCTACTTCGCTAGTCCTAGAAAAGACGTTTTGTAACGTTGTGTCGAGGCTGATATATGAACCTTTCGACACACGCGGTTTGAGCAAATACTTTACAAAAATCGGGCTTGCCTTTCCTCTTCAATTCGCATTTTCTCAGTTAGCCTGCATGGAAGTAGTGTCTTGGAAATCTCTGGTTAATACGTCCTGATATCGTCGAAAGTACCGTGGTCTGGGGTGGAATGGCGTGCCTCCGCCAGTAGAGTCCGGAAAGGCAAGCCTTTAAGAAACACAACAACTAATGAGTGCCTAACTTCTTTCATCACGTTAACATCATCTTCAGCTCCAAACAGACAAATAAAACCCTACCTCGGTTTCACTCGTTATCTCAGTAAACGTATGTTGCAGCAGCATGAACACCGAGGTGAGATGGATACTGTGATCATCAGTGATGTTACCATAATATGCCGTACAATGTATTTAGTGTGAGGAGGACCACGGTCCACTTGTTTCAGTACGGCGCGAGATTTAAGAAAAACGACTGTAACCTACTACTCAAGAAACATCAGCAGCAAGAAATCAGGTCGCGAAGATTCGTAAAACAAACAAAGGCTTACCACGCTTCTTGGTTGTTCGTCTTTAGTCATGGCATGTGCGTGGCATGGTCGTGGCATGATCATGGCATGCGGTGGCATGGTCGTGGCATGGGCGTGGCTTGTCGCATTAAACCGTGCGCCTGTGTCAGTGTGTGTGGGGTTTGTGTACTTGGAATCCTTGTAATGAAACGGTCATGTTGTATACCTGCTGCCAGGTAGCCGTAGCACGTACTTTATTTTTACTTATTACAATATTGACTTCCTGCGGCTTACTGAGCGGCGGAGGGAAGTAGATTGCGTATTGAGTGTGAGGAATGTTATTACTGTTCTGAATGTAGCCCGGACAGCGGCTAACACTCGGTTCTTATCGATTTTCATCTGTCAAAGGTTATATTACCTGTACAGCGTGTGCACTAGGGTTTTCCGAATTTGTCATCAATTTCCAATAAGAATAGACGCTGGTCTCATCTCCCTAGAGACAAGAGGACGTTTAAACTTGTGGAATTCAAAACCCCGCTGCCCCGCACTCTCATCTCTTGATCAAAACCCCGCTGCCTCGTACTCTCATCTCTTGATCAAAACCCCGCTGCCTCGTACTCTCATCTCTTGATCAAAACCCCGCTGCCTCGTACTCTCATCTCTTGATCAAAACGCCGCTGCCTCGTACTCTCATCTCTTGATCAAAACCCCGCTGCCTCGTACTCTCATCTCTTGATCAAAACCCCGCTGCCTCGTACTCTCATCTCTTGATCAAAACCCCGCTGCCTCGTACTCTCATCTCTTGATAAAAACCCCGCTGCCTCGTACTCTCATCTCTTGATCAAAACCCCGCTGCCTCGTACTCTCATCTCTTGATCAAAACCCCGCTGCCTTGTACTCTCATCTCTTGATCAAAACCCCGCTGCCTCGTACTCTCATCTCTTGAGGGGCAAGCGTTTTTACTTATCACCTGTGAGTGTTCAGCTTTAGTGTGTTTATGTATGTGTGTGTGTGTGTGTGTGTGTGTGTGTTTGTGTCTATAACGTGGTACCTGGGCTTAAAAAAAAGGACCACTGTAACCTTCCACACATGTTATAGAAGGCAACTAAAAGAGGGCTCTTCGTGGGGCTAAAAGTCGTATAATATATTACCACTATCAAATGTAACACCATTACTTAGATATCGATATTATTATGGTATTATCAATCTTGAGTGCTTCATTATTATAATACTTCACTACTTGTATCATAAAAATATGACATTTTAAATATATCATTAAAAAGTTACATACAAAATTTGACATACAAAATATATAGGGTATATTTGCTTTCGTGTTTAACTCCGAACGTAAGATTGCAGACTTAAGGCCCACCTCCACAGAATGGGTCTTAGGATACACCTCCACACACGATTGGTGAGCTCTCAAGCAAACACCAGAACATATTCTGCTGGACTGCCCACTTACGCAGACCAAAGTCTGACCCGGAGAAGCCATATGCTCGAATAGTTGTGGCAGACCAACGAAGACCTGAAACGCGCAGTCTTCATGAACCTCAAGGGGCAAGACGCATAACATCAGTTGATCAAAGAAGGAAGAGAAGGCTTTAAAACTGTCTCAACGTATTAAAATAAAACACAGACTTCCTGTAAGGAGCCCAGCTATAGTGGTGGTCACACGTTTCGCACTGAACGAAAAGGGACAAGGAATCAACGAATGAATGGATAAAACAGCGCAAGACAATCTTCGACCTGATCGTAGAAGAAGAATAAAACCGCTGCACATCCTTGCATATAGAACAGAATCACTAAGTATGGTAATTACTAGGGCAAACAAACTAATCACATGAAGCAAATGGATACAGAAATCCAGGAAATTGAAGATGCCTACCAGGCACAGAAACACACAGTAGCGGTTTGGGTGGACCTGGAAAAGGCATTTGACAAAGTCAGGAAAGATGGACTTAGAGTCAAGCTAAGAAGAAGTGAAATTTGTGGAAAAATGTACAGGTGGATCAACCACTACCTCAAAAACAGAACGGCCAGAGTCCAAGTACAAGGGCAGATGAGCAAAAAGGTGACACTCGAGCAGGGAGTACCCCAAGGGGGAGTACTGTCACCCACACTCTTCCTGGTGTATATAAACGACATTATAGAGAATATACCAAGAAGAGTCCATAGCTCAATGTTTGCAGACGATCTGGCTATGTGGACCTCTGAAAAGAATCTCACCATAGCAAGAAATTGGATGCAGCAGGCCCTAACATCGCTGGAAGAGTGGGCGAACTCATGGCTGGTCAAAATAAACGAGGAGAAAACCACATGTACAATATTCTCGCTTTTAATCAAACCCCAAAACACCAAATTAAGTCTAAATGGCAAATTCCTGCAGCCAAACGACAACCCAAACTATCTGGGAGTCACATTTGATCGGCGCATGACATGGAAAAGTCAGATCGAGAGAAACCGAATGAGAGCCAGAGAAAGAATGGCAATCATGAGGAAACTTGCTGGCACAAGCTGGGGAGCAGACGAAAGCATACTAAAGAAACTGTACACTAGAAGAGTGAGACCAGTTCTCGAGTATGGCATTGCGGCATGGACAACAGCAGCAAAGGCGAACTTCGATAAAGTTAGCAAACTTCAAAACCAAGCCATGAGAGTTATAACAGGAGGCATGAAGTCAACGCCAATTGTAGAACTTGAAAAGATTACAAAACTGCAATCCATGACCGATAAAAAAGACTGCAGAGCCCAGCTGCAGTCAGAGAAACTCCGAAGACTGACTGACCATCCAATGCACCAGAGACTAAACAATTTGGGAAATGGGAAACTAAAGCGGAGAAACTTTGCAGAAATAACCAAAGCAAAGATGCACGAAGATCCCATAAACGCACTAACAACACCAAAACCCATCACTACTGTACGAAAACCTACCTGGAGGCAGGATATATTTCCAGAGGTGGTAGAAAATATACCAGGTATTGGAAACAAAAACTGCCAGACTGAAAAAGAAAGGAGAGATACTACCCTAAGCTTTATATCGATAAACTACCCAAGCATGGACTGGACCCATGCATACACCGAGGGTTCTGTAACAAACACTACACAGAACGGAGGGGCAGGAGCGTTCCTGAACCTACCAAATGGCAGAAAAATAACACTGTCATTCGTTACTGGTAAGTAAGTACACAAGCAATTTCAGAGCGGAGGCAGAGGCACTGAGGGGGGCAGTGGAAGAAATGGTGACACACAAAGAAAATGAAAGCCATACAGTCCTGCTTACAGATGCTCTGGCCGTAGTCACAGCGCTAAAAAGCCAGAAAAACACTGAGCTTAATGACTTAAAAGCAGCACTCTGTCAACTGTGCCAGCAGTCCGCACCAAAACGGGTAGTGGTACAGTGGGTCCCATCACACTGCAACATCCAAGGCAACGAGGAGGCAGACAGACTGGCAAAAGAAGGTGCAAGACTACCACAAACAGATACTAGTATGACGTACGAAGAGTCAAAACGGCTTATTAAAGCCAGATACATGACCAAATGGGAAACCGAACATACTGGTTACACCAAAATCGATGCCTATTACCAGTTGAACAGAAGAGAGCAGGTCGTTGTCTTCAGACTTCGCACTGGCCACAATAGACTGAGGTACCACCTATTCAACAAATTGAAGATAGGTGGTACCGACGAATGCCCGTGCGGTACCGGTAAAATGACCGCTGAACATCTGCTGCAGAACTGCCCGACATACGAGGATCAGAGAGAGCAGATGTGGCCATCACCAGTGCAACACTAGACAAGCTCTATGGCAGTGTCGACAGCCTCAGGATGACCGCTGCTTTTTTCGAAAAAAATAAAGGTTGATGTCTGACAGCGAACGAAGAAGAAGAAGAAGAAGAAGGATACATAAATCACTCTAGCAAAGACATGGCTATCTGAATTGGTGACACTATTCTTCTCAATGAATGAAAGAGAAGCGATGTGGCAAAAAGGTGTACTATACACAGTGCATCGTTTATGTTCTAGGAATAAGTCGATATGTTGTATCATGTTTAACACTGTTTTTAGCAATAAAGAGATACTTACTTCTTTGTCCAAGGCTTAACGTGTGTGTGTGGACTGATAAAAGCTCACTTATTGTGTGTGGGGTGACCAGAGATCACCTATTGTGAGTGGAGTGACCAGAAATCACATATTGTGTGTGTAGTGACCAGAGAAGACATGTGTGTGGAGTGACCAGAAATTACCTATTATATGTAGAGTGATCAGAGATTACATATTGTGTGTGGAGTTACCAGCGATCACATATTGTGTGTGGAATGACCAGAGATCACCAATTGTATTTGGAGTGACCAGACATCACATATTGTGTGTGGAGTGACCAGAGATCACATATTGTGTGTTGAATGACCAGAGATCACCTATTGTGTGTGAAGTGATATATGATCACCTATTGTGAGTGGAATGACCAGAGATCACCAATTATGTGTGAAGTGATATAAGAACACCTATTGTGAGTGGAGTGACCGGAGATCACCTTTTGTGTGGGGAGTGACCAGAGATCACTTATTGTGAGTGGAATGTCATGAGAACACCTATTTTATGTGGGGTATCCAGAGATCACCTTTTATGTATAAATAGCACACATGTCAAACCACAGTAACATAGCACACTGATTTGCAGATACTAATATATTTCACAGATTTATACATGCTAACATAGCACAAATATTAAACCATACACATATAACTGTGTTCTGTTAGTATGTGCTATTATATAAGTCATATGTGGATGGTTTACTATGTGTGCTATGTTAGCATGTATGAATCTGTGAGATTCAGATTGACACATACTAACATATCATATCACAAACATAACACGCGAACTCACTATGAACATCACACAAATATTAACACAAGACACAGATTAACACAACATGAATATAGCAAGCAGATTAATACACAACGGCCATAGTACACAGATTACGCCATCACGAACATATCAACACGCAGTGAATGTATTACAACGACTAAAATAAACTATTTTTTTGCAAACAAAGTTTTAAAAACTATAAACTTTTGAGATACGTTCCTTATTACTACATCACAACATGTTTGCAGATCAAACCTTTTCAACGTGAAACGGCAATCACAACGTATCCCAGCGACTGCAACACAGCAATGGAAAGGCCGGGTTGTATGGAAAAGTAAAACAAAACACCCACAACGAAAAGGATATCCAGCCGGACGATAAGGCAACTAAAACCAATACACTGGGGCGACTGTATGTGTTTGGACAGAACTCGTGAGATATGGGGATACGGATCGAAGCCACGCCGCAGACGGAAAGACAACAAATCGGTAAGGTGCTTAATAATGTCGACCGGACAGGTGAAACATTGCCGGCAGGGAGGTTGGTAGGACACGACAACAACGCCAGCAGTCACGACAGAAGTGACGACATAGGCGTAACACCACTGTTGGTAAGTTGGGTCCGCCAACATTTGGAATGTTGTGACTTTTTCAAGCCCACACAGTGTCCTATGGTTATATTTGGGCGCAGAGGGTACGATGCGGTTGACTGTTTTCACTGTCATCGCGGATGAAGTGTTAGCAATTATTGTGCAATAGATAAGTGCTCTTTAGCCTTTTTATACACGGTGCCCACTTTATAACTTCTGTCAATGTCAATTTTACTTACCGCCTACTAAAATCTAAATTGAATAAAATTTCGCGATCGTCCAATGATTTCGTATTTTTTTATGTTTTTGATACAGCATGTCATTATTCAGATACCGCCCACATGAAAGCTAAAAACACCAACTATTGGACGGTAGCGTCCAAGTTGAGGAGCATTGCACTGGTCATTATAACATGTTAGATCACGTTAGGTCAGCTTACTTAATTCCTGTTTTGTTATTCGATCTAGACGGCTGGCACACTTCTTCTCAATGTTTCAATTGTACGTTTGCATATTGTCCTGTATCACCAGAATGTACGTCTTTCTGAAGGTATTGAGCGCTCACTTCTGACTATTATCTTACTGGAGATTAGGATATTGAAACAGACAGGTGTATGCCTGCTGTCAGGTAGCCGGGGCTATCATTGAAAGATCCTATTTTTATTCCTTCCTTTGTTGAACTAAGCTTGAAGAAAAGGTAGATGGCGTATTGTGGAAGTTTTTCGCAATTTAAAAAAAAATGTTTGCACGGACATCGGCTAACATTTTGTTCCTTTCGATGTCCATCTACCAGGGGTTCTTTTATGTTTACAAAATGTGCATGGACACTCAAGCTTATCGGGTATCTGTGGCTATACGATGAAGTACTTGATTCCATCTCCGCTCAGACCTTTATTAGCTTGATATTTGGCGGGTTTCGAACGTCCGCCGTTCCGTACTTTAGTCTTAACTTAACATTGTCTTAACAGGCAATGCTTTGTATCTTTGCCATATTTACATCCTCCCCTCCCCCTGCAACGCCCCCTCTACCGCCCCCCCCCCTCCCGTACTTTTGAATCTGTGTAGGGTATTTTGGGCTTGTCTATCTTTCTTGATCATAGAGCTGTTTCCCTGGAGTGTAATATTTGACAGTCCATTTGACATTGGCGCACGCTAGTACCATTGTCGTTTGCGTGGAGTTGCAGCAGTCACTAAATCTGTTTATAGTCTGTTATTCTAGCTAATTGTATTTCATATTTTGACTTTTGGGGTATGATTCATGTATGTTATTCCAATTATATTAATGAAGACCATTTTTTTCATTTCAAGTCTGAATTTGTTGTCCCTTTTGAACGTCTGTTTAGGTATACTGGAAAGCTCAATAATGACTATTATTACATCTTCGATACCAACATTTGTAACAAGATGGCGTGAAGATATGCAACCTTATACTACGTGTCTTTTTTAAAAACACAATCTGTTTATTATTATCTAGATCTGCCTCTAGGCATTGAAGAGTGCTGTCTTGTGTTATAGGCGTATGCAACTGTTTAATTTTGGATGGGCATACTTATCAGGTATTCAATTAATGTATGTCTGTCATTATTAAACATTTCTACCGTCAGTCATACTTCGTTTGATGTCATTAATTCACATCCTATTTCGTCTAGTGGCACGGGTCGGTTGTTACAAACATCCAAGTTTCCGTTATGATCTAGCGATACTGTGCCTTTGTGAGAATCCTTGTCTGACGCTGATAACAGAGATTTGTTAAGAACATACTGTTTAACATTTGGCTTGCTGCTTTCACTATAATGTTGCATGTCTGAGTAAGAGTGTTATAGCACGTTAGGAAATATCGTGAATATAATGTGTCTTAGCAATAATCAGATATAGACTGATAGCAAAAAAATGTATTTGTAGTTACTGTAATACCGACGTTATGTTACATTTTTTCCAGTCATATTAAGTAATTAAGATGCGTTTTAGTTTATTTGGAGAACATAAAACATAAATGTCTTTGCTGTGAAAAGTGAAGTGAAAAGTAGAGTGCCACAGGGCTCGGTTTTGGGACCAATTTTGTTCTTGATATATATAAACGATTTGAACATTGAAATGGGATCCATGATTGCAAAATTTGCTGATGATACAAAACTATGCAGTAGTGTCTCATCTAAGGCAGAAGTAGATATATTGAGATCGGGTTTAAATTAATTAGAGAGTGGTCTGTAAGCTGGTAAATAGAGTTTAATGTAAGTAAACGTACAGTCATCCACATTGGTAGATCCAATATGGAACATAATCACAGAATGGGAGAGAACAATATTAAAAAGATAGATAAGGAAAGGGACCTAGTAGTTATAATAGATCGTACTGGTAAGTTAAGTGAGAAAGTTCAGGAAGAGGTGAAAAAAGAAAATGCAATGTTAGGTATGATGAAAAGAAATATTCAACATAGGAGCAAGGGAGTGATAGTCAAAAAGTATAAAGCATTAGTTAGAAATAGATTGGAGTACTGTGTACATGTGTGGAGTTCGTATCATATAGGGAAAATAAACATGCTGGAAAGAATACAAAAAAGAGCGACAAAGATGATACTGGGATTCCATAATTACAGTTATGAGGAAAGACTCAGAAAAACCGGTCTACAGTGTCTAGTGAGTTAAGACAGGTTTATAAGATGATCAGAGGAATGGATAAATTAGACTATAACAAGTTTTTTAAAATACAGCCACCCACAAGAACAGGATGGCATAGCTACAAATGAACTAAAGAGAGGTCCGGATTAGATATTTTGAAATATTTTTTTAGTCAGAGAGTGGTGAATGCTTGGAATGCATTGTCACGGGAGGTAGTGGAGGCAGGGACAGTTAATGCATTTAAGAATAAATTGGATGCGGATAGCTTTTAGAGCAAGGTGAAGTAAATGAAACTGGTTGTGTACAGACTCTGCAGTCTTCTAAACCAGTATAAAGACGTTCAGTTAAGGTTAAGTTAGGTTACCCCGGGGAAGCAAACCCTTAGAAAATGCAGGAGGAAGCAGACCCTTACATTAAATGCATGCTGAAGTCGGATGCATTGGGCTGACAGGCGCAAAATAAAAACCACAGTGCAACACACACCACCTTGGGGAATAGAGAAATAAGGCGAGTTAAAAATATTTTCTTTAAAAATCTATATGAAAAATATCAAGAGTACTGGCTTCTCGTTCCACAAGCCTACACGCAGTAGAAATAGCATTTCGGAACAGATTTACCTACTAGCTTTTAGAAGTAAATATTTAAGGGAAAAGGATAAAACTTTGTCTAATAAAAGATGTATTTCAATTTACGGAAATGCACGTCAAACCTGAATTGTTGTCACTTGTAAATAATACACACAATGCATAGACGTTTCACATTGACATAGTAATACAGGAGCATGGTCATGTGTGTTTAAAATTAGCAATTAAATCCTATAAAATTAGTTTAGGTATAATTGAATGAGCAGGTGCCAAGGGACCAAAAAATAACTCTCAAACTATCATATGGTAAAGAACATTGTATGCGATCCGCTCTCAACATTGACAATCAAGATTAAATGTGAGAACCGTGCAATGAAAGAGGAAGATGATTAATGACAGAAAGATGGTTGGTGATTCATTCCGGCGACTGACAGTCATCAATCTCTTTGAATCATCTGATTCTGAATATGGTGGGTACATACTATTTTATCTATTTTCAAAGCAAAATTCCCATTAATTAATAATACTAAAACGCACAGTGAAGCTTGACAAATAATATTTTATTTTAAATAAACACTGACACAAAAACAGAAACATTAGTCATAGAATTTACCTTCAACAAACATCTCTTACTTGAAACTGTAATTGTTATAAACAATGTTTGAACAATAATTTGCTGCTCATAACTGTATGATAAATGAAGATACGCGTTCGGCTCGTATTTTAATCGTAATCAATTACCGGAAGTACAGTACTTAAGTACTGTAAAATTTGCTCTGTGTAGAAACTATGGGCCTCACGGAAACAACAAAGATAATGTCTGTTTTGATAAATCTGTGCTGTCTACGTAATATTTCTATGAATAATATTAATGTCGAAATGAAATTAAGGGCAAATGAACAAAATCAAGATGAGAAAGGTTAATGAAGTGTTGACACATGAACAACATCAAGGTTGAAAGGATAATGAATTATTAAGGGCACATGAACAAAATCAAAGCGAGAAAGGTTAATGAATTATTAATGGCACATGAACAACATCAAGGTTGAAAGGTTAATGAATTATTAATGGCACATGAACAAAATCAAGGTTGAATGGTTAATGAATTATTAAGGGCACATGAACAAAATCAATGTTGAATGTTTAATAAATTATTAAGATAATGTCTACACTCTAATGACACGTATTTCTGAAAGCACTTACGCATGTTTTGTCATGGCATTTACTTTCACAAGTGAACAGGGCCATTGGTTGAGGACTAGTGGACACGGAACCCATTACTGAGAATAAGTAGACATAGTACTCCTTACTGAGAACTATCGGATACTGGACACTTTCCCGAGGACTAGTGGATACGGGGCCCCTTACTAAGGAATGGTGAATACGGGACCCCCTCATGGATGACTAAGGATACGGGATCCCCTTACTAAGGAATGGTGAATACGAGACCACCTCATGGAGGACTAGGGATACGGGATCCCCTTACTTAGGAATGGTGAATACGAGACCTCCTCATGGAGGACTAGGGATACGGGATCCCCTTACTGAAGACTAGTCTGTATATGGCCCCTTACAGAGGACTAGTGGATACATGACCACCTACTGAAGAATAGTGAATACAGGACTACTTGCTAAGGACACGTGGATAAAGGACTACTTACTGAGGAATAGTGAATACAGGACAACGAATTTAACATAATATAACACAACAACACGTAAACGAGTCTTAACAAAACATACAAACAGAAAAACCAAAATGAACTTACTATAAAACAACAAAACACACCATAACATAGCATTAAAGAACTTAACATAATATCACACAACATAAGTTAACTTAACATAACATAATACACAATAACATAACATAAACGAACTGAACATAATATAACACACCCCAATACACGCACGCACGCACGCACGCACGCACGCACACACACACACACCCACACCCACCCACTTACACACAAATGCGCGCGCGCGAACGCACAGAAATTTGTTGTATTGCGTAGATCACTATTGCCCACCGCCATACTCACCCCGCTATTTGCCCTCTCCATTGAAAACAGAACACAAACAAATCATCACTAACTCCGGAACTGTTCTGGGCTTCCGTCTGAACACGTCCACCATGGACGCGCGTCCGGTTGTTGTGCCAACAGAATGTGCTGATCGAGATTACTGTCGCGACCCTTTTGTTAGCTGACTACAGGTAAATGTGTCCTGGACACTTCGCTCCTTTATGTTGTCAAAGCCGGGGAAGGAGTTGGGTGACGAATATTTGCCTTTATGTTCTTGGCGGCCCATTTCAGGCCTCTCTAAATGGCATATATACAGCTTATCCCGCTGAGAAGTATAACGTTGTCATTATGTGTCTCCCGTGGAGCCGGCAGATCTAGAGAACATGTTTCCCTGTCGCTTGTTATCTAAACATGGGCCCAAAGGTGTATTTATTAAACATATGATTGTGTAGTCTATAATGGCGCGTTCGCAGTCTAAACAATTGTAACTTGATCTCTTATTTGCAGCCAGTGGTGTGCTGTTGGTATATCACACTCTTGGACAACTATTCATTTTATGAGGTCCATATTCGAGCATTAATGGTTCGCTGATGAAATAGCTTTCGCCATGCACATCCTTCTTTATTTGCCTTCAACAACATACCTTGCAGTCATGAGTGGTGCTGTGAATCCTAGTTATATGTGCATACGGCATGATCTACAAATATCCTCTAAAGTTCTGACCTTCTCGATCATGTGTATACCTTTCTTCTGGTGAAAGTACAGACCTTTTAACTACATACTGACCCTGCTTCGACATATTATGATGTGAAACCGTTTCTTTTCGTTCCTAGAATGTTCCTATAAACAGGGGAAATGGATAGGTTCTAGACTTTAGTGACATAAAACCACACTAAAAATGGCGCTTGGGTACCTTAAACAGAGAAGCGTTATTCATTGTAAAGATAAGAACAATACGAGCGCACGAGCTGCAGTGGTCAGCGACCCATAACTGACTGCTAGCGTCAGGGCCAGCGAACCAGAGCTGCAAAGACCCTTCTACACCTCCACGCAGTGATCCTGGATAACAGGCTGCAGCAGGGCAGACTGGCTAAGGAGAAGGGATCGAAGAGGGAATGCTATCCGGTACTCAAAAAATGCTTACTCAAGTCGGATGTGTTGGACCGAAAGGTGCATATATAGCAGTCAAGCTGTAAACTACGACACAGCGCATTCCGTTCTCTGGACAACATTCTGCTACTTAAGCTATTTCAGGGTTTGGTAGTGGGAGATTGAAAACGAACGAAGCCAAGCCAAGCCATAAGAACAATACCTCTGAAATTGCTCCAAAGGTTGGTGGTGCGAAATACAAAAACAATTGACGCATTCTAACATGGGTGAAAAAAGTGGAACAAGGAACACGTCTAACTTTCTAATCATGTTGTAGGTGGCACAAACAAGAGGCGTCTGCTTGGGTCTGAAGAATTCATTAAATAAAGAAACACAATGAAATGAACCTACTTACATGTCTTGTGGTCAATGGTGAAAATGTCTTAGGCCAGTATTTTCTTGACCAGCGGTACACTCTGGGTTACGTAATCAGCACAAGGCCAGCTTTCTTTGCTTCACAGACTTGCTCTGGTTCTAATTTTATTAGGCTGGGTCAACCCTGAAACCGTTTGTGATCGAAAAAATATCCCACACCATTTGCGAATTGACTCTAAATCACTCGGCTGACCAGCCAGTACTCTAGAAACTGAGCTTCTGCGTCTCTCTTAGGAAAGTCCAATACTAGGCAAGTCCATAACTAGGCACACAACGGCTGTTTTATTATTCGCTCCTCAAGGGCGATGAAGGCCAAACTCTCTGTTCATTCTTTTAAAATGTGTTTGGTTAATTGAGGAGCTCGATGGTGTCGGAGGCACCAACGCGGTTCTGGAAAGACCTTGGGCAGTGTGGGAGGGGAAATGTAAACCATTGGCTTTATTTCACGGGATCTTCCAGCCTTTCTCAGTTGTTGAGATGCTTCTTTTTGGGTGTCTCGCATGGTGCTGCACCTTCATGAAGATGCAACGTCAGAGGCGTGTCAAACAGTACGTATTTGCACAGCATGTTCCACAGTGTTAAGTATTGTTCCATCAGCTTTTAGTGAAGCATTAAGCGGCGTGTCTCTGAGAAGCTTCATTTGACCATCATGCGAGCGTATACGTCTGCATCCCAACCTGAAATAATATGTATGACAGTCGATGGCCTGGCATGCGGACTACATGACCTGTTACTCGGATCTGAGACTTCGTAAGAATGGTCTTGAAGATAGGGCTACTAACTCTGTCAAGAACGACGGTATCTGGGGCCCTGTCTTTCCATTTGACTTTCAGCACTCATCTGAGACAGACTATGTTGAAGTTGTTCTTCTGTACGTGCGTGATCTATGTTTCGTGTAGTTCCACAATGGATCCACGCTTGGTCTATGTTACCTGTCAGTTGGAGAAGGGATCTCACGCCGTCATGGCTCTTCCCTTCGTTCGACACAAACGGGACAAGGAGACCAGACAGTTGTGTCCGAGTCCGACCTGGAGACCATCGCATAAGATAAGGGCATGTTTGGGAATTCGATCAGCTTTGCGTACAACGACGGCCATTTTTACGATCACTAACTTGTGGTGAAGTCGACCTTGTACTTGTATTGGGGGGGGGGGGGGGGTGCTACTTTGCAATGAAGTCTAAATTGCAATAGGAACCACTTTGTAGTTATGTCCGCTATGTAGCGGAACCTACTTTGTAGTGAGATTTACTTAGTAGTGGGGTCTTCTTTATAGCGAGGCGTAAATTGTAGTGAGATGGACATTCTTGTGAGACCCACGTTGCAGCTAGGTTCATTTTGTAGTCACGTCCACTTTGTAGCGAATCTCATTTTGGGTGTCTGTCTCATGTGGGTCTGTTTCCATGTATGTATGTCTCCATGTGGGTCTTGTCTCCATGTGGGTCTGTCTCTATGCGTGTGACTGTCTCCATGTGTGTCTGTCTCCATGTGTGTCTGTCTTCATGTGTGTCTGTCTCCATGTGTGTCTGTCTCCATGTCTGTCTGTCTCCACGTGTGTCTGTCTCCACGTGTGTCTGTCTCCACGTGTGTCTGTCTCCATATGTGTCTGTCTCCATGTATGTTTGTTTCCATATGTGTCTGTCTCCATGTATGTTTTTCTCCATATGTGTCTGTCTCCATGTATATTTTTCTCCATATGTGTCTGTCTCCATGTATGTTTGTCTCCATGTATGTTTGTCTCCATATCTGTCTGTCTCCATGTATGTTTTTTTCCATATGTGTCTGTCTCCATGTATATTTGTTTCCATATGTGTCTTTCTCCATGTGTTTTTCTCCATATGTGTCTGTCTCCGTGTATGTTTGTCTGTCTTCATGTATATTTGTCTCCATATGTGTCTGTCTCCATGTATGTTTGTTTCCATATGTGTCTGTCTCCATGTATGTTTGTCTCCATATGTGTCTGTCGCCATGTATGTTTGTCTCCATATGTGTCTGTCTCCATGTATGTATGTCTCCATATGTGTCTGTCTCCACATGTGTCTGTCTCCATGTATGTTTGTCTCCATATGTGTCTGTCTCCATATGTCTCTCACGCTGGTAGTTCGACAGATCAGGGTATTAGCCGTTTATTAATAAATATTATCTGATAGCTCATTTGAGGAAGTGCTTTCATTCTTATTCACCAAATGATATTGACGTTGGCGTACAATGGAGGCGTGCATGCTTTTACACAACAGTCAGTACGGTCTTATATGGTCCCTCATTCTGATAGACTATATTTCGTACGCTGACATTTCAGACATAAAGTGGCATCTGAAGCATTTCATCTCCATGCGCATGATTTATAGTTACAGTTTTATGTCCATGCTTTACACGCATATATTCATACAGCGCGCTAAACATTTAAGTTGATTTATTATTATTTTGTTAGCGGGAACTCTTCAAACAACAAAATGTATATGGGAAATATGGCAGTATAATACGAATGGTAATGGTGATTGAAAAAAGATGAAATGGCATTATTGAAAATTAACTGGTACAATCCTATTTATTCCACCTCATAGCAAGCCCATCAATGCCCAAATTCTCCGCTAAGCTCTACTCATAATCTCTTGTCTTCCTTCCCTCTTTCAACTTGTCCATCTCCCTGGCCCACTCTCCTTCCCTCTCAACCCACGCATCTCTTCCTTCCTCTGCCAACTTAGTCCACCACACAGCGCACCCCCCCCCCCCCCGTATTCTCTACCTACTCAACCCGCCGACTTCCCCTTACGGCATACATGTGCACAACACTTGGAATTGGGCCATGGGTTCACTATGTTGTTTTTGTATATATTTTGAAAATTAGGTCCCGATTTGAAGCAACTGTCTCGTGTGTCAAGGGATAGCATCCGGCGGACGGATGGCATTTCCACATGTCGTGCAGCCATTATTGTCTTGAGGTAGCTGTGCAATTTGGTTCACAGCGGTGGAAAGGTTTATAATTGAATGAGAAATAAACACATTTTCAATTCACTCATTCACTCACTCTCTCTCACACTCACACATACACTCACACTAGCACACAATCTCACACACCCATGCGCGCACACACGCACCCACACGTACGCTTACACACGCACGTACGCACACACACTCACTCACTCACCTACTCACTAACGGACGGACTGACAGACAAACAGACAGACAGACTGACTGACTGATGGACGGACGGACAACAGACAGACAGACACCAAACTTGAGATATGTCGTGGTTATATCATCAAACTTGTCGCATGTTGGTCTTACATAATGAAAAGTGTTTTATTTCGTTCTTGAATCCACAAACTTGTCTCATGATGTCAATGATCCTTAACTGTATCTCATGCTGCTCTTTGGTCATTAACTGTATCTCATGTTGTTCTTGGGTCATTAAACGTCTCTCGTGTTGTTCTTGAGTCATTAAACGTCTCGTATTGTTTTTGGGTTATTAAACGTCTCTCATGTTGCTCTTGGGTCATGAAACGTCTCTCGTGTTGTTCTTGGGTCATTAACTGTATCTCATGTTGTTCTTGGGTCATTAACTGCATCCCATGTTGTTCTCCTGTTACCAAACGTGCCTGGTGCTATCTTATGTCATTAAAACTTGTCTCGTGTTGGTCTTTTATTATCAAAATAATTTCATGTTTCTTTATTATCTTCTTTGTCACATATTTTTTGCAGATAATCCATCCTGTTTATATCTCTCCTTGACTCATATGGTTATTATATCATATAACGTGTCTTGTGTTGTTCTTCCATAATGTGGCCTGTCTCATTGCTAAAGAAAAATCGTCAGTCGTATCTCATTGTTTTCCTTGATCATCAAACGTGTCTTATGCTATTTGTGATTAATGAAATTTGTTTCCCGTTGTTCTTAGATCATCAAACGTGTCTAACGCGGTTCTTAGATCGTCAAACGTTTCTCATGTTGTTCTCGGAGTAATAAATGTATCTCAAGTGGTTTTGTAGTTTGAATAAAAAGTGTACTTCCCTAGGCCCCTTTCATTATCTATCTTTCTAATATTGTGCACGTCATTCTATAATTATATTCCACATTGGATCTATCCATGTGGATAACTGCATGTATCTACATTCCATTTGCCAGCTTATAGACCATTCTGAATGTTATCTAAATCCGATCTCAATATATCCACTTCTGCTCTAGATGAGACACTTCGGCATAGTTTTGTGTCATCAGCCCTGTGGCACACCACTTTTCACTTCACACCACTCACAATACTCCGTATTTATGCCCACCCTCTGCCTTCTTCCCGTTAACCAATTTTCAATCCATTTGGCAACTTCCCCACCTATTTCATGTAATTTTAACTTTCGAAATAATCTTTTCTGAGCAAAGGCCTTTGCAAAATCTAGATAAAAAATATCCACTGGCTCCCCTTTATCTATCATTTTAGTAACCTCCTCCATGAATTCTAATAGATTTGTTTAGCACGATCTCCCTCTAGTAAACCCCTGCTGACTAGTTCTTATTAGATTAAACTTGTCTAAATGCATTACAATGTTTTCTTTGATTATTGACTAACATTTTAAAGACTATGCTCGTTGAACTCACCGTTCTATAATTTGCTGAATCAAATTGTTTGCCTTATTTGAATAAGAGGATCACTCCTGCATCTTTCCAATCCCGTGGAACAATTCCTTTTTTGCAAGTGATTGAGAACATAATATAGCCAATGGTTTTGCTAGTTGGTCCCTAATTTCAAACAGCAATTTTGGATGAATATCATCTTGACCTGGACATTTATCCACTTTCAATCCCTCCAATTTATTAAAAACTGTTTTATTCTGGAATACAGATTGATCTTAATCCCGTTGTGTATCAATGTCTCTTTGAAAGATATCTAAAGACTGGGATCTTGGAGTAGTCCTCTTTTGTGTAGATTTGCCAAAGTACTGATTGAGTAGATTAGCTGCCTCCCTATTCTCACTTATTATTTTCCCTGTACTGTCTATGAGAGGGCTTACTTTGTCTTTCGTTCTTTGTTTATTTCTAACATAAGAAAAAAAGCTTTTACTATCAGTCTTGATCCTCTGAGCAAGTT
This sequence comes from Ariolimax columbianus, assembly GCA_036924085.1. NCBI lineage: Eukaryota > Metazoa > Mollusca > Gastropoda > Stylommatophora > Arionidae > Ariolimax > Ariolimax columbianus. The sequence continues at coordinate 75,715,158 of JAVGWX010000005.1, forward strand.
TTTTTTTCGGAGTCAATTTTTATTTTTTTATTTTATATCTATTTCAAGTTTACTATCTGCAATGTCCTCATATGTCCATAATTCTGTCAACTCTATTATATCTGGTTTTTCTTTTATGTGTAGTTCCAAATCTTCTCTTTTATTTACTATGCTTCTCACATTTGCATAACAACATTTTAGTTTGCAATTATGTTGTTTTTCCACTTTTCGCTTTTGCTTTATCATTTTTATTTTTGCTTTTCCACTACTTATTTCACACTTACGTGACCAAAAGTCTTTAACACTTGATCCTCGACCACAGTCTCTGTTACTTAACTACTTTGATACGAGCATTTCATCATTTTGTATCTCAATTGAATAAAATGAAACACCCCAGCCCCCTACAGTCCCAGATATCGTGGTTATTCATTAGGTCGGTTCGCGAGAGACAAGTCATGCACTTTGTTGCACAACGTAGGGGGCGCATAATTAATAGTGCGGTGCGGTGCTGTCCGCTGCCTTCTGTTTGCCCACTGCCTCATTCATTCGTTCCCTTTTCGCTCCAATGTTAGCCACAGATCACAACTGCTGATGTCCCATTTAAAGAAGCATTGTTTCCAAGACTATGCAATCATACATCTTTTCGTTCCAATCCCAGTTAACGACCACCTTCTTCCTGCTCTTCCTTTCCCTCATCCTTTTTCTCCTTCTTCTTCGCGTTCGTCCTGAAAATGACGTTGTGTCGTAGTTTACAGCGACGCTGCTATATCAGCGCATCTCATCCCGACACGTTCGGCTTCAGCTGGCTTTTTAAATACCGGGATTGACTTTCCATTGCGATCCCTATACTAAACCAGTTCAGCCTGTTTCCAGGACCGTCGCTTGGAGACGGAATGGAGTTCTTGTCAGATGTGGTTAGTTAGTACTGTTGCAAGAAACCAGCTACGCTTCACTGACCCTAATGCAAGCAGCTATGGTTCACTGGTCATAATGCAAGCAGTCATCTATGGTTCACTGGCCCTGATGCAAGCAGTCATCTATTGTTCACTGACCTGATGCAAGCAGTCATCTATTGTTCACTGATCGTCATGCAAGCAGCCAGTTATGCTACGCTGGTTTCTCAGCGCATTAACCATGCTACATCCACAAGCCATCACTGCTGCTGCTATTTTAAAAAAAAACAACCTGTTTCGAAACATTTGTAATTAACTAGGGTCCGGTCAAAAAAACTTCTTCATAACCTGACGATGAAAGGCACAAGCAGGACAACAAGCGAAAAAGAAAAGAAAAAGCAGTTCGGAGCCATGGCGTTCTAGTATTTCGCCAGGCTCTTCCACGGGGTGTTTCTGAGGATCACCTTCTGATCTGTTGAACCAGATTATTATTTTTTCCAACTAGTCAGCCGAGGCTAGTTTTCATATGTTTAGGCAGCGTTCGAAGAAGAAGAAGATGAAGATATGTTTAGGCAAACAAGCTCTAGTTCGCGGTGTCTAGTTTTCATATATTTAGGCAAACAAGCTCTAGTTAGCAGTGTCTAGTTTTCATATGTTTAGGCAAACACGCTCTAGTTAGCGGTGTCTAGTTTTCATATATGTTTAGGCAAACAAGCTCTAGTTAGCAGTGTCTAGTTTTCATATGTTTAGGCAAACAAGCTCTAGTTAGCAGTGTCTAGTTTTAATATGTTTAGGCAAACAAGCTCTAGCTCGCAGTGTCTAGTTTTCATATGTTTAGGTAGACAAGCTCTAGTCCACCGTGGGTTCAGTGCCCACCGACTGTTCTCACTTGGTTTAGCCCGCCAGTTGAATCGGTGTTCTGGGGTACTGTGGCTTCGCAAACTTCAAATACTTAGTACCACAGATAAGAGCTGAATGCCAAGTCGGAATCAAGTGTTTGTGAAGCACTTTCAATCTAATCACATGTTCTATGCACCAACTGTACTAGCACCCATCCAACTAACCATACAATAGGTCATTGGTGCAATGGTTCCTTTTTCGTACCTCTGTAAAGTAAATAGCCGACTTAGTAACACATACATAGTTATTCGTACATCCTATAATTAGTTTGGTGAATAGATTGGTCGGAAACAAATCTATCGATTGCCACTTGTTAATTTCAGTTCAGCTGGTCACATTTATGACAAGATTTGTCACTTGGTTGCTCTTCTACCTACTTGGTCAGGTATCTGTCCCGGGACAAACCTCTTGTATACCACATGACAAGCGAGCATTGCTTCGAGAAACGTGCAGGATTAAGGATTCTGTTCCCTGGGTTTCATGATCTCAGAACTATTATCAGGCGAGGACCTCAAAAATAAGCTCAAATAAAGAGTTTGACGGAGAACAAAATAATAATTCATTCTTCCCTATCGGTTTCTCTCAGGTAGTCAGATCTATCTCCTTCATTAAGCTGGTATACTGTTTCAGGTTTCAATCGCCATCATGCATTTTATCACCCCAAAAACCAAATTTTCTCACCTCACAAAAAGGGCCAGTAGCCCGTGTCAGATTTGTCTAGGCAAACAGTTTTACTTCAAATAATCACATATATTTCTATCTAGGTCTTGATAATGTGGCTCTTTGTTTCATACTTCTCTCTTAGACACATGATTCACTCCTCAAACAGGTCTTGATAATGTGGCTCTTTGTTTCATACTTCTCTCTTAGACACATGATTCACTCCTCAAACAGGTCTTGATAATGTGGCTCTTTGTTTCATACTTCTCTCTTAGACACATGATTCACTCCTCAAACAGGTCTTGATAATGTGGCTCTTTGTTTCATACTTCTCTCTTAGACACATGATTCACTCCTCAAACAGGTCTTGATAATGTGGCTCTTTGTTTCATACTTCTCTCTTAGACACATGATTCACTCCTCAAACAGGTCTTGATAATGTGACTCTTTGTTTCATACTTCTCTCTTAGACACATGATTCACTCCTCAAACAGGTCTTGATAATGTGGCTCTTTGTTTCATACTTCTCTCTTAGACACATGATTTACTCCTCAAACAGATCTTCACGACGAGTATGTTTACTCCTTTGTGAGCCCATAAAAGGGCGTTATGTGGTGGATTGTTTTCCTACCATTCCAAGCGTGCTGATGGAGGTGAATCGCGGTTGTCCTATGCTTAGCTTCATCTGCGTCACTACTATGGAGATCACTCAAATCCCTATCTAGTCTGACAGACTACCTTGAAAACAGCATGTTTCCCGTGAACACTACACGGAAGTGAGATTCGTATTGGTCAGTATATATTGCCTGCCCCTGCGGCGACGTCCTGGTAAGTACATTATTTCTGACCCTGACGGACGTCCTGGTCAGTATAGTTTGTCTAATTCTGATGCGACGTCCTGGTTAGTATGTTGTGCATGATCCTAACACGACGTCATGGTCAGTATGCTGTCTCTGAATCTGACGTGGAATCCTGGTCAGTACTTTGTACCTGACTGGATTAACTTCTCAGTTCTCTGTCACCAACGTTATATAGCATACATGGGTAGACTGGTCTAGGACTGAGTTTAATACCTCAAAGACACCTATAACCACATTGATTCCCCAATCTCCAACCACTTCAATGTTGCCGGATAAAGCCGATGTCAGTGTCACACGCATATTTTTTGCTCCTCTGACGGTCATCATCGATTCGCACTTGAGCTGAACATCCGCATGTGCAGGCACTGGATCAACATTGTCCAAACCTCTTCCTAATCCTTATCTTCTCCTCCCTGCTTCCTTGTGACAGTCTTCCTATTTTCACTGAGCCCATATTACTATTTGATCATTCTGTATTTGGTCGCTATCGGCTTATCCGGCATTCCTCCAATACTTACGCCATGCTGGCCATATCATTTAATCTCACCTTTGTCTCTCATTTCTTTACTGAGCTCCATTTATCGGAATCGTATGCCGATTTCTCATGTTTTATTCAGCTAAGTATCTTATTTTGCTCCTGTATGTGTTCATATCCATGTTTTATGTATTTGTTCCCTTCTCTATGATTTTCCAGTTCATTATTCTTGTTGTCCATTGTCGCTGATGTTTGTGTGTTCGTCTTAGCACGGTATTTGACCATAACTTTTTATATTTATTTTATTTCTGTATAATTATTTATTTCATTGAACTTCTGCAACTGGGTGTCAAAGCCTTCCTCTTGCTTGCTTGAATCTCTCTTCCGGGATTCTACTCGGAAATTCACCCAGGCAAGTTTCGGAAATCCACCCCGTCAAGTGTCCCAAATCCTGTAAACCTCACCAATACCAGGGGCGTCACAAAAGCTGGCTTTTGATTGCTCTTTTTTCAGTTCCCCCCATCCAAGGACGGACACCAGCATCCGCTCTCATTACAACTCCATGACATCTCACGGAAACCCTGGCCATTTTAACTTCCTCCTAGACTGCCATTCGGGCTTCCGGCACGCCGCCATTTTGGTTCGTGAGCCGCCATTTCATCGCAGGGTTACATTACAAAATATATTGATTTTCAATAGGAAATCGCTAAAAGGAGGATAATTAAACAGAGCTGAGCTTGAAGAGCGGATATCCGTCCTTGGCAAGGCGTGGACCAAAATGGCTGGTCAGACAGGAAAACTAAAATGAAGCGTCGGTCTAGTAAAAAAGTTGACTTGATACTTTCATACATAGTTATAGAGCAAGATAGTTTACCTCAGTGGTAAGGAAAATACTTGTTGTTACTTGCTGTTGTAAGATGTTGTTTTCACTAGTTATTGTTGTTAGCTGTTGTTGTCGTTAGATGTTACTGGAGTTAGTTGCTGTTAGATGATGTTGTCGTTAGTTTTTATTGTCGTTATTTGTTGTTTTAAAATGTTGTTGTTATTTGTTGTTTTTAAATAGTGTTGTTGTTATTTGTTGTTTAAATGTTGTTGTTGTTATTTGTTGTTTTTAAATGGTGTTATTGTTATTTGTTGTTTTTAAATGGTGTTGTCGTTAGTTGTTGTCGTTAGTTGTCGTCGTTAGTTGTTGTCGTCGTTAGTTGTCGTCGTTAGTTGTTGTTGTCGTTAGTTGCTGTTGTGGTTAGTTGTTGTCGTCGTTAGTTGTCGTCGTTAGTTGTTGTTGTCGTTAGTTGTTGTTGTCGTTAGTTGTTGTTGTCGTTAGTTGTTGTCGTTAGTTGTTGTTGTCGTTAGTTGTTGTCGTCGTCGTTAGTTGATGTCGTTAGTTGTCGTCGTTAGTTGTTGTTGTCGTTAGTTGTTGTCGTTAGTTGTTATCGTTAGTTGTCATCGTTAGTTGTTGTCATTAGTTGTTGTTGTCGTCGTTAGTTGTTGTCGTTGATTGTTTTCGTTAGTTGTTGTCGTTAGTTGTTGTTTGTTAGTTGTTGTTGTCGTCGTTAGTTGTTGTCGTTAGTTGTTGTCGTTAGTTGTCGTCGTTAGTTATCGTTTTCGTTAGTTGTTGCTGTCGTTAGTTGTTGTCGTCGTTAGTTGTTGTCGTTAGTTGTTGTTGTCGTTAGTTGTTGTCGTCGTTAGTTGTTGTCGTTAGTTGTTGTTGCGTTAGTTGTTGTCGTCGTTAGTTGTTGTTGTCGTTAGTTAATGTTATCGTTAGTTGTTGTTGTCGTTAGTTGTTGTTGCGTTAGTTGTTGTCATTGTTAGTTGTTGTTGTTAGTTGTTGTCGTTAGTTGTTGTTGTCGTTAGTTGTTGTCGTCGTTAGCTGTCGTCGTTAGTTGTTGTCGTTAGTTGTTGTTGTCGTTAGTTGTTGTCGTTAGTTGTCGTCGTTAGTTGTTGTTGTCGTTAGTTGTTGTCGTCGTTAGTTGTTGTCGTTAGTTGTTGTTGCGTTAGTTGTTGTTGTCGTTAGTTGTTGTTGCGTTAGTTGTTGTTGTCGTTAGTTGTTGTTGCGTTAGTTGTTGTCGTCGTTAGTAGTTGTTGCGTTAGTTGTTGTCGTCGTTAGTTGTTGTCGTTAGTCGTTGTTGCGTTAGTTGTTGTTGCGTTAGTTGTTGTCGTCGATAGTTCTTGTTGTCGTTAGTTGTTGTTGCGTTAGTTGTTGTCGTCGTTAGTTGTTGTTGCGTTAGTTGTTGTCGTCGTTAGTTGTTGTTGTCGTTAGTTGTTGTTGTCGTTAGTTGTTGTTGTCGAAAGTTGTTGTTGCGTTAGTTGTTGTCGTCGTTAGTTGTTGTTGCGTTAGTTGTTGTCGTCGTTAGTTGTCGTCGTTAGTTATTGTCGTTAGTTGTTGTTATCGTTAGTTGTTGATGTCGTTAATTGTTGTTGTCGTTAATTGTTGTTGTCGTTAGTGTTTGTCGTTAGTTGTTGTTGTCGTTAGTTGTTGTTGTCCTTAGTTCTTGTTGTCGTAAGTTCTTGATGTCGTTAGTTGTCGTCGTTAGTTGTTGTTGCGTTAGTTGTTGTCTTTAGTTCTTGTTGACGTTTGTTCTTGTTGCCGTTAGTTCTTGTTGTCGTTAGTTGTAGTCGTTAGTTGTTGTTGCGTTAGTTGTTGTCGTCATTAGTTGTTGTCGTCGTTAGTTCTTGTTGTCGTTAGTTTTTGTTGCGTTAGTTGTTGTCGTCGTTAGTTGTTGTCGTCGTTAGTTGTTGTTGTCGTTGTTAGTTGTTGTTTTCGTTAGTTGTTGTTGCGTTAATTGTTGTCATCGTTAGTTGTTGTCGTTAGTTCTTGTTGTCGTTAGTTCTTGTTGTCGTTAGTTGTCGTCGTTAGTTGTTGTCGTCGTTAGTTGTTGTCGTTAGTTGTCGTCGTTAGTTGTTGTCGCGTTAGTTGTTGTCGTCGTTAGTTGTTGTTAGTTATTGTTGTAGTTAGTTGTTGTTGTTGTTGTTAGTTGTTGTTGTCGTTAGTTGTTGTTGTCGTTAGTTGTTGTTGTCGTTAAATGTTGTTGTCGTTAGTAGTTTATGTCGTTAGTTGTTGTTGTCGTTAGTTCTTGTTGTCATTAGTTCTTGTTGTCGTTAGTTCTTGTTGTCGTTAGTTGTCGTCGCGTTAGTTGTTGTTGCATTAGTTGTCGTTAGTTCTTGTTGTCGTTAGTTGTCGTCGTTAGTTGTTGTTGTCGTTAGTTGTTGTCCTCGTTAGTTCGTGTTGTCGTTAGTTGTTGTTGCGTTAGTTGTTGTCGTCGTTAGTTGTTGTCGTCGTTAGTTGTTTTTGTCGTTAGTTGTTGTTGTCGTTAGTTGTTGTCGTCGTTAGTTCTTGTAGTCGTTAGTTGTTGTCGTCGTTAGTTGTTGTCATCGTTAGTAGTTGTTGTTAGTTGTGGTTGTCGTTAGTTCTTGTTGTCGTTAGTTGTTGTTGTCGTTAGTTCTTGTTGTCGTTAATTGTTGTTGTCGTTAGTTCTTGTTGACATTAGTTGTTGTCGTCGTTAGTTGTTGTTGTTGTTAGTTGTTGTCGTCGTTAATTCTTGTTGTCGTTAGTTCTTGTTGTCGTTAGTTGTTGTCGTTAGTTGTTGTTGCGTTAGTTGTTGTCGTCGTTAGTTGTTGTCGTCGTTAGTTCTTGTTGTCGTTAGTTGTCGATGTTAGTTGTTGTTGTCGTTAGTTGTCGTCGTTAGTTGTTGTTGTCGTTAGTTGTCGTCGTTAGTTCTTGTTGTCGTTAGTTGTCGTCGTTAGTTGTTGTCGTCGTTAGTTGTTGTCGTCGTTAGTTCTTGTTGTCGTTAGTTCTTGTTGTCGTTAGTTGTCGTCGTTAGTTGTTGTTGCGTTAGTTGTTGTCGTTAGTTCTTCTTGTCGTTAGTTGTAGTCGTTAGTTGTTGTTGCGTTAGTTGTTGTTGTCGTTAGTTGTTGTTGTCGTTAATTGTTGTTGTCGTTAGTTGTTTTTGTCGTTAGTTGTTGTTGTCGTTAGTTGTTGTCGTCGTTAGTTGTTGTCGTTAGTTGTTGAGGTCGTTAGTTGTTGTCGTTAGTTGTTGCCGTCGTTAGTTGTTGTTGTCGTTAGTTGTTGTTGTCGTTCGTTTTTGTTGTCGTTCGTTGTTGTTGTCGTTCGTTGTTGTTGTCTTTGATTGTTGTCGTTAGTTGTTGTTGTCGTTAGTTGTTGTCGTTAGTTGTTATTGTCGTTAGTTGTTGTCGTTAATTCTTGTTGTCGGTAGTTGTTGTTGGGTTAGTTGTTGTTGTCGTTAGTTGTTTTTGTCGTTAGTTGTTGTTTTTGTTAGTTGTTGTTTTTGTTAGTTGTTGTTGTCGTTAGTTGTTGTTGTCGTTAGTTGTTGCTAGCGGTAGTTGTTTTTGTCGTTAGTTGTCGTTGTCGTTTGTTGTTGTTGTCGTTAGTTGTTGTTGTCGTTAGTTGTTGCTAGCGGTAGTTGTTGTTGTCGTTAGTTGTCGTTGTCGTTAGTTGTTGTTGTCGGTAGTTGTTGTTGTCGTTAGTTGTTGCTATCGGTAGTTGTTGTTGTCGTTAGTTGTTGTTGTCGTTAGTTGTTGTTTTCGTTAGTTGTTGTTGTCGTTAGTTGTTGTTTTCGTTAATTGTTGTTGTCGTTCGTTGTTGCTATCGGTAGTTGTTGTTGTCGTTAGTTGTTGTTGTCGTTAGTTGTTGTTGTCGTTAGTTGTTGTCGTCGGTAGTTTTTGTTGTTGTTAGTTGTTGCTATCGGTAGTTGTTGTGGTCGCTAGATGTTTTTTGTATTAGCTGTTGCAGTTAGATATTGTTGTTAGTTGCTGTTGTTATTTGTTGTTGGTTATTTTTAAAAGTTGCAATTGGAGATGTTGTTGCCGTTACTTGTCTTTATTTAAAGTTGTCGTTATTGTTAGATGTTACTTTTCCTGTTGTTATCGTTAGTTGATGTTGTTAGTTGTTGTTGTCTTTAGAGTTAATGTAGTTTGTTGTTCTCGCTACTTGAGGTTGTCGTTAGCCATTATTGTTGTGGTTAGTTGTTGTTGTCGTGAGTTATTGTTGTAGTTAGATGTTGATGTTGTTGATGGTAGTTGTTGTTGAATCTTGACTTACTGAACTGTTCAGTAATAATAAAGTTTTCTCTAGGAGCAGGTTTACAGTAGCTTACGTCACATACATCCTGTTGGACACAGAAATAAGTCTGGAACTGAATCTTTTTGCTGTAGTACAATCCAATGTATCTCATCAGGTTCCCCATAATAGTGATACTAATTTCAACTCCACCTAATTGTACAGGCTACTTCAACAAAGAATGTGTTTATGATCAAAACATGTACGTGTGGTAGCAGGTTTCACATGCCCCGGACAATATAGGTTGAGGTCGTGGTCAATATTTTTCACCTGAACCTGATATGAGTTGGTGTGTTGGTCAAAATGTTGCACATAGCCTTGACATAAGGTGGGGATCTTGGTCAATATGTTTAACCTGAGCCTGATGTGAGGTAGGATATTGGCCAGTGTGTTCAACCTGAGCCGGACATGAGTTCAGGATCATGGTCAATATTTGTCATCTGACCTTTATGCTACTGTTATACCTAATACAAAGAGTATGACTAATGATGATTTCTTTAGGTCTGTAGTTTGTACATATTTCTACTTCGTTATTTCAAGATGACCTTCTCGCTTGATTCAAGCCTGACATCAAACTACTGCAGTTTGTGGATAGCCATCTCATCGAATGGAGTGTTGTCATCCCACAGGGGGTCGTTTATAGATTCGACTTTGTTCCCCTTATCCATATCCATTGTATGCCATTGTTTCCTTTCGTTACACTGCATGATGACTAGGATAGCCGCATAACCATAAGACCCTAAAAGAACGGAACGTAAAACCTCTAAACAATAACAGACAGAGCGAGAGAGAAACCAAAAGACAAGACAAATGGGGCAAACAGTTGAATAAACACGGATAGATATATTCACAATTTCATCAAGAATCAGATATAAAATAAAATAAGTATTCTAAATGAGCGATCACAGACTTTGGGTCTGCAAATACGCAGCGCTAAAACACAGGTTTCATAAGCAAGATCGACGATCATGTTATGTTAATCTTGCTTGCAATCCAATTTAGACAAAATTGGAAGCTACATATACAAAATGTCAGATTAATGATACAACAAGCGAGATTTACTCTCATTACATATATAAAACAAAAATTGAATGCGAAACAATAATACAAATTTTTCACTCCAATGTAAAATATGTACTCTTCTGAATTTCTGAAACAAGGAGAGCTATACAAACTGATACTGACCAAGGAGCAAACTTTCCTAATCGGGTGACTACGCAGAAAAGAAGGAATGGAGAGGTACGACAACATCACTAATGTGGATGTGTGAGGGAAGAGCTGTTCAGATATGAATTAAACAAGACATGACTAGGAGGAGATGGAGTTGGATAGAACACATACCAATCAAACCAGTTTACAGCAGTGCCAGACAGTCTCTGTTCTGGAGTCCTGAAGCAAGAGAAGTAGATGTAGGCCTACGTATTTATAGAAAAGGGAGCTTGAGTCGAATTTCAAGTAGACGTAGAATACGTGTACTAACCAGGCAGACTCAGTACATGACAGGCAGACCTGGTATGTGTTTGTGGACGACCTTCGCTCTACAGGGGTCGATCAAGATTGTGATTAAAAGTGATAAAATACGTTAGAGTTCCAGCCAGACAATACAAAAATATTTCCCCAAAATTGAAGATAAAAAATATGCTGTGAGAAATATAGTTTGAAACGTAAGACGGAGAAACGCCAATGAGTCAACATCTAATGCCGGAACCGACGGCATTTATATCGATTGTCTAACTTGGATACATCAGAGTTGATTCTATGGCCGTTAAGCTCAATTGACTCCTGTCTGCACTCATCAGCGCTAAATTGTGAAACTTTTAGCCAACAAATGGCTAAGATGATCGCAAAGTGGAGTATGTAAGGCCGCATGTTCATCTCTTTGTCTTATCATACAATATGGATCATCGGATAATCCCTGCGACTGGCCACTTGCTGGAAGTATGCACCAAGCTCTTAGGTGTGCTTTTGTAGTTTGGTCAGCAGATTTACATGATTAGACAATTAGCCTCACGCACAACCTTTCGTATTTGTTCTATGACATGATTGGAAGGTTGCAGTTAGTTAACTATAGTCCGTCTATAAAGTCGTTGGACTAGTTTGAATATCTCTGAAACTAGTTCTCTGAATATGATGATAATTTGGGGCTGACGTATATGTTAAAAAAGCTTACGTTTTTTAAATTGTACATTTGTACGACTGATCAGAAGAAATGTGTACACGTATTTAATAAAATCCCCCACATCTTGTTGTTGGTGGATGTTAGGTAACAACATTTACAGTAATTGTAACAACCATGTTCTATTTGAAGTGCCTTAGTACATAATTGTGGGCCATAAATAGGTAGGCTGATAAAAATCATTTATCATTTCCGCATGCACCTGGGAAGTTTCGTGACCGCTTCTTTTTTGTTAATCATTTCTAACGGACAGGACACGTAAGTACCACACTCTGCTGATACACAGAGTCCCCCTTTAACCAGTGGATATCCGGTCCCCAAGCCTGCGTTTGCCACTCAGGTTATATCGGTGGATATCCGGTCCCCAAGCCTGCGTTTGTCACTCAGCTTATATCGGTGGATATCCGGTCGCCAAGCCTGCGTTTGCCACTCAGCTGATACCGGTGGATATCCGGTCCCCAAGCCTGCGTTTGTCACTCAGCTTATACCGGTGGATATCCGGTCCCCAAGCCTGCGTTTGTCACTCAGCTTATACCGGTGGATATCCGGTCCCGAAGCCTGCGTTTGTCACTTCAGCGCATTGCCTGTCTTCTACCACTTGGAGATGCAGTTTGGCGTTTCCTTTCAAATCTGAGTTTGAAACTAGGACGATCAGAGAAACACTTCCCAGCCTCCCTGGTACCTGTAGAAGACTTGCAACCATTAGCATTTCACTTTAAATGATACAGCAACACTGTCGACTTGCAGATGCTTTTTAAAATTTCTCACCGTTTCCGGAAGAAGCCACTACAAATGATTCTCACCTTCATCAGTATTGCACGAGTCTGTTAAAATTTATGACTTTTACAGACTGAATGAATTGTAAACCCTTATTTTTTCCAAAATGTACGTTCGTCTTTCAAGACATGATCTTCGTATTTAATCCAGTATTCTGAATCTATATTCGATATAACATTGTTTGTGATTTTCGTCACATCACCTGTTTTGAATGATATATTTTGAGAAGCCTATACAAGCTATACAGGATTTAAATGAGAATTGTAAAGTGAAAGTCTCAAACATATGACATCTCTCCTATGGTTTGTTATCGATGTCAATTATATACTTCTTATTTGCGTTTTGCACAAAATTGAGCAGTACCAGTTTTAAGCACAATACAATAAAATGAATGTTTTCTTGTTAAGCCACGCCTTTATTTCAGTTTTAGAGCATCTAAGACCAGACTAGCTCAGCAGTTGTGGGATAACAACAGCAATACAAAAACAACAACATATCAGTTGTAGTAGTTGAGAAAGTAGGAACATTGCCTTCGAGCGCCAGTACATTATCCAGTCTCCATTACTAGACGTGAGGGTCTATATAAAGATGGAATTACCGTTTTTTCAATCCAATTTTGAAAAGCGTGTCCGCTCAGTTCTTTATGGTAGTCACGATTGTTGTTAGATTTGAACTGGAAAACCAGCCACACAATCTCTAGTAAACCGTTTTCCCTGCTGCCTGTACGGGCTATTATCAATATTTGCTCTTTGCCATTTGGAACTAACCTTTTTATACGTCCATCAACTGGCTGCCCTTACCTTTCATTATTATAGCTCGCATGTATCTTTGTCTCATTTAGATAGACCATGTTGTCATTTGCAGCATGTCATTTTATAAACTCATCAAAATCGGCGTCTTTAGACATGAAGACCAGTTTTCTCATCTCACGTATAATGAATGACCTCTTTGTTGATACTATCTAATTTACCTTAGCTTCCAAGCATTTTTTTACTATTTGAAATGGGACTATGTTGCTGACTACTTTTCGAAGAATTCATGGCGTGCATGGTCAATTTCCTTAGGTTTGGTTGCTTTTGAAAAAGTCTGCTTCTTTCAGCTTCCCGATGATGATGTTCGTCTATCATAAGTGATGATGACCACTCTCTTTGTTCAGCCGAGTGGACAGTCTTTTCTCTTGATGTGTCCACTGAAATGAGTGACTAACGCGGTGATTTGGATTAAAGTGAGGAAGAAACTGCGCCTTTTCTCAACCTTACTCTCTTGTTCTGAGCTACCCTTGGCCAGTGGCAAGATATTTATCGAGATGACTGGAGATAACACAGGATGCAGATTTTTTCTTTGGATTTGCTCCCACAGCCTTTCCCGTTAACAGGTACCAAGCATGTCATCGGAGGGAGGGGGAATGGGAGGGGGGGGGGGGTGATTGACAAATAACCGTGTGTGTCGTGGCTTTCCCATAATCACAAGAGGTGGTAACTCAGTGTGTGAGTGAGTTTTACATCTCTCCCCCGGCTGTGTTCAGTCCATTATACTCGTGTCTAAATTTCACACACCAAAATTGACAATGTTTGCAACTAGGACGAAGTGCGCCAATCTTGTGAAGTTCAACCGCCTGAACTAAACAGTGAAATACGACACATGTTTAAGCGTAGTGCTATTCATACGGCTGAAGTCCAGAACAGGATAATCGGACGGAATAAATCACAAATTTCTAGAGCCATCGCTTGAGCTTCTACAAGCACGCAGATATGGAGTATACGCCTCTGTTGTTGACACTTTTAAGTGACAATTCTGCTGCAGCTCTGTTCATTGAGCACTAACTGGTACGATAGATTGAAATAATGAACATTTCTCTACAAACCGATCTTCCGCATTGAAATACGTCACAAATGTAATTCGTACTGCTTTCAATTTCCAATTACACTCTAATTGGCATCCTGTCAGTCTTTAGAGACAATGGACTTCAAGCTAAAGAGGGTACAGTCAGTTGTTGACCTAATTTTCGCCCGAAACGTTTGTAGTCTGCATCCTGACGCAACCTCTCTTTCCCTGCATGTAGACCAACACAAAGCCTACCTCCAGCCGGGTATGTCTTTGGCAAGTTCCAGTTGCAGGTGTTCATACCCAACGTCTTCAGGTAACGCTTGCTAACGTCTTTGTAGCGGAGGAAAGGAAACCTTTTTTACGCTTGCCTGTGGTCAGCTCTCTAACATCTTTTGTTATTCGCCCATCCTATATTCTGCACACGTGACCAAGCCACCGCGAGTGGCGTTCGCGTAGGATAGTTACAAAACTGACAATCATTGCAATTATACTCTACGTTACATGCTACCCATTATTTTATATCAAATATATAAACAAAATGTCTTGCATTCAAACGTATTAGCGGCGTGGCCTAGTGGTTAAGTGGCACGCTCACGACCCGAAGGTACTGGGTTTGATCCCCATCACAGCGCCGGCCGTTACCCCAGGAAGCAAACCCTTAGAAAATGCAGGAGGAAGCAGACCCTTACATAAAATGCGTGCTGAAGTCGGATGCACTGGGCTGACAGGCGCAAAATAAAAACACAGTGCAACGCAAACCGCCTTGGGGATTAGAGGATTAGAGAAAATAAGGCGAACGCAAAAAAAAAACCAAAACAAAAACGTATTAGCGTACAAAAAATAAATAAGTAACGCTTTTTTAACGTTAATGTCGAATCCAAATTGTTATAAAATTCTTTACGCTATTTTTGTAGCTATATTTTTTTTACATTGGACCACGACTTTACGAACGCACTATAGTTAGTTAGGTGGTTCGTTAGTTAATGTTCCATCGACTTGTGATGTTGAACGTCGAGGGAAGCTTAAGTCGTATGTTGAGGAAAAAAGTATGTCACGTCAGCCATCGTAAGACCTTGTCGATGCAAGATCGTTTTATAAATTCTCTATCCATCTGCCACACCGCCTACCTTGTCCCTTGTAGCCAGATATTCTTGCGCTGCAAGCTATCACTGGAAGTTGATCTCGTAAATTCTTATGTTGACCAAACCATCGTATTTTCTATGTGGAAATATACTTGGCCCGTAGCTAGGTACGACCATTTTCCGAATGTCGTTATTTCGCAATATGACTCTCTTGGTGACTGACTCTCCTGGTGACTGACTCTCCCGGTGACTGACTCTCCTGGTGACTGACTCTCCCGGTGACTGACTCTCCCGGTGACTGACTCTCCTGGTGACTGACTCTCCTGGTGACTGACTCTCCTGGTGACTGACTCTCTTGGTGACTGACTCTCTTGGTGACTGACTCTCCTGGTGACTGACTCTCCTGGTAACTGACTCTCTTGGTAACTGACTCTCTTGGTGACTGGCTCTCTTGGTGACTGACTCTCTTGGTGACTGACTCTCCTGGTGACTGACTCTCTTGGTAACTGACTCTCTTGGTAACTGACTCTCTTGGTGACTGGCTCTCTTGGTGACTGACTCTCCTGGTGACTGACTCTCCCGGCGACTTACTCTCCCGGTGACTGACTCTCCCGGTGACTGACTCTCCTGGTGACTGACTCTCCTGGTGACTGACTCTCCTGGTGACTGACTCTCTTAGAGATTTCAAGGCTTGGTAACGGAAGATTGAGAATGAACGCATAAGAAAAAGAAGAAGTAGAAGAAGACGAGGAAGAAATAGATTCCTGCCCACTGTAACTCACATGTATATAAAGACACATATAAGGAGGGGGAAAAACAGAACTCAATGTATAGGTGAGGCAACACATGAAGAGATAGCTATATTACAATGACTATCTCAAAGAGAAATGGCACAGAAAACACACAAAGTTTGACAAACTGAAAACAGATAACTTATGGTGCACAAAATATTCAAAGTATAACACACAGAAAACATGAAAAGTATATTGTACAAAACACGCAGTCTATGGCACAGACATCACCCAAAGTGTTGTACACAGAAAAAGCATGGCATGTCGCACAGAAAACATACAAAGTCTGTCCCACACAAAACACAAACTGATAGAAAACAGGTATTTTGATATTAAAGAAACATCTCTGGACCAAGAAAATATTTTTGGACGTTATTTAAACTGATCACTACAGGACTAAATAACATTTGGTGAACTTTATAAAAATAATAGAGACACAGACATATGTTGGAGAACAAACAAACAAAAAACAATTCCAGGAGCACGAACAAACAAAATTCCAAGAGACAAACACAAAGGATAAAACAGCTCTATGCGGTCATGAATTCAAGAGAAGTCTCAGCCGGATAACGCGTTTTATGAAAAACAAAATGGAGGGGAATTCAACTGTATGGATCGTGAGGCCTCTTATGTATGAGTAAAGATCAAGTTACTGTATCCTGCTTTTAAAAGAAGTTGGTACGCTTGTAGCAGGCACTCTCGCTAGGGATGAAGAGATAACCCCCCCCCCCCCTCCCCCCTCCCCCACAAAAATTTGGACTAATGAAGATAATCATCCCACCTACAAATGGACCATTAAGGATATTAATCCCATTAACAGTTGCAGAAATTAGGATAATAATCCCATTAACAGTTGCAGAAATTAGGATAATAATCCCATTAAAGTTGCAGAAATTAGGATAATAATCCCATTAACAGTTGCATAAATTTAGATAATAATCCAATTAACAGTTGCAGAAATTAAGATAATAATCCCCCTAATAATTACCCCAATTTAGATAATCACCAAACAAACAATTACCCCAATTTAGATAATCACCAAACAAACAATTACCCCAATTTAGATAATCACCAAACAAACAATTACCCCAATTTAGAAAATCACCAAACAAACAATTACCCCAATTTAGATAATCACCGAACAAACAATTACCCCAATTTAGATAATCATCGTACAAACAATTACTCCAATTGAGATATTCCCCAAACAAACAATTACTCCAATTGAGATAATCACCGAACAAACATTTACCCCATTTAAAATAATCACCAAACAAACAATTATCCCAATTTAGATAATCATCGTACAAACAAGTGCAGACATAATTGTGTTACTTTCGTAGAAACAGCATTAGCCACTGTATTTCAGAATTCACTAGCCTAGCACTCCAGACGATATAGTATAGGTCCAACATTATATTTGGTTTACTGTAAACAGTGAGTAATGTTCCAACATTGTATTTGGTTTACCGTAACCAGTGCAGTATAGGTCCAACATTGTATTTGGTTTACTGTAACCAGTGAGTATAGATCAAATATTTTATTTGGTTTACCGTAACCAGTATAGTGTAGGTCCAACTTTAAATTTGGTTTAACGTAACCAATGGAGTATAGGTCCAACATTGTATTTGGTTTATGTAGCCAGTGGAGTATATGTTCAACATTGTATTTGGTTTACGAAACCAGTGGATTGTAGGTCCAACTTTATATTTGGTTAAACGTAACCAATAGAGTATAGGTACAACATTGTATTTGTTTTATTATTACCAACTTTTAATAGGGTTGGTGTGGAAAGGGGAGGGGGGGGGGGGTACTAAATATATTTATTTGAAGTGCAATTTCAGCAGTAACGATTTTTACATAGTGATGTAGCTGTCGCCATGCACAACGTTCCCTAGTCGCCTATCTCAAGACTTCATTGTACCACGTCTCGGAGTTATCCGACGCCAGCCGACCTGTTTCCCTGTAAGCTGCTGTCTTGCCGCTCGTAATTTCAAGTCGGCTACATATTCAGGAGCAGAGTAGACTGAAAAGTGTCGAAACCTTAAACCAGAACCACTACTTTTATAAAACACACCAGGTGTACTTACACTCTGCCAACTTAGACACGCGACACGTTTATACCGTAGTGGGATAGAACATATAATTATGCGTAGCTATCTAGCGACGCCCCAAATCAATACGATCACCTCTTATGTATCTACAGCAGCGCGATTCGTGATGAAAATGTCTTGCTTATCTATTCTAACGCGGACCCCGATAAGTATCTCCCGAGTATCTAATCCAAACCGCCCCTGATCCATTTCTCGCAGTTAGCTTTTCTGGCGCCGCCATTAATACATATCTGGAAAATATATATTATTGCGGCGACCCTGACAAATATATTCTTTATAGCAAGTATAGCCCCGTCCATGGTAACTACAACGCTGTCCTGTATTCTAGAGTGTGCTCTGGTGAATAGCTCATGTGTAGATATCAAGGGATAGGGATCACAGTAGGAAGGCAAACTATGTTCTCAAAAAAGTCAATCTGAAATTGGATGGGTCTAGTCGAAAGGCGCGGATATCGCAGACAAGCTGTAAACTACAACACAATGTCACATTATCCTTTTCAGGACGATCGAGGAAGAAGAAGACGAAGAGATAAAAGTGCTGTCCGGCAGCGCATGAGCTGCAGCGGTCAGCGACACATAGCTGACTGCTAGCGTCAGGGCCAGCGAAACAGAGCTGCCAAGACCCTTCTAAACCTCTATGCGGTGATCCTGGATAATAGGCTGCAACAGAGCAGACTGGCTAAGGAGAAGGGATCGAAGAGAGAATGCTAGCGTGGTACTCAAAAAATGCTTGCTGAAGTCGGATGTGTTGGCCAGAAAGGTGCAAATATCGTAGTCAAGCTGTAAACTACGGTACAACGCATTCCGTTCTCTGGACTACATTCTGTTATTTAAGCCCTTTTAGGATTTGGTAGCGGGAGATTGAAAACGAACGAAGCCAAGCCAAGCCAAAAGCGCTGTCCATGAAATATTACTCATTTGTAGCTATTCTTGCGCCTGTATCTGACGAATACAGCTAAGTCTAAAAAAGATTTCTTTGGTAGCTATGGTGGCGCCACACTTCATATATATATACATATATATATCTCTTAGGTAGTAATTCTAGCGGCGTCATTCGTGAATATCTCTCAGGTCGTTTTTCTAGCGGCGTCATTCGTGCATATCTCTCAGGTCGTTTTTCTAGCGGCGTCATTCGTGCATATCTCTCAGGTCGTTTTTCTAGCGGCGTCATCGTGCATATCTTTTGGATATTAGTTCTTTAATCATCCCTAAATGTCTCCTGGGTAGCTATTATATATAGCTAGGTCCGTGATAAATGTTTAGTTGGTAGCTATTATAGCTAGGCGCTCGTGGGTAGCTATTATATATAGCTAGGACCTTAATAAATGTCTCGTGAGCAGTTATTACAGCTAGGCCGATGTAATTTCTCCTGGATAGTTATTTTATCTATACACTGGAAAACCTCTAAATTAACCAAGGAAACCAAGATCCAGTGGTATTATGAAATTGAGAATTACCTTCTGTTGACACGTTTCTTCATAGTGGATTTCAATGATGTAGCACATCAAATACTTACTTACTTTGCATGTCTGGCAATTTCAAATTGGAAGGAACAGTGTTCGCATATCCCCATTTCTTTCGAGCTCTTCACACAGGATATGACATGCTATGCCTTGACGTACGTTCATCTCCATCCAATCTTCTCCTTTTCCTTGATCTCATTTGTCGATACCGTTTTTCTCAGGTTTCTGGTCTGTAAACTGCACATATTATCGGATACATTTCCTGGATTTCAGTCTTCTTCCTTCTGGATTATATCCACAAAGGCGGCGTCTCTGGTCGCATGACTGCTTTTCAATTCGACTTCTGACGTGACAATCCTGATTTATGCTGCTGCAATGCCAGCGATTGTATAAACTTTCCCCTTTGGTGTTGGCTTAGGGCCCCCTGTTACAATGCGACACGCCTCATTTACTGCCACATCGACGTTTCTCGTGTGTGCTGACTCGTACATACTGGCGCGTCGTATTCTGCTGCCCAGATGCACAGTATGAGGGCCGAGTGCGCAATACCGCTGGTGATGCTCCTGATGATTTGTCTGTCAACTTAACAGAATGTGACTTTTTGCGCGGACTTTTTATTCCACCACCTTACAGTGTTTCGTGTAGAACAATATGCGGTCAATTGTCATTCCTAGGTTATAGGTGCTATTTTGTTCAGTTCATATCCCTGCTAATTAATCTAAAATTTTCTTCTCGTTTCTCTGTTATTCTTCAGTGGAACGCACATATATAAGTTTTGCTCTGGTCAATTTTGAAATGTTTGTCCTCATAGCACTCAGCTGCTTTAATGAGTTTGCGCTCAACTTTATCAAACCACCTTCCTTGTGCAGCTACTGCCACGGCATCTACCTGTCTAGTGCCTGGGCTGATAGGTTAATCATTTATGTAAACATTGTATGGCATAGGTGGCAAAACGCCAACTTGTGCAATCTCATTTGTGTGGTTCCTGCAGCGACTACTTTTATTTTGCAATGTCACGTAAAATCGTCTCTTCTGCAGGAGATTTTTAACTGCTTTGGTAAAAGGCCAATCGTTTGTGACTTTGTATATCGTTGGTAAGAGTAGGCGGTGATTTATCTTATCGTATGCCGCTGTGAGGTCAATAAAGCGTTGATTTATCTTATCGAATGCCGCTGTGAGGTCAATAAAGAGGTGATTTATCTTATCGTAGGCCACTGTGAGGTCAATAAAGCGGTGATTGATCTTATCGTATGCCGCTGTGAGGTCGATAAAGCGGTGATTTATCTTATCGTATGCCGCTGTGAGGTCAATAAAGCGGTGATTTATCTTATCGAATGCAGCTGTGAGGTCAATAAAGAGGTGATTTATCTTATTGTATGTCGCTGTGAGGTCAATAAAGCGGTGATTTATCTTATCGTATGCCACTGTGAGGTCAATGAAGCGGTGATTTATCTTTTCGTATGCCGCTGTGAGGTCAATAAAGCGGTGATTTATCTTATCGTATGCCACTGTGAGGTCAATGAAGCGGTGATTTATCTTATCGTATGCCGCTGTGAGGTCAATAAAGCTGTGATTTATCTTATCGTAAGCCACTGTGAGGTCAATAAAGCGGTGATTTATCTTATCGTATGCCACTGTGAGGTCAATAAAGCGGTGATTTATCTTATAGTATGCCACTGTGAGGTCAATAAAGCGGTGATTTATCTTATCGTATGCCACTGTGGGGTCAATAAAGCGGTGATTTATCTTATCGTATGCCACTGTGAGGTCAATGAAGCGTTGATTTATCTTATCGAATGCCGCTGTGAGGTCAATAAAGAGGTGATTTATCTTATCGTAGGCCACTGTGAGGTCAATAAAGCGGTGATTGATCTTATCGTATGCCGCTGTGAGGTCGATAAAGCGGTGATTTATCTTATCGTATGCCGCTGTGAGGTCAATAAAGCGGTGATTTATCTTATCGAATGCAGCTGTGAGGTCAATAAAGAGGTGATTTATCTTATTGTATGTCGCTGTGAGGTCAATAAAGCGGTGATTTATCTTATCGTATGCCACTGTGAGGTCAATGAAGCGGTGATTTATCTTTTCGTATGCCGCTGTGAGGTCAATAAAGCGGTGATTTATCTTATCGTATGCCACTGTGAGGTCAATGAAGCGGTGATTTATCTTATCGTATGCCGCTGTGAGGTCAATAAAGCTGTGATTTATCTTATCGTAAGCCACTGTGAGGTCAATAAAGCGGTGATTTATCTTATCGTATGCCACTGTGAGGTCAATAAAGCGGTGATTTATCTTATAGTATGCCACTGTGAGGTCAATAAAGCGGTGATTTATCTTATCGTATGCCACTGTGGGGTCAATAAAGCGGTGATTTATCTTATCGTATGCCACTGTGAGGTCAATGAAGCGTTGATTTATCTTATCGAATGCCACTGTGAGGTCAATAAAACCTGCTCCTGTCACCTGATTGCGTTCGTACGCATCCTCAATACTTCTTCTCCGTTCGTTCTCAATCTCCCACTACCAAACCATGAAAGGGCTTAAGTAGCAGAATGTAGTCCAGAGACCGGAATGCGTTGTGTCGTAGTTTACAGCTTGGCTGCGATATTTGCACCTTTCGGTCCAACACATCCGACTTCAGCAATCATTTTTTGAGTACCGGGTTAGCATTCCCTCTTCGATCCCTTCTCCTTAGCCAGTCTGCCCTAATGCAGCCTGTTATCCAGGATCACCGCGTGGAGGTGTAGAAGGGTCTTGGCAGCTATGGTTCGCTGGATCTGACGCTAATAGTCAGCTATGGGTCGCTGACCACTGCAGCTCATGTGCTGCTCAGCATCTTCATCCCCATCCTCAATACAACACACATCCTCCGTGTATATTGAGTTACGTTAAAGAATTGTCCGCAACACGATTTTCCGGGCCTTAAACCTGTTTGTACCAGGATCAGTTTATCTTTGATGATTTTTGTATTCAGCTGAGAATAATTTTATCGAATAATTTATAGAGATGATAAAATAATGACGTG
Organism: Ariolimax columbianus; assembly: GCA_036924085.1. NCBI lineage: Eukaryota > Metazoa > Mollusca > Gastropoda > Stylommatophora > Arionidae > Ariolimax > Ariolimax columbianus. Next base: position 75,737,256 of record JAVGWX010000005.1, read on the forward strand.
GACAATGTGTAGATTCTGTTAGCTTTTTCTCTGATTCCAGCAGTGTCACAACTCTGAACGCTCTCCAGCATGTTAGTATCTACAGACATATTATACATGTGTTCATTAGTTTCAGTTCATACATCTTGGCTTATGAGCTCAAGTGTTCAACTTACTTTGATCGCAGTTCATCTATTCCAGCTGCCTTGTTGATTTTTTTCTTCTTCTTTTTCTTTTTGTTCTGCGACAGTTCTCAATCTCACGCTACCAAACCCTGAATAAGGATTTGCAAGTAGCAAGATGTTGTCCAGAGAACGGAATGCGTTGTGTTGCTAGTTTACAGCTAGGCTGCGATATTTGCACATTTCGGTCCGACACATCCGTCTTCTTGATAAGTTTCTCCTGGGTTTCTATTACAGTAAAGTAAAGTAAGCCCATAGCATTACTGCGTAGGGGTGTCAGGTGTTAGCGATCTCACATTTCAAAGGCTTGGCTATATGAGGGCGGTAGCCATCTCTTCTCCCTCGCCACTTTTACTTTTGGACCGTTGCGGTCTGAAAAACATTTCCGCTTCAACTGGGGAATGAATCCAGGACCACTCAGATGTGAAGCTAGCTCGCTAACCACTGCACTACGCGGCTCCCTGTTACAGCTATTGATAATGTCGGTTAGGTAGCTATGATAGCTAGGCATTTGATAAGTGTCTCTTTGGAACCTATTGCAGATAGAACCTTGACAAATATCTCTTGTCTCTCTATTCTAGGGTCGCCCTTGAAAATATTTCTTCGTTATCTATTCTTGCGCAGGCCTCCGTTAAATGTCAGATGCTAATAAGGAAGTCAGAATGACAAGCTGGAAAAAAAATAACAGACACAGACATACATACACACATACAGACATAAAAACAAACAGACATTCCCAAGCCACAACTGACAGCTTGTCAAAAACAAATATCAGGATCTCCGTTACACTGTCGTGTTTTTTATGTCGTTGTTTGTCGTGTCTTTCTGTCAACGTTTCATCCAACGTTTCAATTTCCGCGCTCCATATCGCCCTCCATTACCCCCCCCCCCCCACCCACTCCCACTTTCTCCGTTGGTGTACATCATCTTTCGGAAAGGAAGACGACCCATAAACGTTTTTGTGGCCCTGTAGCGGAAAGGACATCGTATTTGCATGGAGATAATTGGTTTTCTGGAAGGAACACAAACGCAGACAGCCCGGGAGAAGAAAACGGTGTAAAAGAGAGTCAATATTTGCAGATACCGTATCGATCAGGATATAAAAACAATGGCAATGATAGTGTTAACGAAAGTTCAGAGGTTATGGGGTCAGAGGCGTAGGTCATTGTGCATGTGAGAAATGAAATCAATTGGTGGGGCAGAAATAACGTGTGGGTGAGTGGGGGTGTATATGGTGAGTTGGGAATTATAACTCTGTAGGGATATTGAATTCTGAAATTGTGCCGCCTCTGATAATAAAATGAAAGAATAAAAGCAGCTCTATATCAGTCAGCGCAGTTGTATCCACTACCAGCGGTTATTTGCCATGGGCAGCACTATATAACCTTTCTGTAGCAATTTATAAAAGGCCGCATGGGGACTCACCCTGAGGGCCACTCTTCCCCTTCTCTCTCTTCTCACCTCACTCTGTTTCATTTGACTCTGTCCTACAGTCACACCCTTGCACAACTTTCACACGCGCCCTCGTGGTAAAGCCCTTCCATTGCACTTTGGTTGGGCTAGCTTCTTGGGCGCACAAACCTAGCATAGGTACATACAGACGCAAACATGCACCCAAGCACTGGTTTATGCGTCCTGATATCGCCCAATGGACTACGGTCTGGGGTGGAAAATGGCGCGCCTCCGCCAGTAGAAACTAGTGAGGCAAACATCTAAGCAAAAAAATAAAAATAAAAGGCCGCACCGGAGAACCTCTTGACAACAACTGTTTATTGGCAAATGGTGTGGAGAAGAAGCTATTTACCAGAGGTGGCACCAGAGAACCTTCCAAAAGTTATTTACCCGCGGTAATACTGTAGAACCAGTACTGAACAGCCTATAAGCAGCTTTTGGTCAGTGGCGAGCAATTACAACGACAGAGCAGGACAGGTTGGAATCATAGTGTACAATCTGACAGATCAGGTCATTGAAAAAATTGAAGATCTGGAGAGATCGTGGAAATTCGATCAAGTCCATAAGAAAGTCAAACAATCGCTTGGTAAACCTAAGAGCAGACAATCATGGATGATTAATGATAAGAATGGGAAACCAATAACAGACCCTACATACCACAGAATTGGGTTGGAGAGAATATGTTGAGGAACTGTACGATAATCGGGGCTGGTATCAGGATAACACACAACTAAATAATATACCATTGTCCCAAGAGGAATTACCTATAACCAGAGAAGCATTTAATAAGGCACTTTCTTTAATCCCGAACAACAAGGCAGCAGGGACAGTTACATTACCTATAGAGCTACTGAAATCAGCGGGACAGACTTTTCATGATTTACTTTTTCAACATGTTAATGACACTTACAACAAGGGAATATGGCCAACATGATAATGACACTTACAACAAGGGAATATGGCCAACATGATAATGACACTTACAACAAGGGAATATGGCCAACATGATAATGACACTTACAACAAGGGAATATGGCCAAAAGATCACACAACTTCAATAATAATTCCTTTGTCAAAAAAATAAAATGCTATAGAATGCGGTCAATTCCGAACAATAAGTTTGATAACACATGCATCTAAAATTCTTTTGACGATTATTCAGATGAGAATTGATGGAATAATAGAGAAGGTACTGAAAGATAACCAGTTTGAATTTCGCGAGGTCAGAGGTGCTTGAGATGCCATCGGATCATTTGGACTTCTCACAGTAAGAATGATCATTCAAGAACCTACACTGTTTATCTATTAACTACGAGAAAGCCTTTGATCAAGTTCCCTGGAACAGACTATTTAAGATTTCGCAGCAAATAGGTATGTATAGAAAGATGACTCATTAGGTTAATCCAGAACCTGTATGAAAATCAAGAGGCGATTATCTCAATCACAGAAGGCCTCACGAATCCTGTTGCCAAAAGCTAGGCGATACCACAGGGCTGCTTGCTTTCACTGAGTCTCTATATAGCATATTTGAGATAATGATGGCCAAGGCTATGCGGAGTTGTAATAGGGGTGTCAAAGTTAATGGTAGGAAAGTTAATGCCATTAAATTTGTCGATGACCAAGCGATAGTGGGAGGATCAGTATCAACGTTGTAAATGCTGCTTGATAACATTAATAGCATGGCCACAGATTTTGGCATGAAAATAGACACATCGAAGTCAAAGACTTTGATATCTAAGCAACATAAGCACATAACATATATCCATTGATGGAGAAATAATCGAACAAGTACAGACATTTACATATTAAGGGCAAACCTTAACAGAACAGACCGGCAATGAGACATAAATTAAGACAAGGATTGCAATGGCACAAAAGGGCTTCAGAGAAAAACAGAAATGGTTAACCACAAGGTATATAAGGGTAGAACTGAGACAAAGATTAATCTCCACTCATATATAGCTACTTACACTGTATGGGCTGAAACATGAACTGTGTCAAAGAAGGATGAAAAAAGGTTAGAAGCGTTTGAAATGTGGTGCTACCGTAGAATGGAAAAAGTGAGCTGGACAGAAAGAAGATCTAATGACAATGTACTCAATGGCGTGGGCGCACAAAGACAAATATTACATTTGATACAAACATGTCGGCTGTCCCAATATGAGACACGAAAGTCTTCTACAGAAGATACTAGAGGGTAAGACTCGATGGAAAGAGAGGGCCGGGGCGACCAAGACTCGCCTTTACATCCCAGGCATGCAACGACATTAAGGTACAAACTTATGCAACAATGAACAGAACTGCAAAGGATAGGGCCAAATGGAGAGACATACTCAGACAACCTTAAAACCAGTCTCCGGACTGATCAACCAGAGGATAGTCAAATGGAGAGACACACTCAGACAACCTTACAACCGAGAGACATACTCAGACAACCTTACAACTAGTCATCCGGACTGATCAACCAGAGGATAGTCAAATGGAGAGACACACTCAGACAACCTTACAACCGAGAGACATACTCAGACAACCTTACAACCAGTTTCCGGACTGATCAAACAGAGGATAGAGTCAAATGGAGAGACATACTCAGACAACCTTACAACCAGTCTCCGGATGATCAGCCAGAGGATAGAGTCAAATGGAAAGACATACTCAGACAAACTTACAATCAGTCTCCGGACTGATCAAACAGAGGATAGAGTCAAATGGAGAGACATACTCAGACAGCCTTACAACCAGTCTTCGGACAGATCAAACAGAGGATGGAGTTAAATAGAGAGACATACTCAGACAACCTTACAACCAGTCTCCGGACTGATCAACCAGATTATGATAATGATGATTTATAAGAGCATCTTCATCATTATTGACCTGTCACTTCCGTTTTCAGAGCAAAGATCCAACATTGCATTTCGTTTCTCCTAATTTGCTTTTAGGGAATTCCTGAATCGATTTGTTTGCCAAGCGATTTAAGCAGAAATAGTTTATATTGAGTAGGGTTTGCAAACATAGTAAGAACAATTTATTTTGAGTCGCGTTGGCAATCATAGTATTAATGGTTTAGATTGGGTCGGGTTGGTAATCATAGTAGTAACGGTTTATATGTTGATCATCTGTTATGCTAACAAATCTCTCAGTTCATGATGTTTCTTACCAGCGCTCACCGACCTTTTACCAGCGCTCACCGACCTTTTCATGCCGAGACTTTGTCTACTACCACCAAGACACGCACCCTTGTACCGACACTTTCACTATTATTTTGACAACTGGTTCGTCATTTACCAGTATCACTGACTCAATGTAAGCGAACATCTCGGAGCGGATCATTCTGCCAATCTTCGAACCACATTCGGTGTCCGACGGAGTAGGAGCTGCACAGACGCCTTATTCATCCTGAGACAACTATGCGAAATAAAGATTGAATACGACCGGCAACATAAAGTTGCTTTCATAGATCAAGAAAAAGCTTTCGACAGAATAGACAGAAATAAACTATGGGCCATCCTAGACGACTACGGAGTGTATTAGAGACTGTACCATGGGTACCAAAGTGTAGTAAGGGTACCAAAGTGTAGTAAGGGTACCAAAGTGTAGTAAGGGTACCAAAGTGTAGTAAGGGTACCAAAGTGTAGTAAGGGTACCAAAGTGTAGTAAGGGTACCAAAGTGTGGTAAGAACAACAGACGGCCTTACCGAAGCAATGGAGATAACCGGAGTGAGACAAGGGGGTGTGCTGTCGACACTACTCAAACACATAGTGTGAACATAATAACGCTGGAGGTAAATAGGAAACGCGTACCAAGAAATGGTGATGAAGAAAGGACAGAGGCTGATCGGTTAAATGATCTCTTTTTCTAGATAATCAATTTCTGCTACACGACAGTGAAGACGATTTGCCGCAACGTCCAACTTCGCTCAACTCTGTGTGAAAGACACAATATAAAAATGAATACATCCAAAACAGAAACTATGCAGATAATCAGATCGGCTCATGAACAGGTTCAAGATTAAACAAGTGTAGGAATTCGAGTACTTGGGCCTGGTTTTTACAGAGGCTGGAGATTTGGGCAAAGAAATTGAGATCAGGTGCCAAAAAAGTAAACGCCATATTTACCAGATGTCACCATTATTGAAACACCCTAACATGAGCAGGTCCACAAAGAGGCTGCTTATTAATAGTATATTCATGCCAATGCTTTGCTACCAGTGCCAAACATGGACTTTAACGAAATCTCTAGAGAGAAAGATCACGATATGTGAGATGAGATGCCTCAGTAAAACATTCAACGTAACTAGGAGAGATAGAATGCGCAATGCAGAAATATGAAACATCGTTGAAGCTAGACTCTGCACTGAATATATTGATGAGGAGAGAATCAAGTGGTTAGGCCAGATAATGGTAATAAGAATGCAACCTGATCAACTATCATTCTGCGCCTATAACGCACGTCGATTGAGTTTTCGCAATCGTGGCAGACCGAGAACTAGATGGATTGGAAATGTTGCGTATATTCTAAATCGTCTTTGGATGACGACTACTTCAACGACGTCTGGTCCTGGACAGAAAACTACAGCTCTCCACGTCTCCACACATCACTTTTACTTCTCGGACTGAACCCGTACCCATTTAAGGTTGGGTTGACCCGGGAGCCATTGCGGTCTGAAAAAACATTACAGCCTCAACTGAGTAATGCATCCAGAACCACTCATATGCGAAGCCAGCGCGCTAACCACTGCTCTACGCGGCTCCCCCTAATTAGATAGAGATTAATTTAGCTACCTTAAATTAAGGGTCATAATTACTTTGAATGCTCACTATCACTTGGTTGAATTAACGTAGTATATCTATGCGCCATTACACAAGTAGAACGAACGTCACAAGACACACTGTTTATGTTTTCTTTGTACTTAAACATGCCGTACACAAACACACGCGCCTTTATTTCTGGAGAAATGATTCCCTCTCATAAACCAGGCATAAAGTCTGACAGGTGGGAGCAAATGGTTGATCCTTTGAGTTGAATAATCTGACCTATCTGACAAGTTCACTAGCGCCTAGTCCAGAACAAAGTGAAGTGTGAACACTTAACCGTGGCTGGGACACTTGTCTGCACTCGCGGCTCCGTGTCTCCAACAAGTGGCTCTTCCAACTGGCAATCTTTCATCACACTGTTACAAATCTGACATCTCTCGAGTAGCTTCAAGAGTTTCTCAATAATATTGAAGCTGTGTTGTAAGCGTGAGCTACTTGATTAGTAGAGAAGGAAGGGAGAAACTAGGTGGACTGTTAATAGTAACCAAAAATCGCGATGACAATGTTGTAAGCACCATCAGTGAACAATAGCGAGGATTGTGTAGTATAAGGTAAGGGGCCGGGGACGGCGTGGGCTAGTGGTTAAATGACACGGCTCACAACCCGAAGGTGCTGGGTTCGATCCCCATCACACCACCGGCCGTTATCCTGGGGAAGCAAACTCTTAGAAAATGCAGGAGGAAACAGACCCTTACATAAAATGCATGTTGAAGTCGGATGCACTGGGCCGACAGGCACAACATAAAAACCACAGTGCAACGCAAACCACCTTGATCAGACGGTAGTCTTCCTCCCCAGTATCAAATGTAGTCTGTAACGAAACTCCACGGAGGGAAAATAGTATTGTCGAGGTCAGGGGAAACGTATTTCTTCTTCGATAAACTAATGAGTTTCTAGCCTAGTGAGGCTCATGAAGGAGACTGTGCTTTAAGTCTTCTCTGGTCCCCACAGCTTATCGAGCACGGTCACGTCCCTAAGCCAGACTGTCTCCCTTTGGTCTGTACAAGAAGCCAGACTGTCTCCCTTTGGTCTGTATTAGTAGGATAGTTCTGCAGGATTTGTTCTCATGTTTGCTTGGATGCTCCACAATCGCACGTGGCAGTGTCTCCGAAACCTATTCTGTAGAGGTGGGCCTTGAGTTTGCAATGTCCCGTTCTAGGTCTGAATATCATTGTCTGCGAAATTTGTCTATGCTGTCATGTTAGGGCTGGTACTATTTGTGCTAGGCCTCCCCATTCCGTTCTCACGGATCGATTGATGAAAGTTGCTAATCACGGCCCTATCTCACGTCCTCAACCGTTCTTTTCGAAACAGGCTGTGTCACAGCAGTATGTCCATTGAAGTTTGGATTGACACTGCATTCCTCCTAATACTGACTACACTGACGAGTCCCGCATTACATTACAGCCAAAAGGACATTAGTACATTTTCTAAATTATACCCCGGAAAGTAGAAAGAGTCACTGTAACCAGCTGCCAAAGCAGCGTCGTTAAGAGTTTTCACAAACCAGCACGCGTTACTACAAAAACAAGAACAACAAGAACAAAAGTGACTCCATCATGTCTAACTGGTACGTAGACATATTCCATATCCCAATAGTCATGTAAGCTTATCCAACGAAATAATCCAGGCAGATTTATCTCAAGGAAAATCGTTTGATTCACTAACAAGCTTGTGGCATCCTTACACGTCAATGCTGCTGACGACGTATCTGATACTCAAGACAAAATATTTTAAGCTCTAAATGAAGCATATGTGTTCAGAAAATATACGCAAGTCATGAAATATCGATCTGTGAATATATGTTGACGTTTAGGTGGATTAAAGTCTCAACGGTAATGGATCAAAGAACATACTTTGGGGGATTAAAGTCTTAACATGATGGACACAATAGAAATGGATCAAAGAACATACTTTGGGAGATTAATTTCTTAACAGGATGGACACAATGGAAATGGATCAAAGAACGGACTGTATTGCAGCTTGCCGTCCATACTGGACTATATCCCTTTCACTGCTGAAAGTGAGGACGACAGAGCACTACCTACCGCAACGACTCCACTTTTCTCCTCTGACTTCGCCGGTTACCTATTTATAACTGGTTTGACTCGTATAAGTAGTCTGTTTCATTGTCTAGGCAGTTTTCCTTCAACACCCCTACAAGCAACTGGGAATATAAAATTACAAACAGATCTTAACCCAAAAAACAACAACAAAAACCATTTTAAAACATGCGTTCCCATTCGATGTTACACCAGCCGTCGTCGTCACCGTCTTCAGCTTTCTCTTGTCAGTTTCCCATCTAGTGTCAGCTTACTACCTTCATTACACTTACCTTCCTTCAAGTTTCAGAGCACCTAGCACAAGTCTGATTTGCAGTGATGATTTTACACAAGAAGTAGCCAGCGCCATTAACAACATTTTACACGCATTTTACGACATTCGTGTTGATGCTGTGGACCTATTCTCTTTATCCCAGTGAGGGAACCACTCGTGAACCACACGCACGTGTCTGGGTGTAAAATAAACCACAACACGCGCACACCACATTCACGTGTCAGTTCACTCACCTGTTGAAACTCACGCGCTAACACATCTGGAATATTTCATCCCCAGACAGGCAGCTCTAATAACACTTGGAATCAGTACACAAGAGAGATTCTAGCCAAACCCAACACCAATAACTACGGAAATAGAAGCAAATATCAAATGAAATGTCAAATTTGAAAAGTAGCAGAACTTAACCGCCGTTTTGACATAAAAAGATCATCTAGAACTAGGCAAAAGAAAATAATACCAATTAGAAGCAGTGAACAATTTTAAACGAATAACGGTATTACAAATTCAGCAGTAATTTCCTGGTGTCCAAAGAAGTTTGGTTGTCTTTACTTGCAGTACATTCTAGTCAACGTTTCTTCATTCTTCTTAGCTGTTTGCTTAATAAACAGATACAAACTGTAGTTGTACTGAAGAACAATAGCCGATAAAAAGGTCTATACAAAATGACTCAGTGATCACCTCAGGACAAAAACAAAAGGAAATTCAAATTACGCCCGCAAAAGCCTTTGCCAGGAACAAAGCACAAATGAAAACAGATAATATGTAACAACGGAAAAACAAGACATGTATAACAGTGATAAGTACTGTTTGAATTGGAAGCCACTATCCACTATCAAGAAGTAGACAGGGAAGTACGAGTCATGATTTGCCAGTTAGGAAATTGAGTAGACCAAACAAGAAATTGTCACAATATGTAAAAATGAATGTCAACATAAATTTACAGTGGGTGGTTAGGAAATACATCAGGTCACACATTTTGAATATCTGGGCTCCAGAATTGATCAAAATGGCGACTGCTCGAAAGACATGAGAAGAAGACTAGCCGTGGCAATGCAGAGACTGGACAGCCTGAAGAAATTATGGCAGAGCACCAACAAAACGATAAAAGTAAAAGTCTTGAGAGATCCGTTTTTCCTGTGGCAACTTGTGGCTGCGAGTCATGGACGATTACCAAAACTTCCAGAAAAAGAATCGAATCCTTCGAGTCAAAATGTTGCAGAAAGATCCTCAGAATACTATGGACAGAGAAAAAGACAAATGTAGACATTCGGCAAGAGTTGAGCATAGAGGAGAACTGGTTTATCAATTCCATTTTGGCTAGAAAATGCAAATACTTTGGTCATATCAAGAGACACAACGGTCTTGAGAGAACGGTGATGGAAGGTATGGTGCCGGGCAAAAGAGGAAGGGGTAGACCAAGAAGACGATGTCACCAAGATATCCAGGAATGCCTGGGTATGACTGTGGCGGAGGCTAGAGTTTTGGCAAGGGAACGAGTTTCTTTCAGACATGCTGTGATGGTAGCGACGTTCTATAAAGGACATGCTACATGATGATAATAATGATCAAAAACGAATACACATGAGAAGAGCATACATGTAGGCCACACGTAGGTCACACGAGGATAGAAGCAAGACCAAGTGCACATCAAGTTCTCAAGGTCCTCGCTAGGAAGAAAAAAACAAACAAACGAAAACTAAAAACAAAGTAAACGATGCGCAGAAAAGGAACCAAATTAGTGGTGAGCGCCTAAAACAAAGCAATGCTACCACGGATAAGGTAGGCCAACATATATTGGAAGTACACACAATAATGAGTATACACACCATATCGCATCACCTCGTGTACATATATATCAAGACAATTACATGTTTTTTTTTTTTAAACAACACACAATTATGCACACATGTTCTTTAAACACGCATTCCTCTGGCATCAATGCACGGTCTCATTCTACCCAGTTGTAAGTGGATCTCTGATGTACATGTATGGAAAGCAAGGCAGCGATTAACTACTTTAGATAATCCGACATTCAGAACATTGAAGTCTCCAACACTTCATCTCCGACAGCACGCTCTGCTATAAGACGCCTTACAATTTCACATAACAAGATGCAGTGATACTTTTATTTTCTCATTAACTAGAGACACGGGTATCAACACTGAAATTCCTCCTCCCCATGTCTCACTCTGAGGCATTGCCCCCATGCCTCCTTCTGTGATACCTCCTTAATGTCTTCTCCAGGGACCTCCTTCTTCATCACCTCTTATACCTTCCTAGAAATTTTGACAGATAACAAATTCTTCAGATAAAAAACATGTATGGACAACAAATTAAATAAAATTCAGATACCAGACACCAGACAGTATACGATAGACAGCAGCCAACATACACAAGACAACATACACCAGAGAACATACACCAGACAACATTCACCAGACAGACAACATACACCAGACTGCAAACAACAGACTGTAGTCACCAGACAGCAGACAGGAGACATCAGACACCAGATACAAGGATCTTGTCATACGTCTTTACCCTAACTATGAAGGATTAGGAGGATAAAGTTGAAATTCGGCACATATATAACTCATTCACTGTGTACTGGACTTGAGAAGTATGAATTTCAATCCTCGACGGGTTTACCCGGTATGGTGCATGGCGCAACACACCTTATTGACCGGATCTGCTATTCTAACGGTTTGTCAGAGCAATGGAGAAATCGAGGCCAGAACTGTGATAAAACTCTTGATATTGCAAGGAAAAACACCTACAGAAATACACAGGGAGATGGAACAAGTGTTTGAGGAATTCTGTCCTTCGTATGCTTCTGTAAAAAAACTGGTGTAGGCAGTTTAAGTGTGGCCGTTCCCATGTTGCCGATCTTCCAAAATCAGGAAGACCATCCTCAGAGTGCAGCGATGAAATTGCTAAAAGAGCGAAGAAAATCATTGACTAAGATGGGAAAATGATAATCGCAGAGGTCAGCGAAACAAAATGAAAGTCCAGTTTTTAGAATTTGACACAACAGACTGAACATGAGAAAAGTGTGTGCCCGCCGGGTCCCGCGTCTGCTGACATGTGAACAGAAACAAACTAGGGTTGATTGCTGTGGCCAGTTGCTCAAAATGTGTCGGTCGAAAAACATTTTTTCGACCATGGTGACAGTAAATGAAACTTGGGTTCACTACTATGACCCAGAATCCAAAATTTCTAGCATGCAGAGGAAAACCCCTGGGTCACCAACACATGTCAAGCCAAGAGCACAGAAATCTGCAAGAAAAGTGATGCGGACTGTTTTTTTGGGGCGTTAAAGGTGTCATATTGAAAGAGTACCTGCCTCATGGCAACACGGTTAATGGACAATATTATGCAGATCTTCTTACCAAACTAAGAAAGACTGACCGAAAAACGAGGGATAGCGCACATTCAAATTCTGCCTTTGCTTCAAGACAACGCGCTCTCCCATAAAGCAAGACTTGTGCTGCAAACAGCCAACGATTTGAATATTGAAATTCTTCCGCACCCACCATTTTCTCCGGTATAGCGCCATCAGAATTTTTTTCCCTAAAACTTAAAAAAAACAGCTGAAAGGAAATCATGTTGACAGTGACCAAACGAAGATATCAAACTGGCTTGTGATAACTGGTTTAGTTCGAAAAATAGGTTACTTTATTCTGAAGGTTTTTTCAAGATCACGCAGAGATGGCAGAAATGAATTCATTCATGTGGTGGCTACATTGAAAAGGAATAAACACTGTGCCAAATTTCAATCTTCTCCTCCTAATCCTTCATGGTGAGATGATAACCAAAACGGTTCAGTGGTAGAGCATCTGGGGCCAGAATACGGACTCTACAGATGAAGAAATACGCTAGGAAATTTACAACTAGGCACCCCAAATAAATACGAATATTGGTCTAGCCTTTCTCACACTCATCAATTGCAACTGGGGAAAATAAACGTAGCTCAATCAATACAATTTTAACAGACTATTACGACTTACAATCGGTAGAAAATAAAATACCCTATACACTGAAGGTTTGGTGCCGAACAAGAGAGGCAGGTAAGAAAACGATAGCACGATGATGTCTAGAATGATGGATATTTGGCAAGAGATCGGGTTTCTTTCAGTCGGGCTGTGATGGAGCGACGTTCTGCATAGGACATGCTACATGTTGATGATGCTGAAGATACAGCCACTATCTTTTCTATTACCGCGTAGGTACTAGACAATATTCTCACGTATATAATAACATGGAAGAACAAGATCTCTACCAGCGCACCAGTAATGCGATGATAATGACTATAGATTCAAGCAAAAAACAAAATGGGTCCAAAATTTCCCTAGGATAGGAAGACATCTAAAACGTCACAAGTTTTTTTATATCTCGATTCCCTTTTAATGGAGGCTGCAAAAAAATAAGTAAGAAAAAGTATGGCAAAATTTAAGCTACATTAAATGAGGAACGAATGCAGAGCACTAACAAACAAAGAAAAATTGGCGAGGACATGCATCTTCCCTGTGGCAACGTACGAATACGAAACACGAACCATCACACAACCACTAAAGACAAAACAATTAAATCCTTCGAGCTAAAACACTACATGAAAGTTCTCAGAATAACACGACAAGCGAGAAACAAAAACACGGACATGATAAAGGAAATTGATATAAAACATAATTTGATCGTAAATAGCTTTACGTTTATGAAGCTAAAATAGTTTGGCCACATAAAACGCCACAATGGCTTAGGAAAAACGATACTTGGAATACTCTGACTCCTAGTATTCAAACAAGCATGTGAACGTCTGTTGCCAGGTAGACGAAGGCTATCCGTAGTAGGTACTTCATGTGGCTTACCAAGCCTGGAAAGACGATACCAGGTGTTATGTTACCTTGAAAATAAGGCAGAGGCTGATTGAGGAGACACTGCACATACGTCATCAACATGTTCTGAAGATTGCAGGAGACACTAGTCAAACATCAAAGTGCCTATTTAAATGACCCATAAACAACGGATTTTGGATTCACCTACCGGACAAATAATAACGCAATAATGGACACTGTTCTAAAAAGTGTTGGCTGGTCTCTTCGTCTCCGCTTCAGTCTGTCTCAAGTTATTGTTACGTCAGGTTATTTACATATCGGCTTCAGTCTGTCTCAAGCTATTGTTTCATTAGGTTGTTTACAGATTGGCTTCAGTCTGTCTCAAGCTATTGTTACGTTAGGTTGTTTACAGATTGGCTTCAGTCTGTTTCAAGCTATTGTTACGTTAGGTTGTTTACAGATTGGCTTCAGTCTGTTTCAAGCTATTGTTACGTCAGGTTGTTTACAGATTGGCTTTAGTCTGTCTCAAGCTATTGTTACGTTAGGTTGTTTACAGATTGGCTTCAGTTTGTCTCAAGCTATTGTTACGTTAGGTTGTTTTCAGATCGGCTTTAGTCTGTCTCAAGCTATTGTTACGTCAGGTTGTTTACAGATCGGCTTTAGTCTGTCTCAAGCTATTGTTACGTCAGGTTGTTTACAGATTGGCTTTAGTCTGTCTCAAGCTATTGTTACGTCAGGTTGTTTACAGATCGGCTTTAGTCTGTCTCAAGCTATTGTTACGTCAGGTTGTTTACAGATTGGCTTTAGTCTGTCTCAAGCTATTGTTACGTCAGGTTGTTTACAGATCGGCTTTAGTCTGTCTCAAGCTATTGTTACGTCAGGTTGTTTACAGATTGGCTTTAGTCTGTCTCAAGCTATTGTTACGTCAGGTTGTTTACAGATTGGCTTTAGTCTGTCTCAAGCTATTGTTACGTCAGGTTGTTTACAGATCGGCTTTAGTCTGTCTCAAGCTAGTGTTACGGCAGGTTGTTTACAGATCGGCTTTAGTCTGTCTCAAGCTATTGTTACGTCAGGTTGTTTACAGATCGGCTTTAGTCTGTCTCAAGCTATTGTTACGTCAGGTTGTTTACAGATTGGCTTTAGTCTGTCTCAAGCTATTGTTACGTCAGGTTGTTTACAGATTGGCTTTAGTCTGTCTCAAGCTATTGTTACGTCAGGTTGTTTACAGATTGGCTTCAGTCTGTCTCAAGCTATTGTTACGTCAGGTTGTTTACAGATCGGCTTTAGTCTGTCTCAAGCTATTGTTACGTCAGGTTGTTTACAGATCGGCTTTAGTCTGTCTCAAGCTATTGTTACGTCAGGTTGTTTACAGATCGGCTTTAGTCTATCTCAAGCTATTGTTACGTCAGGTTGTTTACAGATCGGCTTTAGTCTGTCTCAAGCTATTGTTACGTCAGGTTGTTTACAGATTGGCTTTAGTCTGTCTCAAGCTATTGTTACGTCAGGTTGTTTACAGATTGGCTTTAGTCTGTCTCAAGCTATTGTTACGTCAGGTTGTTTACAGATTGGCTTTAGTCTGTCTCAAGCTATTGTTACGTCAGGTTGTTTACAGATTGGCTTTAGTCTGTCTCTAGCTATTGTTACGTCAGGTTGTTTACAGATCGGCTTTAGTCTGTCTCAAGCTATTTTTACGTCAGGTTGTTTACAGATCGGCTTTAGTCTGTCTCAAGCTATTGTTACGTCAGGTTGTTCACAGATTGGCTTTAGTCTGTCTCAAGCTATTGTTACGTCAGGTTGTTTACAGATCGGCTTTAGTCTGTCTCAAGCTATTGTTACGTCAGGTTGTTTACAGATTGGCTTCAGTCTGTCTCAAGCTATTGTTACGTCAGGTTGTTTACAGATCGGCTTTAGTCTGTCTCAAGCTATTGTTACGTCAGGTTGTTTACAGATTGGCTTCAGTCTGTCTCAAGCTATTGTTACGTCAGGTTGTTTACAGATTGGCTTCAGTCTGTCTCAAGCTATTGTTACGTCAGGTTGTTTACAGATCGGCTTTAGTCTGTCTCAAGCTATTGTTACGTCAGGTTGTTTACAGATCGGCTTTAGTCTGTCTCAAGCTATTGTTACGTCAGGTTGTTTACAGATCGGCTTTAGTCTGTCTCAAGCTATTGTTACGTCAGGTTGTTTACAGATCGGCTTTAGTCTGTCTCAAACTATTGTTACGTCAGGTTGTTTACAGATTGGCTTTAGTCTGTCTCAAGCTATTGTTACGTCGGGTTGTTTACAGATTGGCTTTAGTCTGTCTCAAGCTATTGTTACGTCCTGTTGTTTACAGATTGGCTTTAGTGTTTCTCAAGCTATTGTTACGTCAGGTTGTTTACAGATTGGCTTTAGTCTGTCTCAAGCTATTGTTACGTCAGGTTGTTTACAGATTGGCTTTAGTCTGTCTCAATCTATTGTTACGTCAGGTTGTTTACAGATTGGCTTTAGTCTGTCTCAAGCTATTTTTACGTCAGGTTGTTTACAGATCGGCTTTAGTCTGTCTCAAGCTATTGTTACGTCAGGTTGTTTACAGATTGGCTTTAGTCTGTCTCAAGCGATTGTTACGTCAGGTTGTTTACAGATCGGCTTTAGTCTGTCTCAAGCTATTGTTACGTCAGGTTGTTTACAGATTGGCTTCAGTCTGTCTCAAGCTATTGTTACGTCAGGTTGTTTACAGATCGGCTTTAGTCTGTCTCAAGCTATTGTTACGTCAGGTTGTTTACAGATTGGCTTCAGTCTGTCTCAAGCTATTGTTACGTCAGGTTGTTTACAGATTGGCTTCAGTCTGTCTCAAGCTATTGTTACGTCAGGTTGTTTACAGATCGGCTTTAGTCTGTCTCAAGCTATTGTTACGTCAGGTTGTTTACAGATCGGCTTTAGTCTGTCTCAAGCTATTGTTACGTCAGGTTGTTTACAGATCGGCTTTAGTCTGTCTCAAGCTATTGTTACGTCAGGTTGTTTACAGATCGGCTTTAGTCTGTCTCAAACTATTGTTACGTCAGGTTGTTTACAGATTGGCTTTAGTCTGTCTCAAGCTATTGTTACGTCGGGTTGTTTACAGATTGGCTTTAGTCTGTCTCAAGCTATTGTTACGTCCTGTTGTTTACAGATTGGCTTTAGTGTTTCTCAAGCTATTGTTACGTCAGGTTGTTTACAGATTGGCTTTAGTCTGTCTCAAGCTATTGTTACGTCAGGTTGTTTACAGATTGGCTTTAGTCTGTCTCAATCTATTGTTACGTCAGGTTGTTTACAGATTGGCTTTAGTCTGTCTCAAGCTATTGTTACGTCAGGTTGTTTACAGAGTGTTTCCATGAGTTTCAAATGATGACTTTGCGTATCGGACAATGTTGCAATCCTTATAATTCAAAATGGCATCAAGTGACAGAGGACGGAAACTAAAACGCATGAGTATACATCAATGAGAGCTATTTACGACATTAAAACAAGTCGTCTCAGGAATACATGTTTGTCCAATTACGGAGTTAAAAACACAAACTGTTTCTGATGGTTTTAAATCAAAGACCAATTTGTTACATAAAAAAAAAAAAATACAGTGTTGATTGTAGTAAATGTGGTTGTGCAGAGGGCAGTAAAAAGGTTGCATGAACGATTCACAAGATAAAATCTAAGAAGGAACTGTGTATAGAGCAGAAATAATGTGGTGTGGATCTGCAAAGTTTGGAGTTGAAATCTGCATGTGCAACAATTGGGGAAAATATTGAATTTAATGCTAAGGGAAGTTAGCTTCAGAAAATTGCATTGCGTTGCAAACAAGAGAACCTGTGGTGAATATAGGACGTACATACACTTCACAGATTGAGTCATTAAAAAAATATCTGAGGGTCCTATTTCTTAGTCTCTTCAACATCATCATACACTGTATAGGGACATCTTCTGTCCCTCATCGTCCGTTACTGTGGATATTAAAAATATTCTGCGATTCACAGATATGGCAATTATGAAACAACAATAGAGTGGTAAATATTGGATGCTTTATTTAAGCAAACATCACTGACATCCGGTCTTATTTCATTCATCTCAACCACTTTTATATCACAACCACTTTTATATCCCAACCACTTTTATATCCCAACCGATTTTATACCTCAACCACTTTTATATCCCAACCACTTTTATATCCCAACCACTTTTATATCCCAACCACTTTTATATCCCAACCGATTTTATACCTCAACCACTTTTATATCCCAACCACTTTTATATCCCAACCACTTTTATATCCCAACCACTTTTATATCCCAACCACTTTTATATCCCAACCACTTATATATCCCAAACGCTTTTATATCCCAACCACTATTATATCCCAACCCCTTTTATACCTCAACCCCGTTTATATCCCAACCGCTTTATACCTCAACCCCGTTTATATCCCAACCGCTTTTATATCTCAATCCCGTTTATATCCCAACCGCTTTTATATCCCAACCACTTTTATATCCCAACCGCTTTTCTACCTCAACCGCTTTTAAACCTAAACCCCGTTTATATCCCAACCGCTTTTAAACCTCAACCACTTTTATATCCCAACCGCTTTTATACCTCAACCCCGTTTATATCCCAACCGCTTTTAAACCTCAACCCCGTTTATACCTCAACCGCTTTTATACCCCAACCGCTTTTAGACCTCAACCACTTTTAGACCTCAATCACTTTTATATCCCAACCACTTTTAGACCTCAACCACTTTTGTATCCCAACCACTTTTAGACCTCAACCACTTTTATACCCCAACCCCTTTTATACCCCAACCGCATATTAGCAAACCCACAATACCAGTGACTCCATCTGTGAACACTTGAGAAGAATCTGACCCTGATGATTGCCTTTCATCTCCAAGCTCAGATATTCAATAGCAACTATTGTACTGATATCGCTGTGCTGACGTTCAAATAATCATCAACTAAACTGTACTGCATATATTTTTCTTTCGTTTTGTTTCATACGTTTGAGTGCTTTGTAATGTGTTTTGTACCTTACGACAAAATACATCCGACGCCAGCATACATTTTCTTAAAATGGTAACATCCCATAGCGGTACGATTTGAGAAAACAATGATGATGTGGAATGCATACAATAAGAAAGGTTACTCTTTTATTGCCCCTGAAAAGGGCGTTAAGTGACGGGTTACAGTAGATTTCCTCACTGAGGTCCTCTAGGCGGTTGTGCTATGATTGGCTTCATCTACGTTTTCGCTCACTACTACGGGGGTCATGTCGATTCCCCACCTCGTTAGCCAGGCTGCAATGAAAACAGCGGAGAGAAAGTCGAGCTAGGGTCTTGGCCAGTATATTTGACCTGACCCTGAATAACATGTTTGATCATTATGCCTTACCATGCTGTTAGTCTCCTCCCCCCCTTAAAAACAATTACAAAATACCCCCCCCCCCCCCATACAAAAACAACCCCATGTTACATTCGAATTAAAGGCTGTTCGGTATTAGCGAACACTCCATCCCCTTCTTCCATTTAAGTTCGTTAATCCGAGTGTTTTCTGCTCCTCATTTTCTTCTCTGCTGTATGGTGTGTATGTTCTCTGAGTGCTCAACATATTCTTCCCTTTGTAATTATTCCCGCTACTTCGTTCTTGCAAAAATAAATCAGACATAAATCTCCATAAATTAAAATCAGTTACCTACCTTTCCGGAAGTCTGTTACACTGTTCGAACATCCGTTGTGGCATTCAATGTACCAAGGAGATAACTCATGGAAATTCTACCACAGGTCAACCTGCTTGGTAAGCTGTAACCTTGGCCTTTGCTTGCTAAATATAAGTACTTTCAGAAACACAGAATCTCAACAAAACTTGGCCTTGCGTGTTAATAGTTTTTTTTTTTACATAAGAAAATGAAGACCGGTCACAAATCTCTACCATTAAAAAATAACTTCACATTTGCTTGCTTGTATCTTTCGATTCTCACAATGTGGTACATATGTCTTTGTACATATAAAATATAATTAAGAAGTTTTAAATTACAGTAAAATCAGTTCTGCTGTATGGCCAAGAACAATGCCATGTATCCAAGGATGCGGCACTCAAATTGCAAATATTAACAAATTCTGTCACAAAATCGTGCCATAGGACGTTTAAAAACTTGGACCTCTCTTTACAAATTTATATTTTAGCAACCATGGCACAGAAATGGGCGAAATTATGAATGAGAAATGTTAGTCATATTGTCAGTAAGTAAAAAAAAATATCAGTAGACACAAGCAAGTGATTTTTTTAAATTGTTGATACTTTGCCGTACACTAAAGCTTGCACATAAACATGACATTTATTTTAATTGTTTACAGTATCCTAGAGGTGTTCATTTGGTGTGAAATTTTTAAAGTCAATTTGCACGTGTTTTTAGCATGACTTACAGTGAATGGTACTCACTTTCAACAAGCTAGATATATTACGTAGCCGCTGTACATGCAATTTTATCTGGGGAACAATGATTCTGAAAGTCAAATTCCTAACACTTCAAAACATCGCATTGAGGGTATATAAATATTTTTGCAGAGAGGCTACGTGATGGAGTATTTATTGGTGTTTATTGGAATATGATAAATAGAGCTTAATGTTTAAGTAAATGATCATTGCATCGCTGGATTCAAGACTATGGAAACTCATACTAAAAGAAGAGAAGAAAGGAAGTAAGACAGGAAATTGCAAATAGTTTTGATGCATATGTTATTAGGAGATACATTTATACAATGTTTGACTGAAAGAAACATTGACACCAAGGATATTGAAGATGAGACTTAGAAGCAACAGCGGCATTGATGTGTCGTTATCTACGTTATGGAGAACTGAAAGGACTGCAGGCTTCATCTTTAGAAAATATGCTGGCGATAAAAAATATTTGCGAGAAGCCACACCTAGTTGTTATGAGAAGCCACGTCTGTCTGCTATGAGAAGCCACACCTAGTTGCTATGAGCGGCCACACCTAGTTGCTATGAGCGGCCACACCTAGTTGCTATGAAGTACCACACCTAGTTGCTATTAGAGGTCACGTCTGTCTGCTATGAGAAGCCACACCTAGTTGCTATGAGGTGCCACACCTAATTGCTATGAGCGGCCACACCTAGTTGCTAGGAGGTGCCACACCTAGTTGCTATGAGGAGTCACACCTAGTTGCTATAAGGAGTCACACCTAGTTGCTATGAGGAGTCACCCCAAGTTGCTATGAGGAGTCACACCTAGTTGCTATGAGGAGTCACACCTAGTTGCTATGAGGAGTCACACCTAATTGCAATGAGGAGTCACACCTAGTTGCTATGAGCGGCCACACCTAGTTGCTATGAGGTGCCACACCTAGTTGCTATGAGGAGTCACACCTAGTTGATATGAGCGGCCACACCTAGTTGCTATGAGGAGTCACACCTAGTTGCTATGATGAGTCACACCTAGTTGCTATGAGGAGTCACACCTAGTTGCTATGAGGAGTCACACCTAGTTGATATGAGCGGCCACACCTAGTTGCTATAAGGAGTCACACCTAGTTGCTATGAGGTGCCACACCTAGTTGCTATGAGGAGTCACCCCTAGCTGCTATTAGAGGTCACGCCTGTCTGCTATGAGAAGCCACACCTAGTTGCTATGAGAAGCCACACCTAATTGCTATGAGGAGCCACACCTAGTTGCTATGAGAAGCCACACCTAGTTGTTATGAGAAGCTACACCTAGTTGTTATGAGAAGCCACACCTAGTTGCCATGAGAAGCACGTATTTACATGAAGTAAGAAAAATGCGAAAATAATGCTGTAATATTGTTTATTTAAATGCAAAGTGGATGAAAGCTCACTACAGTAATGAAAAAAGAATGGCAATCAGCAGCTGGAAGGATTAAGAGAGTTGTATCTAGAAGCCAAGGACAGCGATTGATAATAGCACGTAGGCCAACATAATGGACTGGTGAATAATGCTTAACTCGTTTTTAATTCAAAGTCTACAGACAGCCAGGACTACCACACAGAGATCAATGGACCTATATTATTTAGACAGTGGATTGAGAAAACTATTCTTGTTTCCTTACATAGACCCTCTTGTATTATGGCTTGGCTTCGTTCGTTCTCAATCTCCCACTACCAAACCCTGAAAGGGCTTGTAGCATAATTTAGTCAAGTGAACAGAATGCGCTGTGTCGTAGTTTACAGCTTGACTGCAATATTTGCACCTTTCGGTCCAAGACATCCGACTTCAGCAAGCATTTTTTGAGTACTGTGTTAGTATTCCCTCTTCGATCCCTTCTCCTTAGCCAGTCTGCCCTGCTGCAGCATGTTATCCAGGATAACCGCGTGAAGGTGTAAAAGGGTCTTGGCAGCTCTGGTTCGCTGATCAGCATCTTGATCCCTCATGTATTATAATAGCAGTGCATCACGCCAGTGAAACACGAGATCAAAGCATCTTTATCATTGAGCACAACAGATGCAATAGGCGACCACGACGTTGGATCGAAGGGGTCAAGGAAACTCTCCAAAAGTTCAATATGACAACCACACAAGCCTCCCTCCTAGCGCAAAACAGAAATCTACGCATACCTCCTCTCTGCGACGCCGCGCAAAACAGAAATCTACGCATACCTCCTCTCTGCGACGCCGCGCAAAACAGAAATCTACGCATACCTCCTCTCTGCGACGCCGCGCAAAACAGAAATCTACGCATACCTCCTCTCTGCGACGCTACGCATACCTCCTCTCTGCGACGCTATGCATACCTCCTCTCTGCGACGCTACGCATACCTCCTCTCTGCGACGCTACGCATACCTCCTCTCTGCGACGCCGCAAGGTTAGAGCAGTGGGACAAAAGAAGAAGAAGATGCAATATAGTTATGGCTCAATTTAGCCAAATGTATCTACATATTAAATAGTTATGGCTCAATTTAACCAAATGTATCTACATATTAAATAGTTATGGCTCAATTTAACCAAATGTATCTACATATTAAATAGTTATGGCTCAATTTAACCAAATGTATCTACACATTAAATAGTTATGGCTCAATTTAACCAAATGTATCTACATATTAAATAGTTATGGCTCAATTTAACCAAATGTATCTACATATTAAATAGTTATGGCTCAATTTAACCAAATGTATCTACATATTAAATAGTTATGGCTCAATTTAACCAAATGTATCTACATATTAAATAGTTATGGCTCAATTTAACCAAATGTATCCACATATTAAATAGTTATGGCTCAATTTAACCAAATGTATCTACATATTAAATAGTTATGGCTCAATTTAACCAAATGTATCTACATATTAAATAGTTATGGCTCAATTTAACCAAATGTATCTACATATTAAATAGTTATGGCTCAATTTAACCAAATGTATCTACATATTAAATGCTTTTCATCGCACAAAAAACAACGATCTTTCATACAGACAAAATAATAACGTAGTGTGGACATATGTGTTTGAGACTGTTACCATTCCCACCAAAACCCAACAGAACTAGTTTTGGCAAAGGTTAAAGGATCTGTCAGCTGAATGTAAAACATTTAAACTGTGTGATATAAAGAACTTGTATATGCCACCCTCTCAAAGATAGAGACGGATTATTGGGCTACATGTGAGGACCATGTCTTACAAGAGGAAGAGAACTCTTGGAAAAGTAATGGTTTATGTTTCATACAACCAAGAGCAGTCATCAATATGTTAGACTCGTCTGACTCTGAAGAAGTTGGAATGTACATTACATCTACTTCACCAGGAAATATGTGAACAAGATATTTACGCGCCAGAGGACGCGTAATTCTGAATACATTTTTGTACCAGTATTTATCCCCATGTTGTTAAAACAAATCCTTATCAGGACTGCCCCATACATCAAGCATATGGATCTCACAACTGAATATAATCTATTCTGTTCCGTACCATAAGCTGTTTATACATGTCAACCCAGTATTTTATTACTTTTTAAATTCCAACAACCGTTTGCTTTAAATTTTTGCCGCAATAAGCACTTTAAAAAGAAAACGTAATCAAGAAACAACTGAAGCGTATTATTTGGTACTCACATTCGTGGATTTTTGAAATGTGAATTAAAGATATGTTTTTGATTCTTCAAAAGTGAGCGATTTGTTCAATTGCTGTACATTATATTTTTAGGGCAAAATAATTATTTCGCCAAAAAAGATCAAAGAAACTTGTCAGTTTAAGAAAATGGCAGTAGCTGCACTATTGTGAATTATAAAATCTGAATGTCATGAGCGATGTAAGGCCATATGCAAAACGTATGCTGATACTCGCGTGGGTTCTGAACATGTTATTTGAGATCATGCTGATACTCGCGTGGGTTCTGAAGATGTTATTTGAGATCATGCTGATACTCGCGTGGGTTCTGAACATGTTATTTGAGATCATGCTGATACTCGCGTGGGTTCTGAAGATGTTATTTGAGATCATGCTGATACTCGCGTGGGTTCTGAAGATGTTATTTGAGATCATGCTGATACGTGCGTGTGGGTTCTGAAGATTTGAGATGAAATCATAGGGTATGCGTTGAGACATGCACTTAAACAACTAACACAGTCTAAATATGTGGCAGGAACAAATGAAAATAATCTAAATTGAAGGACATTACTAGGTAGAAGTAAAAATAGATATGCCACTATCATACAGAATTGAATGCAGCTTTGCATGACCAGGGCTGGTGCTTAAGTACGAGGGAATAATGTGGAATGGAACACATAGCGACTAACGGCGCATAAGAGAACATGGCACATTTAGTCACTTGGACCTTGGCCATCTAAATGGCAAACCTGAGCTCATTTAGCTTATCCGTGACAAAACATTGTTACATAAGAGACCGTGCATATGAATTATCGTCATGTCTAATACTTACGACAGTTTGGGTTCCATACCATCGTAGTGACTCGAAAACTGTCGTAACTCGAAGTACTGACTTGTTCACTGAACGATGCACATAGTGAGCTGTAGTTGTTTCATCAGGCCAGATCAGGTCATCCCGTAACCAGTGAGGTCGTTGGGGCACACATACAGACATCCTCACAACCCCACGTCATCATTCTCTGTTAGCGGCCCCTGCCTGTGCCTCTTCTGGTCGGAGATTGGTCCATTCTTTTATGTTGTCCTCCCATCTCTTTTTGGGACGGCCTTTTACGGATGTTACGTACGGGCATTTAAACAAGGAAGCTCATTTATGGATGTATCATTATTGCCGAGATAGATCCAACCGGATGATTGAGAAGGCTGAAAAATGAAGGCTGCTCTCTCTTGAAGTCGCCACGATCTGCAGAGTCTAACCCTTTACTTTAGCTCAGATAAAAATAAATATCGATGTTCTCCTGGCCCGAAGACAGGTCGGCCAGTCGCTCCACTGCTTATATTTTAACTTAACGTATTAATACTGGTTTAGAAGACTTTATGGAGTCTGTATACAACCAGTTTCTTAGGGAGTGGTGCGAGTTAATAGACTCAAACAATAGATCTAAATAAACCCACAGCCTGTCAGGCGCCATCTATAGCTGCTCTTAACAAACCACCTGGGAAAAGGTACAAATACCTTGGGTAGATTACTAACTTGAATTTTGTCCAGGCAGCGTCGTTAAGTCTACTCTTTTCGATTTCCAACAGCCAAGAAATTGTTGACGTGCTCGACGCTGAACACAGGGGTCCGATCTCACTACCCAGAGATCAGGGGTCCGATCTCACTACCCAGAGATCAGGGGTCCGATCTCAATACCCAGAGATCAGGGGTCCGATCTCACTACCCAGAGATCAGGGGTCCGATCTCACTACCCAGAGATCAGGGGTCCGATCTCACTACCCAGAGATCAGGGGTCCGATCTCACTACCCAGAGATCAGGGGTCAGACCTCACTACCCATAGATCAGGGGTCCAATCTCACTACCCAGAGATCAGGGGCCCGATCTCACTACCCAGAGATCAGGGGTCCGATCTCACTACCGAGAGATCAGGGGTCCGATCTCACTGCCCAGAGATCAGGGGTCCGATCTCACTACCCAGAGATCGGGGGTCCGATGTCACTTACCTTCAATGATATTCTGTATGAAAAGAGACAGATATGAGAGCATGCATGAAAGCGACGTTCAGCAAATAACATGCTACAAGATAATGATGATTTTAATCAGAAACAAATACAGCTGAACAAATGTTAAATTAAATAGTTTAACACAAAGAAGTACTAACGCACACAAGAACCTTATATTTGTTCCTTAAATTTTCCAAATAATATTAAAAAGTAAAAGACCATTTTTTTAGTCCCACCGAAACAATAGCGCACGAATAGCGTAGACATTATAAGCAGTCACGAGTTAATATAATTTTACAGGACATCAACAATGAACGTCAAAGTCAACGGTGATTCAACACAAAATGATGAAGTGGACACCACTACGGACAGTAGGTAGATGTCGGTGCGTTTAACGAGATCACTTGAAAAGCATGAACTCAAACTATTTTTTTAAATGTTGCAATTTAACATAGCGTAAGTGTAATGAGTCGTACGTGTAATGGGTCGTAAGGGTAATGGGTCGTAAGGGTAATGGGTCGTAAGTCGAAGCGCGGTAAGTTGAAACGTTGTCAGTTGGAAACTTTTAAGTCGAAGCGTTGTGTGACGGAATATGGTTACATGGTTATTTGTTTCAGTACATTCCTTAATTTTTTAATTATAGCAGCGCATATACCGTCTCTGGTGTGCATAGCGTATTTTTGCAGAAGAGATCGTGTGCGTATGTGTATGTCTGTGTGCTTGCGTGTATGTGCTTGCGTGCGTGTGGACGCGTGTAGGCCGCCTACCTCACTCATCAGTGACACAACTAGAGCCATCATCAAATATTAACATTGTGGCTTTGTTTAAGTATGTCTTTGATTATGATGAAATACAACATTATTTGTTTCATTAATCAAAGTCTGTTTTGTCCTGTCGTTGTCCAACTATTGACAAAAGCCTTTATATCTCAATAATTGAGAATTCTTCAGGTCTTTTATTTGTAAAGGAAAACTGTACTTGTGTGTTTAGTCCCAAAACGGGTCGATACAATAATGAGAGTAAGCAATGCAAAATACCTGAGCTGCGGACATCGCTGCATCTGTTAAAACGTTGGTCAACACTGCATTTGACTTAACAAACGCAGCTGGTTCGAATCCCGTCATGTCCAGTTTGGTAGACACGGCGTCGTATTCTCCGTGTGATCGCTCCCCCGAGTACGGAAGGTAATGTCAACCGACTGTACTGCACACTTGTCAAGAAACTTATAATAGCCAGACAGGTTGGCGGTTGGACGAACAGACGTTATGCAGAGGACATGCTATTTACATTCGACAAACTTTTAGGACAGCCTGATTCCAGTCATTTGCAATTGGGGTTTAAAGCAGTGGTTTTTTCATGGTAATGTTGCCAACCACAATTATAACCCTCTTTAGTCGCCTCTTACGACATGCAATGAGGTAAAAAGCGGTAGTGCTTTCTTTGCATCAAGATCCACACAGTTCCAGAGAGAGAGAAACAATAATTTCTCAAAAATATAAAAGGTCTTTACAATAGACGGGAAAAAATAAATTTGATGCGAGTTTATTATAGAGAATTTTCTAGCAATCAATAATTTTCACATCCTAGCATCAATCTTAACACACGCAGGAAGATATATATAAGATATAAATAATATTATAGCACTAACTAATTCTGGCTTCAGAACAGAAGATATATTTGATGTAAGAGAAAACTAGCAAATGAAGTGAGCGTGTGTGTGTGACAGACAGACAGACCTACAAACAGGCAGGAATGCAGACAGGCAGAAAGGCAGGTAAGATAGTTAATATAGAGACGGAGATAAGATAAAATGAAGTAGAAAGATTAGACAGACAGACAGACAGACAGACAGACAGACAGACAGACAGACAGACAGACAGACAGACAGACAGACAGACAGACAGACAGACAGACAGACAGACAGACAGACAGACAGACAGACAGACAGACAGACAGACAGACAGACAGACAGACAGACAGACAGACAGACAGACAGACAGACAGACAGACAGACAGACAGACAGACAGACAGACAGACAGACAGACAGACAGACAGACAGACAGACAGACAGACAGACAGACAGACAGACAGACAGACAGACAGACAGACAGACAGACAGACAGACAGACAGACAGACAGACAGACAGACAGACAGACAGACAGACAGACAGACAGACAGACAGACAGACAGACAGACAGACAGACAGACAGACAGACAGACAGACAGACAGACAGACAGACAGACAGACAGACAGACAGACAGACAGACAGACAGACAGACAGACAGACAGACAGACAGACAGACAGACAGACAGACAGACAGACAGACAGACAGACAGACAGACAGACAGACAGACAGACAGACAGACAGACAGACAGACAGACAGACAGACAGACAGACAGACAGACAGACAGACAGACAGACAGACAGACAGACAGACAGACAGACAGACAGACAGACAGACAGACAGACAGACAGACAGACAGACAGACAGACAGACAGACAGACAGACAGACAGACAGACAGACAGACAGACAGACAGACAGACAGACAGACAGACAGACAGACAGACAGACAGACAGACAGACAGACAGACAGACAGACAGACAGACAGACAGACAGACAGACAGACAGACAGACAGACAGACAGACAGACAGACAGACAGACAGACAGACAGACAGACAGACAGACAGACAGACAGACAGACAGACAGACAGACAGACAGACAGACAGACAGACAGACAGACAGACAGACAGACAGACAGACAGACAGACAGACAGACAGACAGACAGACAGACAGACAGACAGACAGACAGACAGACAGACAGACAGACAGACAGACAGACAGACAGACAGACAGACAGACAGACAGACAGACAGACAGACAGACAGACAGACAGACAGACAGACAGACAGACAGACAGACAGACAGACAGACAGACAGACAGACAGACAGACAGACAGACAGACAGACAGACAGACAGACAGACAGACAGACAGACAGACAGACAGACAGACAGACAGACAGACAGACAGACAGACAGACAGACAGACAGACAGACAGACAGACAGACAGACAGACAGACAGACAGACAGACAGACAGACAGACAGACAGACAGACAGACAGACAGACAGACAGACAGACAGACAGACAGACAGACAGACAGACAGACAGACAGACAGACAGACAGACAGACAGACAGACAGACAGACAGACAGACAGACAGACAGACAGACAGACAGACAGACAGACAGACAGACAGACAGACAGACAGACAGACAGACAGACAGACAGACAGACAGACAGACAGACAGACAGACAGACAGACAGACAGACAGACAGACAGACAGACAGACAGACAGACAGACAGACAGACAGACAGACAGACAGACAGACAGACAGACAGACAGACAGACAGACAGACAGACAGACAGACAGACAGACAGACAGACAGACAGACAGACAGACAGACAGACAGACAGACAGACAGACAGACAGACAGACAGACAGACAGACAGACAGACAGACAGACAGACAGACAGACAGACAGACAGACAGACAGACAGACAGACAGACAGACAGACAGACAGACAGACAGACAGACAGACAGACAGACAGACAGACAGACAGACAGACAGACAGACAGACAGACAGACAGACAGACAGACAGACAGACAGACAGACAGACAGACAGACAGACAGACAGACAGACAGACAGACAGACAGACAGACAGACAGACAGACAGACAGACAGACAGACAGACAGACAGACAGACAGACAGACAGACAGACAGACAGACAGACAGACAGACAGACAGACAGACAGACAGACAGACAGACAGACAGACAGACAGACAGACAGACAGACAGACAGACAGACAGACAGACAGACAGACAGACAGACAGACAGACAGACAGACAGACAGACAGACAGACAGACAGACAGACAGACAGACAGACAGACAGACAGACAGACAGACAGACAGACAGACAGACAGACAGACAGACAGACAGACAGACAGACAGACAGACAGACAGACAGACAGACAGACAGACAGACAGACAGACAGACAGACAGACAGACAGACAGACAGACAGACAGACAGACAGACAGACAGACAGACAGACAGACAGACAGACAGACAGACAGACAGACAGACAGACAGACAGACAGACAGACAGACAGACAGACAGACAGACAGACAGACAGACAGACAGACAGACAGACAGACAGACAGACAGACAGACAGACAGACAGACAGACAGACAGACAGACAGACAGACAGACAGACAGACAGACAGACAGACAGACAGACAGACAGACAGACAGACAGACAGACAGACAGACAGACAGACAGACAGACAGACAGACAGACAGACAGACAGACAGACAGACAGACAGACAGACAGACAGACAGACAGACAGACAGACAGACAGACAGACAGACAGACAGACAGACAGACAGACAGACAGACAGACAGACAGACAGACAGACAGACAGACAGACAGACAGACAGACAGACAGACAGACAGACAGACAGACAGACAGACAGACAGACAGACAGACAGACAGACAGACAGACAGACAGACAGACAGACAGACAGACAGACAGACAGACAGACAGACAGACAGACAGACAGACAGACAGACAGACAGACAGACAGACAGACAGACAGACAGACAGACAGACAGACAGACAGACAGACAGACAGACAGACAGACAGACAGACAGACAGACAGACAGACAGACAGACAGACAGACAGACAGACAGACAGACAGACAGACAGACAGACAGACAGACAGACAGACAGACAGACAGACAGACAGACAGACAGACAGACAGACAGACAGACAGACAGACAGACAGACAGACAGACAGACAGACAGACAGACAGACAGACAGACAGACAGACAGACAGACAGACAGACAGACAGACAGACAGACAGACAGACAGACAGACAGACAGACAGACAGACAGACAGACAGACAGACAGACAGACAGACAGACAGACAGACAGACAGACAGACAGACAGACAGACAGACAGACAGACAGACAGACAGACAGACAGACAGACAGACAGACAGACAGACAGACAGACAGACAGACAGACAGACAGACAGACAGACAGACAGACAGACAGACAGACAGACAGACAGACAGACAGACAGACAGACAGACAGACAGACAGACAGACAGACAGACAGACAGACAGACAGACAGACAGACAGACAGACAGACAGACAGACAGACAGACAGACAGACAGACAGACAGACAGACAGACAGACAGACAGACAGACAGACAGACAGACAGACAGACAGACAGACAGACAGACAGACAGACAGACAGACAGACAGACAGACAGACAGACAGACAGACAGACAGACAGACAGACAGACAGACAGACAGACAGACAGACAGACAGACAGACAGACAGACAGACAGACAGACAGACAGACAGACAGACAGACAGACAGACAGACAGACAGACAGACAGACAGACAGACAGACAGACAGACAGACAGACAGACAGACAGACAGACAGACAGACAGACAGACAGACAGACAGACAGACAGACAGACAGACAGACAGACAGACAGACAGACAGACAGACAGACAGACAGACAGACAGACAGACAGACAGACAGACAGACAGACAGACAGACAGACAGACAGACAGACAGACAGACAGACAGACAGACAGACAGACAGACAGACAGACAGACAGACAGACAGACAGACAGACAGACAGACAGACAGACAGACAGACAGACAGACAGACAGACAGACAGACAGACAGACAGACAGACAGACAGACAGACAGACAGACAGACAGACAGACAGACAGACAGACAGACAGACAGACAGACAGACAGACAGACAGACAGACAGACAGACAGACAGACAGACAGACAGACAGACAGACAGACAGACAGACAGACAGACAGACAGACAGACAGACAGACAGACAGACAGACAGACAGACAGACAGACAGACAGACAGACAGACAGACAGACAGACAGACAGACAGACAGACAGACAGACAGACAGACAGACAGACAGACAGACAGACAGACAGACAGACAGACAGACAGACAGACAGACAGACAGACAGACAGACAGACAGACAGACAGACAGACAGACAGACAGACAGACAGACAGACAGACAGACAGACAGACAGACAGACAGACAGACAGACAGACAGACAGACAGACAGACAGACAGACAGAGAGAGAGACAGAGAGATAGATAGATAGATAGATAGATAGATAGATAGATAGATAGATAGATAGATAGATAGATAGATAGATAGATAGATAGATAGATAGATAGATAGATAGATAGATAGATAGATAGATAGATAGATAGATAGATAGATAGATAGATAGATAGATAGATAGATAGATAGATAGATAGATAGATAGATAGATAGATAGATAGATAGATAGATAGATAGATAGATAGATAGATAGATAGATAGATAGATAGATAGATAGATAGATAGATAGATAGATAGATAGATAGATAGATAGATAGATAGATAGATAGATAGATAGATAGATAGATAGATAGATAGATAGATAGATAGATAGATAGATAGATAGATAGATAGATAGATAGATAGATAGATAGATAGATAGATAGATAGATAGATAGATAGATAGATAGATAGATAGATAGATAGATAGATAGATAGATAGATAGATAGATAGATAGATAGATAGATAGATAGATAGATAGATAGATAGATAGATAGATAGATAGATAGATAGATAGATAGATAGATAGATAGATAGATAGATAGATAGATAGATAGATAGATAGATAGATAGATAGATAGATAGATAGATAGATAGATAGATAGATAGATAGATAGATAGATAGATAGATAGATAGATAGATAGATAGATAGATAGATAGATAGATAGATAGATAGATAGATAGATAGATAGATAGATAGATAGATAGATAGATAGATAGATAGATAGATAGATAGATAGATAGATAGATAGATAGATAGATAGATAGATAGATAGATAGATAGATAGATAGATAGATAGATAGATAGATAGATAGATAGATAGATAGATAGATAGATAGATAGATAGATAGATAGATAGATAGATAGATAGATAGATAGATAGATAGATAGATAGATAGATAGATAGATAGATAGATAGATAGATAGATAGATAGATAGATAGATAGATAGATAGATAGATAGATAGATAGATAGATAGATAGATAGATAGATAGATAGATAGATAGATAGATAGATAGATAGATAGATAGATAGATAGATAGATAGATAGATAGATAGATAGATAGATAGATAGATAGATAGATAGATAGATAGATAGATAGATAGATAGATAGATAGATAGATAGATAGATAGATAGATAGATAGATAGATAGATAGATAGATAGATAGATAGATAGATAGATAGATAGATAGATAGATAGATAGATAGATATAGTCTTGATGTCTTAAATAGAATTAATATTGATTAATACAGGTGCCAATTTACAGCATTGCTGTCCCCTAATACGGCACTTTTGGACCTTGTAACTTTCCCGTGAAAAGAGAGTGCAAATTAGACGCCCTTACGAATATCTATTAGAATAACAGTATATAACAAATTCATGCTTTACTCGATATAATAGAGGAAGAAATAGACCATTGGATAGACGCTTTAAAGGAAACGGCCTGGAAGCATGTGGCACAACAAGCCAAAGTGGAATAGAAAACATAGGAAAAAGATATGGAATGACATGCCAAATTGGCTTGGAAAAATGCAAATCTGAAGCGCTGAGATGCACAATTGGCCCAATTGGTGTGAAGGAAATAGATTGTTAATGACACATGTCATGACACTTAATGATAACGATATATCTCACATCCCGTTCCACTATCCTCCTAGCCGGTACAGGTTCATTAAGGCTGACTCAAATATTTATGGACGTTATAAAAACGACACATGCAAGAAAGCGCATCTCAAACCACAAAATGGCCTGTCGAGACTTAAGTTAATTAATGACACAGATAAGCTGCTCCATTCATGAAAAACGGTAGCCTTTCTTTTGAAGAAATTAACACCCACTTTTACGAAGACGTTGAGAAATAAAAACTATATTTTTAAACAGCTTAATTCGAAAGCTATTTAGAAGGCTAAGAACGTTGCACTAATTAATGGATTTTAAAAATGAAATGGTTTCTTTGAATTCGAGCTTATTTTGACAGTACATCAAAATTAAGTTTGACGTGTTTTTTTTTTCTTCCAATGTTTGCTCTGATTCTCTACTTTGAAAACTTTCCTAAAGCCAGATTTGCTCTCTCCGCACAGTATGAAGGTCCCGTAACAATCTCCTTAGGCAATATGATAAGGTCGTTGAACGTCATGCAGGCATAGTTGGTCTAAATGAACGGTGAGAGATGGCTTGTATGAGATGGCTGGTGTCTAAAGGGGTAGCACATCCAGGATGTTCATCATTCGTGAACATTCCCGTTCTAATCAGCGATATAGTTAGTTGTTCTGTTGGGTTTATTGCAAATAAGACCTTCTTCAGAACATTGTATCCCATACATACGCAGCGGGAGATGGATTCCCAATTAGGACTAATCACAAACTAAGCCCTCGATTAGTCAGCACAAGATGACGTCTGACATATGGGAAAAGCTCATTTATTGCATCTCCCGGGGAGGTGAATATTCGACGGTACAGATTCAGATGACAGGTGAATAATATGTGTAGCTCTTATCTAGACCTGCTATATGTGGGATATATTCGTATAATAAAATAAAAGAAGAACACTTATAAGGAGGGAGAGGCGAAGGGAAAGGAGGGAGAGCCGAAGGGAAAGGAGGGAGAGCCGAAGGGAAAGGCGGGAGAGCCAAAGGGAAAGGAGGGAGAGCCAAAGGGAAAGGAGGGAGAGCCGAAGGGAAAGGCGGAAGAGCCGAAGGGAAAGGAGGGAGAGCTGAAGGGAAAGGCGGAAGAGCCGAAGGGAAAGGAGGGAGAGCTGAAGGGAAAGGAGGGAGAGCTGAAGGGAAAGGAGGGAGAGGCGAAGGGAAAGGAGGACGAACACAAAATAACGTCATAAAAGGAGAAGAGTGACAGTATTCGCCATTGCCACCATTTTTATGGTGGCCAGAGTAGCCAGGTTATTTGAGGAATGTGATGTGGTTATTTGAGGGATGTGATGTGGTTATTTGAGGGATGTGATGTGGTTATTTGAGGGATGTGATGTGGTTATTTGAGGGATGTGATGTGGTTATTTGAGGGATGTGATGTGGTTATTTGAGGGATGTGATGTGGTTATTTGAGGGATGTGATGTGGTTATTTGAGGGATGTGATGTGGTTATTTGAGGGATGTGATGTGGTTATTTGAGGGATGTGATGTGGTTATTTGAGGGATGTGATGTGGTTATTTGAGGGATGTGATGTGGTTATTTGAGGGATGTGATGTGGTTATTTGAGGGATGTGATGTGGTTATTTGAGGGATGTGATGTGGTTATTTGAGGGATGTGATGTGGTTATTTGAGGGATTTAGTGTGGTTATTTGAGGGATGTGATGTGGTTATTTGAGGGATTTAGTGTTGTTATTTGAGGGATGTGATGTGGTTATTTGAGGGATGTTATGTGGTTATTTGAGGGATTTAGTGTGGTTATTTGAGGAATGTGATGTGGTTATTTGAGGGATGTGATGTGGTTATTTGAGGGATGTGATGTGGTTATTTGAGGGATGTGATGTGGGTATTTGAGGCTTTAGTGTGGTTATTTGAGGGATGTGATGTGGTTATTTGAGGGATTTAGTGTGGTTATTTGAGGGATATGATGTGGTTATTTGAGGGATGTGATGTGGTTATTTGAGGGATGTGATGTGGTTATTTGAGGGATGTGATGTGGTTATTTGAGGGATGTGATGTGGTTATTTGAGGGATGTGATGTGGTTATTTGAGGGATGTGATGTGGTTATTTGAGGGATGTGATGTGGTTATTTGAGGGATGTGATGTGGTTATTTGAGGGATGTGATGTGGTTATTTGAGGGATGTGATGTGGTTATTTGAGGGATGTGATGTGGTTATTTGAGGGATGTGATGTGGTTATTTGAGGGATGTGATGTGGTTATTTGAGGGATGTGATGTGGTTATTTGAGGGATGTGATGTGGTTATTTGAGGGATGTGATGTGGTTATTTGAGGGATGTGATGTGGTTATTTGAGGGATGTGATGTGGTTATTTGAGGGATGTGATGTGGTTATTTGAGGGATTTAGTGTGGTTATTTGAGGGATGTGATGTGGTTATTTGAGGGATTTAGTGTTGTTATTTGAGGGATGTGATGTGGTTATTTGAGGGATGTGATGTGGTTATTTGAGGGATTTAGTGTGGTTATTTGAGGAATGTGATGTGGTTATTTGAGGGATGTGATGTGGTTATTTGAGGGATGTGATGTGGTTATTTGAGAGATGTGATGTGGGTATTTGAGGCTTTAGTGTGGTTATTTGAGGGATGTGATGTGGTTATTTGAGGGATTTAGTGTGGTTATTTGAGGGATATGATGTGGTTATTTGAGGGAAGTGATGTGATTATTTGAGGGATGTGATGTGGTTATTTGAGGGATTTAGTGTGGTTATTTGAGGGATGTGATGTGGTTATTTGAGGGATGTGATGTGGTTATTTGAGGGATGTGATGTGGTTATTTGAGGGATGTGATGTGGTTTAATTGAGGGATGTGATGTGGTTATTTGAGGGATGTGATGTGGTTATTTTAAGGATATAATGTGGTTATTTGGGATGTGATGTGGTTATTTTAAGGATATGATGTTTTTTTTGAGAGATGTGGTTATTTGAGGGATGTGATGTGGTTATTTGAGGGATGTGATGTGGTTATTTCAATGATATAATGTGGTTATTTGGGATGTGATGTGGTTATTTTAAGGATATGATGTTTTTATTTGAGAGATGTGGTTATTTGAGGGATGTGATGTGGTTATTTAAGGGATGTGATGTGGTTATTTGAGGGATGTGATGTGGTTATTTTAAGAATATAATGTGGTTATTTGGGATGTGGTGTGGTTATTTTAAGGATATGATGTTTTTATTTGAGAGATGTGGTTATTTGAGGGATGTGATGTGGTTATTTTAAGGATATAATGTGGCTATTTGAGGGATATTGTGTGTGGTTGCGGAAGAAGCTACGACCACCAGTGTTATAACGGAAATAACGCGGTTATTTGAGAGATGAACCGTAAAGATGAAAGAGAATGACTAAACGTCACGTTTTGAGGGCAATACCGTATATCGAATGTGGCAGTGGTATTAATGGTCACTTATTGCACATGACGAAGTTGAAATTTTCACGCACAGCGACAGTTTAACACCATTGACTGTGCAATTGCTAGCAGAGGCCCTATTTTTTCCTTCGGTGGCATAGGGACAAAGTGGTAGGCTGTGGATCACTCTTCATCAGTACGTTCATTCTCATGTTGTTGTTGTCGCTGTTGATGTTGCTATTGTGCTGTTGTTGATGTTATAACTGTTGTTGTTATTCTTCCTCTTCTTTTTTCTTGCTACTCTTTGTCTCCTCATTTCTCTGATTCTTCTGATTCTTCTGTTTCTTCTGTTTCTTCCAATGCTTAGTAACCAGTAGTTCGCACATTTATTCTTTGTGTTGTTTATGTACAATGTATTTGACGTGACAACAGCAACCGCTGCAGTCGAATTTCAGTATTTGGTGTCTGGGAGAGTAAATGGGGAGGGGGGGGAGACAGATAGAAATAGAGAGAGAAAGACAGACAGAGAGAGAGAGAGAGAGAGAAAACAACGAACAATTTCATCACTTTAACTCGATTAGCGATGTACAAAATCAAAGATGTGATCACAACAAGACGAAGAGATTAGAACACGAATAACCAGATTAAAAATGTGAATCTATGAACAACTCTTAGAGGAAATAAAACATTTCAAGTGCATCTCAAGGGCATTTAATGAAATATACGTGGCTCTCGTAAACTTCACTTCAAGTATAGAAACTCCAGCAGACAACTAACAAGTGCAAGCGACCGACGTACATCAGCTACGGATTCCTACCATGCTCAGTGTTTCTGAAGCGGTTGGCGTGCCGATGTATAATATAATAGTATAATATCAAGTGTATCTAAGTGTAAGTACGGTATTTGTAGTTCTATTAAAGACGATGTTTAATATAATAGTATAATATCAAGTGTATCTAAGTGTAAGTACGGTATTTGTAGTTCTATTAAAGACGATGTATAATATAATAGTATAATATCAAGTGTATCTAAGTGTGAGTACGGTATTTGTAGTTCTATTAAAGGCGATGCTGTCATAGAAGGAGTGTTAGAGACGGTATTGTACTAAGCATACATTTTCTATTGGGTGGTAAGTGTCATTAATTGCTGTATTTACTTCGCTAACAGTAAGACCGTTATGATTTACAGCTGGGTTAACTGGAGTGTTCTGCCAGCGGAAGTCGAACTTAGTACATTCATGCAGGTCAAGATTACCATCAAAGTCCTGTGAAATGTACTGACCAATTCCTCAGCTCAGTGTCAGGTGATGTATACTGACCGAGACCTCAGCTCAGTGTCAGATGATGAATACTGACCAAGACCTCAGATCAGTGTCAGATAATGCACATTGATAAAGTCCTTAGCTCAGTGTCAGGTAATGTTTACTGACCGAGACCTCAGGTCGGTGTCAGATGATGTACATTGATCAAGACCTTAGCTCAGTATCAGGTGATGTTTACTGACCAAGACCTCAGCTCAGTGTCAGGTGATGTATACTGACCGAGACCTCAGCTCAGTGTCAGGTGATGTATACTGATAAAGACGGTAAGACTAGAGTTAATGCACGCAACAAAAAACGCATCCACGCTGGTTTTCATGTCACACATGTTAATTGGGCAGTCAATAGAAGAGAGCAGACCTAAGACGCTTGCTTCTTAAACTTTTGTGAGGGACGTAAGGCGCCTCAGATTCAAGATTCAAAAATTGCAATCCGAACTGTATCTGATATTTACGTCGGGTCACATCCATGTGTACCCTCAGAAATCATGGCAGGACATGCCCCGTAAAAGAGCGTTAGGGTCAACATATAGCCCTGCTTGACCCTATTTATGACAGGGAAGGCTGGAGGCAGTTTACCATTATTCAATACACGAGCCGACATGCCATCATGAATCTGACAGATAACTGTGATGAATCGTCCAGGGCAGGTATTATATGACGAAGGAATGCACATTTTTCTTTCATGTGTCATCTGTGTGGACGTTGATATTTTCAATCCATGTCTCTGTGTTGTTTCTTTAACACTGTCAATCCATCTTATTATTAATATTCCTCGTGTTCTGAAGCTTTGATGTCTATTATTGTACATTCGCTATGAAATGTAAAGTGAAATAAAAATGTAAAACACGTTAATGCAAAATACTCGTATTATAATGCGGAAACCACATAAAAGAAGTCGTGGCGCATTATACCATAATGTGAAGACCATTTTCTATGTACATCTTTTTGTAATGTGTTCGATTTGTCGATTGGTTCGAAGGTGAATGACTTTCCGATTTGTCTCTGTAAACACTTCGTACGAAGGTTTGATTTCACGAGCTTTTGTAGCCTCTCTTCAGTGTTCAGTTGATATTTGTATGGATGTCTCGTCTCGTATGACGCTGCACCTTCACAAAGAGATGTGCGCCTAGTCCGGTGTAGTAGCTCCCCAAGTGCAGGCATCGCGCCAAAAGGATTTAATTAATGTACTGACTGACCTAGTGAGGGCAGACAGACTTGACGAAGAAGAGGGAAGTAAAAGAAATCAAATTGAAGGAAAAGAATGCGAAGAAATGTAATAACTTAAAAACAAGGAAATTGCACAGACAACACCTGGACTCAGAGATGTACTCGAAATGAAGAAACGATCAACCAACAATATTCGCACTGTCGATTGGTGGATCGCGTTTGTATACTTCATGTCCCTGTTCACTTCAGCCGGAGTAAAGGGTACGCCTATTGTTAACCTCCTTTAGGAAGCTTGCACCAAAACAGGTTCGTGTAGCAATTTGTATTAGATGATGACGTCTCTAGCCCCATGCACAACTCTCTTTAGTCAGCTGTGTTGATATGCATGACGGTACAGTAGTTCTATTCTAGCCTCTACAGACATGGATTCAGGGAACGTACGAGGAGAGAGAGAGAGAGAGAGAGAGAGAGAGAATGAGTGTGTGTGTGTGTGTGTGTGTGCATGCGTGTGTGTGTGTGTGTGTGTGTGTATGTGTGTGTATATGTGTTCACCCTGCTAGATATCGGTACATGAAAGTGGTTATAGAAAAAATAGATAATCCAACTTCAATTGTTCTAACAGAACAGACAATCAATTAAAACAAACGACAAGCTCCTTAGCGAACAAAAAATATATTTATCAGCGACAAAGGACAACGTACGTGTGACCAATTTAAAAATCTGAAGATGAATATTTATGTAGTTATAGAAATATGGTTATGTTAAAACATAACATACCTCTGAAGTCGGAAGAAACACCATAACAGTATATATGTACTGAGATAATTATTTTACAAGTTGAATTCTATCGTTTTTTGTAATTTAATTGGTTTCTTATACGTTTCCTACAAACTGTACAGTTAACAGACCAGTAACCTGAGCAGAGCTGCACCAAAACATGGAAACAAGCATATGGTATTGACTGGATACAGATCAAAGTATTACTCTCGGCAGGGCGTAACATGCCCTGCCCTGTGGGGAGAGCCCTAAACCGATTCAGAGTGGGAGTATACAGGTGTAGATTAAACTTTAAAATTAAAGGATCAGCGGTCGACGATGTCTTCTAAAGTGGAGACATCCAAGAACCCCCCCCCCCCCCCCCAACACCTGTATAACTGTCCAAGAATGCAATAACCATGTACAGGGGGGTTTCATGGGCGGCTAATGAAAAATACTTCCAAAGCAGCTGATTTCTAGTTCAATACTTGGTGAGATTGTAGGACACAGAAGGTAAGTATTTAATTTGATATGATTAAGGTGAATGAGGAGAAAGGGGGGGGGGGGGGAGGGGGTTGTGCATTGTGACTTAGGGAAGAAGAAGAAGATAAAGAAAAGGATAGGGAGAAAAAGAAGAACCAGAAAAAAATGAAAAAGAAGACAAAAAAAGAAGAAACAGAAAAAGAAGATGAAAAATAAAATGGCAAAGAAAAAGAAGAAGAAAAACACCAAGAACAGAAGTGAAAAGGGATGAGAAAAAGATTAGGCGAGAAAGTATGTGAATGGTGTGATAGAGAAATTGAGAGAAAGTATGGGATGGTGAGAAAGTAAGGGGTGATGAGAAAGTAAGGGGGGGGGGGTGAGAAGGTAAGGGGGAGGGGGTGAGAAGGTAAGAGATGGCGAGAAAGTAAAAGGTGGCGAGAAAGTAACGGGGGGTGGGGGAATGAGAAAGAAAGGTGGGTAAGAAAGTAAGTCGGGGGAGGGGGGGTGGGTGAAAGTAAGGGATGGTGAGAAAGTAATTAGAAAGTAAGGGTGGTGAGAAAGTAAGGGGGAGGGTGATAAAGTAAGGGGGAGGGTGATAATGTAAGGGGGAGGGTGAGAAAGTAAGAGGTGGTGATAAAGTAAGGGGGAGGGTGAGAAAGTAAGGGGGAGGGTGATAAAGTAAGGGGGAGGGTGATAAAGTAAGGGGGAGGGTGAGAAAGTAAGGGGAGGGTGAGAAAGTAAGGGGGAGGGTGAGAAAGTAAGGGGGAGGGTGAGAAAGTAAGGGGGAGGGTGAGAAAGTAAGAGGTGGTGATAAAGTAAGGGGGAGGGTGAGAAAGTAAGGGGGAGGGTGAGAAAGTAAGGGGGAGGGTGAGAAAGTAAGGGGGAGGGTGAGAAAGTAAGGGGTGGTGATAAAGTAAGGGGGAGGGTGAGAAAGTAAGGGGGAGGGTGAGAAAGTAAGGGGGAGGGTGAGAAAGTAAGAGGTGGTGATAAAGTAAGGGGGAGGGTGAGAAAGTAAGGGGGAGGGTGAGAAAGTAAGAGGTGGTGATAAAGTAAGGGGGAGGGTGAGAAAGTAAGGGGGAGGGTGAGAAAGTAAGGGGGAGGGTGAGAAAGTAAGAGGTGGTGATAAAGTAAGGGGGAGGGTGAGAAAGTAAGGGGGAGACAAAGAGATAAAGTAAGTGAGATAGCAGCAATGGAAGGCAGGAAAGAGAGAGTGAGAAATAAATTAGGCGATTGACTGGAGAAAGCGGTGAGGGAGAGAGGGAGAGACACACAGAGAGAAAGAGATAATAGGCTGGGGCGAGAGAACGCAAGCGATGATGAGAAAGAACGAGATAACGATTAGTTGAAAAAGTGAGATGTGGGTGTGGGGGGGGGGGGGGGGGGTTAGGAAGTTAGGAGAGCTTTAGGAAAGAGGACTTTCAAGGCATTTGGTCTGAGACGCGGAGTGGAAAACAAAACATAACGTCAGTGTCAGGTAATACATTCTGATCAAGACCCCCAACTCACGTCACCGCTGGTCTCCATGGACACAGGTTGTATCGCATTAGTTGAACTTAAGAGGTGAGGGATCGACTCTATTATTTCCGTTGTGGTGAGATCACGGACAGGTCTCGCATTGTACTTCTTCCAGTGGGATTCCGGTCCACTTATCAAGTCTGCCTCGCGATGAAAGCCACTGTTACCGTCTACCAAAGAACAGCGTCAAAAGTTGCCCCAATTCAGCACAAGCAACTTAAGCAGCGGCGACCACACAATTTGTTCAATACAAACTGATGTCAATAATCCCATCAACAAAGTGTCCTTAACGTCAAATCTTTGATTGGGCCAAAGAAAACACAAAATGCAGACTGATATAAGCTAATCCAAATATGCTACCAATTGTGTCACTGTTAAATGAGAGCAAAAACAGTCGTTAATTGACGTATCCAGACAAATAGTCTTTATCTTGGACTTTGAAAATGAAAACAACTTCAATAAAAACAGTGAACAAAGTTAACCAAACATCAATAAAAGATCAATAGAAATCCTCAAGAAAATTAAAACCAATAAAAAACCACCAATTGAAGAGGAGATACGAAATCTTTGCTGAGATCAGCTATATAATTTTGATCAAGAATTGTTGTACACTTTACCAATTAATCAATCAATCAATTGATCAATCAGTCAATCAAGCAGCCAGTCAATCAAAACCTTACAATTTCCTGCAGAACACTTAACTTTCACAAAAACAATATTGTTGCTTCCCATTTTGTATTTTGATTTCACATTAGAACTATCACATCATTCCCCTGTCTTTGTCCATGATGTTTTCCATTTTGAGATTGACGTCTTCTTTTATGGATTCCTCTTTGTCGTTCTTTAGCGGTTCTGAAATTAGTTTGTAATAGCTTAGGTCTTAACAGCTTCTAGTCAAGATAGTCAGTTGTGTTCATTGTCTGGTTAGTCTGTAATAGCTTAGGTCTGAGCAGCTTCTAGTCACGAGAGTCTGTTGTGTTCCTTTTCTGAAGTTAGTCTGTAATAGCTTAGGTCTGAACAGCTTCTAGTCACGAGAGTCTGTTGTGCTCATTGTCTGAAGTTAGTCTGTAATAGCTTAGGTCTTATCAGCTCCTACTTACGAGATTCTGTTGTGCTCATTGTCTGAAGTTAGTCTGTAATAGCTTAGGTATGAACAGCTCCCAGTCACGAGAGTCTGCTGTGCTCATTTCTGAAGGTACTCCGCAATAGCTTAGGAACGACACACCGAAGTACTTGAGAGCCTGTAGTCCTAATGCCAATAACATAGTGACCACACCCTCAGTGTGGCATGCCCTTACACGGATGTTGCCACGAGACCTACAGTATCTCTCTCGATCTCTTGCTTTCGTTAACTTCCACCATGTTCCAGTCAGACTTATGTCGATGTCTACATTTTGTATATATATTTATTTCTTCAACTCAGTTAAATGTTTTCGACTTTCTTGTTCTGTTTGTCTAGTCTGATCAAGGACAATTTATGTCAGAATGTAGACTAACAGTTCAAAATTCTCGACTGCTTTTTCTGGTTGTCTTCTCTGTCAGTCGGGAAAATTTATGTCAGAAAGTAGACTAACATTTTTATTCGCATTGTATCCATCATAATAGGTAAAACTTGTTTCTTCTGTCCCAAATGTATACTATACACTATATATTTCCCAGTTCTTTCCATGTCTTTAATTTTCTTTCGTCGGTCTATCCACCATTTTTATCGTGCTAACGTTTATTCTGGATCAAATTATCCCATTTGAGTCTCTGCTCCATTTTGCTTATCATTTCAGCTGTTACCAGTGGCTTCTTGTTTTCTGATGGCCACATACTCAGTATTATTTCTGACATTGTATTACAGACTCAACATAATTGACAAACATTCAGTTCCACGTCCAGGACAAAGAAGAGCCTGATAAGTGACATGGCCGATCTCATATCATTTCAATGTACACAACGACAATAACGCCGACAAGAATAAGTTGGAAACTCCCTCCCTGAATTTCACACATTTATTTCTAATGGGGAGGTCAGGAAGCATGACAGAAGTCGCCATAAGTACATGAAAGAAGCAATTCATTCGGACCTTTCAAATATAGTTACATACACCCAGTTGAGAGAGCAGGTAGACGAGCCATTTGGATGTCAATGTTCTAGCATCGAAGACATGTCTTGATATATAAAAGTAAAGTATCCCATAGCATTACTGCCGCAGGGATGTGAGGTGTTAGCAATCTCACATTTCAAAGGCTCGGCTATATGAGGGCGGTAGCCATCTCCTCTCCATCGCCGCTTTTACTTCCCGGACTGAATCGGTACCCATTTAAGACTGGGTCGACCTGGGAGCACTCAGATGCAAAGCCAGATCGCTAACCACATGCTCTACGCGGCACCCCAAATCATATTCATATACGGGACATGTATAGATCTATTTCTATCGTAGATAAAATAGAAACCTAGTCTGTGCAGAGCGTGGGGATGCTGTAAAACCAACCAACCTTAAATCTACAGCCCTATAAGTCTTCGCGGAGGGGATGGGGGGGAAGGGGGCTAACTGATGGGAATAAATGCCGTGATATATGACAGTTAACGACCAATTCAACGAGCATGAATAAGTGGTAATTTTAATAATTATAAT
The DNA here is from genome assembly GCA_036924085.1 of Ariolimax columbianus. Classification (NCBI taxonomy): domain Eukaryota; kingdom Metazoa; phylum Mollusca; class Gastropoda; order Stylommatophora; family Arionidae; genus Ariolimax; species Ariolimax columbianus. Next base: position 75,782,092 of record JAVGWX010000005.1, read on the forward strand.
AATAACACGCAACACGTCACCTACAAAAATGGTAACATAGTCAGACTTTGTGTTCTAATATTCGACCGGAAATGAATTTAACTTTCTACGCATGCACTACCTAACATGGACCAAGCAAAGACGCATTCCGTGCCGGTCTGTTGCACATTAACTTCTTGGGCAATGCTGTCTTCAATTTCAAGTGCCATTTTCAAATCGAAGGTCGGCTGCAATGGATCTCACACGTCCTGTGTCTCTTCCCTTGGGGGCGCTACCAGCCTAGTTTATCGCTGTCCATGTTTTGATGTTATCCTTCCATAGGCATCGCTGTTCAACTCTGTCACGTCTGCCTTCCGTATTCTGTCTAGTTTTTGTTTTCAGCAAGATGATATGTCTTTTGATGTGACCAAAATCATATTTGAACTGTCTAAATCTGTTATCATTTCTTTCAGTGAGATATGTCTTATTCTTCGATATATCCACATTTCAAACCCATCAATTCGCTTCCCCAACCGTTCGTTCAGTAAATTGGTTTTTACATTGTTACTGATCCTCGAGTTAATTTTCAAGCTCCATTAAGACCATATCTGATTGAGATGCCATCATTTCTGTAAACTGCATTGTCTGTAACAAAGGCACAACACAGGTTATTCACAACCATCGGCATGATAATGTCCAAGACATATGAAGCAGTAACAAACAAAAATACACGTGGTGTTCACCAGTGCCTTTCCTGGACAAGGTCTGGGAAGAAGGACATCTAGCTGGCAACCGCTTTCTTCATAAGAAGACGATGAAGAAGTAACAGACATAAAAACGAGGACAAGTTTTGAAAAAAAAACAGCAAATGGGAGAATAAGAGACAGAAAAATTTAAAAAAAAAATAATTAACATTTAAGGAAAAAAAAAATGTGAATTGGTTTAAAAAAAGTATATTAGTTCTGTTAGTGAAAACCCTTTGTTTTAAAACTGTGTAATTGTTCTTTTAAAGAAAACATAATTAATTCTGTGATAGCCTAACGTCCTTGTACTGGTTTATAAGATAGCAGAGTCTGTATACAACCAGTTTCATTTACATTTCCTTGCTCTTAAAGATATGCCCATACAATCTATTTTTAAATGTATTAACTGTCCCTGCCTCCACTACTTCCGGTGGCAATGCATTAAAAGCATTCACCACTCTCTGACTATAAAAAAATATTTACTAATATCTAATCTGGACTTTTCTTTAGTTAATTTGAAGCTATGCCCTTTTGTTCATGTAGGTGGTTGAATTTTGAGAAGAATTGTTATAGTCTAATTTATCTTTCCTTTGATTGTTAGTGAAAACCGTTTTTCTGAGAACTGTGTACATCTTAGTTCTTAGTCGACCTGTACTTCTACTGGTCCCAGTTCTGGTACTAGCTGGATGTAGTCAGGAGAAAGATTTCCTGCTTAGCGGGCTAGGCTCGAGCAGCTTAATACTCCACTGTGTTGGGACAATCGCTTAGGGAGGGCGGTTAACTGATGTGCGAATTCATCGCAATAGAGTCAAACACTAGAGAAAAATAGACCCGCAGTTGTTAGGCGCCATCTATGCTGCTCTAAGCAAACCACCTAACTATGGTCAGTGTTATACCATGTCACACAGTTAGTCACCTCTTACGACATGCTCTCTGTGAGAAAGTGTGCTATTCTTGTTCTTGTCACACACAAAGACCCCGGCAAACCACTCGGGTACTAGCTCTTTTAAAGCGAACACTTTTATTTATGTTAGTGGAAACCCCTTGTCTGAGAACTTTGTAATTGTGCTTTTAAAGAAAACATTATTTTTTCTGTTAATGAAAACGGTACCAAAGATACAGCAAAGTGAATGAGCAGACACACGCTACATAGCTGTCTGCTTGTATCAGGGTCAGCGAACCAGAGCTGATCAAGACACTATTCTGTCTGCAAACAGCGGCCTTGAAAGTAATCTGCATTAGTGTGGTCTGGCTAAGAGAAGAGCAGTCTTAGTGGTGAAAGGAAACTTGAATCCTAAAAAATACAGATGAAATCGGATGTGTCGATGGAATGAAGAAGATATAGCAACCCCTGCTGTAAACTACGACACATCATTGACAACGCTTTTTACAGGATGAACGCCGAAGAAAAAAGTAGAAGTAAGTGAACAATCTATTTCTGAGACCTGAGAGCGAGTTCTTCTAGTGAACACTATATTTTGTTGTAATTAAAATATATGATTGTTTTAGTGAATTAAAAAGTGTGAATTTTGTTGGTGAACTAAGCCTATTAGTTGTGTTAGTGTATTTAACCTTTGCATTATGTTAGTGAAATGTGTTAGTTCATAACAGGAATAACATTACTTCTTTGATAACAAAAATTTTTAAAGATATTTTTGTTTAAAACGGGTAATTCTGATAACAAACGCAGGCTTATAGTCCTTACAGTGAAAATGATTAGTTCCTTAAGTGAAAATATTCTAAATATCACCACAAACCAGACAAATACTTCTGAATACACAGTTCTAGGATTCTGATTCAGCCAACGTTGTGTTATTAAGAATCCAGCTCACTAAATTGATGAGACTGAAAGAGCGAGCTAGGCGCGTGCACAAACGTCCAACCCATAAAGGATACTCCCCATTTGGTGGAGCTGTACCCCCCCCCCCCCCCCCCCACATTCAATCTCACTGTCTGGAAACGGTTCCTGAAAATTCTGGAGCGAAGATAATTCAAATGTTTAACGGGAGGAGTCCGGAAACTGCTCAAACATATAAACAAAGGCAGGGTCACAAGGACGACTTCTGGATAGAAAGAAGGAATATTTGGAGGAGAGGATAATGGGTGGAAGAGGAACGAGGCGAGATGAGAAATAAGCAGAGGCTCAATTTGTCATAATCTGTCTTCATGTTCTGATCGCAAGGAAAACACGTCATTCATTCCCTTATTCAGGTCTCAAATATCGGGTTCTGTTGCTATAGTTTTCGTTGTTGTTGTTGTTGTTGTTGAATGCCCAAAAATGAGTAAGATTATTCGTCTGTGCGCCCTGAAAGGACGTTAGGTGGTGCGTTGCAGTAGCTTTTCTACCATCCCGAACGTGTTGATGAAAGTGGACCTGGGGTTGTCCAGGCGGTTGCGCTATACGTGGCTTCATCTGCGTGTCGCTCAATATTACGGGGATCACGTTGATCTCCCACCTCGTCAGTCATGAAACACAGAGAACTGCGTGGACATGAGGTGGAGGGTCTTGGTCAGTATATTTTACCTGACCCTAACTAACATGTCCGCTCCAGACGTTTGTCACCTCTCCCAGTAGCATGCGTTCAAACTGTCTTGACTTTTGCTGGATGCAGAGTGTGTGGCCCCCAACAGTTGGACAGTATTATACCCTACCGAACTGTTCGTCGCAACCTAGGACACCATCTTCTTCTGCATGCGCATTCACGCGTACTCTTTAATACATATACAGAAAGCAGTGTTGTTATTAATATCAGCATTAAGTTTGCCCAGGAACGATACTGGTGATGACCATATATACTTTCTATGTATCTCGCCAGTAAGACACTCCGAACCAGTAAGACGCCCTGGGCCAGTAAGACACCCTGGGCTAGAAAAACACCCTGGACCAGTAAGAGACTCTAGGCCAGTAAAACACCATGGGCTAGAAAGACATCCTGAGCCAGTAAGACACCCTGGGCCAGTAAGACACCCTGGGCCAGTAAGACACCCTGGGCCAGTAAGACACCCTGGGCCAGTAAGACATCATGGGCCAGTAAGACACCCTGGACCTGATGATTGACAGTCACGTTATCAGTGCTAGAACCATATTCGTTGGTTTGCCACATCTTGAACTTGTTTAATTGACGGGTATATGACTTTTCTAGAAGGCTCCATTCTGAGCCTGAAGATGTGCCACCCGATCAGCTCTTTTGTGCTGGTAATAGGAATCACTTGGTGGTTGACTTGGATGCTCTGTTATCCACATGTTCATGTATCTTTATCAGGTGAATCAGTTAAGATAGAAGTCCGCCTTCCATTGACAGCCTGCCTCTGTACTGCCAAGTATGCATATCTACAAATAAACATTTTTATTACAAATAGACCAAAACTGAGGTCGTCACCTCATGACAGGGGTCCCATTCTTGTTTCCAATAAACATATAACCCTCCAAAAATATATTTGGGAAATTCAGTTTACGGGGATAGGTGAGAAAGTTAAGGTTTTAATTATATTAAGGTAAGAAAGCTAAGGATTCAGTTATATAAAGGTAAGAACGTTTAGAATCCAGTTATATACAGGAAAAAAGCCAAAGATTCATTTATATAATGGTAAGAAAGCTAAGAATTCAGATATATAAAGGTAAGAAAACTAATGATTCATTTATATAATAGTAAGAAAGCTAAGAATCAGATATATAAAGGTAAGAAAACTAAAGATTCATTGATATAATGGTAAGAAAGCTAATAATTCTGATATATAAAGGTAATAAAGCTAAAGATTCGTTGATATAATGGTTAGAAAGCTAAGAATTCAGATATATAAAGGTAAGAAACCTAATGATTCATTTATATAATGGTAAGAAAGCTAAGGATTCTGTTATATAAATAATAGGATATATCAAATAGCATCACAAACATCATGGTATGGAGATACACAATCGTCTGTGCCAGCCATCATGGCTAACCAAGAAATAAAAAACAATATAGACTAACATGAACACAATTTATCTAAAATATAAAACTAATAACAAGTTTCGAAAAGGGCAGACAGAAAAAAAGGAAATCTATTTACAAAATTCGGACCAGACAGCATTCACACTTTCCTCAGCCTAGCTGTGAATTCAACCAATAGTTTATTTTAAAGTGAATAAACCCCATGGGCTGTTCTCAGAATTCAAATTCAACGGCGGCGCCAAAAGTACACTCAATGAGTCTTATACGTCTATAGAATGCGTTTCCCACAAATCGTTTATCAGAAGTCGTTTCTTTAAAGTAATTGCTGTACCCAATATAGAAACTGAATAGAGCAGAGTGGTCCAACATTTTCAACCCTGAAAGCCACAACAACCAAATAGGCTACATAGTTAGTCTATTCATGATAACAGAGTTTAAAAACAAACAAAAATTAGTTACAAAAATATATGCGCGTATTTATATATGTGAATATGTGTGTGTGTGTGTATGTGTGTGTGTGTAAATAGATTATACTTCACAACTCTTTTACCAGGTGGTATCAAGGACTTTATTCTGTGGAATTGATGTGCTTTCGATCGGTTATCCTCTTTGTTATGCTGCATTTTGCTGCATTTCATGACACCCCCAATCTCGTGGGAAACCAGTCCATGACTGAGTTCAACGTTCCGCTTAACTGGACACCAGAATTGAATTCAGTTCAGATTATCACTACTCAAGGACATTTCTGCTCGGACTGAAGTCGAGTTTCTCCTGCCCGCACCTTCCTCCACCGGAGGTTACACGATAGCTCTCCCAACCTGGTATTCTCAGCACAGCGAGGGTCACGCTGATCAACAGGTGGACACAGTCAGAAGCCTCAGTGGCGGGACACGTGGAAACATGGAGTTTGACACAGACAGACACGGAAAGCTTGACACAAACATTGGTCTAACACACTCCTCGCGGCCATCATCCCATGGCTGTCGAGTTCATGGCTCCACTTCAGGAGTCTGTGTGTATATATGTGTGGGTATGTTATTTGTATATTCGTGTATTCATATATATGTTCAATAATATTTGCGAGTATATTTTTATGTAAAGGTGTGTGTATGTATTTGTACATGTGTGTTTATGTGCATCTGTGTATATATGCTTGTATGTGCTTACGCTTGTGTGTATGTTAATTAGTGTGTATGTTTATATGAGCATATGTGTGTGTGTATGTACATGTAATAATAATAATAATAGCTATCCATCGTTGTCGATGAGGACCGCCGACATCATCCTTATCACAGATTTCCCTGTTGTGTGTGGGTACGCATGTGGCTGAACAGGCCAATGTGGGCACGAAAACATCTGCTACATATCGGGCACACGAGGTTTGTAGAAGGTGATGGTGTTCACGCTGTTCGAGATTTCCGGGTCTCGCGTCTGCTCTGGGATTTCACAACACGGTCTTCATCGCCGGTAGCTACACCCGATTTGACTGCGCTTCTCCGTCAGATCTGTTTTGCGCAAGACATTCCCAGGTGTCGATGTCTATCTGGCAACTTTTCAGTGAGTCCTTCAGACCGTCTTTAAATCGTTTCTTTGGGCGCCCTCTCTCGCGCCATCCCTCTCTCAGCTAGCCGTAGAGAAGCTACTTTGGGAGCCGCTCGTCTGAAATACGGACGAGGTGTCCGGCCCATCCTAGTCGTGCATGGATGCTGGGCATGTTTGCCCTCGAGAGAACCTCAATGTCAGTGACACGCTGACTGTAGTCTCTGTTTTTGTGAACGGCATGCCTGGTGCTGGTTTGTACATGACCTCTGTTTTTCTTGCATTTATGGTCAGGCCAAAATTTTCGCATGCGGCAGAGAACCGGTCCATTCCAGCCTGTATGTTCAGTTCTCAGTTGCTCATGTAATAGTGTGTATGTTTATATGAGTACGTATGTGTGCATACTTGTATTAGTGTGTATGTTTAAATCAATGTATGTGTGTATATTGTATATATTATAATACTTTTGTTATTTGGAAAGGATCCAACTTCTTTTTGTGCTAAATTACGGGACTTTTTTTTATAGACACAGTCCGTTTGGATATATCGCAGTAGTCATAAAATAATGTTATACAGTTTAAACATAGTTACGTCATTTACTGTTATATTTATATGTTGTTGTTGTTGAATATTCACAATGAGTAAATTTATTCTTCTGTGCACCCTGAAAAGTGTATCTACTATTCTTGACTTCATCTGCATGACTAACTACTACGGTGACCACGTCAATCCCTAGCCAGACTGTCATAAAAAACAACCCGTTTCCAGGGAGGGCTACGGGGAAGTCGAGGGTAGGGTCTTAGCACGTGTATTTTGCCAGACCCTAACATGTCTAATCAGTTTGTTGTGCCTGACCAGACATTAGTCTTCTTCCCCATATATATATATGTCCTTTACATATCTTTTATAGCATATCGTTTACAGAACGTCGTTTCTAACGACCGTTAACTTATTTGACATATGTTTCTTTGGAAAGTGTGCAGTACGGTAGGTTGCCATTACTTTTAGTATGCAGAGGAGCGAAAAAAAACGTGTCTGTCAAACTGGACACAACGATGATTGGAACCGGGTGCGTTGAGATTGTGAAACGGACGTATCATCCCTAGGTCACGCAGCACATACACATATACATACATACATACACACACCAGGGCAATTTAGGAAATACGTCACAAATGGAGATTTAAAAAAAATTATTAAATAAGATTCCAGTTTGAAAAGCATTTATTAATGGAATTACGTTGTCACTTACTCATCAAGCTAATCTCCACCAAAATTGGTACACTTCTCCCATCGCTAAATCATTGCACCACGACCTGCAACATTGGTACACTTCTCCCATCGCTAAACCATTGCACCAAGACCTGCAACATTGGTACACTTCTCCCATCGCTAAACCATTGCACCAAGACCTGCAACATTGGTACACTTCTCCCATCGCTAAACCATTGCACCAAGACCTGCAACATTGGTACACTTCTCCCATCGCTAAACCATTGCACCAAGACCTGCAACATTGGTACACTTCTCCCATCGCTAAACCATTGCACCAAGACCTGCAACATTGGTACACTTCTCCCATCGCTAAACCATTGCACCAAGACCTGCAACATTGGTACACTTCTCCCATCGCTAAATCATTGCACCAAGTCCTGCAACATTGGTACACTTCTCCCATCGCTAAATCATTGCACCACGACCTGCTACATTGAAGTCTAGTGTCTCAGTCACAGCTGCACTTCAACCTCATCGTCAGTAGCGAAACGTCTCCCGCTAAGGGGAGATCATACATCATGCTGTAGACTACACCATGTGAAGATTGTAGTTGCTGCAGTGTCTATCATTACACGCCTGTCAGTTCGAATAATCTCCCTCGCACACAGCACATATACTTTTGTTGCACTATAAACACAGCGACCAGGCTGGGTTAATCAACCATTTTTGAGCGTCGAGAAATTGTTTCGCCCTAATTATGCAGCTCCTTACAAGACAAACACTTGCCCATTCTAAATCACCTAAGAAAATAAAAGCCAAAGCACCGCTCTTCTTTGGTTGTCTACCCTGCGAGCATTCAAGGTTTTCTATCTCACAATGCACGTGCATGCGACACTTAATGGCTGCTACCTGTGATAATCACAAACTACATTTTTCAGTTATCCGGTATAAGTTTATGTTGGAGTGTGTCACACGCACACACACACACACGCACGCACGCACGCACACACACACACACACACAAACACAAACACACACAAACACACACTCACACACACAAACACACACTCACACACACTCACACACACTTCACACACACACACACACACACAAAAACACAAACACACACAAACACACACTCACACACACACTCACACACACTCACACACACACACACACACTCACTCACATACACTCACACCCTCTTCACACACACACACACTCACACACACACTCACATACACACACACACACACACTCACATACATTCACACACACTTCACACACACACACACACACACTTCACACACTCTTCACACACACACACTCACACACACTCACACACTCTTCACACACACACACTCACACACAGAAAGAGAGAGTGAGAGAGAGAAGGAGAGCGATATGTGTCATTTAGCGTCTGCCATACGTTCTGTGAATTAAGACGGTTTGTGATTTGCACGTAGGACCACACCATATACTAAGCAAAGTTGCCAGTTGCGTACATGGAATATAGGATTCGAAACATACATTATTGTACGGATTACGTTTTAGTTCTAAGTAGTGAAAGTTCATGTTAAAATAACCATATAAGTATAATACAATGTTTACATAAATCTGTGGAATTTATCATGACAATTCAAACACATGTACTGTAGTATAGAATATGTATGTACTGTGGCAGTTTAAGTCTGGGATCTACATTACTTTGTAATACATACAGGAAGCATGGAATACACATGTTGAGAGCGTGAAGATGTTGCATCCGCTACAGTCGGTTACAACTGCTATGTCCCATTCTTCAATCTACAGTTCTGACACTATTATAATAATCGTATCTTATTCGACCATGGACGAATATGTGGTCGTGCGTTGTCAGGACGAAACAAGATTTGTGGCGCATAACTGTACACATACAAAATAACACACGAAATCACGCATTTATATATATATATATATATATATATATATATATATATAAATATATATATATATATATTAATATATATATATATATATATATATATTAATATATATCTATATATATATATATATATATATATATATATTTATATATATATATATATATATATAGAGAGAGAGAGAGAGATAACACTGGCAGAGAGGAGTTAGAAGAGCAGTCGACCGAGTTGTTTGTTTTATGGTTTCCTGCCTAAGTGGGTGCAGGTTCAGCATCCTAGTACGATATACAGAGGTGTAGAACAAAAAAATATCATACACACTGTGTGGCGAATGCACGGACAGTTGTCAAGCTATCAAGTCTATGAGTATTTGATGGGAAAATCTATAAATACTGAAGAAGAAAAAACATGTCCATGAAAGGATGAAATTATATGCGCACTTTTAATTGTGATACCAGCCACCCAAGCGGGTCAAATCTTTACAATTGTATCCGGGATGACAAGAAACGATCCATTGTTTCATAACTAGCATGCCGTATAAAACAACAAAAGAACATTATACTTAGGGCTAGCAACCTCATACTGTTAAGAACATTAGCATTATGATCAGCCACTGTAAAAGCTCAGATACACGCTTCCTGTTAAAAGACCAATTGCAGCTAGTAGCTATGCTCCACTTTGGAGGGAAAAGCTGAATGATTGAATGAAGTTGTTCAAATGACAAAAAAACATTTTCTGTAAGAGACGTTTATGAGTGGTATAGGCGAGGTTAGATTAGATTATTAAACAAAGAATCGAATCCTTCGAGTCAAAATGATACAGAAAGATCCTCAGAATACCCTAGACAGAGAAAAAAAACAAAATGTAGACATTCGACAAGAGTTTATCAATTCCATTTTGGCTAGAAAATGCAAATACTTTGGTCACATCAAGAGACACAGCGATCTTGAGAGGACGGTGATGGAAGGTATGGTGCCAGGCAAGAGAGGAATGGCAAAAGAAGACGATGGCACCAAGATATCCAGGAGTGCCTGAGTATGACAGTGGCGGAAGCTGGTGTTTTGGCAAGGGAACGAGCTTCTTTCAGACAGACTGTGATGGGAGCGACGTTCTACAAAAGACATGTTACATGATATGATGATGATGGGCGAGATGGAATATAGTAACGAAGACCACATCTCACTTCCTCGTAGTGGTCTTGAAAAAACACCGTGCCATTAAATTCTGGACAGCGCAATGTGAGGACCGGTAAAGCGATACCCATACTGGTAAACCTACTGAGAAGTCTGGCATTGAGCTACAGTCTGGAGGACAGACTCAACTGTAAACAGCCACAAAAAATGTCGTGCGGGGAGAAATTATCTCGAGACTAGCAGATTCGATAAGAGCAACAACGGCGACGAAGATATCAGCAGCAACAATAGTAGCAACAACTACAACAGCAGCAACAACAAAGACAACAACAGTAGCACCAATAAGAACGGCAGCAATAGTGGTAACAACAAAAACAACGACAACAACAAAAACAACGACAACAACAAAACAACGACAACCAAAAAAAAACAACGACAACAACAAAAACAAGAACACCAACACCAACACTAACACTAACACCAACACCAACGATAACAATAAAAGTAATACAGTTTGCAACAACAACAAAAACAGCAGAAATACAACAACAGCAGCAACAACAATATAACTAATAATAATAACAGCAGCAATAACAAAATCCGACAGCAGCAACAAAACAGAGACGACGACGACGATGACACAAACAGCAGCAGCAACAACATCATCCACAACAAAAATAACAGCTGCAAGAACAACAACAACAACAGCTACAAAAACAACAACAGCTATAACAACAGTAACGACAACAAGAACAACTAATACAACAAGAGATATGTTCCTTACATTTGTGTGATCATTTTAAATTACTTAATTACCTCTTGTTCATGTCTTGTTCATGTCTTGCTCACGATTTGATCTTGTCTTGTTCATGTCTTGTTCTTGTCTTGTTCATGTCTTGTTCATGTCTTGTTTTTGTCTTGTTCATGTTTTGTTCATGTCTTCTCACGATTAATTCATGTCTTGAAATGGCGCTCACACATATGGGCCCGTGTAGAATGTAGGTATTGAAATGATACGATGTCATGAATGATAGATCTGTGAGAAGGACCTTAACAGATATTGGTGAACTCTGGAATTAAGATGAAGCGTTTTTCGTTGGATATGTCATCTTCTAAAGAAACCAGTTGATAGCGTTATACTGCTTTATTCTTTAACCCAAGAGACAGATAACTAATGCAGACCTAAGTGTTGATGGTGGAGAAAGCTTGAGGCAAATATAAAAGTGACTGGGATGGGCGAACTAGCTGGCTAGGATTGGTCTACCCCGGAATGACTTAGTGTACATATATTGAAGACATTTGCTCCGCGTGGGGAAGAGTAATTGGATGGGAAGCGTTTTGATTGACTAATTGATGGTGTATTGTTATGTTTTGGCATAAACAAGAGATAAACATATATTTTGAGGATACCAATGAGCATGGATCACGAGTGAAATACTGGACTTATGTGACAAGAGACGACGATTGAAGGGAGCGAAGAATACACTAGATGGGATTCAGCGATATAGAGAGATAAATAGATCCATAAAGACCAAGATAAAACAGGCCAAGGTGGATTGGATAACGGCTCAGTACGCAGTTCTCGAATGAAATCTGGGACGAAATGATGCCAATGGAGCATTTAAATTAGTCAAGGACCAAAGTCGAAATACGACGATTCAGGACAAGAGTGGGAAATGTCTCACAGAAGCTCAAGACATTCGTGAGCGCTGGACAGAGTACTGTTCGGAGCTATATACGCATGAAAATCGAGGTGACCCAAGAATGGCAATGTCTCCTGAAGTGAGTCTGAAAAAGGAAAATCAAACGATAACAAGGGAAGAAGTATATGAAGCCGTAAAAATGCTGAAGAGAGGAAAGGTTGTCTGTGTGGATAATATTCCAGCAGAGCTCCTGCAAGTGGGAGGTGAGGCGACAATCACTACCCTGACTTACATCTGCAATAGAATTTGGCAGATAGGAGTGTGGCCCACCTGCTTTACAAAATCAGTCATTATACCACTGCCTAAATCGGGAAACCTAAATGTGTGTCAGAACTATCGAACAATCAGTCTGATAAGTCATCCAAGTAAAGTTCTCTTGAGGATATTACTTAACAGACTGAATCCTCAGGCGGAGAGTATCATTGCCGAAGAACAAGCGGGCTTTCGAGCAAGAAGGAGTACCATCGAGTAGATATTTAATCTTCGACTGAATGAGAAGTACTCAAAGTATCATCAACCACTCTACCATGCTTTCATTGACTTTCGAAAGGCGTTTGACAGTGTGGCATGCGGCGCTATGGTCAACAATGACGCATTATAAGTTCGACAGTGATATTGTGAGGGTAATTGCAAACCTTTATCAACCGGCGACCAGCGCTGTCTCAGTAGAGGGAACGCTAGGCGATTGGTTCCGTACGACGGTGGGTGTGAGACAGGGTTGTTTACTCTCCCCCACACTCTTCAATATCTTCTTGGAGAGAATAATGGAGACGACCTTAAAAGGACATGTTGGCACGGTTAAAATAGGTGACAAGCTTATCACAAACTTCCGCTTTGCTGATGATATTGATATATTGGCAGGCACAGAGAGGGAACTCCAGGAGTTGATTGGTAGATTGGATAGAACGGCCCTGAGTTTTGGTATGGAAATAAATGCTGATAAAACAAAACTCATGACCAATAACGTTGCAGGGTTTCAATCTGTCATAGAGGCAAATAGGCAGGTACTTGAGGTGGTGAAACGTTTAAAATATCTTGGATCGTTGATCAGCGAAGAGTGTTCGAAGCCAGAGGTAATTGTAAGAATAGCACAAACAACAGCGGCGCTGACTAGGCTGAAACCTAGACAAGCGACTCGCACTCGGCATAAAAGTTAGACTACTGCGCTCTTTGGTGCTGTCAATATTTCTGTATGCCTGCGAGACCTGGACCATTACAGCAGATATACAGGGCAGAATACGTGCAATGGAAATGCGGTGCTATAGAAAACTCCTAAATGTTACATATAAAGATCGTGTCACGAACGTAGACATCCGTCAGAGAGTTGAAGACGCTATTGGTCATTTTGAAGATCTGTTCACAGCTATCAAAAGACGAAAGATGGCCTGCTGCGGGCACGTCGCGAGGTCCAACGGAATTCCCAACTCGATACTCTTTGGTTCCGTACCGGGACAGAGAGAGTGAGGACGTCCAAGGAAGAGATGGGTGGACAACATCGCTGAGTGGTCAGGCCTTCGTCCCGGTGAGATACGTCAGGCGGCGACAGACAGAGAGAGCTGGCGTGTGATTTTCATGTCTTTATGTGTGCCCCAACGACCGGATGGGTTAAGGGATGAACTGAACTGAACTGAACCAATGATATTGTCATTATATGTTATGGGGAGCCGACTAGTACTGATTTTGAAAAAAGCCCAGTCTATTTCAGCAATTGGTGAACAGTCCGGAAAATGAATAAAAGACCCACATAGGCTTAGTCTATTTCAGCAATTGGTGAACAGTCCGGAAAATGAATAAAAGACCCACATAAGCTTAGTCAATTTCAGCAACTGGTGAGTAGTCCGGAAAACCAAAAACTGTTGTTGCTCGACGGATGTACATAATGTTTACTCTTTTCTTTCAGATGCTCTTTTTCGGTGGAGACTTCTGAAATATGCGGATCAATTACTCTGGCATCACGCACAAAGCGGTTATTGATTGACTCCAGTTTGCTTTCGCCTGCCTACACCCCCCCCCCCCTTTCCTCCCATATAATTACTCTAACAAAATCAGGTATCCATTTCCGTTTTGAAAGACTGAAGCCTTGCTAGACTCGACATGTACTACGTCAGTTTTGAGCTGATAGACAAATCATGATATAAGTTCTGTCCTTCGTGACATGACAAGGACGAAAAAAATAGGAACAACGAAAATGAAGGCATGAGACACCAGTAGAATACCACACTGGTAAAATGATTCACGTTGACCAACGTAAGTAAGGCGTTGGAAGTAAACATGGGACATCTCGTAGACTAAGAATGTTAGACGGCAACACAAAACTGCAGTAGGGGAAGTAATACAGAAAATATTACTAAACATCCGCCTGGTTAATGTTCTTTGTTTGAGGTAGCTTAGGACAGGACACAAGTGGATCGACGGTTCTCAAACCGCAATTACACACGTTGCCAAATTTCTTTTGATGAAAGGCATCGTCTTTTAGAATGCTGCTGCTTGGGGTAAGAATTGCGATAAGTCTCATATAAAAATGAAAAATACCTGCAACCAAGTCAACGTGGTACCCCCTGTTTCTACTAACGGGACTCTGGCAAATGGCGAGAAATTGGCGCCAACAAACCAGTTCCCCCAAGTCTATGGGGGTAAAATGTTAAGCTATGGGTGAGAGAAACCCTACAGAAACCTCTGGCAGGGCAGGTCCTCCAATAGAGGAGGCAGATGCTGGGCCTACCGGCGCGTGGACATGTCCTGATCCCCATTGAGACCTCGCCCAGGGAGATTCCCTAGTTAACAAGGTATCACGAGCAAGATCACAATCTGCCCTAGCAAGACAAGGTGCTGAAGACGGAGGTAACCAACCAAAAGGCGCACAACAGCAATCAGGCTGCCACGCAAATACGCAACATGAAAGTATGCCTATATCTGCAAAACGTTATGGCGCTTGGCCTGTGATGGACAAACGGGCAGGTACAGTGCCGGTCCCCCGTCTTGAAAGGGCATAACCTTTAATACTGAATGTCCTTCTCGGTTGCCTCGGGGATTCTGAAGGCACGAGAATAGAACTACTGGCCAAAAAAACAAAAAAATACAAAACAAAGGAAAGATCACTTAAAATAATGCACTGGATTGCTGAAGGCGTCAACAGCAAAAGAGATGGTTATAGTAAAAAATTAGGGCTTGAGAATATCCTTTATGAATAGCAAGTACATGTATGTTGCTTGCAAGAAACTCATCTCAACAAACATATAGCCTTCAAAACTAGAGGATACCATTACTATAGGTCTGACCGACAAGACAGGCAGAAGGGTGGAATACTGACACTTCTGAGAAATAGCATCAATGCATTTTGGCATGTAGTATAGATATAGCGGGCAGAGTATAAGATGCTACATCTCAATATGGAAAGTACATAATTCCACATGCCAAATTATTACTGTCCAACTGATCGTCCACTGGCACTGAATCCGATTGCAACAAAGGAAAGACTGATTGTGTGTGGAGAATTCAATAGCCACTCACAGAGCTGGGGCTATGATCAAATGGTTGGGAGGAGGGGGGTGAGGAGCTATAAAACTGGCAGGATGACAACGGGCTTATCTTGATTAAACAGCCAACTGACCCACCGACCTTCTACTCGAGATCATGACAGACCAATTCTACACCAGATTTGGCATTCCACTCATCATGCATTAAATGGAACATTCCACCCATTGTCGGGAAACAACTTGGAGGTAGTGACCACAGGCCAGTATTTCTAACTGTTGAAAATGAATACCTCAAAGTGAATAGTACTCTGCATCGATGGAAGTGCAAGAAGGCAGACTGGTTAATTTACCAGCATCGGACTAGTGTACTAACTAGAGATCTGACTACAGATGAAGACATAAATAAGGTAGTCAATAATTTTAGCAGATGCATGCTACAGGCTGCGCATCAACCTAGAGAGGCTCGCAAACATTATAGACGGCATTGTAATAGTGAATTAGAACAACTGCAGAACGAGGTAGAAACATCTAGAAAGCAAGCAGAGATTAGCCCATACCACAAACACCAACACAACTATCAACATGTTAAGGGCAAATTTCAAATGGAAATATTACATCTTGAAGGAAAAGTTGGAGGGAGAAAACTAAACAAGTCTCCGAACTTTGAAAAAAGATACCAGGAAACTGTAGAAGTCTGTAAAACAACTTAATGATGAGGGGACAGAGATAAACACAAAGATTGCACTAAATAAAGATGGAAACATCCTCACAGGCAAAGAAGCCTTGATCAGTTTGCAGACTTCTTTGTAGAAGACAACAACATTGAAGTTAACAGAGAGAAACAACGAAGTATTCGCGAGGAACGACAAAATACAGGACGAGAAGGTACCATGCCCGAAGTTATGGATACATCAATCACATACAAAGAACTAGAGTTTGCAATATCCAAACTGAAAATGCGAAAGTCACCAGGAACAGACGGAGGGCCTAATTAAATGATCAAGAACTTGGGAACAGCAGCAAAATTAAAACTGCTGCAGATCTTCAACATTTGTTGGACAGCAGGTAAAGTCCCTCAGACCTGGAGAGAAGCAATCATGATACCACATGAGGAAAATACTTAAAGTATACCAGGAAGGTATAAGACCACATCTGGAATATGGGTCAGCAGCATGGTGCAAACACTACTCTAAGAGAGGTGAATAAGGTGCAAAATCAGGCACTTAGGGTCATTACATAAGCAATGAAATCAACATCTATAAAACACCTTAAGTGGAGATGGACAAAATGGGGAGGAAACAACCAATAAGAGAACACAGAGACACAAAGGTATTAGCACGGGCAGAAAAGTGCCTCTGCATGCCGAGCCATCCAATGAAAGAGTTTCCAAAATTTAGCAATGGATAGACTGAAATACATGAATTTTATGCACCAGACCAAACGACTTCGCAGGCAAATTATAGATTTACCTGAAGTTGACATCCCCTTAAAGTCTGTGGCAGAACAAACCCCATGGAAAGAGGAGCATGGACTATCAGTATGCATTCAAACAAAAGTGAAAGGAATACTAGACAAGGATGAACAGAACAGTGTGCAACATATGGTAGCGACTCTCAATTTCTTTGATGAAGAATACCCACAAGACCTCTGGGTCCAAAAACACACTTTTTTGTAGCAATTGTTTTTTGACGAGGTGGGGTAGCTGGTCCCACGCTCAACCTTCCTCGGTTCTCATCCGGGCTTAGGACCGGCCATGGCGGAGATGAGTGAATGTATGTATTCGTGTATGCATGGGTGCGTGCGTGGGAGTGAGCGTCTGTCTGCATGTATGTGTACGTACGTACGTACGTACGTATGTATGTATGTATGTATGTATGTATGTATGTATGTAGTATATGTATGTATGTATACAAGTATGCATGTACGTATGTGTGTAGTATATGTATATGCTTGTATGTATGTATGAATGTGTGTATGTATGTGTGTATGTATACAAGTATGCATGTACGTATGTATGTATAAAAGTATGCGATTATGTCTGGCTATCTATCTATCTATCTGTCTGTCTGCCTGCCTTTCTTTAGGCCTGAATGTATGTCTGTCAATCTGCGAAACCCTAAACAAGAAACATACGGTGGCCATAGCTTTCATTTCCCTCGCGTTAGAACAACATAGAGACAAATGCCACTGTGATATTTGCAAGATCTTCTATTTGTTCAACATTTCTTCCTGGCTTAACTGCCGCCATACTTTGGACATATGGACGATAAGCCAACCGGCATTTTCTTCGGCATACATGTTGGACGTCTGCAGAAAGCATGCATCTTACTTCAGTGGCGTACCTCGTGTCCCTCTTGTGGCCCCTTAGCTTGCGTGTGGGGATTAAAAGGGGGGGGGGGGCGCGGCGGTGTGTTGAAGAACCGTAGCTAGTGTTACTAAATAATGAAAAAAAAAAATTAATAATGTCATTTTTTGCTTTTTTGTTGTTTTATTTTTTGGAAGGTTATGTGTTTGACAAAGACAAGAATGTGGTTACTGCCACGCAGAGTGCATGCTGCATGACGCGATCACCAGTGTAGTCCAATTCCCTTAGCGTGGAAGAATATCCAATTCATTGCATTGCATACTTCAGCAGTCCTCCAGGCATACACCTGCCGAGTGTGTGCATGTTTCTTGGGATTAAACATTAAAAAAACATGCTTTTTGTTTAACCTGACTTCACTTATTGAGCACTTGTGCCTTGTAAGCGCTGTGGGGAGTTGTTGCAGTGTGAAGTATGTTGCATTAGTCATTGCACGATCTTGTTGTAGAATTTGGAATTCTAGTACGTCATCACGTCTTCTTCGAAATGTTGTGTACATTTATAGTGCTACATGCTACAGTGACAGTTTTTCAGGCTACATCCTTATACGATGACATCACTACATGTTACAGTGAAAGTTGTTCAGGCTACATTCTTATGCTATGACATCACTACATGTTGCAGTGGAAGTTTTTCAGGCTACATCTTTATGCGATGACATCACTACATGTTACAGCGAAAGTAATTCAGGCTACACCCTCATGAGATGACATCACTACATGTTACAGTGAAAGTAATTCAGGCTACACCCTCATAAGATGACATCACTACATGTTACAGTGAAAGTAATTCAGGCTACACCCTCATGAGATGACATCACTACATGTTACAGTGAAAGTAATTCAGGCTACACCCTCATGAGATGACATCACTACATGTTACAGCGAAAGTAATTCAGGCTACACCCTCATGAGATGACATCAATACATGTTACAGTGAAAGTTGTTCAGGTTACCCTCATGAGATGACATCACTACATGTTACAGTGAAAGTTGTTCAGGTTATACCCTCATGAGATGACATCACTACATGTTACAGTGAAAGTTGTTCAGGTTATACCCTCATGAGATGACATCACTACATGTTACAGTGAAAGTTGTTCAGGTTATATCCTCATGAGATGACATCACTACATGTTACAGTGAAAGTTGTTCAGGTTATACCCTCATGGGATGACATCACTACATGTTACAGTGAAAGTTGTTCAGGTTATACCCTCATGAGATGACATCACTACATGTTACAGTGAAAGTTATTCAGGTTACACCGTCATGAGATGACATCACTACATGTTACAGTGAAAGTTATTCAGGTTACACCGTCATGAGATGACATCACTACATGTTACAGTGAAAGTTATTCAGGTTACACCGTCATGAGATGACATCACTACATGTTACAGTGAAAGTTGTTTAGGTTTTACCGTCATGAGATGACATCACTACATGTTACAGTGAAAGTGGTTCAGGTTACACCGTCATGAGATGACATTACTACATGTTACAGTGAAAGTTGTTTAGGTTTTACCGTCATGAGATGACATCACTACATGTTACAGTGAAAGTTGTTTAGGTTTTACAATCATGAGATGACATCACTACATGTTACAGTGAAAGTGGTTCAGGTTACACCGTCATGAGATGACATCACTACATGTTACAGTGAAAGTTGTTTAGGTTTTACCGTCATGAGATGACATCACTACATGTTACAGTGAAAGTTGTTCAGGTTACACCGTCATGAGATGACATCACTATATGGTACAGTGGAAGTTGTTTAGGTTACACCGTCATGAGATGACATCACTATATGGTACAGTGGAAGTTGCCCAGGCTACCCCCTCATGAGATGGCATTGCTTTGTGGTACAGTAGAAGTTGTTTAGGCTACACCGTCATGAGATGGCATTACTTTGTGGTACATTAGAAGTTGTTTAGGCTACACCGTCATGAGATGACATCACTACATGGTACAGTAGAAGTTGGTCAGGCTACACACTCATGAGATGGCATTACTTTGTGGTACAGTAGAAGTTGGTCAGGCTACACACTTATGAGATGACTGAACCACATAGGTTCTGTACTGCTACGCATTTAACACACGGAGTAATATTCATATTATGCTACATGTCATTGTTCTCCTTCTATCGCTACTGGTGACATTTATGACTTTTCCTAGGCATGTCATTGCAGGTGCTCTAAATTTGCTCTTGTGTTTCTTAGTAATAGGTCGACGTATGACCACGATAGGAAATAGTTAGTATAAAGATACTGTTTATTGAGAGTCTGATTTGCATATTGGCAGAGCACTCGCTTTTCACG
The DNA here is from genome assembly GCA_036924085.1 of Ariolimax columbianus. Taxonomy (NCBI): domain Eukaryota; kingdom Metazoa; phylum Mollusca; class Gastropoda; order Stylommatophora; family Arionidae; genus Ariolimax; species Ariolimax columbianus. The sequence continues at coordinate 75,802,395 of JAVGWX010000005.1, forward strand.
ACAAAGGAACGATGTTCAATTCCTACGGCCTTCACACTCCAGTCGACCCAACTGTAAATGGGTAATTGGGATAAGAATGGAGACATAATAGGCAGCGAGGGAAGGAACTGGGTACCAATTCCTATACAAGCCATCGCTTAGTATACTGACGTCTCTAATAACTTAATTTCCTGACAGTAGTCGAACTACTATGGGACAAACCTTTACTGAAGTCTCTAGAAACTTCATTCCCTGAAAGTAGTCTAACTACTATGGGACAAACCTTTACTTACTGTTTATCAGTCGTTGTGTTGGATTTGGAGCATGTATGACAACAAATAGCTGGTGTAAACATGATATTTATGAGTTATTGTTTGATGACCAATTCAACGGCATTTCCCGTATCAATGTTTTTTGTTTTGTGTTTTTTTTGCGTTCACCATATTTCTCTAATCCCAAAAGGCGGTGTGTTTTGCACTGTGGTTTTTATTTTGCGCCTGTTGGCCCAGTGCATCCGACTTCAGTAAGCATTTTATGTAAGGGTCTGCTTCCCCCTGCATTTTCTAAGGGTTTGCTTCCCTGGGGTAACGGCTGTTGCTGTGATGGGGATCGAATACAGCACCTTCGGATTGTGATCCGTGTCATTTTAACCACTAGCCCACGCCGTCCCCCTCGTATCAAATGAGAAGTAACTATAAGTTAGCTTAAGTCGTCGTGTCTGAAAGGAAGGTATCCGAGGCTTAGGGTCGTACAGGAGATATTTTCTTTAATGAATTTCAAAAGAAAGAGGCTCATGAAACGTGAGACCAGGGATGAAATACGGGATGGCAATAAGGTCCACAGTATCAAAAGAAGAACTTCAACATAAATTATAGAACCGAACACTTAAGTATGCATGCCATCATTAGAGCTATAAGAACAACCCCAATAGTGTCAATGGAGAACATCACTGGAATCGACAGTATGGAGACACGGCGAGAACATAACACACTCCCAAAAGGGGAAAAAGGGAAGAGGTTGTGGGAGAGTGGGAGGGGGTTGTGGGGGAGGGAAGTTTTCGAACGAATGTCCGATAATCCAACCGATAATCCAATATATGGCAGGGTAAATTGCATGGAACGAGTGAAATTGAAGAGAAACCACTTTATAGTAAAAACAAAAAGATCTGTTGAGAACAGATCCGATCGTAAAGCGGGAAGTATCTAAAGATCTAAAATAAACATCCTAAATCCCACAATGGAAAAATAAAATGCCATGAGAAGGCAGAAATCATCGATGGAATACAGAAGAAGGGACATACCACGAAAGAATACCTGAGGAAAGTATACCCACCAGAAACATATAACAGATGGCTCAGCTTACAAAACAACATCCAATGGTAGTGGAGGTGTCTATTACAGAATAAACGGCAGAAAAGACAAATACGAGTGCTAACAACGGGAACATACTCCAATAATCTACTCGTGAAAATAAACACTGAGGGCTCCTACTGAGCTTATAGGCCAAGATGAAGATATCCACCAAAAAGACATAGTATTCTGCCCGATGCGACATCTGGTCAGTAATATCAGCTTTAAAACAACATAAATATATGAAGATATCATGTAGTGTACAACTGACAAAGCTGTAAGCAGACCACCCAATGAAGTCTTTCAGTGGGTCCACTACCACAGCGATATTGAAGGCAATAAAACCCCAGACTGGTAACGTGTAGGGCAGCTTCTCCCCAAGACAGACCTAAGCACCGCGCGTGATAAGGACAAAACCATAATAAAAACCGTCTTCAGGGGACAATGGGCTGATCAACGTCCTCCATCACTTCTGAATAGAGGACAATTACTATGATTTAACTAGAGAAGAGAAAGTCGTCATCGTCAGACTGACAAATGGGCATAATAGACTCAAGGGTCATATTTAAAACAAAATGAGGATTGGGGCAGATGGCATGTGTCCATGTCTGGAGCATGTTATGACAGGGAATATATCTTACAAAGCTGCACGCCCGGACAAGAGGCAATACTTGCTCATATGACAGATGAAGGACACCATGAAACAAAACTGGCTCTGTGAGACAGGGGAGGGGCACATGAGACAATACTGGCTCTGTGAGACAGAGGAGGGATACATGAGACAATACTGGCTATGTGAGACAGGGGAGGGGCACATGAGACAATACTGGCTCTGTGAGACAGAGGAGGGGCACATGAGACAATACTGGCTCTGTGAGACAGGGGAGGGGCACATGAGACAATACTGGCTCTGTGAGACAGGGGAGGGGCACATGAGACAATACTGGCTCTGTGAGACAGAGGAGGGGCACATGAGACAATACTGGCTCTGTGAGACAGGGGAGGGGCACATGAGACAATACTGGCTCTGTGAGACAGAGGAGGGGCACATGAGACAATACTGGCTCTGTGAGACAGAGGAGGGGCACATGAGACAATACTGGCTATGTGAGACAGGGGAGGGGCACATGAGACAAAACTGGCTATGTGAGACAGAGGAGGGGCACATGAGACAATACTGGCTATGTGAGACAGGGGAGGGGCACATGAGACAATACTGGCTATGTGAGACAGGGGAGGGGCACATGAGACAATACTGGCTCTGTGAGACAGAGGAGGGGCACATGAGACAATACTGGCTCTGTGAGACAGGGGAGGGGCACATGAGACAATACTGGCTCTGTGAGACAGAGGAGGGGCACATGAGACAATACTGGCTCTGTGAGACAGAGGAGGGGCACATGAGACAATACTGGCTCTGTGAGACAGAGGAGGGGCACATGAGACAATACTGGCTCTGTGAGACAGAGGAGGGGCACATGAGACAATACTGGCTATGTGAGACAGAGGAGGGGCACATTAGACAATACTGGCTCTGTGAGACAGAGGAGGGACACATGAGACAATACTGGCTCTGTGAGACAGGGGAGGGGCACATGAGACAATACTGGCTCTGTGAGACAGGGGAGGGGCACATGAGACAATACTGGCTCTGTGAGACAGAGGAGGGACACATGAGACAATACTGGCTCTGTGAGACAGGGGAGGGGCACATGAGACAATACTGGCTCTGTGAGACAGAGGAGGGACACATGAGACAATACTGGCTCTGGTAGACAGAGAAGGGACACATGATGTAATGAGGTAAAAGAGCTTTGCAAGAGTAACCGGGAACTTGATCTGAAGATGAACTACTAGAAAGGAAAAAAAATAAAAAGAAAGAAAATACACGGCAATCTATATTTCAGAGGAGCGACCACTCCCAATGTAGTCTACTATATGTACAAGTATTTTAGATGATGCTATGATGTTTTGTGAATGGGACAGGCGAAATGATCATGTGATAACATAGTAATACAGCAACCAGCACTCGATACATGTTAAACAATGTTAGAAACGTACGTCTGTCTTTGAACAAGTTATGACAATTATCTTGTCTGACGTGGCACGCGTGACGTCATCTCAACCTGTGTAGACGTACACGTAGCCAGTCGATACGATCTAATGCTTTTTCTTCATGTTAATCTGCCAGAATTGTGCATGACTAAGATTATGAAACGACTGTGCAGTATTGGATTGCTTGCATTAGACAGGCTGTTATAGTTGTAAGTGAGGTAAAATCAGTTTCATATCAGTCACTGTATAATATGGCTGAAAGAAGAAACAGAAGTAAGTAGATCGGATGACATCTGACCAGTGGGCATAGAATGGATTTGATGATAACGTTTGCTCCGCGGTGATTAAAAATATTAATTATGATCAAAAATACAAACTTGTCAATCTGTTCTACACAGGACTCACTTGGGTTACTGCATTTGACAACTACCTTCTCCCCCCCCCCCTCTTTCCATTCCCACTAATTCGGTAGCGTGAGTGTTACGCCTATGACTTAACTGAAACATTGAGTGCAAAGACTGAGGCTCGTAAAAAACATAGCTAGGGATTACCTAAAGACCTTTTGTAAATACAAGAGTAGTTCCCAAATGTTAAACGGACATGGTTTCATTAGAAACATATTTAGCACCGTCGGTCGGGTATATGTCAACATCGCCATAGTTCTTTCAAAATATAACTGTCTTGTGGTTGCAAAAGCAAGTATGCCACCTTCAAGTGTCAATGCTCGTTGCGTTGACTGAGGAGTTCTCTTGATGAATCTGTGTGGGATGTAGACGAAAAAAGGACTACTGCCGCACTGAAAACGTGTATTAAGATACGATACAACTGCCAGTATCGTCTAACATCTCTAAACCAATTGTTTTTATAACATACTGACCGTTCAATTAATTGCAAGATCCCCAGAACCTCTGATTACAAGCAATTTCATCTACACCTCAAGGTACGTTATAGTGATCATTGATGGAATTGACTGCTAGTCCCGATGGTCGGCGTGCCGGCCAACCTCTGAACATTGCTGCAGACCAGCCCAGCTATGCGGCGGCGACTTTCTTGACGTAATTCTCGTCGGCAGGCATTTAACAGGAAACGCAGAACTAGCAGATACAAATGGAAATTCGTCTAATTGAAACACAACATTGTGAAGGTGATCACCTGGGTTGACGTAATGTTATTTCTGTCTCAATGTTCTGAATGTCAAAGTGAAGAAATTACGCCAGTTGTTAGTGAAAGGTGGTAGTAACTGTCACTCTCAAGAGGTAGCAAATATATCGTTCAGTGACGATAATAGCCTATTCAAAACATTACAACTCAGGTGCGGATCATGGCGGTAGTAGAAAATACCTCAACATTGAAATGTTGAACGAGATATTGAGACTTATTCTGGACTGCTAGATTTTTTTCGCACTGCAGATCATGAACATTTCCACCGTCCACGAGTCCTGCTGATCGACCCTCTTCTTCTTCTTCTTCGCTCGTTCTCAATCTCCCACTACCAAACCCTAAAAGGGTAAGTAGCAGAATGTAGCCCAGAGAACGGAATGCGTTGTGTTGTAGTTTACAGCTTGGCTGCGATATTTGCACCTATCGGTCCAACACATCCAACTTCAGCAAGCATTCTTTGAGTACCGGGTTAGCATTCCCTCTTCGATCCCTTATCCTTAGCCAGTCTGCCCTACTGCAGCCTGTTATCCAGGATCACCGCGTGGAGGTGTAGAAGGGTCTTGGCAGCTATGGTTCGCTGGCCCTGACGCTAGCACTCAGCTATGGGCTGCTGACCATTGCCGCTCATGCGCTGCTCAGCATCTTGATCCCTGATAGACCCTCAACATACCTGTCTTCATGCACGAATGGTGCCAAGATTAACCTAAATAATAGCAATGTTCCTTCCGGGCATGTCGTGACATTGGATTAAGGAGGGTCATGCACGGGGTTGGCAACATCGCCATGCAAATACCATAACAACTGAAACCACACTGGCAAAAAATGGATTTTGTAATCTGTAAAAACGGGTTATGGTATAAACTAAAAGCAGTGTTGAGTCTTTACTCTGCCATTTGGAGTGACAGGTAAACATTTATGATGGTGATCATGCCATTTCTAGTATCGGCTCAACCAAGATTTTATTCTTCTTGTGTTTAGCTAGCACTCTTATGTAAACACGATTTTTTCATATTATATCCCTTTTTGTGTATTTTTGATCTATCCAACTTTTCTTATGAATTGACTCAATCGTTCTGGTTTCTGTTAGAAAAGGAGCTGCAGCGGATAATCTTTTCCGATCATATTTTTAAATCTTTCTTGCTCCCGGCACATACGATTGTAGCTTTCTTAGCATCCTCTTCTCTGTTCTTCACTATGTGTTTGTTGTCTTCCTCACTCTCTTTTCCTCTGTGGTTTCCAAGGAAGCACATTTCTGATTTTCTTGTTACGTTTCTTTATTAGTGTACGGAATATCTATCTTGACACTTACTCGCCTTTCTGTGGCTCTATTGTCTGTTGTAGTGTGTTTTGTTATATTTTTGCTCTCTGCAGTTTTAACCTTCTTTGCATGTAGCTACGACCCGTAAATCTACAACCAGAGTCTCTGTTGCTGTATCAAAGGTAATCAAGCCTTCAATACACAGCCAATATCCAAATGTACAAGTTCGTAGAGCGCTAGAAAGCACTAGGCGGAGAACAGGTCAGCAGCATGAAAAAACCGCCGGAACATTTATGCAAATAATCTTTCCAACACATAATTAAGAAACATCTCAGATCTAGGGTATTCTATCCTGCTATAAACTATCCCAGAACGACATAACTCATAATTAGCTGACTGCTAGGATCTCCAACGTCAGTACTACATGTCCAGACCATGCATCAATGAATGATATCGAAGTGTCATTTGTCTGCAGGCAAAGCTGAAGATGTACAGAGCGTCGGTGCCCCAGTGATGCAGTACGTGTGTGATACATGGACTTTATACAGGACGGACGTAAAGAAGTTGAACTACTAACACACATTCTGTCTCTGAAGGGTAAAGATGATCAAATGGCAGGGCTGGGTCTTGTATACCGCTGTTATTCACAGACCTGGTATTCATAGCACTAATATTATTCTGATAGAGCTAAAGATCCGTTCGGCAGGTGTTATAGTCAGTATGGCACGCCATCAGCTGCCAAAAAATATTTTTCATGGTTGGATGCAGAAAGGTAAAATAAAGTGATTCAAAGACACGCTTAGGGTCTGAATAAAAGCTTTTCACGTAATACCTTACACTTGGACAACTATTACTATTATTATTTGTATTATTATTATTGTTATAGTTATTATAATTTTTTGTATTATTACGATTATGGTTAGCATAATTATTATTAAAAACAAATTATTACTTCATAAACTGTTGTTCCATTTGTTAAAATTCTTTTTTGCGAACTCCTGGATTCTGCTAGAATCCGAAACCTGCAGGGATTGATGTTACTTTTCAGTTTAGTAGAATGTTCGAGAATAAAAGCTTACGGTACATAGAAAAGAACAATGAATAGTTTGATTTCCTGAGAATGGAAAAGAGAAAGACGCAAAGACAGAAGATAATAATCAAGAGCATGTGGACAGCACAATAGCAGGTCTACTATAAGAAACCCTGAACGAAGGAGTTATTCGGCTTTTAAAGTATTCGTTTTTGTGCAAGATTCAAACGTGTTGAATATAACGAACTGGTTTTTGGCTGGTTCAAACCTGCGGTCAATCGTGTTCATTCTACCATCAGTCATGACATGTTGTCCACCTGTCATGAACGAGCTGACATAAGCAATCTACCCTATCACATAAACTATTAAGCTTTATACCGTCTTACGTAAAATATCTACCGCCTGCCATAAACTATCTATCCTCTGAGATAAACTATCTACCGCCTGTCATAAACTATCTACTCCCGACATAAACTATCTACCCCCTACATAAACTAAATACCCCCTAAAATAAACTATATACCCCCTACATAAACTATCTACCCCAAACATAAACTATCTACCCCCTAAGATAAACTATCTACCCCCTAAGATAAACTATCTACCCCATACATAAACTATCTACCCCCTAAGATAAACTATCTACTCCCTACATAAACTATCTACCCCCTACATAAACTATCTACCCTCTACACAAACTATCTACCACCTACATAAACTATCTACCCCATACATAAACTATCTACTCCCAACATAAATTATCTACCCCTTATATAAACTATCTACCCCCTACATAAATTATCTATCCCCTACATAAACTATCTACTCCCTACATAAACTATATACCCCTACATAAACTATCTACCTCCTACATAAACTATCTACCCCCTACATAAACTATCTACCCCCTACATAAACTATCTACCTCCTTCATAAACTATCTACCCCCTTCATAAACTATCTACCCCCTACATAAACTATCAACCCCGTACATAAACTATCTATCCCCTACATAAACTATCTAACAGCTAATATAAACTATCTACAACCTAATATAAACTATTTACCCCCTGATATATACTGTCTACCGTCTGATATAAACTATCTATCTCATAATATACACTATCTACCCCCTACATGAACTGTCTATCACCTAATATACACTATCTACTCCGTGACATGATCCATCTACTAGACGACACAACCTTTCTACTCATTGACATGACCTATCTACTAGACGACATAAACTATTTACTTCATCGCATTAACGATCTTCCAGACCATATAAACTATCTACTCCCTGACATGACTTATCTAGCAGACGACACAACTTATCTACCACCTGACATGACATATCTACCAGACGACACAAACTATCTACCACCTGACATGACCTATCTACCACCTTACATGACTTATCTACCAGACGACACAAAATACCTAACACCTGACATGACATATCTACCAGACGACACAAACTATCTACCACCTGACATGACCTATCTACCAGACGACACAAACTATCTACCACCTGACATGAACTATCTACCAGACGACACAACCTATCTACCACCTGACATGGCCTATCTACCAGACGATATAAACTACCTACCACCTGATATGGCCTATGTACCAGACGACACAACATATCTAGCACATGATGCGATCTATGTACTACACGAAATAAACTGTCTGCCACCTGACGACCTACCAACCGATAAACTGTACTGGATGCCATTAACTATATGATTGCAACGCATCCAGCATAAAGGAATACAACTGGTCCTTGAGTGCTCCAGGGATAATCCCATTGTCAAGATGGTATTCACTGCTGAAATTATTCCTGTAAAGTCTAGATACGCACAGGTCCAGTTCAACGCCCAAATGTTAGTAGATGCAGACATGAAGTACGCAGTACACGTGAACATTGCAGATATTAAAGTTAAAAGAATGAGGACTATATATATATATCATACATGGCACAGGCAGAGAGGGTGGTTGATTAGATGATCCCTATAGAGCTCAAAATCAAAGAGCAAGAATGAATTCAGATTGACGATAAAATGACAGCCTACCACCTGGTCATCAGTACGAAGGTGGACCAATAGCGACGCTTTAGAATAGACATGATAGGCTGAGCTATCCCACGCGGTTTTGAAAAATTAGAGAAGACATTCGATTGCATAAAACAGATGTGAAATGACCTAGAAATGAAAATTGTAATGGTCATTTATGTTTAAGCGTAGTGACATGTTAGCAAACCCTTGAAGCGGCAAATTAAATGTATCAGCTACTATTGGAAAGGTAAATTGATTGTCTCCAGTCTAACACTGCGTTTGCAATCATGGAAATTAGTAGCTAGAAATCGGTCATTTTGGCGCTACATTTTCCTCACAGTTAACTTGCTACAGATTAGGCCGGCCTGTCTTTACTGAGAATGTTACATTACAAGATCTCAAAGTGTATTTCAAATGTTATTTCAGTGAAGTTTTGTTTAATTTTGTGATTCCGATTTGATCACGTTTTAAAGAAAAGGATGATAGATATTTTTTTTCCTTAAATGAAACACAGGCACTTAGAGCTAATTTACAAGACAGCGTAGACAAATGTATATCAGTATGTTCACACCTTGGGTTTCAACTACCTCATTCAGCACAAACACGAAGTACTTTTCACAATTGTTTTAACATCGTTAAGTGTGCCCCCTTATGTTCATGACTCAGCGTACCCTAAAATTATCCTCCCGCTTCGCTACTGGGGAGGACCTCTAGGTTAAACAACTAATAAGTGAAAATGTTCAGGATTCTGATGCTGTCCTATATTATATGTATATATATATAGATATATCTATATATATATCTATATATATATATATATATATATATATATATATATATATATATATATATAAATACACCGATGGATCTGTGCTTCGACGTAAGATAGTACTTTAGGGCGTCTATACTAGAGTGAGATGCAGTGTCGTTGCTGAGAGGAGCGGTACAAACTTGACAACAATGTACAGTATCAGAATGGAAATCGAGGAATGGCTTGAGCTCTGAAGTGGTTTTCTGGGACAATTTTAATGAATGCGTAATCGTTTCTGACTCTCCAATCATTGCTTCGGAAGGTTAAGAATTACTGACTGTTGCGGTAGTGAATAGCGGACATGGATGTCTCGAAAATCTGGAAACTTGGCCAGGCTATGGTTTGCAGGGATGAACGAGCAGACATCCTGATCTCAGAGATACTCCCAGAGGTGGTCATCGGAAATGGATAGAGGTGACATTTTGAAGTTGATCAATGACCGTCGTTTGGATGAAGACACTGCAGTTACTGAACCAGCAATGCACAGATTGCAGGACTTTGAAATCACACGTGGGTCTAACAGAGAGGTGCGTCTGAGAGTGTGTACAAACAGGGATCTACATGAACGATCAGTATATACACTCCTACATTGACTGAGAGAGACTCAGTACACGTGGGTGTCATCATCATGTAGCATGTCCTTTGTAGAACGTCGCTCCCATCACAGTCTGTCTGAAAGAAACTCGTTCTCTTGCCAAAACACCAGCCTCCGTCACAGTCATACCCAGGCATTCCTGGATATCTTGGTGCCATCGTCTTCTTGGTCTACCTCTTCCTCTTTTACCTGGCACCTTACCTTCCATCAGCGTTCTCTCGAGACCGTTGTGTCTCTTGATGTGACCAAAGTATTTGCATTTTCTAGCCAAAATGGAATTGATAAACCAGTTCTCCTCTACGCTGAGCTCTTGCCGAATATCTACATTTGTTTTTTTCTCTGTCCAGGGTATTCTGAGGATCTTTCTGTAACATTTAGACATTCGATTCTTTGTCTATAAGTTTTCGTAATCGTCCATGATTCACAGCCATAAGCTGCCATATGAAAATCACAGGCTCTCAAGACTTTTACTTTTATCATTTTGTTGGTGCTTTGCCATAATTTATTCAGCCTGTTCAGTCTCTGCATTGCCATGGCTTCTGATTTCATGTGGGTATACACGGAGCGAAATAACATCGATTCTTAACAGAACTGTCCAACTATCTGATAGATGTGTCATCTCCTAAGGAGCGATTGGAGCAACTATTTAAGAGTTTAAGGATTAATAGAGAAGGCAAGACAGGATATTCTGACCAGCTCTAATCTTTAGAGCGGGTTATAATTCTGCGAGGAACTAATACATTTAAATGGATAATCTAAATGACATATATGAAATTAAGCTTTTTATTAAATTAAAAATATGTAACACAAAATGGTTGACAGATAAACTTTTAACAATGTAATAAATAATTATACACACATATTTGATATAAAAAGGAAATAGAAGTCTTGAGAAGGCTGATATTACAGAAACAGAATATCCCTTTGCCAAGAATAGATCAAGTGGCAACATGAAGGGTGATATTACAGAAACAAAATACCCCCTAGCCAAGAATAGATCAAGTGGCAATATGAAGGCTGATATTAAAGAAACAAAATACCCCCTTGCAAAGAATAGATCAAGTGGCAATATGAAGGCTGATATTTAAGAAACAAAATACCCCCTTGCCAAGAATAGATCAAGTGGCAATATAAAGGCTGATATTACAGAAACAAAATATCCCCTTGTCAAGAATAGATCAAGTGGTAATATGAAAGCTGATATTACAGAAACAAAATACCCCCTTGCCAAGAATAGATCAAGTGGCAATATAAAGGCTGATATTACAGAAACAAAATACCCCCTTGCCAAGAATAGATCAAGTGGCAATATGAAGGCTGCTATTACAGAAACTAAATACCCCCTTGTCAAGAATAGATCAAGTGGCAATATGAAGGCTGATATTACAGAAACAAAAAACCCCCTTACCAAGAATAGATCAAGTGGCAATATGAAGGCTGCTATTACAGAAACAAAATACCCCCTTGTCAAGAATAGATCAAGTGGCAATATGAAGGCTAATATTACAGAAACAAAATACCCCCTTGCCAAGAATAGATCAAGTGGCAATATGAAGGCTGCTTTTACAGAAACTAAATACCCCCTTGTCAAGAATAGATCAAGTGGCAATATGAAGGCTGATATTACAGAAACAAAAAACCCCCTTGCCAAGAATAGATCAAGTGGCAATATGAAGGCTGCTATTACAGAAACAAAATACCCCCTTGTCAAGAATAGATCAAGTGGCAATTTGAAGGCTGATATTACAGAAACAAAATACCTCCTTGCCAAGAATAGATCAAGTGGCAACATGAAGGCTGATATTACAGAAACAAAATACCCCTTAGCCAAGAATAGATCAAGTGGCAATATGAAGGCTGATATTAAAGAAACAAAATACCCCTTTGCCAAGAATAGATCAAGTGGCAATATGAAGACAACTAACAGGTCACCGTCAACAGAATAATTATTCGTTCAACATATTATGAAGAAAGTGTTCCACAGGTCTGTCTGATTCATGAGAAATGCAGAGTACCTGTATTGCGACTATAAACTCTTGAGACGGAAAACAGACATGTGGAAGTATGAAGTGTACTGAAAGTTCAATATATCCTTTAAGTGTGTCGGCTTCTTGATGTGATCAAAATATCAGCCAGCTGTTCTGTAACCTATTTCAGAGATGAACTGTATGGCGACAAGAGAAACAGTTATTCATTTCGCTGTTAAAACAGCTCTTGGTTGGTCTGGGAATGAAGTTCTTGATCTGTGATTAAGTTGAGTACGAACATTCGATTAATCTATGTTAGACAGGTTACCTGGAAAGATGACGATTAGAACATTTATTTTTCCTGATATTTTCCGGCACTCTGTACAGCACTTGACAATGAACAAGCAGATGGAGAAGAGAATCGATGTCTTTGAATGTAGATATTTAGAAAAATCAAGCGCATCTCATGGAAATAAAGTAACATCAATTATAAAATTTTAAAGACATTAGGGATGCACAGAGAATTGATGACAAAAATCAAAATCAGACAGCTAAGACATTGATATGTTGGTCACATCAAATGTTCTTCTTCTTCGTACGCTGTCAGACGTCAACTTGTATTTGTTCGAAGAAAGCAGCTGTCATCCCGAGGCTGTCGACACTGCCGTAGAGCTTGTCTAGTGTTGGCACTGGTGCTTTCTCTGGTCCTCGTATGTCGGGCAATTTTGCAGCAGATGTTCAGCGGTCATTTTCCCTGTACCACAGGTGCATTCGTCAGTGCCACCTATCTTCAGTTTATTGAATAGATTGTACCTCAATCTGTTTTGGCCTGTGCGAAGTCTGAAGATCACGACCTGCTCTCTTCTGTTCAACTGGTAATAGGCATCATTTTTTGTGTAGCCAGTATGTTCTGTTTCCCATTTGGCCATTTATCTGGCCCTAATAAACCTTTTGGACTCTTCGTAGGTCACACTAGAATCTGGTTCTGTCACATCAAATGATATAACACTTTGCAGCAAATAGTACTGGACGGAAATGCGGAATGCTAGGCTGTCGGAGGTAAACAGCGAATAAGTGAGAGAATAATATCAAACGATAGACACGGAAAAGCTTTGCAGATTGCACCATGATGTCAATAGACAGAGGACCTTGCAGTCAACCTTCAATGTGGAGATTCCACTTGAGGTAAACTGAACTATGCAAGACAGAACCGCAAGTTTGCAACACTTGCATATTGTTTTTTCATTTAGACTTGCATGTTTCATCATTTGGATACGCGTAGCGTAGTGGTTAGATCGCTGACTTCGCATCTGAGTGGCTCTGAGTGGTTCATTCCCCAGTTAAAGCGATAATGGTTTTTCAGACCACAATGGCTCCCCGGTCGACTCAGCCTTAAATGGGTACCGGTTTAGTCCGGAAAGTAAAGGCGACCGGCATGATGCTGGACACATCATCCACTAAGTGCCGTGGGTTATAAAATAATATGAGCCTAACTCCATATTACTTATGCGCCGCATGGCATGGTGGGATCTTTATTTACTTTTTTACTTTGTTTCCTCGTTTGTTTTTAGCGTGAACAAAGCAAAAACAGTATTTGACGGAAGAAATTAGTTATCCTTTCAATTCTGAAAGGGTCCTCCTATAATCCCATGATAAATGTATGTTAAAATGTTAAGTCTTTAAATATTAAATTCAAACATGCAGATTTAGACAGCTTCATTAGTAAACACAAACAATATACAGTTTTTGACTTAAAATATTCCCATTGTAAATATGTGTTATGTAATTTTAAATCTTCTCTCTGTAAATGTCAGGTCCGATTTTTTAGTTATTTTGCACGTTCTGCTTTTCTCTAAGATTGCGTCTCCTTTTTCGTTGTCCTCTTTGCTTCGTCGTTTTCTTTGTTCTTGTTTAATATTATTCATTATTCTTCTGTATTATCATCTTCATCATTATTCTTCGTTCTATCCTTCTCCTTTTCCTTCTTCTTTCTATTTCGTAAATATGATGGTTTGGTCTTCTCACGCAATCTGATCAACTACTACTTCACGTTTACAACACAAACAGATTTGACCACAAGGCACGAGGAAGATCGTATGGCAGATTGACGGATGACATAACATAAATACACTACAACATTGCACAACACATTCTGTCCAACTTGAGCTCCCCAGGACGCTGAACGGCAGAAGTGGACACTAAGTAAGTAAGTTATTTTTTCTTGTGTGTTCCAGTTTCTGTCCCTGTTGATGCATCTTCATCTTTATCATCGTTGTCTCCCTTATCACCCTTACTACACATGGCTATCATATTCTAAGTAGAGTTTAGATATCAGGTGGGAACAAAAAACATGAACTTTGCGACCAAAAAGAGCTAATTCCAAAGGCAAATTATGACAACTAACAGATAATGAGATTAGCGAACACAGGTAGGTATTAATCTTAGAAGGATAGAATGATTGTGAATCTGGGGTAGGTCTCTCGCCGCCGCGATTGACTCTCATCCAGTATTCGTACAGCGATCTCAGTCCCGCCAGACGGAGCGATAGCGCGGGCTTGCCGAAAACGCTCGCCCGCCTCTCTCCGGCCATGTAGCGGGACGAAATTTGTGGTGTCGTACCGGTGGCTTAGGTGCGTTACTGTGGCCCGTATTGAGAAACTTTGACAGTCAGTGGTGCTTTTTCGAAGGCTTATAGCAGACCTCGACAGTTCGTCTCGCTGGTGGTCAGACTCTCGCAAAGAGCTTGTGACCGTCAAATGGAAAGCAGGAATCCTGCTTAAAGGCCCTGTTCTCGCCCGATCAACCCTCGGGAGAAGGGCAGGCCGGCAGGCAAAATTCGTCTCCAGTCTCTGTGAAATTCATCGCTGGGGCCGTTGGGATCCGTTCTGCACAGCGCGCTGCCATCCCTCCCCGAGCGAGCCCGGTCGGTCGGTCGTCTAGTGTGTGTACGGGCCCCTGTCAGTCGGTCCCTGCGGCCGTCCTAGTGAGGCTTTATTCACATCCGTCCTCCGCCGACCGGTGTGTGGGGTTCGTACGTCTCCGACAGATATCTGGTTGATTCTGCCAGTAGTCATATGCTTGTCTCAAAGATTAGACCATGTATGTCTAAGTTCACACTGTCTCACTGTGCAATCGCGAATGGCTCATTAAATCAGTCGAGGTTCCTTAGATGACACGATCCTACTTGGATAACTGTGGCAATTCTAGAGCTAATACATGCTTGCAAAGCTCCGACCCTAGCGGAAAGAGCGCTTTTATTAGTTCAAAACCAATCGTCGTTTCCCCTCGCGGGGTTGCGGCGTCCCCACTGGTGACTCTGGATAACTTTGTGCTGATAGCATGGCCTCATATGCCGGCGACGCATCTTTCAAATGTCTGCCCTATCAAATGTCGATGGTACGTGACATGCCTACCATGTTTGTAACGGGTAACGAGGAATTAGAGTTCGATTCCGGAGATGGAGCATGAGAAACGGCTACCACATCCAAGGAAGACAGCAGGCGCGCGGTAATTCCAGCTCCAATAGCGTATATTAAAGTTGTTGCAGTTAAAAAGCTCGTAGTTGGATCTCAGGTGCAGGCGGGCGGTCCGGCTCGCGCCGGTTCACTGCCCGTTGTCTCCTGCCCTACCGTCTGCCGGCTCTCTCCAGCGGGTACTCTTCGCTGAGCGTCCCGGGTGGTCGGCGCGTTTACTTTAAAAATTAGATTGTTCAAAGCAGGCCTCGGCTGCGTGAATAAGGGTGCATGGAATAATGGAATAGGACTTCGGTTCTATTTTATCTTAATATAATTTTATCTTATTTTTATCTTAAAGAAAGAGCGTCTGCTACGGTAATCTTGTTTTAACCCTGCAGAAATCGCAGGTTCCAGACACTTGATCATTGACTGACTAAAAAGCCCTCTTTTGATTCGTTGGGTCTAATAGTGAACGGGTGCTGGTATTAGACCCTCGGAAGACAGGTCAGTTTTACCCTACTAATGACAGGGCGATGCTACGGTAGTCCTGCTCAACTCGAGAGGAATCGCAAATCGCAGACATTTGTTCCACGTGCTAGGACCATAGGAGGGATTACGGCCGAACGCCTCTAAGACGGAATCCCGCCCTAAATCTCAGCACCACTGCGATGGGAGGCTACGATAGGGTTGGGACCTGGGGCTCGTGTCCCAGCCCGACCCAGTCGAGCCGCAGAAAGAGGTCTCTGTCGTCCGCCGATCAAAGGAAGCTTGAAGGCGGGAAGCTGCCCGACATTCAACCCATACGGCGATGAGGTGTGATACTACTAGTAGAAGACTTAGTTCTCGGTCGGGGTGTCGTAAGCAGTAGAGCAGCCACCTCACTGCGAACTGTTGAGACACCAGCCCTTGATCATGAGATATGTCCGCACACCAGGCGAACATCTCCGTGCCATTACCAGGCTTGTCCTCTGGTTAAATGCACTCCTTAGAGAGGAATCGCAGGTCGCTGACATTTGGTCCACGTGCTTGGCTGATAAGCCAATGGTGCGAAGCTACCACCTGAGGGACTACGGCCGAACGCCTCTAAGCCAGAATCCCGCCCTAAATCTCAGCAACGCTGTGATGGGAGGCCACGACATGGTTGGGACCTGAGGCTCGTGTCTCAGCCCGGCCCAGTCGAGCCGCATAAATGCACCTGGCCAAATGCACTCCTGCCTCGCTCTTTACCACTGTTTGCTATCAGCCATCCCAATGGACGCAGAAGAGATGCAGTCCAGCGGACATTGCACCTCTGCCCTATTGTGACAACGTCCCAGGTGGAGGGTAATGCTAGGCGTGCCATCACTGTAGATGAGCCGAGAAAATAAAGGGAGCAAAGAGATACCTCACTTACATGCATATGCTACGTTTCTGGCAGGACGTGACGATCCTGAGACACAGTCACACTGGACTGCCTCTCTTCCGCGATAGTACAAACTAGTACATAGTCCATCATATCATATCATTGCCAAACCCTATAGACACGAGTAGGGAAGACTCGATAGTCCTGCAAGACAACTGCCCTAAGAGAGACAACTCTGACTAAAAACAACTGCTGCCTTGCAGATAGGCTGGGGACAGCCAAAGGCTAAGGAGGGCATCCCTACAGAAACGCCTGTTGAAATCGGATGCACTGAGCCACAGGCGTAACATAATAAAACAGTGCAACGTAAATATCGCTGTAAACAGCGTACGAAGAAGAAGAAGAAGAAGAATGATTGTGAAACATGTGATTGACAACAAATAGGAAGAAGATGAAGAGAAAAAAAGGGGTAGAAAACGACGAAGAGGAGGACAGAATAAAGAAGGAAGAAGAAAGATTAAAGAAGAAAGAAAGAAGGAAGAATAAGAAGAAGAAGATAAGAAGAACAACAGGAAAAGGATGAATAAAGAAGAAAAAGAAGAAGAAGAAACAGAGGAAGATCAGATCAGTTGCAATTTCTACATCAAAGGTCGGAGACAATGGATCTTCATCCCTTTCATTAACGGTGCAATTTGACAGAATGTTATATGCAGTCCATCTACGAGTGGATTTCCTCGACAACCGCCCCACCCCAAACCATCTCCCCCCTTTCACTCACTCTCTCTCAGTCTCTCACACTCACTCTCTCTCTCTCTCTCACCCACTCTCTCTCTCTCTCTCACTCACACTCTCTCTCTCACTCACACTATCTCTCTCACTCACACTATCTCTCTCACACACTCACACTCTCTCACTCACTAACACTCTCTCACACACTCACACTCTCTCACACTCTCTCACTCACTCACACTCTCTCACACTCACACTCACTCACACACTCTCACTCACTCCCACTATCTCTCTCACACACTCACACTCTCTCACTCACTCACACTCTCTCACACTCACACTCTCTCACTCACTCACACTCTCTCACACACTCACACTCTCTCACACTCACACTCTCTCACACTCACACTCTCTCACTCACTCACACTCTCTCACACTCTCTCACACTCACACTCTCTCACACTCACTCTCTCTCACACTCACACTCTCTCACACTCACACTCTCTCACACTCACCCACTCTCTCACACTCACCCACTCTCTCACACTCACCCACTCTCTCACACTCACCCACTCTCTCACACTCACCCACTCTCTCACACCCACCCAACCCGCCTCCCTCCCTCCCGCCCGCCCGCCCACCCGCATGCACGCACGCACGCACGCACGCACATACACACACACACACACACACACACATACACACACGCGCGCTCGCGTGCGCGAGCCGAGCAACTGATTGTATTCCACTGGCCTGTTTGCCTGCTTCCTTTCCCGTCTTGTACTGTTGCTATCAAGGTGTTATGTCTCATTATATGACAGGCAAGCTAAGCGAAATCATTCATCTATTTGCAGTTCACTCTTGCTGCCAGACCACCAAAGTAAACGTCGTAGGTTTAAACACCAGCAGGTAAAAGTGCCTTGGGCATTTCCAAGAACGGTGTAGCACACAATTATAAAATCTACAATGAAGCAGGTTTACGGTTTTTTAAACATTCCATCGACGAAATGGTGACCTTGTTTAAGATGTGTCTACATGAATGTGTTTGTGTGTCTGCTTGTTTTAGTAATCGAAAGGTTATTTGGAATAAGGTATGTCTCTTGAGTATAAGATATGCTTTTTGAATATACGGTATGTCTCTTGAGTATAAGGTATGTCTCTTGAGTATAAGGTATGTCTCTTGAGTATAAGGTATGTCTCTTGAGTATAAGGTATATCTCTTGAGTATATGGTATGCTTCTTGAGTATAAGGTATGTCTCTGGAATATAAGGTACGCTTCTTTAGTATAAGGTATGCTTCTCGAGTATAAGGTATGTTTCTGGGATATAATATATATTTCTGGCGTAATCAAAGTGTCATTTCGAACGATACACATTTATTGAGTATTTAAAAGGTGATGTGGAACTAGATGTATTTTATCAGTAATCAAAAGGTGATCTGGAACCATGTGTATTTGTTGAAGACGCAGTGAACGAGATGACAGCAGTCGGTGATTCAAAACTGACTGCTTGTATAGGGTCATCGAGCTACTCTGCCTTCAGGTGGCGACTCTGGAAACAGCTCTGAAATAATATGGATCAACGAATGAAGTCCAACCCAGTCCCAAAATTAAGCCCCTCTCAAGATATATGTGTTGTGAAGAAAGGAACAGATATCGGAACCTCGCTGTAAACAACGACAAACGAAACAAAATATCTTTATCAGGTTGAACTTTGACGATGAGGAAGAAGTTTAGTAATCAAAAGATGATTTGGTATTAATGATATACCCATAGATGTTGTGATAGACAGTCCGGAATAAGACAATTAGACACGTGTTAGAAGATTCGTCCAACCTAGACACACCCAGAGATTCGTCTCACCTAGACACACCCAGAGATTCGTCCAACCTAGACACACCCAGGTATTCGTCCAACCTAGACACACCCAGAGATTCGTCCAACCTAGACACACCCAGGTATTCGTCCAGCCTAGACACACCCAGAGATTGATTTGACCAACCTAGACATACTCAGAGATTCGTCCAACGTAGACACACCCAGAGATTCGTCCAACCTAGACACACCCAGGTATTCGTCCAACCTAGACACACCCAGAGATTGATTTGACCAACCTAGACATACTCAGAGATTCGTCAAACGTAGACACACCCAGATATTCGTCCAACGTAGACACACCCAGAGATTCGTCCAACCTAGACATACCCAGAGATTCGTCCAACCTAGACACACCCAGAGATTCGTTTAACCTAGACACACCGAGAGATTCGTCCAACCTAGATACACCCAGAGATTGATTTGACCAACCTAGACATACTCAGAGATTCGTCCAACCTAGACACACCCAGAGATTCGTCCAACCTAGACACACCCAGAGATTCGTCCAACCTAGACACACCCAGAGATTCGTCCAACCTAGACAAACCCAGAGATTGATTTGACCAACCTAGACATACTCAGAGATTCGTCCAACCTAGACACACCCAGAGATTCGTCCAACCTAGACACACCCAGAGATTCGTCCAACCTAGACACACCCAGAGATTCGTCCAACATAGACACACCCAGAGATTCGTCCAACCTAGACACCCAGAGATTCGTCCAACCTAGACACCCACAAAAAGGTGCATACGTCAATTGGCGATCCAAAATCCATTTCATCACAATGCAGCATTCTTGAAATAAGGACGCTGACAGACCGTCACGAAAAGGTTGATATCCGCCTTAACCTGAGAAGGTCGTAACCTATGAAATGGCGAAAAGATTGACCAGGTGTATATATAGAGCAACAGATGAGAAACACAGTATCCCTGCCAACAATCGAACGACACAATATCACTAGCTGAACAGAACGGATCTGGTGGTAATCCTTAGACCCCACAACAGATTCAGACACCATCTATTGAAAAGAAATATAGGACATACCGTCCAATGTGTCCGTGGCTCTGCTGTACGACTACTGAAAAGTGTCCTTCTTACGAGGACCACAAAAACATGTATGTCCGTCACCGGTATCTTTGCTGGACAAACACGGTGATATTTATTACCTCAGGTTGAACGCTGCTATCTTTAGATATTTTAAGACTGGCCGCTGAAAATGCAAGCAGAAAATTTAAAAGAAGAACAAGAAAAAGAAAAAGAAGAAGAAGAAGAAGAAGAAGAAGAAGAAGAAGAAAGAATTAAAAGAAGAAGACTCGATTGTCTATCACTTTCGTTTCATTTCTTCTGTCTGGTGTGTTTTCGAGCGCTTAAAATATATTTCGTTTACGATTGTTCACGGAACTATGCTTATTTATTTGACGCTGATAATCATTGAAGTTATCTACTGTTTTCGTCTGTCTTGTTCTGTTTGTTAAGTTCTTGATTTAAGCAAATTCTAACCGTAACGTATGCAGCGTCTGCTCTTAAATTAATGGATGTGTTTTGTTTTAATTGTTTTTATTTCAGTTAGTTTCAGGTAGAGAATACGTCTTCTAAGAATACACGTCGTATCCTGCTTCCTGTAGAGCATACGTCTTCAAAGAATACACGTCATGTCCTAACACATTTCGTCTATTTAATTCATCAACAACTGTTAGCTCGTATTAGAACAGGTTTCAACAAATGCACGGCAAGTCTTCAACAAATAGACGTCGAGTCTTCAACAAATACACGCCAAATCTTGAACAAATAAACACCAAGTCTTTACCAAATAGACGTCAAGTTTTTGTCAAATATAGGCCAAGTCTTCACCGAATACACGTCGTCTTCAACAGATGCACGTCAAGTCTTCAACAAATACACGTCAAGTTTTCAACAATGTACGCCAAGCCTTCAACAAAAACAGGCCAAGTCTCCAAGTGCTGGGCCATCGGTCAAAGTTTTGTCAACGTCTTTACTCTCTATTTGATGTCTGTCTCGAGCTCTCTCACCAACTTGAGTTTTGGTCGGCCTCTTCTCTTCCTATAAGGGTATTCCAGAACAGATACTGTTCTGTAATACTGTGAACTGTGTTTCTTATCCAACGCTTGCGCATTTTTCGTCATGTTTCGCTTTTTAAGTAACCTGTCGGCATTTGTTGGAGTTTTTTTTTTGGCCTAAAACTTGTCTTACACTTCAGACCCGTACCTATGAGGTAACTTCAAACTGCATTTGTTTCACGGTCCAGTTCTCTCAACCACTGCCATCTCACCTGTGAAGAATGCAACCGTTCAGATACCATCTACGCTAACCGACAAACACAAAGTAAACAGTGATTCCCAGAAACCAGATTAAGATTTTGGATAAGTAATCACTTTCACTAATTATGTCGCAAATATGAAAGCAAAGCATCTATAAATAACACCATTTTCTAAAGCTAGATTACAATCTGCGAACTTTCAATTCTTAAGCTCTGAAACTGCGATCAACTTGAACGCAACTCATTTGCTTTAGTATGAAAAGAGTTTATATAACGAGAGCTGATCCCTTTTAAAGTAAATTCCAAGCATTTTCAATCATTTGCCATTTCGATCCAATGTGAACAATATGTGTCAATTCCAGCTGGTCCATTTACAGACAGACGGTATCTAACCTTATGTATTGGTTTATTATAATGACATATTACATGATGACGTCGCTAACCATAACCACGTCTTTTAGTCGACTTTTACGACATGCTATCAAGGTGATAGTGGGCAAATTACTTTCATCATGGCTACCATCTGTGTGATAGGCCATAGGTGATAGGTTACAGGTGATGAGTAGTTGATCCTCATTGACAGAATGTGATGAGAGTATGAAGGGTCACTACGTAATACTATCATCGCTTGGTTTGTCCTTTGAGGTGATAATCATCTCCTTCTTCTGCATTCGTTTTAAAACTCCCGCTACCAAGCTCTGAGCAGGACTTTGCAAGTAGCAGGATGTAGTCGGTAGAACAGAATGCGTTGTGTCGCTAGTTTACAGCTTGACTGAAACATTTGCCCCGTTTCGGTGTGACACATCCGTCTTAGGAAGCAGACATTTATTGATTACCGGATTAGTCTTCCCTCTCCGATACCTTCTCCTTAGCCAGCGTACTCTGTATTCAGGATAAACGCGTGGAGGTGTAAATGGGTCTTGGCAACTATGGTTCGCTGGATCTAACGCTATCATTTAGCTGGGGGTCGCTGACTGCTGGAGCTGATGCGCTGCTCAGATGTGGGTCGCCGACCGCTGAAGCTCATGCGCTGCTCAGCTGTGGGTCGCTGAACGCTGAAATTCATGCGCTGCTCAGATGTGGGTCGCTGACCGCTGAAGCTCATGCGCTGCTCAGCTGTGGGTCGCTGAGGCTGCAGCTCATGCGATGCTCAGCTGTGGGTCGCTGACCGCTGGAGCTCATGCGCTGCTCGGATATGGGTCGCTGACCGCTGCAGCTCTTGCACTGCTCAGCATCTTGATTCCGAGGTGAAAATCAAATCTCCTACCAACGACTTGTTATCATCTAAATGAATTACCATTTAGATAGTTATTGCGACTGGTCGAGCTGTTTCAATGTCGATGTTCTTACCAACAGGACATGCGCTCAAAACTTTGGAAATGCAAAAGTATTTTCCTAAAAGGTGAAATAAAAACCTACAATGTACATTTCGTGGAGACTGAGGTGGATATCTGCATCTTCACTTTACGCTCAGATGGAATTCAGCAGATTCACTTTACGCTTGGATGAAATTCTGCATATTCCCATTATGCTTAAGTTAAAGTCTGCAAATTCACTTTCCGTTAAGACATATGCCTGCAGATTCACTTTGTGCTGAGGTATATGCGTGTAAAAACTTTTTGCTGAAGTGGATGTCCGCAAATTCCCTTCTCGCTGAAGTAGATATTTGCAGATGCATCTATCCGCTAAAAGAGCGACTGTGATGTGAGCCACTTTCTGCAAAGGATGTTCTACTGGATGTGTTCTACTGGATGTGTTCTACTGTGTTGATTGTCTTTTTGAAAATATTCACTGCATGACCAGTGTTCATAATTACAGAATGACATCTTCCATAAATATCAATGTTTCCCTTCAACTTAGCAGTATTACTACACTTTGGACTACATTGTTTGTTCAGAGGTAGTGAGTGCTTTTGGTAGAATGCGCTCGATGGTCTGGGCACGTCGTGGCATCAGCGTCAAGACCAAACTCAAAGTCTACCGTGCAACCATCATTCCAACCCTACTATACGCTTGCGAAAGCTGGACTGTATACTCTGGACATGCAAGGAGGTTAAACAACTTCCACACAGGTTGCCTGAGGCGAATATTCCACATCCGATGGCAAGATCGTGTCACTGACATCGAGGTTCTCTTGAGGGCTAACATGCCCAGCATCCATGCACTGCTAGAAAAAGCACGACTAGGATGGGCCGGACACCTCGTCCGTATGTCAGACGAGCGGCTCCCAAAGTAGCTTCTCTACGGCGAGCTGAGAGAGGGATGGCGCGAGAGAGGGCGCCCAAAAACACGTTTTAAAGATGGTCTGAAGGACTCACTAAAAAGTTGTCAGATAGACATCGACACCTGGGAATGTCTTGCGTAAAACAGATCTGACTGGAGAAGCGCAGTCAAATCGGGTGTAGCTGCCGGTGAAGATGATCGTGTTGTGAAAGCCCAGAACAGACGCGAGACGCAAAAATCCCGAGCAGCGGTAACACCATCCCCTTCTACAAACCTCGTGTGCCCGATATGTAGCAGATGTTTTCGTGCTCGCATTGGCCTGTTCAGCCACTTGCGCACCCACACCCAACAGGGAAATCTGTGACAAGGATGATGTCGGCGGTCCTCATCGACAACGATGGACAGCTATTATTATTAGTGAGTGCTTTTAATGAAATTGTGTTCATGTGTTCTTCACACAATGAGGTACATCACTATTCGTCCATTCTTTCCTAAATGGCTCTTTATAAGTAATAAAATAATAATAATAACATGTTTAAGCGTTGTGATTTAATTTAAAATGCTCACTTCAAAAATGTGTAAATCACGGTACCTCTTGTTAACAGCTGACCTTCAACGAAGGATACAGGCCTTGGATTTGAGATGTTTCCGAAAACTTTTAAACATCACGTACAAATATCGAGATACAAATGAGTAAATACGAGATATAATTACAACAGCAATAGTGCCTTTCGAAGACCTCTTGTCAACTGTCGAAAGAAGGAAACTCGCTTGGTACGGTCACATATCGAGATCAAATGGTCTTGCAAATACAACCCTCCACGGAAAGGTGAATGGCAGACGACGACGAGGCCGGCTCAAAAAGAGATGGGAGGACAACATAAAAGAATGGACCAGTCTCCGACCAGAAGAGTCACAGGCAGCGGCATCTGACAGAGGTGGGGGGGGGGGGGGCTTGGGGTTGTGAGAATGTCTTCATGTGTGCCCCAACGATCTCACCGGTTACGGGATGACCTGATCTGACCTGACCTGACCAGACCATGTTAGGAGAGAAAGAAAACTAAAAAGATAAACAGCAGCAGCACCTATGATTATAATATCAGTTTAACTCAGAAAGTACAGCGAAACTGGAGGCTAGACTATTTTAACACTAATTATGTTTCACTTGAAAACCGCCGACGGACGGCAAGTGATAAGCAGAGACATATTTGTACCGCAACTACCGCATTGTTGCCAGCTAAACTGCACATGGTAGCTTGTTATATTTAACTGATATCATCACGCTGGTCAAGAAAAGATGCAAAACATGTAAACATATATTTGTGTAAAATAAGGTATACAATCTGAAGGTAACTATATATTTAAAGAAAGTTCCCTAAAAAGTGCTACAAAAAATAATCAATATTGTAAGCTTTCAATAATCGTATTATATTTTGCCCGCTAAACTTAAGAAAGAATCTATCAGACCCGGTTGATAAAAAGTTATTTTGGCAACACTAAATCCATCTCTGTATTTGTTGTCTGCTGCACTCTGCATCATGTGCCTGTGATCTGTAATTACAAATGTCTTTCTAACAGGAAATATGCGACGGAGACATTTGTTGGTGACGGATTTGACTTTCTGTAATATTATTTTCGTCCATGCTTCGTGTGCCTTCTCGATTCCAACGTATCTTTGTTTATATATATTAAACAATATACAAATTACGAAGATGGGATAAAGATGCACAGCAGCGCATGAGCTACAGTGGTCAGGGACCCATAGCTGACTGCTAGCGTCAGGGCCAGCGAACCGGAGCTGCCAAGACCCTTATACACCTCCACGAAGTGATCCTGGATAACAGGCTGCAACAGGGCAGACTGGCTAAGGAGAAGGGATCGAAGAGGGAATGCTAACCCGTTAATACAAAAAATGCTTGCTGAAGTCGGATGTGTTGGGCCGAAAGGTGTAAAAATCGCAGTCAAGCTGTAAACTACGACACAACACATTCCGTTCTCTGGACTACATTCTGCTACTTAAGTCCTTTCAGAGTTTGGTAGCGGGAAATTGAGAACGAACGAAGCCAAGCCAAGCCATATCAAGAGACAACGGTCTAGAGAGAACAGTGAGAAGGTATAGTGTCAGGCAAAATAGGCAGGGGTAGACCGAGAAGTCGATGACATCAAAATATACAATAATGCCTGGGTATGACTGGTGGAGGCTGGAGATTTGGCAGGCCAAAGAGTTTCTTTCAGACAGGCTGTGATTGGAGCAACATTCTATAAAGGACATGCTACATGATAATGACATATATATATATATATATATATAAAAATACATACATTCATACATATATATGTACATACATACATACATACATAATAACTTCTAAGAACATCTTAATGTTCTTGATAATGCCTGCAATAGATATGATTTTAGAACTAGAACAAGAGAGATTGAGAACATGAAAATCAGAAGAGTTGAGAAAACATTTAATATTCAGGTAAAAAGCCCAGATCTTAAACAGGTCAGAGAATTCAAATACTTAGGCAGCGTGTTAATACAAGATGGATGGCTGGATAGAGAAATGGAATTAAGAACACATAAAGTAATGCGGTTTCCCATCAGCTCTCACCATACTTATTATAACACAAAACACATTCCAATGAAGAAAAAGAGACAGCTGATAAATAGTGTTTTAATATCAGCATTCTACTACCAGTGTCAGACATGGACTCTCACCAAGGCACTGGAAATAAAAACCATGTTATGCGAAATGAGGTGTTTGAGAAAGGATGTCGGAGTCATATGCTGGACAGAGTAGGACACGAAGTAATCAGACAGAAAGTGGCTGCAACACCAGGCATGAAATACATGGACAGGCTCAGAATAAAATTATTTGGACACTTGACAAGAATGTCATCAATGTTACCAGCTTCGTGCATCTACAATCCGAGACATCAGGGTTGCAGAGCAAGAGGCAGACCACCAAATAGATGGATAGATTGTGTCAATGAGACACTGAAGAAAAACGGAATGAAAACAACATAGGTGAAAAAGTTGTTATACGGCAGAAAACGACATCTTCCCATGCCATATAACGACACAACTTCATAGAAGCTGATGATTATGATATACATATATATGTTATCTTTCTGTACACTTTTTTGTTAGAAGTCGTCCGGGTGTCTCCTTTTTGTTCGTGTGCAATCGGTGTCAAGTTAATATTTCCGTATAATCCGTGTTTTGGTAGTCCTTGAACATAACAAATTCACCTTCCTCTATGACACTGTTGTCCGTTGTTATGTGTGTTGGTTGACTGACAGGTCTGGGGATAGTCTTACCATATGACCCAAACAAGTAATGGTCCTTCTGTCTATCCATATGACATTGTTCTTATTTTCTAGTACATTTTCTCGAGTGGTCTGCCTATGTGCTTGTGTATGACAATGACAAGAAGAGTACCACTTCCCCACAGAGTGAATGTCGCAAACGGCGACTAACTGTGTGAGATGACCGTCCATGCTTATGTAGTTTGTTAAGAGCAGCATAGAGCGCCTAACAAGCTGGGGGTATACTTTGCTCTAGTGTTTGAGTTTATTATTGTGAACTCGCACATCGGCTAAACACCCTCCACGGCATATGTCTCAACGCAGCCGCGTAATAAGCTGCTCGAGCCTAGACCGCTAAGTAGGAAATCCTTCTCCCGGCTACAACCAGTTCACGCCAGAACTTAGACCTGCCTAGAGGTATTAGCCCCCGTATGAGTTCAAATCGACTAAAACTAAGCTATTGAATCTCTCAAATATTAATTTACTTTCATGTCCAACAAATATGGAAATAGGTGGAACATATTAACCCGTATTATTTTCGCGCCTGTTACAGATCCATATCATATATTGCCTCAATCTTCTGCTTTTGGATAACACGTGTTGTAATATATACTTGGTAGTGAATGTGAAGACGTGCGGAATACGGCTGACCGTTTACACAAGTATGTTATAATTCAGACACTGAAAGGCAGCTTTTTACACACACTCGCACACATGCAATGGGCATGCGCAAACACGCCTTCAAAACCTGAAATTAAGCCTGGCGTAGGTGATCATGAATCACCACAACTTTCTGTCCCTAGTTTGGTTGTCTGACCGTGGGATCGGTTAAACATTAACAGCAGCTTTATCAAAACAGAATAATCTTTGCTAGCTTAAACAACGTTTAGCTGTTCTTTAGTACTACACTACACGTAAACAAAGCTAAGAGCGTTCAAGAGTTCGCTACTTGATGTGTACCTAAATGGAACAGAGTATTTGAGACTAACAGAAGAAAGAAATGTCACAATTGGCATCTTTTCACTCAATCTAAGAAACACTCAGCCAGTTTTCTGGACGAACACCGTAACCTACAGAGAACTATCCTACTAGAAGAGTGCCTCTGAGAACTGGTGGATTGGAGGGTTCCTCTGAGAACTGGTGGATTGGAGGGTTCCTCTGAGAACTGGTGGATTGGAGGGAGCCTCTGAGAACTGTTGGATTGAAAAGAGCCTCTGAGAACTGCTGAATTGAAGGGAGCCTCTGAAAACTGCTGGATTGAAGGGTTCCTCTGAGAACTGCTGGATTGGAGGGAGCCTCTGAGAACTACTGGATTGGAGGGAGCCTCTGAGAACTGCTGGATTGAAGAGTTCCTCTGAGAACTGTTGGATTGAAGGGAGCCTCTGAGAATTGCTGGATTGAAGGGAGCCTCTGAGAACTGTTGGATTGAAGAGAGCCTCTGAGAACTGTTGGATTGAAGGGAGGCTCTGAGAACTGTTGGATTGAAGGGAGGCTCTGAGAACTGTTGGATTGAAGGGAGGCTCTGAGAACTGCTGGATTGAAGGGTTCCTCTGAGAACTGCTGGATTGAAAGGAGTCTCTGAGAACTGTTGGATTGAAGGGTTCCTCTGAGAACTGTTGGATTGAAGGGAACCTCTGAGAACTGCTGGATTGAAGGGAGACTCTGAGATCTGCTGGATTGGAGGGAGCCTCTGAGAACTGTTGGATTGAAGGGAACCTCTGAGAACTGTTGGATTGAAGGGTTCCTCTGAGAACTGCTTGATTGAAGGAGCCCTAGAACTGTTGGCTAGAAGGGAGCCTATGAGAACTGCTTGATTGAAGGAGCCCTAGAACTGTTGGCTAGAAGAGAGCTTCTGAGAACTGCTGGAATGAACGGAGCCTCTGAGAACTGCTGGATTGAAAGGAGCCTATGAGAACTGCTGGCCAGGAGCAACCGAGAACTGATGGCTAGGAGCAACCGAGAACTGATGGCTATGAGCAACAAAGAACTGCTGACTCAGAGCAACAAAGAACTGCTGACTCAGAGCAACAAAGAACTGATGGCTATAAGCAAAAAAAGAACTGCTGTCTAGAAGCAAAAAAGAACTACTGGCTAGGAGCAACCGATAACTGCTGGCTAGTAGTAACCGAGAACTGCTGGTTATGAGCAACCGAGAACTACTGGCTAGGAGCAGCCGAGACCATAACAACATGTAAGCACTAGAATTTTATCTGTGTATCGTAGATTCATCGATTGCTGTGTCTCCATCCAACAGGCCGTCGCTAGGCAACTTCAAAATCTCACTTCCAATGCCCCCACTACGGAAGTCTCTAAGACCAAGATGTCAGTTTTTTTTTTCATTTGCGCAAACTTCAGTATGAACAGGACAGCTTTTATATCCGCTGCCCACTATGTCAGATGCACCTCTTGTGTACATTCCCGTGATTTTGAAACAGACGATTACAGCACTGAATAGTAAAGGTTTCAAATAGCCACCTCACAAATTACTGCCTTGTTCTCAATTATCATATTCTAGTTTGTTGTCATGTATGGTTGGTTATTGATCCAGCGGCTTATGGGCTCATGTCCATTGGCCCAATGCCATATAGTGGTATTTGCAAGTATTTGTAAGCTGTTGTTTAGTTCTATACAAAATGTTCCATTTGTCTGGCCTCGGATGAAGAAGCTTATTCCTAACACCGTCAAACGCCAGACATTCAAAAACGATGGTGTTCAACAGTTTCATAGGGATATATGCACAGCCGTGACTCTGGAGTATGTTCTGGTTGGATTCTGTTCAAGTGGCTGTTAAGTTGTATGTGTTGAGTGCGAAGTCGGAACATGGTGCTTTGGCCTCCCCTTTTCAGGAGGTCGACGTTGTCTTTGAGTTTTGGGATGGCCATATGTTGGTAGATTTTTCTCCCAGTATTTCCCATTTCCCATCTATTCAGCCAGTCTTCTCTGTTCGCAGTTTTCAGTAATTGTTTGGCTGTCTGTAGGGTTGTTGGTGTGTATTAGTATTCTTGACTCAGTCCCTTCTTAGCCAGTCTGTCTGCGTTGTCGTTGCCAGATGTATTTGAGTGAGCAGCGATCCATTGTATTCGGACTTCATGGGATACGAGAAGTATGTTGACATCTAGGAATATTTGGGTAAGTTCGGGCCTACAGTGACCACCATCGTCCAGAGCTTGAAGGGCAGATAATGAGTCTGTAAAGATTACGATGCTTTTGGGCTTTTGATGGACAAGCATCAAATACAGTCCTCAAGTGGTACAGAGTTACTTCCAATGCTGTTTTTTCTGCCTCCTAATTTGAACATCTCTCTCCACGGGCATCAAACAGCTCATCATATATTATGTCCGGGTACTCTATGTACACGCCATACTCGGCTTTAATGGTGGCCTTAAAAGCAGATACATCAGTATAGACATGTATCCATTCTTCTGTGTAGGCTTCAAACGTTCTCTGTGATGGTCTCATAAGGCTGACTGGGTCAGTACTTCTTGTTGTATTATCTGTCAGTTTTGTTTTAATTTTCGGTAAATTTTAAACATGTATGTTATTCGCAAATTTCCTGTTGCTCTCTGTGTTTCTTGTATTGTGTCTGAGACGCGCTATCTGTCTTTAATCTTACTGACGTGGTGGGGGGACTGACTTGTGTTTTATTCTCTGTTTGTTGCCATTTTTCTACAACGCTTCTATTGGGGTGGTCTTTGGTCATCCTTTTATTCCTCTCATAATCTTCCATAGCGGCCACATCTCTTCACATCTCATGGGGTTCCACATTCACATGAATTTCACATGCAGGAGTGGGTGTTGACCTCATTGCTCCACTAATAAGGCGCAGGGCATTGTTCTGCACTCTGTCCAGGGACTCTACATTAGTATGTCAGCATGTTGTCAGAAATGCATTTCTGTATTCCAAAGCAGAGCGTACATATCCAAGATTCAAGCCTCTCAGAGTGTCCTTGTCTGATCCCCATGCTGTACCAGAGAGCCTCTTCAATAGCTGTAGCCGCCTCAACGCTTTATTTTTAACATTTTGGACATATTTCTTGAGGATGAGCTATCGATCGAGAGTGACTCCAAGATATATAGGCTCTTACTCTCTGGGCAATTTCTGTTTGCCGAACCTCAGACTGATATTTTTCGTGGCTACTTTGTGGCTCTTGGTAAAGATAGTGTAAACAGTCTTTTCACAGTTTATCTTCAGTTTTATAATTTGGCAACACTCATGCAGTCTTCTAATATCTCCGTTTAGTCTTTGTGCTGCACTTTCTACATCTTCATGGTTCTGCCATATTGTCATATCATCAGCATACATAGATTTTCTAGTGTTGATGTGCTTGGCCAGGTCATTGATATACATGAGAAAAAGAGTGCAGCTCAAATCAGAGCCTTGTGGTAAGCCTTCCTATAAGACTTCTTTAGACGAGACTGCATTGTTCATCTTTGTCTGGATTGTTCGGTCAATAAGGAAATATTTTCTCCAGTTGTACAGCTTTCCGCTGAAACCCACGTCAGTCATCTTCATCAAGAGACTTTTTCTCCATAATCGAGCATAGGCCCGTTGTAAGTCTAAGAAGATTGCTACTGCATGTTTCTTATTTTGGAACCCATCGTGAATTTGCTGTGTTAACCTGAAAAGCTGGTCTTCTGTGTAACTACTTTTTCTAAGCCTGCCTGTTCATGGTAAAGGATTTCTGAACTCTCAAGGAACCAGGCGTGCATTTACCATTCTTTCTGCTAATTGTCCAAGGCATTATGTTAATGAGATGGGACGGTAGCTTTATGGTTCATCTGGAGGTTTGTTGGCTTTCAGGATGGGGATAACATGTGTATTCTTCCAGTCTCTGGGCAGTTGTCCATTTCTCCAAGTCATGTTAATTAACTTGACAACTGTTTCCCCAATGTGTGGTCCATTTCTCTAAGTCATGTTGATTAACGTGAGGACTGTTTCCCCAATGTGTGGTCCATTTCTCCAAGTCATGTTGATTAACGTGAGGACTGTTTCCCCAATGTGTGGTCCATTTCTCCAAGTCATGTTGATTAACGTGAGGACTGTTTCCCCAATGTGTGGTCCATTTCTCCAAGTCATGTTGATTAACGTGAGGACTGTTTCCCCAATGTGTGGTCCAGTTCTCCAAGTCATGTTGATTAACGTGAGGACTGTTTCCCCAATGTGCCCAGGTGAGTTATCATTTCATTGTGGATAATGTCTGAAAGCAGACCTTCTATAAGTTAATTTCTTCAGAACTTGTTGAAATTCTTGCATACTAAAAGGCATCTTCAAATATGGAGGCATTAGCGGTTGGGGCTTTCTCTTGACGTTTTAAGTGTTCTAGACCTTCTTTATTCAGCTCAGAAAACGTTCCTGCTCTGTTTACAGAGGCAAAAGTACCGGTTGATGTGTTGTTGTCATGTATACACCGCGTTGTCTCTCACTCCTAGCAGAGAAATCCCAACCGGTTTTCGCACCTAGTAGATCCATGTATGACAGCAACAACATCCTGAGCGTTATCACTGAATAGTTGTTTGGACTTCAATATCGGCTTGCACATCGCACCAGAGCCTGCATCTCTCCCCAAGATGGTGACGACTCGGTAGTAGTCTGTCATGTTATCTTCAGTGTGAACGGTACTAGTCTGTCATGTTATCTTCAGTGTGAACGGTACTAGTCTGTCATGTTATCTTCAGTGTGAACGGTACTAGTCTGTCATGTTATCTTCAGTGTGAACGGTACTAGTCTGTCATGTTATCTTCAGTGTGAACGGTACTAGTCTGTCATGTTATCTTCAGTGTGAACGGTACTAGTCTGCCATGTTATCTTCAGTGTGAACGGTACTAGTCTGTCATGTTATCTTCAGTGTGAACGGTTGTAATATGTCATGTTATCTTCAGTGTGAACGGTTGTAATCTGTCATGTTATCTTCAGTGTGAACAGTACTAGTCTGTTATGTTATCTTCAGTGTGAACGGTTGTAATCTGTCATGTTATCTTCAGTGTGAACGGTTGTAATCTGTCATGTTATCTTCACTGTGTATCTGTTCTTCCCTTTCACTTTAGTTACTTGCCGTCTGTTTCGGGGCCCGCTATTTAAAAGTGATATTTTAAAAATAAAATTATGAACTAATAAAATACTCTCATTTCCTTATACATTAAGCGGATGTTAGGTAACAGTGCTCGGTTAGATAGACACCGTGTTCGTGACGCCGTGACTGACTCAAAATGGTATAATTGCCAGAAATTTTCTAACCAAACCACGCAAGTGCATCCGTACACACAAAAATATTCTGAGATGTCCGAATAACTAAATCTTCGTTCAAGAATTTATTCTGCCTGCACGAATTGCTACATTTGCGGACAAGAAATTATTCTGCCACGCACGAATGGCTAAATCCGCGCACTAATGCCTAAGGCAATAATTATTCCACACTTTTAATGAAAAAATTGTGTATTATTATGAGTGGTACAAAAGGAAGTGTGTGTTCAATCAATCGGCTCATTTCTGGCAAAAATATTGTTGAATTTAACTAACACGTTTTCATGATACCAGGAAAAAGAAGAAAGTAATACCAAAGAACGCATATCGAAAAGTAGAAGGCAGTTGGAATCTCAATGAAAGAGGAAGAATAGTGGTCTCAAATACGAATAATTGACGAGCGATACAACTATGCTCCGCTGGGAACCACACCGATTACGCCATAAATCTCTATTTATAAGATTTATATCTAATTATCGTAGGCGTCCTGAAGTCCCCTGATCTCATTTCCACCCAACCGCTTGTTAAAAGCTGCTCACTGGTAGGGCTAACAAAAAAGCAACCATATCTTAGATCTTACAAAATATATAATACGGACCAGTCGAACAGTCTAGTGAATTCGTTCAATCACTTTTACACTGTGGAAAGCCCAATGGACGCTATGTTAAATCCGGGGACAAATCACAAGGTTCATAATTTGGTGCAATTTTTTTATTTTTTCATTACAAAAACTGTTAGAGAAACCGGTGACAGACAACGAAGTCTATATAGGAAAAACAGATTAAGACTAAGATTTGTCTGCCAATGTCGAAGTAGAAAATAAATTATTGTGATATCCTCTTGCTGTGTTCTCTATTTCTTTCGATCTATTGGGTTACATATAATAAGGTCTCCCCTCGCCCATACAGTCGTACACGGTTTTTGTTCTTTGAAGTGAGTAAATGAAAAGACCAGCTCTGAGCTGAGTACATACACACTACCAGACACACAGAGAAAGAATAAGCCAAAGTCAACTACAGGGAAATTCTTGCTTGTTTGATTAATTAATGCTGCTTTAGAAATTGATCAATTTACTTGGAGACTTATTGAAAAATTAATGGTTTCTGAGTCCTCTTGACTGATTCTGTTAGCGTACCGTTAAGTTGGCGCCATCTCATTTTCAGGCAAGTATTTGGTTTTTGGAGTGTAAAAGAGAAGTATGTTTGCACTATTTAAACCACTTACACTTCCTATTGGAGTGTCTTATTACAAATAGATTGAGCATGAAGACATTATCAATACGCCATTTGCTAACGGACAAATATGATCAATGGTATGTTCTTCTGTTCTGTTAAGAAACCATGTTGCTGCACCCTAGACATATATGTGGGTGCTCTGTTCCTCGCAGCTAATGGCGAAGACTGTTGATAGTGACGGCTTCCGTAACTCTCAGATCGTATAAACTCCTGCTCTGCCATTCCATGAGTTCTTCGAAGCTGGACCTGCGTCTGATTTAAAAACGTTTCAGTCTGTAGTTTGACGGTTCATCGATTGTAGTGTGTTCATCTATTATGCGATTGCTGATCCGTTTTCAAAAGTCACCCTCATTCAGATTCAATGTCTCCATTATGCGTGCATAAGAAGCCAGAGTTCAGCTCTTCCATTTGCCCAAACCTCCGTATGATCATGACGTTAGATTCCTATGAGATTCTGAATGTTCGAGGTCTTTGTTTTCTATCGACTCTTGCCATAGCCAAACCGTTTGTACCTTCGGAAGCAAGGTTTGTGTGTCAGACACGATGTATGTTCTTGGTCAGCTATGATTCCCTAACGCTGATGCAAATAGCCAGCTATGATTCGCTTCCAGCTGTCAGCTCATTCACTGCTGCATCTTCGGTCACGGAGTGATTCTACTACAATTATGTCTTTTCCGATTGAACATTATTGACTCTTGAATCACATATTTTGTGTAAAGCTCTGATTTATCAGTTACCCATTGCAAGCGATGATAGCGATAGCGTCAGGATATAGAGAGATAAAGCTCTGACGATGTACATTTCAGTTTAATTAGATTTCAATGAAAACAATTTTCGATATTTTGAATCGCACTCTTTCATTCTGAGCTACTCTGGACCAGTGGCAAGTTTTTGTTACTCGAGAAGACTGAAGATAGCATTTGATGCAGATTTGGTGTTTTCCTCGGGGATTACGTCTGGTCACGCCGCTTAGGTAGGAATGTCATTCATTTCCGAGTGGCTTTAGCCGCACTTTTCGATATTCAACTAACAATGGTTTGTGTTTTAGTGTACAACTTCCATCCTGGACCTCTTAAGTGTTTCGTCTGTACCGGACAGGACTAGACAAACGATCTTACATCCCTTTGCACCAGAGACCCGGCTTACACTTATATGATTTAAATACTGTTTCGTGCATTCGTTCGTTCGCTTCTACTTTTTCGATTTTCACCTGCCAAAGGTTCTTCTATGCGCAACGCGTGTACACTGGAAACCCGAGGTTCTCGTCAGTCTTCAATATCATAAAGTACACCATGTGACCTCCATTGAGACCAGAATTTAGGGGATTCCAACACGTACTGTTTCCTACTTTCGTTCTTTCGTTTTCTGAGAAATGTTCGTAAATGACGGGTGTTGGGTGCAATATCAGTAGTTGAGGTGTCTACCCTAGACGGGTTATACATCGCTCTTATTCACCTTTTATTATACCTTCTCAGTGTGGTAGTGGTCAGATTCTCATCTATGTCTCACATGGCGTCCTACCCAAAACCCGCTTCTGACCAAGAGGGATTATACAAAAAGTTCTAACGTGATAGCAGTGTAGTAGTGACCCTTTCCTCATCTCTTTACCACGTAAACTACTTATATCCTAGAGACTAGATGATATTCTTTGTCGTTTCACAAAACATGATGGCAGTGTAGCAGTGTCCGTTCATCTCTGTTACACATATATAAAGTACTTCTTTACTAGAGAAGCTAGACTGTACTGCTGTTCGCTTGTAATCTTGTGACATGATATCAGCGTTGCACTGGTGCTATCCTCATATTTGCCCCCCACATATAGTCCTCTCAGTCGCTACTCTTATGAAATAAACGTAAGGATTGAAATAATTGAAGCCAAATGCAACAAAAACCAAACTGAAACTAACAATACAGTGGAATAATACTGTAATACTGGTGTTCCTTCGGGCACATTATGTGCTCTATTTCAGGTAGCAAATGTCGTCTAAATTCATCTGTCGTTTGAATTTACGTACCATGCTGGACCAAAGATTTGTTGCAGGCCATCTCTCCATCTCATTGGTGGACGTCCGGTGCGACGATAAAAAGGTGTAGGACCACCATGACGTCACTTTAGGTGTCCACCTATTGCAAAACGTGTACCACGTAGCTTGTCCACCTGTACAACGCCGTATCTACGACGCCACTGACACAGTGTTGCGGACGTGGGCTCACAGTGATAGCGACAGTATTCTACGCTCCATCCCTCGTTGGGTAGCTTGGAGCCGCGTCATGTCACATTTACGTAAGCTCCCCACCTCGCAGCCATATACCATGCCTGGAATGACCAGGCTGTGGAAGGTGTGGTCTCTCGCTTTGTTGTTTTTTTCTTCATCTGTTGAAGTGCTGTCTTGATGCGAGTGAAGCTGAACCACCCTGCAGCTAACCTTCGTGAGATCTCTGTATGCATGTCATCGTAATGGAATAATACATGTAAATATTCAGAGAAAATTAAAATTTATTCAACAATCACGACATTTAGCAGACAGTGCGACATAATGTACCATTTATTACGATTTCGACAATGGGAACAATTGGTTAACAAAACGGGACGGGAGAACATTTGTTTTTATGGAGACACTAGACACATTTGTCATTATTGAGACACTAGACACATTTATCATTATTGAGACACTAGACACGTTTGTCATTATTGAGACACTAGAAAAATTTGTCATTATTGAGACAATAGACACATTTGCTCGTTGTTAACGGCAGTTGGAAAAATATTTACAAATTATAAGAATTGTCACAATTTGTCACCATTACAACAATGGTCAACATTGATCATCATTACAATTGACAACATTTTTCATTATTATGTAACAGTTCCATCTGGAGCATGGGCGTTAAGGGCAGAGGTGATGGGGCCGGCGGCTCTGGGAACAAAGGTTACCTGAATGTATGCCAAGGTCAATCACCATCTCGACACTAAGTCGACAAAGGAAACGAGAGGTTAGGGGAAGAATGTGTCTGGTACAGGTGGGGGTTAGGAGCTAACCACTCTGGCGTTCCGAATTAGTTAGTGGGGGGGGGGGGGGTTGGTGGCAGTCAGAGGTCGTCACGTTCTGCTGCTGCGACATTTAGAGTGACAGTAATGCTGAGTGATTCGTGATAACAGCTAGTTGGAGGTCGATCCAAACTTGGGTGATGGCTAAGTCAGACAACCAACAGAAGACCATTGGACAGCCATGAAGTTGTTTGAACTATATAATACTTGACAAAGATGAACTCAACAGACTGGCCGGGAGAGAGAGAGAGAGAGAGAGAGAGAGAGAGAGAGAGATAATGAATGCCATGGACTAGCTAGAATGCTGACTATCAGAACGATTGAGAGGCTGCTACTAGCTAGCAGTCATGTTAGGAGTTTGTGTGTGATAGAATGTGTTGCATAGTGACTGAACCAGCATACACCTTCGAGTCTTGGCCAGTCGCTCTATAAGTGTGTGTGTGTGTGCTTGACACCCTGTGACTAGAAGAGATCTTAATGTCTGTAATATTGTGCGGGACACCGAATCAACGATGTGTATTCTAAAGTAGGTGTATGCACAGATCGACTGAGTGTGTGACCATAAGTGAATTCGTGATTCCGAGTAGAAGGATGTGATCAAAGTATTTGTGAATGCACAGATCGCCAGATGGTAATTGATCTGAGAGTAAATGTGAATAGGAAGTATTTGTGAATGTACAGATAACCTGCCTGAAGGGATCTGAGTGTGAGTGGGTGTGTAACAGTTCCCACCGGAGCAGAGAGTTTAGGACAGGGGTGATGTGGTTGCTGCTAACAAAGGTACATGAATGCGTGTCAAGGTCACTCACCGTCTCAACAAAGGAGAACAGAGTTGGGGCAAAGAATGTGGACAGATAGGAGCTGACCACTGGCCTTCCGATTTTGGTAGGGGGAGAATGATTGACAGACGGATTGGCAGCGGAGCTTGCTGCGATAGATGAGTGACAGGTGTGCAAAGTATTTCGTTCCATTAAGACTGAATAGAGCCATCCCCTGAGATCCATTAGTCAAGCTCTGACATTGCTTGAGTGTATATAACTCGAGCCAAAGTTTAGCTCCGGCATGATAATGTTGAAACTTGTCCCCTTCTCACATCACTCATTTGACTCTGTCCAACAGTCAGACTCTTGCACAATTTTCATACGCGCCCTCAGGTTGAGGCCCTTCCATTGCACTTTGGTTAGGCTAGATTCTGATGGTGCATAAACCTAGCATAGGTACATACACACACACACATGCATCCAAGCACTGGTTTATGCGTCCTGATATCGTTCAAATGGACTACGGTCTGGGGTGGAATGGGCGGGCCTCCGCCAGTAGAAATTAGTGAGGCAAACATCTAAGCAACAACAACAAAAATTTCCGGAGGCTGGATGGAGAGGAGGCTGGATAGAGAGATGAGAGCGAGAGAGACTGAATTTAGATAGTCTGTTTAGCTTACCGACTTAGACAGAGGAGCGATTGATAGACTGTTGAACGAATGTTAGTGATAGAACAGGATCGCTCAAATAGGTGTGTGAGTTTTGTATTAATAGATAATCTCAACGTGTGATGTAAAGAGGGCACATTGTGAACAAGGTATATCCAGATTGCCCGCCTGAGGGGATTTGTGTGAGGAAGTTTTTGATAAGGTGTGTTAAAGATGCAGTTAAAGAGATGTGTGTGTGTGATGGGGATAAGGCAATAGAACTGGCTTTTAGATAGTTGGGAATTCCATCAAGAGCTAATGCTTAAAATTTCCGCTTTAGTTAATATGTATATTAACATATATATAATAATAGAATACTTAGTTAAGATTATATGTATTGTATTGTGTTTGTAATTTCACTACTCATTTTTCTGGTATGAGTATTATATAATAAATATGCCACCTGCTGTGTGATATGTCATTTACTGAGTATGGTCATGAATGATGTGGATGAGTGTGATAATGTTCTAAATTAGAATAACGGCCAGGGCAAAAGGGGGGCTTTGCTACAGTTGCACAGAACGGCAGAGTACAGAATATTATTGTGAAGACGAGTTTGTTAGAGTGTGTTGAGTGTGCAGATACGGGAAGGGAAGTGTAGCGGCTAGAACTGGGTTGAATGAGCTGGAAGAGTTAACAAAAGCTAATGCTTAAAACTTACAATCTAGTTAATATTTATATTAATATATGTATATATATATATATATATATATATATATATATATATATATATATATAATATATGATTATTTAATATATATCTTCTTCTTCTTCATCGTACGCTGTTTACAGCGATATTTACGTTGCACTGTTTTGATTTGTTAGCCAGTGGCACAGTGCATCCGATTTCAACAGGCGTTTCTGTAGGGTTGCCCTCCTTAGCCTTTGGCTGTCCCCAGCCTAACTGCAAGGCAGCAGTTGTTTTTGGTCAGAGTTGTCTCTCTTAGGAAGTTGTATTGCAGGACTAACGAGTCTTCCCTACTCGTGTCTATAGAGTTTGGCAATTATATGATGGACTATGTACTAGTTTGTACTATCCCGGAAGAGAGGCAGTCCAGTGTGACTTTTTCCCAGGATCGTCACGTCCTGCCAGCAACGTAGCATATGCATATGAGTGAGGTATCTTTTTGCTCGCTTTATTTTCTCGGCTCATCTGCAGTGATGGTACGCCTTGCATTCCCCGCCACCCGGGAGGTTGTCACCATAGGGCAGGAGGTGCAATGTCCGCTGGACTGCATCTCTTCTGCGTCCATTGGAATGACTGATAGTAGACAGAGGCAAAGAGCGAGGATAGAGTGCATTTTACCAGGTGCATTCCTGCGGCTCGACCGGGCCGGGCCAAATCCCAGCCATGTCATAACCTCCCATCACAGCGATGCTGAGATTAAGGGCGGGATTCTGGCTTAGAGGCGTTCGGCCGTAGTCCCTCAGACGGTAGCTTATCAGCCAAGCACGTGGACCAAATGTCAGCGACCTGTGATTCCTCTCGAAAAAGTGCATTTGCCCAGGGGACAAGCCTGGTCATTGCACGGAGATGTTGTTCGCCTGGGGAGCGGACATATCTCATGGTCAAGGGTTGAGTCTCAGCAGTTCGCAGTGAGGTAGCTGATCTACTGCTTAGGGTACCCCGACCGAGAACTAAGTCTTATACAAATGGTTTCATACCTCATCGCCGTATGGGGTGAATATCGAGCAGCTTCCCGCCCGCTTTGATCGGCGGTCGGCAGAGTCCTCATTCTGCGGCTCGACCGGGCGGGGCTGGGGCCCCAGGTCCCCACCATGTCGAGGCCTCCCCTTGCAATCGTGCTGAGCTTTTGCGCGGGATTTTGGCTTAGAGGCGTTCGGCCGTTATCCCTCACATGGTAGCCTCTCTTATCAGCCTGGTACGCGCACCAAATATCTGCGGTTCCTCTCGAGTTGAGCAGGATTTCCGTAGCAACGCCTTGTCATTTGTTGGGTAAAACTGACCTGTCTTCCGATGATCTATTTTCAGCACCCGTTCATTTTTTGGCCAGGACGAATTAATCGAGGGCTTTTGTTTGTCCATGACCAGGTACCTGGAGCCTGCGGTTTCCGCGGTGTTAGGGCGCGGTTTCCGTAGCGGTCCTTCATTAGAAGGTTAGAGAGCTGACCTGTCTTCCGTGGGTCTAATACCAGCACACGTTCACTATTAGACCCCACGAAGGTGCTCTCTTTTTGACAGTCATTTTACAGTATTGGCGTGTTAAGTTAATTTAGGCCTCAGGCTCCACTCCTGATAGTGCTCTTCCGTCAATTCCCTTGTCAGAACACTGGATGCAGACAGACCGAGCCACAGGGGGCATAACCAAAAATTCCGAGGGTCTAGATCCAGCACCAGTTCCATATTAGACCCCAGGAAAGTGGTCTCGGCAAGTCAATCATTTCAGTGTTGGCCGTGTTGAGTCGAATTAAGCCGCAGGCTCCACTCCTGGTGGTGCCCTTCCGTCAATTCCTTTAAGTTTCAGCTTTGCAACCATACTTCCCCCGGAACCCAAACACTTTGGTTTCCTGGAAGCTGCCCGCAGAGTCATCGAAGCAACTCCTGCGGATCGCTAGTCGGCATCGTTTATGGTCAGAACTACGACGGTATCTGATCGTCTTCGCGCCTCTGACTTTCGTTCTTGATTAATGAAAACATTCTTGACAAATGCTTTCGCAGTAGCTCGTCTTGCGGCGATCCAAGAATTTCACCTCTAACGCCGCAATACGAATGCCCCCGTTTGTCCCTGTTAATCATTACCTCCAGAGCCGAAAACCAACAAAATAGAACCGAGGTCCTATTCCATTATTCCATGCACCATTATTCAGGCAGCCGAGGCCTGCTTTGAACACTCTAATTTTTTCAAAGTAAACGCGCCGGCCACCCTGGACGCTCAGCGAAGAGCACCCATGGGAGAGAGCCGGCAGACGGTAGGGCAGGAGACAACGGGCAGTGAACCGGCGAGCCGGACCGCCCGCCTGCGCCTGAGATCCACCCACGAGCTTTTTAACTGCAACAACTTTAATATACGCTATTAGAGCTGGAATTACCGCGGCTGCTGGCACCAGACTTGCCCTCCAATAGATCCTCGTTAAAGGGTTTAAAGTGTACTCATTCCAATTACGGGGCCTCGAAAGAGTCCCGTATTGTTATTTTTCGTCACTACCTCCCCGTGCCGGGAGTGGGTAAGTTGCGCGCCTGCTGCCTTCCTTGGATGTGGTAGCCGTTTCTCATGCTCCCTCTCCGGAATCGAACCCTGATTCCCCGTTACCCGTTACAAACATGGTAGGCATGTCACGTACCATCGACATTTGATAGGGCAGACATTTGAAAGATGCGTCGCCGGCACATGAGGCCATGCGATCAGCACAAAGTTATCCAGAGTCACCAGTGGGGACGCCGCAACCCCGCGAGGGGAAACGACGATTGGTTTTGAACTAATAAAAGCGCTCTTTCCGCGAGGGTCGGAGCTTGGTTAGCATGTATTAGCTCTAGAATTGCCACAGTTATCCAAGTAGGATCGTGTCATCTAAGGAACCTCGACTGATTTAATGAGCCATTCGCGGTTTCACCGTGAGACAGTGTGAACTTAGACATGCATGGCTTAATCTTTGAGACAAGCATATGACTACTGGCAGGATCAACCAGATATCTGTCGGAGACGTACGTACAGCACACACCGGTCGGCGGAGGAAGGGTGTGTAAAAAGCCTCACTGGGACGGCCGCAGGGACCGACTGACGGGACGGACGGATGGTTGTTCCACCCGTCCCTCACTCCGTCGACCTAGGACCGCCTGACAGGGGCCTCCCACACGCACCAGACGACCGACCGACGGGCTCGCTCGAGGAGGGATGGCAGCGCTCTGTGCAGAACGGATCCCAACGACCTCGGCGATGAATTTCCCTGGGACTAGAGACAATTTGGCCTGCCGGCCTGCCCTTCTCCGTAGGAGAACGCAGGGCCTCGAGGCACGATTCCTGCTTTCCATTTGCCGGTCACAAGCTCTTTGCGAGAGTCGGACCACCAGCGAGACGTACTGTCGAGCTCTGCTATAAGCCTTAGATAAATCACCACGGACGGACCACGTTTCCTGATACGGAC
The DNA here is from genome assembly GCA_036924085.1 of Ariolimax columbianus. Taxonomy (NCBI): domain Eukaryota; kingdom Metazoa; phylum Mollusca; class Gastropoda; order Stylommatophora; family Arionidae; genus Ariolimax; species Ariolimax columbianus. Next base: position 75,845,972 of record JAVGWX010000005.1, read on the forward strand.
CAGACGAGCGCACCTCGGTGGAGGAGCCGCTACAACAAACCGCACCCAATTCGCTCTACGGGGATAGGCAGGCAAGCGTTTTCCGCAAGCCCGCGCTATCGCGCCGCCTGGCGGGACTGAGATCGCTTTACGAACACTGGTTGAAATTGAGTCGCTGCGGCGAGACAACTACCCCAGATTTAATATATATAAATATGATTATTTAGTTCAGATGTAGATTGTTCTTTTTGTGCTATCATGTGGAATATAGATTATCTGTTTGTTAAACGTATGTTGGTTTTGTTGATATTCATGTAATACATCTGCTACCTGCCGTTTGCTATCTTATTTGATATGTGTAGTCGTCAATGATTTGGATGCATGTTGTAAAAAGCTAGATAAATAATTACTCAGTGAAACCTGGACTCTGTCAAAATTATGACAATGGTCAAAATTGAGCATCATTACAACTCGCAAAACTGTTACCATTTCAACATTTCGCAAAAAATTGGTCATCAATATGACAGAAGTGAAAATTGTTAATCAAAATGACAATTGACAAAATTGTTAATCAAAACGACAATGGACAAATTTGGTCATCAAAACGAAAATAGACAGAATTAGTCATCAAAGCGACAATGGACGAAGTTGGTCATCAAAACGACAAATTGTCAAAATTGGTGAACATAACGATAAAAGACACAATCGGTCAATATTACAACAATTGTAAAAATTGGTAAACATGAGGGCAGGTAAACATTATACGAGCAAGCAAATTTTGTAAATTCTGGCAATGAAAGTTTTCTGAAAAATACAATAATGAATAACAAAAAATACTAAATGTAAAGCCTAATACTAATCAAGTTTTGGACAACTACAAAAATGTCTGCGGAAAGGAGGGCAAAGAGAGCATGTGCCATTTTAACAGAACAATTGTAATTCTCCCTCCCCCTTCAAACCCTATATCCAATGCCCCCACTCCACCCCCCAAACGGGAAGTCATCGAATGTCCTCCTGTCCACTTCCGGCCCAATACCACGTACTGGTATCTACACGTGTTTGTTAGCTGTTGTTTAATATCCTACAAAGTGTTCAGTTGATCTGCTCACAAAGACGTCCTTCGTGTAGTGTTTGTCTAAAACTCACGTCAATTTCAACAATTGAATACTTTTCTGTCAGAAGTATAGAAAATAGGGGATTTGTCAAAATTCATATGGAGAATGATGTCAGGTAATTGACTCCAATTTTCCGCTTCCAAAACACGGTCTCCTAAACATTGTATCAAGTCTGGCTGCATGTACCATAACTCATTGTATCAAGTTTGGCTACATATACCATAGCTCATTGTATCAAGTCTGGCCACATGTACCATAACTCATTGTATCAAGTCTGGCTACATGTACCATAACTCATTGTATCAAGTTTGGCTACATATACCATAGCTCATTGTATCAAGTTTGGCTACATATACCATAGCTCATTGTATCAAGTCTGTCTACATGGCTTAAATTTCTTCCTGAAGTATGTCTTCAATCTGTTGGATGCTCCAAGGTGTGTTGACATACAGCCTATAGCTGACATACACAAACAAAAACTCATAACAGCAGAAAAGCTATGGGAAATCACTACCGATCATCACATTGGACCATTTTATATAAAACATGCATACCAAATACCAGCATCCCGAAACTATGGTACTTTTTGAAAAACAAGCTGTAAATAAATTGTAATTCTTAGTATACCCGTCACATGAACGGTACGAATATTGTAAAACCCGGCTCACTTCCTGGCGTTCTTTGCATCGCATCTACCGAAACACCTTCCCACACCTGTCTTCAAATGTAAGCTTGGAAAATCCGAGATAGAATAACACAGTGGGAGGCGTGGGAAGAGGAAGTGGGCTTTTGGCTGAAATCTCAGAAAGGTGCTAGATACCGGAGCGAGTTACGATAGGGAATCACAGAAAGGAGGTCACACGTTCCAGCACTGACGGAGGAGTTCAGAGGTCAAGTATGAAGATGTGTAGTAATTTCTGAAAGTAAAGTCCGATGCGTCAAGATGCAGACTCCAAACGTGTGCAAGAAAAGCAAGGGGAACAACTGACTGCCCCCTCTCTAGCGTGAAGTCCATTGTCTCTCGAGACTGACAGGATGCCAATCAATACACATTAATAGTTCGAGGTGTGGTTATTGTGGCATATAGCTGCTTTTTCAAAACTTACATTGAAATCAATTTCAAAATATATTTGAAGTGTACATTTATAACAATGCCGAAGGTTATCGTTTTACTATAACAGTTTTTCCACAGGGAATCTAAGATAGGTCATTTATATTGTTCATGACACAGATAAACGAACGAAATTGACGTTTGGTCTGGATAGATCATCCATTTACCGTTGGATTGGTCATGACTCAGAGTGCACTAATATTAAGCAAGGATGGAAAAAGAAATTTGACGATTTCGACAGCGATGTCATAAAACTGGAGATATTGAAACGGTTAACGAACAATCAACTTGTTACTCTCTGGAAACTAAAATTAACATTAGAGCTTGTGTGGGCTAAAGTCAAATGACACATTGCTGAACAGAACAGGACATTTAAAATGTGTAATGTTGAAGGGCTGACGAGTGAGTACCTTTCAAAAATAGACATTCAGTTCTTGAAGAAGTGTGTTGAACATGTGCTCCGGGAAGAAGTACTGTACTGGAACGAGATGTATTACAATTTGTCCAACCAATAACAATTAACATTTTTGGATCGACAGATTCGAATGATTAATATAATCTTTTGTGGACATACTGATTAGCAGACTTGGATGAATTAGGGAATATTTATCAAAACAATTAGTGTATATACAATAGAAACAAATACACTGCAATATTTAAATGCGTTATACAACATAAAATTAGCCTTGGGGCTCTAAGGGTGGCCGAAGGCCTGTACTAACTGTTAAATATTGGTTCCATTGCTACGATTGTACATAAAGGGTAACACAAACAATCAATTGATCTATCAAAACATTAAGGCAATACGTCTTTGAACAAAATGCTGAGAAATTTAGTTGCGGACTGTAAAATCTTAAGTTTAATGTCATTTATGGACTAAATAATATCAATGTTTTAGCGTCACGGATATTCTAAGGCTGCATGCGAAAAATCATTTGGATCTGACATGCAGGTTAGTAGAAAATTGTTCCGGACCTTGTTCATGAATTAAAAGACGGACTATAGTACTGATGGTAGTGGTAATGACACAAACAGTTGTAGACCTACAAATTATAGTAAAGGTAGTAAATATGTGTCTCTCATAGCGATGAAAGGAAACGACGTGGTTTCGATCCCCGCATGATTCAAGCTACCCCTTGTCTCAAAGGAGGCGGGATCAGCGTGCATGAATCATGAATTACCTTCAGTCGTCTTAACTTATGTCTTGCCACTTGCCGAAAGTAGTTTGGGACTAGAGAGTGAGGTTGATGACAAACGCAAGACCGCACCCTATGATCCAAAAACAGCGCAAGTTCCCTCATCAAGGAAAAAAACAACATTATCTGATGGTGTTGCCATCATATCTCGTGATGGGCAACTAACTTCATGTGCCTAGTCTATGTTAACTGTAGCTCTTCTGATGCGATATGTTGTTCTTATGTTCTTGAATTCGACTTTGGGGCCGCAATGTCGGTTTCATTTTATTTCTGCCTTGGTGCGATAGATGAGCCATATCGGTTTCTGTTATTATCGACGTTTAACATTCAATACCGACGCAGCTTAGATTAAATTTGTTTTTAGAAGTAGCGGCTGTGGTTGTAGTGATGACATTTGAAATAGTAGAAAAGGTGATAGCAGCAATAGTAGTGGTAGTGATAGTGGTAATAGTAGTATTAATAGAAATAGTGGATATTCTACTAATAATTGCAATAATAGTAGTAATAGTACAAGTAGTAATAGTAGTAGTAGTAGTAATATTAGTAGTTGTAGTTGCACTATTAGTAGAGTAGTAACATTAGTAATAACAGAAGTAATAGTAGCAGTAGTAGTATCAGTAGTAGAAGTTGACGTAGAAATATTAGTAGTAGTAGTAATATTAGTAGTAGTAATGGTGGTGGTAATGAGTAGTAGTAGTGTTAATGGTGGTAAGAATGAGTAGCAGTAGTAGTAGTAATTGTTGGTGTTGCTGCAGGAGCAACAGTAACTGTAATAGATGCGGTAATAGTAGTAGTGATGACAGTATCGGTAACATTAATGAATGTCATCACTGACATCTGATGTTGATAGTGTACCAAGAGAAGACGATAAAGTAGAAGGATGATGCGACGAGAGAAAGCTTACATAGATAGAATAAAGCGTCCTCGGCAGATACACAAATGATGGTGTTAAATACAATATGAGGAGCGCGTGGCCGAATGGTTTGGACGCCTGCCTGCCGACAAGGAGGGCAGAGGTTCGAATCCTCGGTATGGTATATGTTGTTTATCTATTGGAGATGAAATAAACAAATATAGTCAGCACACGACGTGCGACAGCAGTGGCGAGGCGGTCTGTAGTCCTCAGCCTTCAAAACTCCTCGACTACCCCAGCAATGGGAAAAATGTCGTTTGACAGTATGAGAGTAAATACAATACGCCTGTCACATAAATGAGATTAATATGGGCAAAGGACCATAACTGCACCGAAAATCTGGAACTAAAACAGACATCAGCACACAGCACGACCTCGATACGCTGGAATGACTTGGGTCCATTGGAAATATTCAGCCGAACATTATCAGGAAACGGGACCGTCATGAGTAAATAGGCCATGTGTCTTAAAATACGCAACTGGTTAGATCTGAAGGTATTGAATTAATCAATATTAGATAATATAGTCCGAAGGAGATATATATAAATAAATGGGTCGTGGCTAATAATGATCGTAAAGATAAAACCATGGTCTTTTTAACAAGAAATGATTTCTGCAACATATTTTCTTGTCTCTTGCCTTGATGGTACACTCCGACAGATTGTTGTTAGTCCATCTCTTGATGTTGTCCATCTACGAAGAACGATGTCTTCCTCTTGTCCATCTACCGTCCACCTTACCCTTCAGAAATGTCTTATGTTTCTCTATATGTTCACAACATTTTATTTACCAAATTTATTTTTATCTCCCTCAGTTTTTATTTCTCCCATTCCCTTTTTGACACCCCTAACTATTCGTGTTGCCTTATGTGAGATGCGGTCCATCCTTCTGTATACCAACATTTCAAAAACTTCAACCCAATCCACAAGCTGATCATTGATTGTGTTTCCGAACCAAAGAGCAAAGACGAATATATATAACACCTGATGACCCTCAGTTTCGGTGTATTTGTTAAATGTCTGGATGTTAACTATACCGTTCATATTTGTTAATGTGTTTCTGGTTATTCCTATTCTTTTCTTCAACTCAAACTATTTGCTATGGTCTGTTCAAGGTACAAGATATTATTTAGCTGTTCCTGCATCTCTCCCTTTACTGGGATGTTCCATGTGGGCTTCATTTTTGTTTTGCTTAATATCAAAGTTTGAATTTTCCCAAAATTAATGTCCAACCATTAATCCCTGCTCCTGTTTGTGGCTGTTTCTGCCAGTGCTTGCAGCTGCTGCTCACTTTTAGCAAACAATTATGTTTCCCTACCACGTATGATGCTGACCACTGTCTCTGTCAACTGTCTTTTCCTTTTGCTCTGTCCGCTGAAATGGGTGACTTGCGCTGTGATTTGGATTACAGTTAGGTAGTTTTCGCAATTTGTCAACCTCACTCTCTCGTCCTGCGCTACCTTTTGTTCAGTGACAAGACATTATCAAGACGACGGAAGATAGCACATAATGCAGATTGTTTCCACAGGGTTTACTCCTTTCCCGTAAACATGTATCCTGCAAGGCAGCGGGGTGTGTGACATCCAACAGGTTGGGAATGTAGGAAGACCAGGACTAAATATATTTGTTCATAACAAGTGCCACATGTAACTGTAAGTGCCAAATAATGTTCTAGATATTCACAAAGTGTTGTAACAGAGTGAAAGTCGAAACCACTAACATAGTGACAAATGCAAATTAATTATTCTAGCTTTCCTGAAACACACAGGAGACAGCGAAGGTAATTCAGCCAAATTGTTATGACGTGTGCGAATCGAAGATACAAATCTCAAAAATGTCTTCAAGGGTAATGCCAACATAATAACTATTCGGCCGTTGCTGGTAATCAACTTTCACCATCATGACAATAAAATTGTCACACGATATAAGGATGACAGTTACCACATACAAAGTAATCAGTGTTACAGTAGGCAACCGTCAAATGACACAAATAACTATGATCATATAAAATAACACAACAAAATATTGACTATAGATGCTAAAATATACAGCAACTGCTGATCTAACACGCTTCCATTCGTCCTTCACCACCAGCAGTATGTGTCCAGACTCCCTATTTAAAGGTTGAATAGTCTCCAGTTTATAACTTCAGAAAAACACAAATGATTTTCAACCATCTTTTGCGGAGTACACAAAATGCCACCGCCATCTTAGTCGCCCACCAAACAGTATCATCAGCGTAAAATACATTGTTAACTATCCTGCCGTTGATATCTAGTCCTGGCATTCACTCAAGCAGTCTGACAAGGCCCTCTGTGTAGATGTTAAATAGGTAAGATGACAACACAGACACCTGTCTCACACCCCTTTTTATATCGATATCTTCTGAGTAATTCGTACTGTTTCCATCTGTTCCGGATATAGATTATTAATTAGTCAGTCTAATGTCTTTTCCATTTAGGCCATACATTTGGAGACATTCAATTCTTTTTGAGCGCCATAGCTTTTAGAAACACGAACTTCTAGTCTTCTTCTTCTTTCCATTTATCCTCTATTGTCTGTCAGCGTCAGGTTATGAAAAGATCTCTAGAACGAGCCCCACTAAGTGCTCATGCACAGTGGCATTAACTGCCTCACATATTTTCGTAAGCACATTGTTCGTGGTCGACCTTTGGCTTTGAATCGGTTGTATCTAAATAGCATTGCTTGTGGTGGTAGACTTGTTACTTGGCCAAATCATTTTATTTGCTGTCTTTTAATGTAATGCCGATGGTGTTCCCATCAGTCGCTTGGTGTCATTTTTCTGATCCTGTCTCTCCGTTGTACACCAGCTACTTTTCGCAGGCATTTAATTTATGTTGTAACAATTTGTCGTTCTTCATTTGATGTTAGTGTCCAGTTTTGACATTGACAGTATAGTTTCGGGGCGAAAATCGTGTTGTGAAAGCTCTTTTGGTAGTTATTTTCACGTGCTTTCAATTAAGTATTGGAGTTAATTGTCCAATGATCTGATTTGCATCTTTGTTGGATTTGCGCTGGGATTCTTCCGTCTGCTGGTAACGTCCTCCCTAAGTACGTGAAATCGTTCACCTGTTTGATTTGCCGCTTTGCAAGCCAGATATTGGTTTGTTCGGCTTTTTTAGATATTTTCATGACTCAGTTATTTTACATTGATTTTCTTGCTGTATTTTTTTCTTTTTGTATTTAGTTTATTCTCGAACGAACGTCATTGACTGTGTTAATTTTAGTTCTCTCTTGCAACATTTTGAAGAGCATTTTCGTCATGTGACGTATCAAGCTGATTGCTCTATAGAACGTACAATCCAAATTCCCAGCCCTAGGTTTCTGTAGACAATGTGGCAAAGACTGATGCCTTCAAGTATTACTGTAAATACCCGAATTGTATTTGTCACTGCACACTCTGTAATCGTGTCAACTCCAGTCCTCTGAGGTTTTTACCATTTTAGCTGTAATGGTGTCTTGACCAGAAGCTTTTCTTTACTTCATTACTTTTATTGTTTTGTCTTCTGAAGGATTTGTGAATCTTCATTATTTCGTACTTGTGGCTTGTTCTCTCGATTGTAGTAAAACAATTCACTGGAATATGTTGTCTATTTTTGGATCAATCTCCAAAAGAGGGTCAAATAATCGGACCAAAAGATGCGTAAATGTAAGTTAAAAGACCATGGGCCGCAAAAAGTTACATTAATGGACGAAGGGCCTCATGAAACCAAAGTATTGGCAGAATGGCCGTCTGAAATCAAAATATTGGCAGAATGTCCGTCTGAAATCAAAGTATTAGCAGAATGTATCTGTGAAAAAATGTAATTAACTTAGCCAAGGGCAGAATTAGGTCAAACAATTTGATAAGTGTCGTAATTGTTAGAATAATAGACAGTGCGTCTCATGAAATCAAGATGATGGACCAAGGCCCACATGAATTCAAGATGATGGACCAAGGCCCACATGAATTCAAGATGATAGACCAAGGCCCACATGAATTCAAGATAAAGGACCAAGGCCCACATGAATCCAAGATGATAGACCAAGGCCCACATGAATTCAAGATAAAGGACCAAGGCCCACATGAATTCAAGATGATAGACCAAGGCCCACATGAATTCAAGATGATAGACCATGGCCCACATGAATGCAAGATGATGGACCAAGACCCACGTGAATTCAAGATGATAGACCAAGGCCCACATGAATTCAAGATGATAGACCAAGGCACACATGAATTCAAGATGATAGACCAAGGCCCACATGAATTCAAGATAAAGGACCAAGGCCCACATGAATTCAAGATGATAGACCAAGGCCCACATGAATTCAAGATGATAGACCAAGGCACACATGAATGCAAAATGATGTACCAAGGCCCACATGAAGTCAATCCAACTGGCAAATAACTGGAAAATATGCCGACGTACATTGAAGTACATTGTTTTTTTCAGACCACATCGGCTCCCGGGTCGACCCAGCCTTAAATGGGTACCTGTTCAGGTCTGGAAGTTAAAGCTGCGAGGGAGAGGACATGGCAACCGTCCTCATATAACCGAGCTTTTGAAATGTGAGATCGCTAAATTCTCACACCCCTACGACAGTAATGCTATGGGTTACTTCACTTTACGTTTGCATTGAAGAATAGTTACAAAAAAGGAGATGACAGAAGAGGAACAAACAGAAGTAGACGAACAAGCAAACTGCAGGAAGGTTTGAATTGTAAAGAAAATGTAAGAAAGAAAATAAAAGTATCGGTAAACAAAATACGTGACTGCAGACAGTATATTTAGTTCCAGACGTCACACAGAGGTCAAACAACAGTTCTAGACCGCACCCGACCACGATTAGAGATCCGTCTGTCACCTGCACCTGGTGGCGTTTACTCATTGTGGTAATCAACATGTCTTTCTTCCTGGGGTTATTAGTTGTTTTATGCCACTAGCGCTGGAATAATTTGTTGATTTTAAAACCGAGAAATACCCTGCCATTTCTTGTCTGTTTCATGTAGTACGGAATGCTATCACCAGTCAAGGTGACCCACAGCACACACTGCTTTGATATACTCTATCTCAGATTTAAAATTACGGTAGGGTGGCCAGTTCCCTACCATGGTGCCCTTCTTTCTATAATAAAAAATCAAAAACATGTTTACTGATACGTAGACTGGAGCGTCAACTGGGCGACATCCTTCAGCTGTTAGAAACCGAATCACCGCTAGCTGATAAACTCTGAACGGATTCCTTTTCACCCCCGCCATGTTTTCAACGTTATGCCGAGTAAACTATCAGTCGGAGGATAATGAAATTTTGCAAACTTGACGGCTAGTATGTGCTGTTTACATAAGAAGTGACGTCATCATGTGCATCGTACGTATGTTCACGTGTTCCAGTTTGGTCCGGTTTCATTTGAACACGTCTCGTATTTCCAATATAACGTCAAACAACGTTCGAGGAAGTTCCCTGACTAATGAGAAACTAAATGAAGACTGTGTCATACTGTCTGTTTGGTAGTTGAATGCGCACAACGAGTATGGTTACTCTTGTGTGCGCCTGAGAAGGCGGGTTGAAAGTGGCTGGTTGCAGCACCTTTCCTCACATCCATGACGTGCTCATGAAGGTAGACCAAGGCCCTTCAAGCGTGGCGTGCTATACTTCATTCTTGGACAAGCTAGCTCTATGGTGATATCCCTTATCTTTGTCTGACCACATCTTTCATCATGTATATTCGTTTTGGTGTCTGAAAGCGAACAATGGCATATGACAGGCCGAAACAGAACAAGTTTGAATATACACAAGAAAATCACACATGGTATCACTAATACAATACCTCAAGACATTCTAGTAAGATAACGACTACATGCAGACCACTGCTTCTTTCAATACAAGAATCAAGTTGAGCTTCTCTTACCAGGGCTTCTTCATTCTTTCGTTTTATTTCCTAATTGTATTGCGCGATGTGTTTTGTTTCTAACCACACAGTACATCCGAATTCAGCGACCATTTAAATAATTTTCTTCTCGTAGGAGAAGGTTTTTTGCTGTTCCATGAATCCCAACACAAATATTTTGGGACTGTGAGATGTGTATTACCTGCTTCGCCACAGGAGGCCGCTTGAAAGTATTCAGAGAACAAGAATCCATACAAGAAAAAAGAGAAAACAATAAGATGTACACGAAAGAATGACGAAGAAAACAAAGAAAGAAAAGGTTGAAGATACATGAATGTATATCAGCTGTTCCTTCGAAAGTACAGACGAGATGATTACTACATAGCTGGTTAGACATAGAGGTGGTTAGAAGACATAGAGGTGGTTAGAAGACATAGAGGTGGTTAGAAGACGTAGAGGTGGTTAGAAGACATAGAGGTGGTTAGAAGACATAGAGGTGGTTAGAAGACATAGAGGTGGTTAGAAGACATAGAGGTGGTTAGAAGACATAGAGGTGGTTAGAAGACATAGAGGTGGTTAGAAGACATAGAGGTGGTTAGAAGACATAGAGGGGGTTAGAAGACGTAGAGGTGGTTAGAAGACGTAGAGGTGGTTAGAAGACATAGAGGTGGTTAGAAGACGTAGAGGTGGTTAGAAGACATAGAGGTGGTTAGAAGACATAGAGGTGGTTAGAAGACATAGAGGTCTCAAAACGTAATGGCTTTGTGTGGATTAACTGTTCTGGTCATGTCGGGAGTTGCTTTGTAAGCATCCATTTTGTGAACATAAAGAATTAGTACAATTCCTGTTTGCTGAGGCGTGATGTTGGGAGGCGTGATGTTGGGAGGCGTGATGTTGGGAGGCGTGATGTTGGGAGGCGTGATGTTGGGAGGCGTGATGTCGGGAGGCGTGATGTTGGGAGGCGTGATGTTGGGTATAATGAATGAATGACCGCCGGTTTAATTATGGCACTGGTTACTGTCTGACTGCGTACGCAGAAGAAGAAGACGAATTATGGCACAGCAAGGAATGGTTACATGTTTGATGATGGCACAACAAGGAATGGTTACATGTTTGATGATAGCACAACAAGGAATGATTACATGTTTGATGATGGCACAGCAAGGAATGATTACATGTTTGATGATGGCACAACAAGGAATGATTACATGTTTGAAGATGGCACAGCAAGGAATGATTACATGTTTGATGATGGCACAACAAGGAATGATTACATGTTTGATGATAGCATAACAAGGAATGATTACATGTTTGATGATCGCACAGCAATCAATGACCACATGTTTGATGATGGCACAACAATCAATGACCACATGTTTGATGATGGCACAACAATCAATGGTTACATGTTTGATGATAGTAAGCAATCAAGGAGCATATGTTTAGTGATAGTCCAACAAACGATGAACCAACTAGCCCCAGACCACTTGAATTTGAAATTAAACGTGGATGGAGCAGAGATAAGAGACTGATATGTCATATCATTAGTGTACACACTAATCGAGCTTCATGAATGGCACTTAACCACCACCATTGAATTTTCTGCTGCAGCAGAAATAGCACATTTGGACCTGTCCAGTAGTGCTGGCTGTGCTAGGAAAAACGTTATTAAATAAATATGACAATCTATACTGTTATAAAATGACCCCCAAAACGTTGAGCATTCTGTAGAGACAGTAGCACAAACAATCATTGTCAGCGTGAGAGACGGTAGAGTAGCAAAATCACCCATACTTTACTATGATCTGTGCAAGCTTTCTTGAAAAATACAACATGGGCGGCTTATAGAGAGGAAACGACACGACAACCCCAGTAGCCAAGCATAACAAGCATGGTGTCTGAAGATCGAGCCTGTGCAATCCGTGATTAATGCAGGGACAATCGGCCTTTATTCCTTAACCCTATGAATCCACACAATGACCTTCAGCAACGGGAAGGAAGGTCATGTTGGGTTTTTGTTTGTTTTTTTAAATATTTTATTGTAACTATCGCAGGAGCGTCTCTATCAACTTTGAAAATCGTGTTCTACCGACCGACTTGGACTGCATTAATGGAGGTTCACATTTCGAGGAATCCTTTTTCTCAATTTAATGGCTTGTAAAGGTTTGAGAGTGAGCGAGGTTTTTGTCATTCTTGGTTGATTGAAGGAAGAAATGAGATGGGAGATAAGAGATGTAAGGACAGGTAGCAATAGCAGTAGGGAGAAAGTGCCAGGTATGCGAGAGGTAACAGAGAATTTTTCGAACGATGAGAACATCAATGAAAAAAAGTATTGATGATTTTAGGGATGGAAAACGTACGGATGAATAAATGGATGACTGAAAAATTAGGAGGATAGTTATATTGTTTTAAAGTAAAGAAAAACACTGGTGTTTGTTAATTCAATAAATGTTTCAAGCCTTTTATCTTTTGTTATTTGTTTATGTTTTTAGTTTTATGTTTCCTCTTTTATGTTCTAAGATTTGTATTATGTTTCATATTTGATATTGTTTTACGTTTCGTGTTTTGTAATTCCATTTTATATATTATGTTTTGTTTTAAGCTTAATGTATTATATTTTATATTCTGGGTTTATGGTTCATGTTTAATATTTTATGATTTATTCTATTTTTCATGTTTTTTGTCTTATTTTTTATTCTGTACTTCGTGTTTTTATATTTCATGTTTAGTGTTTGGTGTTTTGTATTTTATGTTTTAGGTTTTGTTTCGTTTTATGTTTCGTGTTTTATATTATGTTCTTCATGTTGTGTTTTATATTGTGTGTTATGATTTCTATTTCATGATTTAAGTTTCATGTTTTGTTTCATGTTTCATGATTTACATTCTGTTTTATACTTTATGTTCAGTTTTATGTTTCATGTTTCTTACATTTTATGTTTTATTCTATGATTAAAAGTTTTGATGTATGTTTTATGTTTCATGACGTTTTTTATCTTCAATGTTTTTTTTATATTTTACATTTAATCTTGTATTTAACGATTTACGTTTTGTTTCCATCCAAGTTTTATGATTTGTATGTGTGTGTTTCTTGTTTAATCATTTTCTTTATGTTTTATTTATCAAGTTGTTATTTTGTGTTAAACAGAACCAACAAGTTTACTTAACGACTATATCCATAGGTACCCACACTAGATACGTTCTCTCGCACACCCCTGATCGATGCTCATTTGATGACAAACTCCTTTAGCCTATCAATGGCTGATTCACAGGGTCACCATTTAGAAGGAGTTATTTATTATTTCACGACGTGCCCGTTACCCAAAATTTATTGGATATGGACTGTTCTAGAAGTAATGATGGATATGGACTGTTCTAGAAGTAATGATGGATATGGACTGTTCTAGAAGTAATGATGGATATGGACTGTGTTAGAAGTCAAGATATCTTTCTCGTCTTAATCGCTCCTGTTCTACCTTGGGGGTTTAGAGGTCTTGTTTTGCTATTTCCTTACAATCAAATGTGCAGAACGCAGGTGATTGATCGTCTGTCTTTCCAAGATGAATGAACCATATTCTCTCCCCATCATTGGGTAGGAATTTTGTTGTTTAGAAATTGTATGTGTCCTGAGAGTACCTAACGGTCAGCTTGTTGTGATTGTTAATTGTGAGGGGCTCTGTTACGTGCACGTGCCTTACCTGTCAGCTACAGAGACCCTCCCCCCACCCCCTCATCCCCCAAAGAAGCAAGCGCATTGCCACACTTGGAGAAGGGAAATAGCCATCAGTATGGTAGAACGGAATAGGCGTGGGATCAATTCGAGGTTCGGCAAACGACTGAAGGGACTTGACGTGTGTTTCTTACAGGCTGTGCCCAATTGGAGGTGTCGGCAAACGACTGAAGGACTTGTCGTGTGTTACTTAAAAGGCTGTGCCCCGTTGGAGATGTCGGCAAAAGACTGAAGGGACTTGGCGTGTGTTTCTTAAAGGTTTTTCCCAATTGGAGGTGTCGGCAAAAGACTAGAGGACTTGGCACGTGTTTCTTAAAGGCTGTGCCCAGTTGAAGGGGTCGGCAAACGACTGAAGGACTTTGTGGTTCTTAAAGGCTGTGCCCAGTTGGAGGTGTCGGCAAACGACTGAAGGACTTTGTGGTTCTTAAAGGCTGTGCCCAGTTGGAGGTGTCGGCAAACGACTGAAGGACTTTGTGGTTCTTAAAGGCTGTGCCTAATTGGTGGCGATAGAGGCATTTATGTGGTGAAGACATATGCTGAAACTATATATTAGGACTGTATTAATAGCCCAGAATCATAGCGACTTGCAGGAAATGGAAACGGTAGTACAGCAAAGTTAAAACAGAGGCTTCAGTTTCAATAAAATGAAATCGGAGGTTATGGTAGGGACTAAGAAACATGGCTCTCCAAAAAAGCTGCGCCAAAGCGTTTAAATACCTGGGCACATACATAACATAATATAATAAAAATAATGTTCGCTTAGGCGTTAAGAGCCGTTGTCACGATCAACCACTACCATGTCCAACTACTGAGGGTTGTTTATGCGGAGTGTATCGACCAAAATCCCTACAGACTCCCCAGGTAGAGCCAAGTACTCCGCAGCCTCGAGATGAGGGCCGTGAGGAGTGTGTTTTGAACCAATGTCTGTGTCGGCTTTCCTTGTCTGTCCGTGTCTGACTCAATGATTATCCGCGTTCCGCCCGTGGACTCTGGAAAACCTTCGGGTCAGCGTGACTGTTGATGTGTTGAGAATATGGGGTTCGGAGAGGTATAGTGTAACCTCCGGTAGAGGGGGGGGGGGAGGGGTAAGAGATAGTCGGCTTTAGTCCAAAGAGGAAAGGCCCTTGAGTAGTGAAAACCTGCGCTGAATCCGTAGTGCAGTCAAGCGGAACGTTCGGCGTCTTCCTGTACTGTTTTCTCACAGTGTAAGCCAGGCACAGTCATAGCAAAATGCAGCATAACAACAGGGTAACCGAACGAAAGTACATGTATTCCACAGAATGAAGTCGTTGATACCACCTGGTGAAGGAGTCGTGAATTATAATCCAAACCGGAACTAGAAAACAACAGAAAACGACACAAACACCGGAACGAGTCGTGAGCGCAGCCAGTCAGGCGCGGCCATCTTCCTTTTCATCAGATGGAGGATGCAATTATGAAATAAAATGCAAATTAACCCAAGACAAATCGGCCTACCAGACCATGAGGGGAATATTTTCCACCAAAACCTTGTCGCTGGAACTGAGACAGAGAGTCATTTAATGCTACGGGGAACCAGTGCTGACATATGGCAGTCAATCATGGACAATCAGCAAGTGAGCTCATAGATCTCTGAAAGCAGAAGAGATGTCGTTTTACGGAAGAATGCTGCAGATTCCATGGACTGCAAGGAAGACTTATGATACAGCACTCGAAAGGCACAAGCACAAAGACAACGCATTGCAAAGATCAGAACAAGGCAGTCATCTTTTTTCAGGCATGTTATGAGATGAGATGGCTTAGAGCATGCTGTGACAGCGGGAAAGATAGCAGAAATTAGGGACAGATGAAAGCAGAAAGAGAAGATGTTGGAAAGCATGAGAGAATGGCACGAGCAACAATCAACAAATTGACGAGTTCACGGGGTAGAAGCGGATGAATGGAGGTCCACGATCACCAACTTCAACCGGCAAGTTACCTGATGATGATGATGATGATGATGATGACATATTAGGACAGCAAATACGTTGGTGCGGTATCTCATGAAAATGCAACAAAATCAACTATAAACTGCACGCTTATAAAAGAATAAGATTTGGTTAGAAGCACGAGTTAGACCGCGTGGCAGATGGATAGATGATGTAACATATATTAAGAGACACATAAGGCCCAAGAACGACTACTGATGCTCCGCACATCGCCTAACGTTTTACTAGACGGGAAAAACAAGCATGATATAAAGGACACAACGGATGTCAGACTTGGTGATCTCTGTCATGCAGAACACCGCCCACACCGGGTGACATGCTGGATGAGGACAGACCATGCCTGAAATACAATTCTCATTTAATTATACAGCGCCATCATTGGCCGGGGAATACGATATTCAGTTGTGTTCTGATTATTGTTTTCTGCAGAACAGAATCCGATTAGCAGGATGCAAATTCTAGATCCCTGCTGTAAACTGTAGCATGACTTCGACAGCATAAAGCCCTGCTGGCTTTATTCTTTGATGTGTCTGATATCTTCTCATACCACAACTATCACATATGTACCGTACAAATCAAGGACGCACAGTCAGACTGATGACTGCTGTCTTTAATTAGGTAGAAAGTCGTTCCTGTTGAGATGGAATCAGTCGATAAATACGTATAAACATTATTCCCAAAACATAGACAAAACGATGCCAGCGTTATAGCCCCGATATCTTCGGCAGGTACTAATAACGAATGAAGCACCTACCACATCACAACATAAACAAAAACAGTGAACTCCACAACTAGAATACAAACAAAGAACAGTAGTAATATTAGTTCGAGATTATTTGAACAAGGCCATGTCAATTAGGACCGAGTAGGTCGAACAAGAAATGATAATACATGAACCAGTGTACATACTCACTTATATATACCACTAGACAGACATGCTTATATGCTTATACATTCTTTATTTTTGTTTTCTTCTTGCTTGTCTTCTTCTTCATCGTATTCTTCTTCCTCCTCTTCTTTGTCGTCCTCCTCTAATGATGTGTTCATCTTGAATAGGACATTTTGTTGCACTGTGTCGTAGTTTATAGCAGCGTTACAATATCTGCAACTTCCGGCCAGACACATCAAACTTCAGCATGGCATTATTGGGAGCAGGTTCGATCCCTATTCACTCAGCCTGACTTCACAACTGTTGCCTGTTTTTAAGACCGCCACTTGGACGAGCGATAGAGTCCTGCTCATCTATGGCTCGCTGACCCTGTTGCAAACAAGCCAGCTATGAGTCGCTAACTCACATATCTGCGTCCACCTTATGTTTGCATGTATGTATGTATAAATATCTGTGCATATACGAGGTGTGATCACAGAAGAAGGCGCTGGTTATACGTTCTTCTGGAGCGGCCGCAGCAAAGAAGAACGCCGTGAAGCTGAAGTTGGCTTTGCCATCAAGACCAACATGGTCGACAAGCTCACAAGCATGCCCAGAGGAATTAATGACCGCCTGATTATACTGCGTCTCCCCCTAATAGGAGGGCGCCATGCAACACTTATCAGTGCATACGCACCCACAATGACAAATCCTCAGGAAACAAAAGATACGTTTTATGAGGACCTAGAGGCGCTCATCGCTGCAGTCCCCAAAATCTGACAAACTGGTCATCCTCGGTGATTTTAACGCTAGGGTTGGCACAGACCATACAGTCTGGGAGGGGGCCATTGTCAGACATGGTATCGGAAAATGCAATAGTAACGGACTGCTCCTTCTGAGGACATGTGCCGCAAATGAACTACTCATTACAAACACAGCTTTCCGACTTCCTGTCCGAAATAGAACCACATGGGTGCACCCAAGGTCCCGCCACTGGCACCTCATTGACTACATTATCATCAGACGTAGGGATCGAGCGGATGCATGCTATGGTAACGAAGAGCATGTGTGGTGCAGAATGTTGGACCGACCATCGACTTGTCATTGCTAAGCTAAACTTCAAGATCCAGCCCAAAATGCGCCCCCAGGGAAAGAAACCACCGATGAGGCTAAATGTCTCTCAGCTGAAATACGAACCCACGAGAGGAGGCTTCCAGAAAGAGCTTGAGGGCAGACTATTTGAGCTTTGTTTTGAAAAGAACGACATCGAAGAGAACTGGGCATCATTGAGAAACACACTCTACGATACAGCTGTTAAACACATTGGCCCACTCACGCGCAAGCATAAGGACTGGTTTGATGAGAACGATCTGGAAATACAGGACCTTCTCGATGCAAAACATGAAGCGCACAGGGAATACCAGAGGGACACACCAGCTCCGGCAGCAAAAGCTGCCTTCAATACTGCTCGCAAATCTGTCCAGACCAGGCTTAGAGAGATGCAAGACTCCTGGCTCAACAAAAGAGCTGACGAAATTGAGATGTTCGTCGAGCGTCATGACACCAAACGGTTTTACGAGGCACTGAAAGCTCTCTACGGCCCGCAGCCGTCTAGTAATACTCCAGTTCGCAGTGCGAATGGGATACTGCTAACAGATCAGGTTCAGATTCTAGACAGATGGGCAGACCACTTCTGCAAAATACTAAACCACCCATCGTCCATAAATGAAGAGGCCATCCGGCGAATGCCGCAGGTGGAACTGAACCTGGCGTTGGATGAAGTCATTACTGAGGAGGAAGTTGACAGGGCAATCAGTTCACAATCTATAGGAAAAGCTCCAGGAGCTGATGCAATACCAGCAGAGGTATATAAGACAGCTGGCCCATCCCTCACCAGAAGTATCACTGAACTCTTCTGTCACGTGTGGGCTGAAGGAAAAATTCCGCAGGAGCTAAAGGACGCCTCAATCGTTCACTTGTACAAAAGAAAAAGCAACCGTCAGGAATGCGACAATCATCGTGGAATATCGCTACTCTCCGTAGCAGGCAAGATCCTAGCTCGCTTACTGCTAAACAGGCTCAACAAACACTTTGAACAAAGCCACCACCTCCCAGAAAGCCAATGTGGATTCAGAGCCGGAAGAGGAACAGTGGACATGATTTTTGCCGCTCGCCAAGTACAAGAGAAGTGTCGAGAACAAAATCAGGCCTTGTACACCACATTTATTGATTTGACAAAGGCATTTGATACAGTAAACAGAGGAGGGCTGTGGATGATAATGTCTAAGTTTGGCTGCCCCAACAAGTTCATAACAATGGTAAAACAGCTACACGAAGGCATGTGTGCTCGTGTACTGGACAGCGGTGCAATCTCTAAAACGTTTCTAGTATCAAACGGAGTAAAACAAGGATGTGTACTCGCCCCGACTTTGTTCAGCATGATGTTCGCGGCGACGATGACAGACGCCTTCAGATCATTGGAGCTTGGAATATCCATAAAGTACCGCACAGATGGCAAATTACTCAATTCCAGAAGAATGAAGGCCAAAACCAAAGTGGCTGGCGACATAATCAGGGAACTTGTATTTGCTGACGACTGCGCTCTAATGAGCAACTCAGAACTGAACATGCAGGTTGGAATGGACCAGTTCTCTGCCACATGCAAAGGTTTTAGCCTGACCATAAATGCCAAAAAAACAGAGGTCATGTACTAACCAGCACCAGGCATGCCGTACACAAAACCAGAGACTACAGTCAGCGGGCAGACGTTGAATGCCGTAGACAAATTCCCATATCTGGGCAGCACGCTGTCGAGATCTGTCAGCCTAGACGATGAGGTGGCAAGCAGAATAGCAAAGGCCAGCACAGCCTTTCGTAGAATGCGCTCGATGGTCTGGGCACGTCGTGGCATCAGCGTCAAGACCAAACTCAAAGTCTACCGTGCAACTATCATTCCAACCCTACTATATGCTTGCGAAAGCTGGACTGTATACTCTGGACATGCAAGGAGGTTAAACCACTTCCACACAGGTTGCCTGAGGCGAATATTCCACATCCGATGGCAAGATCGTGTCACTGACATCGAGGTTCTCTCGAGGGCTAACATGCCCAGCATCCATGCACTGCTAGAAAAAGCACGACTAGGATGGGCCGGACACCTCGTCCGTATGTCAGACGAGCGGCTCCCAAAGTAGCTTCTCTACGGCGAGCTGAGAGAGGGATGGCGCGAGAGTGGGCGCCCAAAGAAACGTTTTAAAGAGGGTCTGAAGGACTCACTAAAAAGTTGCCAGATAGACATCGACACCTGGGAATGTCTTGCGCAAAACAGATCTGACTGGAGAAGCGCAGGCAAATCGGGCGTAGCTGTCGATGAAGACGACCGTGTTGTGAAAGCCCAGAGCAGACGCGAGACGCGGAAATCTCGAGCAGCGGGAACACCATCACCTTCTACAAACCTCGAGTGCCCGATATGTAGCAGATGTTTTCGTGCTCGCATTGACCTGCTCAGCCACATGCGCACCCACACCCAACAGGGAAATCTGTGACAAGGATGATGTCGGCGGTCCTCATCGACAACGACGGACAGCTATTATTATATTATTATATATTATATACGAGGTGTATTCAAATGAAACCGGACCTAACTGCACCAAGTGAACATACGTACGATGAGCAGGATGACTTCAATCTGATGTAAACAGCACATACCAACCGTCGTCTGCTAAATGTCCATATCCTCCGACTCAGTTTCCTGAGCAGACCGTTGAAAACATGGCGGTTGTGATACGAAATCCATCCAGAGTTGATCAGCGAGCTTAGGCGACGGAACACCCAAATTGCTACATCAATTTGGCGATCGCATCTTCTGACACAACAATATGCGCGTGATCTGGTCTCGGAAGATCTTTTGTTAACTCACGCCCTTCTTTAAATATCGATATTCAGTTCTTCACTGTTGTTATCGACACACTTTTCTCATCATACACTGCCTGCATTTTTTCAACTGGTCGACATCCTTCAGCTGTTAGAAACTCAATCACCGCTCGCTGATTAACTCTGGACGGATTCCGTATCGCAACCACTATGTTTTCAACGGTCTGATGAGGTAACTATGAATCGGCGGATAATGACATGTTGCAAACTTGACGGTTGGTATGTGCTGTTTACATCAGACGTGACGTCATAATGCGCATCGTACGTATGTTAACTTGGCGCACTTAGGTCCGGTTGCATTTGAACACGCCTCGTATACATATATATCTCTATCTATCTATCTATCTATCTTCAGTCCACTTATGTCGTTAGACGTCATGAGAAGGTGTGACTTCCTTTGTTTCATATGTTTTGGCAGGTGAAAATCCACTGGTGACTTGCTAGGTCAATCCCAGTATCTGTTAGACCTTGGAATATACAATCGCCTATTTTTGAGACTGGTGGAGGTGGACGCGTAAATTAGAGCAGGGTAGACCCAACCGTCAGGCGCCATCTAAGCCGTTTCGCTAACCACATAAACAAGACCTGCAGTTATAGTCACACAGGCCCCTTTTTGAGACATATTCTCTGTGGTGCGAATATTCCTTGAATAATTTGAGTAGATTTTTAACTTGAATTTTGCATGACAGCGACCGCTAGTACTACTCTTCTCGATTTCCAACTGCTAAACTATTTTAAACGTGCCCGCCACTGCACACGGGTGTCTGATCTCACTACGCAGAGATCAGAAGAAATATTTACCGGATGATCCAGGTGAAAATATCCCGGTCTCCACGTGATTTGAAACCGCAACCTCAAGCACCCGAGGCGAACACCTTCCTTCGAGACCACTGGTCACCCCATATATATATATATATATATATATAAATAAACAAATGGCCTTTTTCGTCTTACAGGTAGTCAAGTATCAGGTATGTTCTGTCTTCACTAGGCCGGCTTTCATAAAAGCTCCGTCATTGAAGACATCTGCTATTCTGTGGCCGACTTATATGGAAACTGTGGCGTGCCAATTCTGCACATAAATTCTTTCAACTCTGATATATCGCTTCAGATAGGGGCATATTTATATATTAAATAAGAAAATGGGGAAAGAGAGCGAAGGAGAGGGTTGTGTCTCATTATCAGTTCTCATACTGTAAGTTGTTGTCAAGTAAGTACCACTCTGCTCAGCACCGACCTTACTTATCACTAACGCCTCATTCTGTTTTATCACCAGAGCATATCCATCAGAACACTTAGCAAAATCATCCACCCGACTACTATCAATTATCAGCAATTTAACTCCAAGCCGAGAACTCATATTGTACCACTCCTTGCATTGCCTGTCACGAGTGACGATAACTCAGTGATGGACTGTCATTTTCTAACCATCGTGTATCAATTATGTTACCTTGATTATAGACTCCACTGTGATATAAGATGTCTCTCATATCATCCAATTATTTTCACATATCTATTCAAACCTTCCAAGTTCAAGTACGTGATAAGCAAGTTTACAGATGATACAACGACTGATTGATAAATTTAAACTAAAAATACAAAATCAAGACAGCAAGTTGCCTACAGCTAGATAAGCACACAACTATTAATTTAGGAACCGAAACAAAGCAGATAAACAGTATATTTTTGCCAACTCCTTGTTACCGGCGTCGTACTTTGTCTTTATCTAAGACAAGGAAGACGAACATGTGCGTAATGCTAAGATAAATGCTGATAAAAACGTTATCATTGCTGAGACAGAATGAGAAACGACGTCATAATAAATATGAGGGAAACCATTTCCTGTGCTGAATACATAACAAACGGAATTTGTTTTCCTGTCGCTCTTGTCATGATATCACAGACTAGCTCACTCAGGTTTCCTAAGGTTTGTCGAAGCGCTTAATTGTTCTTGTTGTCAAACTGTTTGTTAGACAGGAGGGGCGAGTGGTTTAGGGGAGTACATAGAGTGCAATCTTGATACATACCGGGGTACATATATAACTCACTGCGTATTTAGTCTGACTGGGTTGTAAATCACTGCGTGTTTAGTCTGACCGGATTGTAAATCACTTCGTGTTTAGTCTGGCCATGTTGTAAAGCACTGCGTGTTTAGTCTGACTAGGTTGTAAATCACTACGTATTTAGATTGACCTGGTTGTAAGCCTACGTGTTTTGTCTGACCTGGTTGTAAACCTAAGTGTTTTGTCTGACCTGGTTGTAACCTACGTGTTTTGTATGACCGGGTTGTAAATCCAGGCGTGTTTAGTTTGATCGGTAGTCTGTGATTTTTCTTGGTATGACCACTTCTCCACCTACAGAAAGGATTTGCAAAATTACTGTTCTGCAAAGCTGCCATAATGAAACGAAGACATACATATATATATATATATATACGCATCCATACACGGGCCAATATATCTAGATATCTTCTACTTTGGCTTTCGGCCTGACAAGCATCCATACACTGGACATTACTTTTAGATTATCTTCTTCTTTGAATTTCTGCATGAAAAGAACGTTGTAATGTTTTGTCGCAGTTTACAGCGTAGCTGTGATGTTTTGCGCCTTTCCGCCTGATATATTCGATTTCAACTGGCTGTGAGTATCATGTTTGCCTTCCCACTGTGATCCCTATCTTTTGATCAGACTACTCCAGTGACTAGTGCAGGCTGTTTCCAGGACCGCCACGTGGAAGTGGAACGAGGTCTTGGTCAGCTATGGTTCGCATAGCCTGAAGTAAACATCCAGCTAATTAGTCACTGGCTGTTGTCAGTTCATGCACTGCTGCATTTTGGTCTCATGCGTATTCATATAATATAAAAGACTACGGTCTGAGATTGAAAGAGCGTGCCTTAGTCAGTAGAATACTTTGGGCAAACTCTTAACAAAACAAAGAACGTTTGTTAGGCCCGTATCTCTAAGCTTAGCGCCTTGATCAGTTGCACTTTTCTTGTTCTTTTGGTGACCATTTTATATCTGATTGATATCTTGTATAGCCACACAAACATGAACTTAAGAAAACACAATACATAGATTCTTTGAAAGCATGTTTGAAGTTGCATCATATATGTCGCCTTCAGGTGCTGTTTGCTCTTGACTACCATCTCGACGTGCTACCATCGCAGATGGTGCTCGCATCGCCGAGCAGAGAATCATCTCTGGAACAGAAAAATAGCAGGCCATACAAGAAGACTTCATGCAGGATAACCATTATGCCGACGCCTCGACATCCTCCATTTAATTACACACCCACATTATCCATCCTTCAAACCATTATCTATTATTAAACTATTTACCTATCTACCTTTCGTTTTAATCATTCATTACAAGCTTCTGTCAATATACCCATATACATGTAAATATTAATCTATACAATCCGTCCATCCCATTTTTAATCCATTCATCCATCCAACTATTCAACCCATCTTCATTCATTCCCCCATACATCCATCCACAAAATATCTAACCAATAACAACAGCGATGAATAGAAAATAGAGTGATAAGTATAACATCGGTAGTTAATCTAGAATGACGTATCTTTCCCAGCAAGGTATTTGAGTGACACATGTTTATATTTTGATCCAAATAGTATTGCTAGCACAGTCGCATCTGCGAGTTATTTGTTTAGAAAAACACGCCAACCCCAATGGTATAATCATGTGCCAAGATAATATTGGTTGTCCAACATTATACTCAAGCGGGTCGCCCTGGAAAAGAGATAGAAATGAAGACCTAATTTGACCTAATGCTCTGAAAACTTTACGAGAACGTACCATGCGAGAGACACAAACACCAGTAATGTATATACATACATTGCAGTAGACAGGTCATTTTCTGCGAGACACGAGTCCCCAATGACCTCCTAGGTCACACAACCTGATAGGATAATAGTAACTAGGGTCAGGTGAAACATCTGGCCAATGAGATGGGGGAATGATCTTGCAATCCCCATAGTCGTGATCTACAGCCAGGAGAACTAAGGTCATACTTTTAAAATATGCGTCTAGATGGCAGAGGAGCCAACGTAACTCGATATAAAAGAAAAGTCGCGTATATTAGAACAATAAAAGCAACGTCCACAAAGGTTGTGTAAACAAAAGTTGAAATTCAGCAGAATTACCAGCTGGTTGGAAATACCGTTTTTGAAGACACCATTGTACTAAGCCCCAGCCTGTGATAGGTGCTGTGGCCAGTGCCCTTCCTTGCTGTTTTTACTTCCCCTAACACATGCCTCAGGCACTCATTTACAGCTAGGTTGACTGGAGAACAGTTCCACGATTACAATCACGACCCGGATAGTCTTAGTCTCCGGACGCGGTTCGAACCAAGGCATGCTGTTACCACAGAAAATAGCGAATTGGCCGTTATGAACTGAGCTAACTTTGCCCCTCTAAGAGTTGTGGTGACAAAAATTAAGAAAGACAAGAGCAGAGATGAAGACAGATGAATACATAGAAGAAAACGGCGAGGAAGAAGAAGATATGAATCTCTTAGTACTTGACCCAGATAAACAGTAAGCAATATTTTGTTGTTGCCTGGTTATGCTTTGAGTAGCCTTTAACATTACATGTCATTGTAAATAAGAACAGTCGATGGGCAACGCATGTTACCCAATCAGATCAATCTATTAACAGTCAGTGTTTTATATAGGCATGTACACAAGGCGAGCACAATAACGTTCGAGGGCGTCTTATGGTGGAGCTAGATTGTTTAGAAGGATGAATGAATTGATGGATAGAACGATGATTGGACAGATGAACGGATGGATAGTTGATTGGGCTGACTAATTAATAAATGAATGGATAAGTAGGCAAGTTAAAGAATAAGCGGATAGATGATCTGTACGGTGGTTGGTTGATGAATGCATGGATGAATTGATTATTGTATGGATAGGTAGGTGAATGAATAAATGGATCGATGGGTGAATGTACAAATGAATAATTGGGTGGATGGGTAGTTGGGGGAGTGTATGAATGAATGCATAGAAGATTTAATCGATAGGTGGGGGGAATGAATGATGCGATGAATTGATCTTAAAACAGATAAATGAGTGGACAGGTGAATGGATGATTCAAAAGGTTAGTGGATAAAAGTATGGATGATTTGATGGACAAGAGGTGAATGAATGAATTGATGCATGGATGCTTTAATGAATTGTTGGATGAAGGAATACATTCATGAATACATGCTTTAATGCACAGGCGAGTGTATGAATGAAGGAATGGATGATTGTATCGATATCTAGAAAGGCGAATACATAAATTAATGAATGGGTAGTTAGTGAATAAGTGATAGATGGATATAATAGTATAATGAATGAATTATTGATAGTCTCGTGGAAGGGCGGATGAATGAATGGATTGATCAATGACTACAAAGATGCATGTTTGGTTGTGTTATGGGTGAAGAAATATGGATAAATGAATGGATTGATCAACGACTACAAAGATGCATGTTTGGTTGTGTTATGGGTGAAGAAATATGGATAAATGAATGGATTGATCAATGACTACAAAGATGCATGTTTGGTTGTGTAATGGGTGAAGAAATATGGATAAATGAATGGATTGATCAATGACTACAAAGATGCATGTTTGGTTGTGTTATGGGTGAAGAAATATGGATAAATGAATGGATTGATCAATGACTACAAATATGCATGTTTGGTTGTGTTATGGGTGAAGAAATATGGATAAATAAATATGTGGATAGATCTATGGTTGGGTTGATCGTTGTTTTGATGGACGGGTGGGTGTTGAGTATATTTTTTGTTTTACGGCTGTCAGATAAATTGTAGAATGAGCTGATTGTTGTATGGATGACTAGATAGATTTATGGATGAGTAGATGGATTTATGGATGGCTAAATGGTTCAACTGTTGAAGGTGTCGATAAATAAAATGGTGGGTCAATACAATGTTGATTGGATAGTTTAATGGATCGATGGTTGGGTGAATGATTGGAGTGGGGTTGCGTGTATGGATGGGAATGGAAATGATGAGTTTATATTATCATGGATGTACGGATGGTTGATCGGCATGGCTAATGGATGCGTACATGAATGAATAAATAACATGATACATGGATGGATGGAATGATTAATGTGTGGAGTCAAATGCGGATTGATAAATATGTATGGAATAAAATTATGTATATATGAATGTTTGAATGCGTGATGGCATAGAGCGAAGGTCGCTGAACAGGGGTAGGAAGGGACATGAATGGATGGATTGATTTGTTCCTTTCATTGTATTCCACCTTTATCCACATTTAACGTCCTCTGTATGGATGCTTATTATTCCATCAAATCAGCGGTTTCAGACACGTGAACACTACACAACGTTCTGAATGTATCAGCCCCGTAGCTGGTTTCTGTAAACGTCGTTACCATTTGCTAGGCCCAGTTCGAAGCGTGGGGCGAGAGAAAGGTCAACGTCTTTTCTAGGACAGACACACTTTTCTAAACTGTTATAAATGAATGCATTTAAGGTTTATTTTTGTTGACCTAGCGAATGCAAGATTTCAGAAACACCATATCTCGTGCTCATGGGGCGTTGAGTGTTTTCCCTATTCTTGTAACGAGATGCGATTAATTGTGCTTGCGTTTGACATGATGAGGTCCATCATTTTTGCAGCAAATAATAATTACGTCATCGATTTAAGCGCTGCCTGAAACATCTTTAGGAAGACGCCCTGAGAATATTTTGACAACTTTATATCGACTCAAGAAGCATAGCACTTTAGTCCGTGAATGGAAGAGTTCTGACCAGAATAAATCTAGTCAGTGTACAATGTGTACACCGTGTGGTACCCGAGTTGAACATAATATGACCACTGTAACCTTCTAAGCATGTCGTTAAAAGTTACTAAAGGGTGTTGTGCATAGGGCTGGCAATATCATTGTGTCAGACCATTGATATATGAAACCGAATACATAGAATATCACGCACGACAACAAATAAGAAAACACGCAGGACAACAAACACGATTTCAATCAGGACAGAAAGTAGGACAACACTTGGGGCAACACACAGGATAACATGCACTTTTTCAATTAGGACAAAGTGCAGGACAGCATGTAGGTAAAAAAGTAGGACAACAAGTAGGACAACAATTAGGACAACAAATAGGACAATACGCAGGACAACATACACGATATCAATCAGGACGGAATGTAGGACAACATGCAAGACAACAATTAGGACAATAAGTAAGACAACATGTACGACTACAAAAAGAATAGCATGTAGGGAAACATTCAAGACAATATGTTCGAGAACAAGTAGGATGTTAATTAAGACACCAAGTAGAACTTTAATTAAGACACCAAGTAGGACTTTAATTAAGACAACAAGTAGGATGTTAATTAAGACAACAAGTAGGATGTTAATTAAGACACCAAGTAGGACTTTAATTAAGACAACAAGTAGGACTTTAATTAAGACACCAAGTAGGACTTTAATTAAGACAACAAGTAGGATGTTAATTAAGACAACAAGTAGGATGTTAATTAAGACAACAAGTAGGACTTTAATTAAGACAACAAGTAGGACTTTAATTAAGATAACAAGCAGGACTTTAATTAAGACAACAAGTAGGATGTTAATTAAGACACCAAGTAGGACTTTAATTAAGACACCAAGTAGGACTTTAATTAAGACAACAAGTAGAACTTTAATTAAGACACCAAGTAGGACTTTAATTAAGACAACAAGTAGGACTTTAATTAAGACAACAAGTAGGACTTTAATTAAGACAACAAGTAGGACTTTAATTAAGACAACAAGTAGGATGTTAATTAAGACACCAAGTAGGACTTTAATTAAGACAACAAGCAGGACTTTAATTAAGACAACATATAGGAGAACAGGTAGGACAACAAATTTGACAATAAGTAGGATAACATGTACAACAATAAGGAGGACAATACGTAGGACAACATCTAGGACCGTAGGGAGGACAATACGTAGGACAACATCTAGGGATGTAGGGAGGACAATATGTAACACAACATCTAGAGCTGTAGGGAGGACAATATGTAGGACAACATCTAGGTCTGTAGGGAGGACAATATGTAGGACAACATCTAGAAAATATATGTAGGATACAAATCAGGCCAAAAATTAAGACAACATGCAGGACAACAAACATAACAACAAGATGGACTTCAAATGTGACCTATGTTTGAGCCCAGCCAAGATGGCTGTGTACGGATCACATAACTGGGTACTCTCATACAGTCATTACATGATGAAATGGAGCTTGGAGGGGTAAGAGTTTGGGCAGTTTCAGATTCTGTTTGCTGTGAAAGTTAACTACAAAATGGTGTGTATGAGAATCACATAATCAGTTTATATGTTTGTAGTGATAGTCAAGTGGAGAGGGTTGTGCATGAGAATAGCATACGAGGCTTGTTCAGATGAAACCGGACCAAACTGCAACAAGTGAATATACATACGATGCGCATGATGACGTCACTTCTGGTGTAAGTAGCACATATCAACCGTCTAGTTTGCAAAATGTCATAACTCTGCGACTCGTAGTTTCCTCCGCAGACTGTTGAAAACATGGCGGGTGTGATAATGCATCCGCCTAGAGTTGATCAGCGGGCGGTGATTCGGTTTCTAACAGCTCAAAGATGTCGACCAGTTGACATTCATCGCAAATTACTGGCAGTGTATGGTGACAAAAATGTGGCGAACGTAACCTGCGGCGACGGTCCACCCGAATTGCTGCATCAATTTTGGCGAAGGCATCTTCTGACGCAACAATATGCGCCCGACCTGGTCTCGGGAGATCTTTCATTAACTTGCATCCTTCTTTAGACATCGTTATCCAGTTCTTCGCTGTTGTCTTCGACACACTTAGTTACATTGTGAGGTTGATCAACGGCCGCCTCGTGGATCATGACACTGCAATCGATGGAAAGGCAAGCCAAATATTGCAAACATTTGAAATCATGTGAGATTATATCACATAGGGGCACCTTAGAGGAAGGAAAGGCTGTGTGTACACCCAGCTAGGTACAGGACCCATATGTCTCTACGTGTGGCAGAGTCTAGGCTTCGCTGAGTAGTTACTTATTTAAAGTGTTACAACAGGTATCTACACCATGACACTACTTCACAAAGTAAATAAATCAGTAAATACTATATATGATCTATTACATGAATATCAACTAAGCAATATTAGCAAAAAGGGAAAAATACATCTAACTGAATCGTAATGTATTTATTTGTACGACAACGGAGGTCTTAAGCACTAGCTTTGGTTAACTCATCCAAACTAACTAACCAAGGTTTTCGCAGCTTACCTTATCTGCACATTCAACACACACTCACAAACTGGCCTTCACGATCGTATTGTGTACTCTGTAGTTCTGTGCACTCACACACACTCAGATCCCTTCAGTCAGGTGATATGTACATCCACATTCAATCGATTCCCGTATACGCAAGTAATCTGTGCGTTAATATGAAATTAGATCACGCCACTTATAGTCGGAATCACGTACTCACTTTTAGTAACGCACTGAGTCCATCTGTGCATACACATACTTTAGAACACACATCGTTCACTCCTGCACGTACGAGAAACATTCAGATCTCTTCTAGTCACATGGTGTATCACATACACACTTATAGAGTAACTGGCCAAAACTAGAAGGTATATGTTGGTTCATTCACAACTACAAACTCTTAGTCAGTCTGCTAGCTACTAGCAGCCTATCAATCTCTCTTCAGGCCAGTCTGCTAGGTAGTATCTCAGTCTCTCTCTCTCTCTCTCTCTCTCTCTCTCTCTCTCTCTCTCTCTCTCTCTCTCTCTCTCCAGGCCAGTCTAATGATTTTATCTTTGTTAAATTTTATATAGTCTCAAGAAACGTCATGGCTGTCCCATAAACTTCTATTGGTTGTCTCACTTATCAATCACTCTAATTTGGATCTACCTTCAATTAGTTGTTATTGGACGAACACCCGCGAATTCCTGTCACTCTAAATGTTGTAGCAGTTGGCGGCGGGTTCTGACTGTCATCAACACGCCCCCCCCCCCCACCCCACCCCCCCATACTTCGCTAAAACGGAACGCCAGAGTGGTCATCTGCGAATCCCCACCTATACTAGACACATTCTTCCCCCTTACCTCTCGTTTCCTATGTCGACTTAGTGTCGAGAGATTGAGTGACCTTGGTACACATTCAGGTATCCTTTCTTCCCAGAGTCGCCGGCCCATTTACCCCTACTCTTAACGCCCATGCTCCCACTGGAACTGTTACATACACTAATCACATTTAGCGAGAGGACTGCAGTTACGTTGACCTGAATAGAACATAACAGCTGCCAATGAATCTAAGAATCGCGGAGACAAATTATAAATAGATATAATACACAATTGAAAGGAGACATGTAAACATACAGGTGCTGGAATAGAACCAACAGGGTCAGATGCGGGGATGACAAGAAATGCAGGCAAAGACAATGATCAATCAGGTTGTACGCTTATGTTTCACAGGGTACGTGAAACATTATGTCATGAAAAGTTGGCTCTTCGAGTAACGGTGTCTTTTCTTTTATAATTTTCTAAATGTCTAATCAGCCAAGGCCAATTATTTCCGCCACACCTCGCAACTCTAACATTTCTGGTCAGCCTCTCACACAGATGCTGTGGTCATGGGAGGACAACCGTAATTAAACTAATTAATAAATCTCATTAATTATCTTTGACAAGGGCAAGGTGACTCGCTTTGGGTGGGCTTGTTCAAAGACATGATAAGGCTTCAGTTGATATCAATTACTTCCTCTTAGTAAGGGGACTTAATCACTCCGATGTGAAGCAGAAGTGATGAAAGAGGCGGAATATAAAGGGGTTTAGAGTTTCTCGCCTTTGTTTGTTGAATTCTCTTCATTTGTTTAATATTTCTTTTGCTGTTTATTGTTCTGGAAAGAATACGCAATCTCGGTCTTCGTTGAAATTCGCCTTGGCTTTTGAATATGACTAATAGTAATGATATAGCAACATGGCTTGTAAGCCAGAACAACACGATGACACTATGAGACGTTTGACTAAACTAACCTCATCGACTCAAGGACCTCTTCCTCTCTTCTTATCTCACTCTGTTTCATTTGTCCAAGAATCAAATTCTTGCACAGCTTTCACATGCGCCCTCAGAGTGTGGCTCTTCCATTACACTTTGTTTGGGCTGGCTTCTGAGAGCGCACAAACCTAGCATAAGTACATACAGACCTACACATGCATCCAAGCACTGGTTTATGCGTCTTAATATCGCCCAATTGACTACGGTCTGGGATGGAATAGGCGCGTCTCCGCTACTAGAAACTAGTGCAGCAAACACGTGAAATAAAAAAAATAAAGTGTTATAGAAAAGGGTAAGGACCTTCTACAGCACATCATATCCATAGTCAAAGGGTTCAATCTGATGCATAAACGACAAATACATTCGATTGTCGTAAAAAACACTGTCAGTGGCAACTGGAAAATACTCAAGCAATTTCAGAGCGGAGGCAGAGGCACTGAGGGCTGCAGTAGAAGAAATGGTGACAGGCAAAAGAAATGAAAGCCATATAGTCCTGTTTACAGATGCCCTGGCCATGGCCACAGCACTAAAAAGCCAGAAAAATAGTGAACTTAATAATTTAAGAGCAGTACTCTTGTCAACTATGCCAGCAGTCCGCACCAAAAAGAGTAGTGGTACAGTGGGTTCCATCCCACTGTAACATCCAAGGCAACGAGGAGGCAGACAGATTGGCAAAAGAAGGTGCAGATTACCACAACCAGATCCTAGTGTGACCTACAAAGAGTCCAAAAGGCTTATTAGACCAAATGGGAAACAGAACATACTGGCTACACAGAAAACGATGCCTATTACCAATTGATCAGAAGAGAGCAGGTCGTGGTCTTCAGACTCCGCACAGGCCACAATAGACTGAGGTACCACCTATTCAATAAATTGAAGATAGGTGGCACTGACGAATGCACGTGTGGTACCGGGAAAATGACCGCTGAACATTTGCTGCAGAACTGCCCGACATACGAGAACCAGAGAAAGCACATGTGGCCATCACCAGTGGCAACACTAGACAAGC
This sequence comes from Ariolimax columbianus, assembly GCA_036924085.1. Lineage (NCBI taxonomy): Eukaryota > Metazoa > Mollusca > Gastropoda > Stylommatophora > Arionidae > Ariolimax > Ariolimax columbianus. Next base: position 75,878,815 of record JAVGWX010000005.1, read on the forward strand.
TCTATTGCAGTGTCGACAGCCTCAGGATGACCGCTGCTTTTTTGAAATGTCTGACAGCGTACGAAGAAGAAGAAGAAGATTGTCGTAAAATACATAATACCACCGATTAAGAGTACACAAGAAGTTAATTGAAATAGCTGACTGACGTGTGACGTAGTTCTCAAGAACATCATAACTCCAAGTGGACATAAGATGTTTGTATGTGTGTGTGTGTGTGTATACATATACGCGCGCGCCCATATACACACATTTATTTATACATGTATTTTGTTGCGCATTTTCCCTTCAGCTTGAGTAAACCCTTAAAAGCCTGCGCCAAAGCACTTTAGAATTTTGTTTTAAACGATACGGTTGCCCACCCCATGCACAACTCTCTTTAGTTCTGTTTTTATGACACTCAGTACCTTGTCATGTCTTAGACGCAGTGCAGTGGGTCTATTCTCTCGACAAGGGCCCCGGGATCCATTCGGGGAATACATGTATATTTACATCGAAAGAGAGAAAGAGAGAGAGAGAGAGAAAGCGAGATGGAGAGAGATATTGAGAGAAAGAGAGAGCGATAGAGAGTGAGAGAGAATGAGAGAGAATGAGAGAAAACGAGTGAGAACCAGAGAGTGCAAGCGAGAGAGAGAAAAAGAGCAAGAGACAGAGAGAGAAAAGAGACAAAGAGAGAAAAAAGTGAGCGTAAGTATTGAAAGGTTTGATGTGTAAACGTGTTATCACAATGTACTGCTGTCCCGTGAAATGTTTATAACAGTGAATGTTTTTTTAAATCTCATAATGCCATTACAGAAGTGTGTATCTGTGACATGTTTCCTGTAAAATTTGACTTAATTGATCGTTTTGTATATCTATTGAAGTAACTATTTTTGGGGGGTTTCTTGCACACTTTTTTAGACTAATTTCTCACAGCTGTTCTTATTCTCATTTTTCACAGCTGTTCTTATTCAATATTAATTTGGGAATAACTTGAAAAGTGGCTAATATAAATGACTTCGTTGCACAAGGATACCGATATACGTGCTTAGTGCCTTTCATTACTCAAGGACACCCCCATATGTGATCAGTTCCTTTCATTACTCAAGGACACCCCCATATGTGCTCAGTGCCTTTCATTACTCAAGGACACCCCCATATGTGATCAGTTCCTTTCATTACTCAAGGACACCCCCATATGTGATCAGTTCCTTTCATTACTCAAGGACAGCCCCATATGTGCTCAGTGCCTTTCATTACTCAAGGACACCCCCATATGTGATCAGTTCCTTTTTTAGCTGAAAGTACCGACATCAGAGCACGAACTCGGTAACTACTGCGGTGGCTCTGAAAGTTTCCTCTGACTTCATCAAGTGCCCATTTACTGAGAGAAACGATCTTACCATGCAAAAAGCCACGACATGTCAGGTCTGTCGAACAAATTTGAACATGATTTGAACATGATTTGAGCATGATTTGAACATGATATATTGGATCTGCTAACCAAGTTTACAGCTCCTTAGTCAAATGCTCCTCCTTCATGAGTTGGATTTGTTTACTAATCTCCCAACCCCTTGGTCAAATGCCCCTCCCCCTTCATACGTTGGATTTGTTTACTAATCTCTCAACCCCTTGGTCAAATGCCCCTCCCCCTTCATACGTTGGATTTGTTTACTAATCCACCAACCCCTTGGTCAAATGCCCCTCCCCATTCAAACGTTGGATTTGTTTACTAATCTCTCAACCCATTGGTCAAATGCCCCTTCCCCTTTATACGTTGGATTTGTTTACTAATCTCGCAACCCCTTGGTCAAATGCTCCCTCTTCATGCGTTGGTTTTATTTACTAATCTACCAACCCCTTGGTCAAATGTTTTCCTCTTCATGCGTTGGATTTGTTTACTAATCTACCAACCCCTTGGTCAAATGCCCCTCCCCCTTCATACGTTGGATTTATTTACTAATCTACCAACCCCTTGGTCAAATGCCCCTCCCCCTTCATACGTTGGATTTATTTACTAATCTCCCAACCCCTTGGTCAAATGCTCCCCCTTCATGCGTTGGATTTGTTTACTAATCTCCCAACCCCTTGGTCAAATGCTCCCCCTTCATGCGTTGGTTTTATTTACTAATCTACCAACCCCTTGGTCAAATGCTCCCCATTTATACGTTGGATTCGTTTACTAATCTACCAACCCATTGGTCAAACGCTCCCCCTTGTAAGTTAGATTTCTTAAGCAAGTTCCGAACTGCTTGGCCAAATACTCCCCAACAAAAGTAATAGCATTCATTGTAAATGTTTTAAAAGATCGAAATCTTCTGACAGGTACACCATAATCTAATGTAATTCACCGGTTATTCCAGGCATAATTTCATATCACACGGTCAAGATGGTTAACACGTACATAAATAGCTGAATGAGGTCTGCCTGTGGCTGTAGAAAGCGTCTCTAGGCAAAATGAAGTGAGTATACCTTCATAACAACAGCAATAAATAGTGAAACACAGTGTATGGTAAACCGGAAGTGGTAATGACGATGAAGATGACGACGAATACGACAGTTCAAGAGGCATACTCACCCCGTATCTCTCTCGCTGGTTTTGTGGAATTCGAAAATCTGGCCCACGCTGCATGCTGGATTCAGAAGTCATTGATAGTCTATCAGCAAGTGAAAGTTGCTTTCCTTTCAGTAAATATGTATATAATCAAGTTCTGTTTACCCATTGTGGTATAGATGAGTAGTCCTCCAGCATAGCCAATAAGAAATTTGGAATCAAATTTAACCACTTGAAATTAGTTCGATGGTTCCAGTGTTGCTCAATTTTGAGAAAAGTCAAGAGTTATTTCTCCTAGTTAATCCTGTTGGGGAAATAAATATCATTTTGTGGAGACAATGCAATGGTTTTTCTAATAGACTAATACACATTTAACTTTACTATTATCAATCAATCAAAACATTTTCAGCTCTCTGTGGAGCTTAGGTCTTTAAAAAAATACAAACTTAGTCATCACACGTTGATCTGTCTTTATATATTGAAGTTTTTGTGGCTTCAAGTTTCTATAGGATTTAGTACTAGCCTAATGTCCGATCCTACTTGGTCGTCTCTTATGACAAACCAGACGGGAAAAGTGCTACTATGATTTGCTCCCCTATCGGGCACGGGTTGCACTTGTTCACTTTACCCTTGTAGTATTCTATATTCTATTATTCTCAAATTACACTGGACAATATACAAACTGCATTTGAAATGATCAATGTCATTCTTGACTAATTTATTGTTCCTGCACACATAAAGGACAATACAACTTGTTGCTTGGCTCTAGATTTGGAGACAAATGTATTATGTATAAAAGACTCAGTCTGCATTTGAGTGCATATGTAAACAAAGAATGCAAAGAAGAGTGAGAAAACTGATAGTGGGATTCCAGAATTCCAGTTCCAAGGAAAGGCTTAGAAAAACCGGCCTACAGTGTCTAGAAAAAATAAAAAATTTGAGGTGACTTAAAATAATTTTATAACATAATCAACGGAAAGGATAAATTAGACTATAACAAGTTTTTTCAAGATACAAACGCCTCCAAGAACAGACGGGCACAGCGAAAAATTAATTAAAGAAAGAGCCAGATTAGATATTAGGAAATATTTTTTAAAGTCAGAAACTGGTGAATGTTTGGAATGCATTGCCACAGGAAATAGTGGAAGCAGGGCCAATTAATGTAGTCAATAATAGATTGGATGCACATAGTTTTTAGATCAAGCAAATGTAGAAGAAACTGGGTGTATATAGACTTTGCAGTCCTCTAAACCAGTATAAAGACGTTAAATTAGAAGTTCAGTTATTATTTAGAATTTATGTGTTTCAATCAATTAATTGATCAAAGCATGCATCTTCTCTCGGTTCATAGGTCATTGACAAGATCCCGCAGGCAAGAATGGTCATGGGCTGATCTTTCTACCTCTCTCCAGGTGTAATCATTTAATCTTAGTTCCTTCTCACATTCATTTGTGCATGTATTTGTAGGTATACCTCTCTTTCACTTCCCATGAGGATTCCATACAAGAACATGCCACAATGTATTGGGTAACAATGTTCTATCCAGTCCCACTATCTTCGTTTGATCTGTTGTTCCAGTCGCTGTTGTTTGTTCCTTTCCCTTAGACTTCATTCATTACCATGATCTGCCGTTTTATTACCGTTAGCCTCCGTAGGCATCTGTATGGTCTTGTCGTTCTCCATGTTTCGGCTCCATACAGCAGCACCGACTTGACACTGGCGTTGAATCTTTTAACTAGGGTGTAAATCGCGTGAAACATCCTGAACAACTACTGAGTACAGGGTCATCTAATAGGGAATATTAGAGCACTGTAAGAAGAGTGTTAAAGTGTAGTGAGAATAACATGTGACCTGAACGAAACAATGGAGATAATTACCGGGGTGAGACAAGGGTACGTGTTGTCGCCACTACTGTTCAACCCTATATGGACAGAGTATAGCAGGAATGCCGATAGGGAGCATCTAACAAGAAATGTTGAGGAAGAAAGGAGATAGCCTGATCAGTTAAATGAACCTTTTGCAGATGATCAATGCCTACTTTAGGATAGTGAAGACGATCTGGAGCAACATCTGACTACGATAAAATCTGAGTCGGAATAATACAGTATGCAAGTTAACACATCCAAAACAGAAACTATCTAGATAACAGATGGTTTGAGAGCTTGAACATTATTGTAAACGGGACCAAGATTAAACAAGTGCATGAATTCAAGTACTTGGACATTTTTTTCCCATAGGATGGATGTTCAGACACAAATAGAAATAGAAATCAGGTGTGGAAAAGCAAATGCAAACCAGCTGTAACCATTATTGAAACACCATAACATAAACATGTCCACAAAACGGGACAGCTGATCAGGAGTATATTCTAGCCAATGCTCTGTCACTTGTGCCAAACGTGGACTTTAACAAAACCTCTAGATACCTCCGGAAAACAATCAACATAATTAACAGAGACAAGAATGCACAATGAGGATTTGCGAAACATCGTTAAAGCAAGACCATGCACTGAATATATTGATGAGCAGAGAATCAAGTGGATCTGCCACTTCATGAGAATGCAACATGACCAACTACCTATGTGCGCCTATAACACACGACGATCGGATTTTCGTAACTGTGGCAGACCGAGAACTCGGTAGATAGAAAATGTTACAGATATTCTAAAATGTTACAGATATTCTAAGTCGTCATGGTCTAACGACTACTTCAGCGACACGTCTGCCCTAGGACATAACACTATGGCTCCCCCACGCTCCAGGTCACTGTACGGCACTAGTGAATAAGACAAGACAAGACAAGACAAAACAAGACAATGTATGAATCTTGATTTCTTATCAATTTTCACGTGTTGTTTAGTATCTGTCAGAAATGCCATTCTAATTCTGATCCTTACTTCTGTATCTCTACCTCATGATGTGAATTGTGTTGCCCAAATAGTTAAACGTTGTCACGTATTCCAAATGCTCTCCTTCCAGCATGATTGGTTCCTTGCTGATAGTGTTGAGTTTAAGAAGCTTATTTTTGTCCCTGTTGATTTTCTGCCCCAATTTGGTCGATCGTTCGTTCACCCAATCAAGTTTCTCTTGAATGTTCCTTGAACTGTGTGACAAAAGTATCAGATCATCAGCGTAGTCCAGGTCCTCCAATTGTGACAATACTGTCCACTGAATTCCAGTTCGCTTACCCTGTGTTGATGTTTTCATTATTCAATCTATAGCCGACACGAACAGGAAGGTAAAGATAAGGCACATCCTTGTTTCACCCCTGTTCAGACCCCTAAGTTGTGCTCATTCATGTGCCATTCTACTAGCTGTATCTTCGTACATATTCTGTATGAGAGTTATACACTTCTCCGTTATCCCAATAGTGTCTTAACAGTTCCTATAGCGTACTTCGTAAGTTATAAATAAGTTGTTGCCCATCACAAGCGATGATGGCCACAACATCTGACTGTTTTGTCTTAATAATGTGATGTGTGCTGTATGAGGATTATAGTGAGAAGATAATGCGCTGGTCATCAATCTCACTCTGATCTCGTTACATTGGTTCAGTGGCAAGACTATTATACGAGACGGCTGGAGGTAACTAAGGATGCAGACACTCTGGTCTTACCTCTCGTTTCAACACACTCTTTAACATTATAAGAGAACAAACAGGTACGTTTATCAGTTTCACTTGTTTCCATAGTAAGTGATGAAGTGCTTGAAACTTCTTCGTTTTCGTCAGGCGCGGCGACGGTTCCATTATCAGATACAATTTTTGGGTATGGAGTGTAAGATAGTAAATTTAACCAAATCTGAAGTTTTTGTCAGATTGGAGATGCGACTTCCCACATTTGACATTGGCGTTGCAGAGAAGAGTACTAGAAATGTTCTTGAACGTCTAATTTTTCCGAGGCACGTCGACAAGTCCCAGTACCTTTACTGTTTGGGGATGATGTGTTTAAATCTTGCTTTAACGGTAAGGTTGCGTTTTTCACCTGGTTGGATGATGAAGAAAGAATCCTGCTTTTTGTAATTTGGTTAACATTCGTTAACAGCTAAATCTGTAGACGCAATGAAGGAATTAAAAGCGTAAAACAATTAATTCTTCTTCTTCTTCTTCTGCGTACACAGTCAGACAGTAACCATTATTTTTTCGAAAAAAGCGGCGGTCATCCTGAGGCTCTCGCCACTGCCATAGAGCTTGTCTTGCAGTTCCACTGGTAATGGCCACATCTGCTCTCTCTGATCCTCGTATGTCGGGCAGTTCTGCAGCAGATGTTCAGTGGTCATTTTACCAGTACCGCACGGGCATTCGTCGGTACACCCTATCTTCAATTTGTTGAATAGGTGGTACCTCAGTCTGTTGTGGCCAGTGCGAAGTCTGAAGACAACGACCTGCTCTCTTCGGTTCAACTGGTAATAGGCATCGTTTTTGGTGTAACCAGTATGTTCGGTTTCCCATTTGGTCATGTATCTGGCTTTGATAAGCCGTTTTGACTCTTCGTACGTCATACTGGTATCTGTTTGTGGTAGTCTTGCACCTTCTTTTGCCAGTCTGTCTGCCTCCTCGTTGCCTTGGATGTTGCAGTGTGACGGAACCCACTGTACCACTACCCTTTTTGGTGCGGACTGCTGGCACAGTTTGCAGAGTGCTGCTCTTAAGTCATTAAGCTCAGTGTTTTTCTGGCTTTTTAGCGCTGTGACTACGGCGAGAGCATCTGTCAGCAGGACTATATGGCTCTCATTTTCACTGTGTGTCACCATCTCTTCCACTGCCGCCCTCAGTGCCTCTGCCTCCGCTCTGAAATTGCTTGTGTACTTACCAGTAGCGAATGACAGTGTTATTTTTCTGCCATTTCGTAGGTTCAGGAATGCTCCTGCCCCTCCGTTCTGTGTAGTGTTTGTTACAGAACCGTCGGTGTATGCATGGGTCCAGTCCATGCTTGGGTAGCTTTTCGTTATGAAGCTTAGGGTAGTGTCTCTCCTTTCTTTTTCAGTCTGGCAGTTTTAAACAATTAATTGAATACTTGAAAGCTTTCCCGAGCAAGCTGGAAAATTACAAGAAAAAGGTTGTTTCAAAGAATGTTGTAATGTTTGAGAAATTGTCTCCAAGTCTTGTTTCTGGTGAAGATGACCAAGTGCTTCCACAACTTTCAAAAATATAATTTTGCTACATTTCACAGCATTTGGAAAATGAAAACCGAGGATATTGTCCTGATCTTAGAAGAATGTTGATTTACAGAGAACTGCATCCAAATAAAATTGTTAGCTGAATTACTTCCTGGTGATTGTCAAGATAAATGTTTGACCTGAAGATTGATTCTTGAGCAAGATATATAGTCGATGAGAAATCAATCACTGAGTTGTGGCCCTTCATGTGTAATTCGTATCCAATAGTGGCAAATAAAAATTGTCCGTCCACAGTTGTAGTTTCTGTCAACATATTTGGTGAACAAGGTGCAGGAGAAATAAATGTTCAGATCCATTCTATTGTTATCTCGTATAATCACATCCATACTGTAGTCCTACTATATGGTTGGGAACCATGGACAAATATACAATGGTTCATAAATCAGACTTCACTGCACTGTGACAGAAACGACTTCAATACACCTGGTCACCCCTAGATGTGACAGAACAGACTTAAGTGCACCTGGTCACCCTCATATGGGACAGAACCGACTTCAGTGCACCTGGTAACCCCCATTTGCGACAGAACCGGCTTCAGTGCATCTGGTCACCCCAATATGCAACAGATTCTACTTCAGTGAACTAGATCACCCCAAATGTGACAGAACCAACGCCAATGCATCTGGTCACATCCATATGTTACAGGGCAGACGTCAATGCACCTTCTCAATCCCATATGTGACAGGACAGACGTCAATGCACCTGGTCACACCCGTATGTGACTGGACAGACTTCAATTCACCTGGTCACCCCCATATGTGACAGGATATACGTCAGTGCACCTGGTAACCCCCAGATGTGACAGGTCACCCCCATATATGACAGAACCGACTTCAATGCATCTGGTCACCCCCCGTATGTGACAGGACCGGCTTGAGTGCACCTAGTCACCTTTATATGTAACAGAACCAGCTTCAGTGCACATGGTCACCTACATATGTGGCAGAACCAGTTTCAGTACACCTGGTCACCCCCTTATGAGACAGAACCAGCCTCAGTGCACCTGGTCACCCCCATATGTGCTCAATCCTTTTAATTAGCGAAAGTGCTGACGAGGGAACGAGAAATTTGTGGCACTCTGGGTGGCTCAGAAAATACCATAGAATGTAAGGAAAACAAAACAAATACTTTCATTATTTAAGTATATAATTATAATGATTATCATCATTAACTGCAGCTCAGAGCAGACAATAACAAACAAGCAGACTAATGAAAGCTACACACCTCTCTGTCTTACAACCGTCTTGCCTTTGATGGCCACATAGGAAGTCAAACAACCACTTTTCCAGTAGCGCCAAAGCTACAAGCCTAGACAGTTATATAACGTAAGAGCTCTTCACAAACCAATCAGAGAAGAATGTCGACTTGTTACTAAGAACAACTGCAAGGTCCTACGTAATTTTCTGATGTTTTTACCTTTACAAGTATTTGAGAAGTATTTAGGTTATATGATTGAATATTAGAAATGTTATTGAGCACATACTGTTTGAGGGTCTGTGCATTTGAAGAAGTGTGTGGAGGTAGTGCATGGGTAGAAGCGAACAAGGAGAGCTCTCCCCCCCCCCGATTAGGGTCGTGATACAACTAAGAAAAGAAAGTGTCGCGAGTGGGGCGTCATTAGGACTGGAGCTTCAATACATGACCTTATCCAGCATCAGGACCACAATACCAAATTCTGTACACAGATGGCTCCGTCCCCAGAGATGCAGTTGGAGTTTTGTCGGCTACCAGAATGACAGGGAGAAGGTCGAGATATCAGCTACGTACTCCACTACCTCATCGGGTATGAGGATGGAGATTGAAGCGGTAACAACGGCAATAATTTTGTTGGTATCTCAACCGATGACACACGTAGTGATACTGTTAGACTCGCAGGGTATGCTCCATAAGATAAGAAGCTGCATGCTAAGAAGGGAGTGGGCCAGTTGTCACATGTGTCTACTGCTCTGTACATGCAGGAGTCCGGGGCAACGAAATGCTGATGCAGTGGTGGGACGAGCTGTGGTGAAAGACGCGGTGATGACAAGAGACAGGGTTGAGTTGATCAGGGCAGTTATGGATAATCTACAGAATGATGAAGAGGCAGAAGGTTGGGAAATGCATATGAACAGATGATGATAGATTTAGGATTGACTAGGGTAGAAGGGAGAAAGTGTGTTCTGTCTGGAAATATCCGAAGCACTCGAAATCAAAACCTAACTGGGACTCTAAGTAGATACACGCTTAGCTGGCTGCTTGAACGGAGAACGGACACTTTTGGGAATATCCCCTGTGTGATGATGATGGTTCCTAGAATCAAGAATCAATAATCGTTATTTCATTTTATCTAGAATAGTGTGTCTCCGCCTACACTGGCGTCATTGTTTTCACTTGGCTTCCATTCAAAGGCATTATCTGGTGTTCCACAGGGACAATCCTACCATTTTCACTTCCGCTCTTCAATCCTCAATTCTATTTTATAGTTGTGATCTTTGCTGCACATCTGAGCTGGATATTTCAGGGGAATCCAACTGGATAATTAAACTAAAGCATTGCGATGTCATTACTAAGTCTTGACACATTGTGATGTCTGTCATGTGCTCTGTATGGAAAAGTGAAGAATTCAGCCAAGGGCAGGTAAACAGCGAGAGCAGCTACAACTCTCATTGGCTAGCCAATTGCCTCGTCAACTAATTCGTGACGCACGAAAACAAGAGTTGATGGTGAAAGGAAAGTGTTCAAACAGCACTTACGGAAGTGGTTCTTTGTGGTAGTGGCGATCACTGATAGTTGTTGAGACAGCCTGGATGGAGAGATTTATCATAGAGTTAGTGGAGCAAAGAGTTATCAGTCAGGTGAAAAATACTGATTAAGACCCCAACCTAACGTCCTAGTTGGTTGTCATGGAAATGATATATATCACCGCAGGATAGCCATCAAGGTGAAGACCACTACTTGAATTCCGATTGAGGTGAGTTAACTGACGAGTCTCGCATTGCACTACAGGAGTGACCCGTTCCATCTTCTCAAGTGCGCTACGGGATGTAACAAGAACCACTTGTAACCTGCTGCCAAATGAAACGGAGACAAGATGTAATTAAGCTCAGCATGGCCATCTTTGTTTGACCATCTATCTTTGTTAATGTTACTTTCAGAATAGATATACCTGTGCACTTCTATTAAAATTCATGTTGCCTTTTTTGTTCATCAGGATCTTCAATCCACTTGTGTTATTAGTCGTTGAAAGGAGATGCAGTTATATGTCGTGTGCAAGCTTTGACGCTGATGTTGTTACCATTGCCGCGTTTCTGTCGACATGTATGATCACATTCCATTAAGGTTCTCTATTGTTTAATTGTCAGCACGCATAAACTCACTGGTGGCTTGCCGAAACAACCCGTTGTTCTTAACTTAACATCAAATACTGGTTAAGAAGACTATGAAGAGTCTGCAGACAACCAGTTGCTCATTCCGGTAGTGCAGTTTCGTCACAAAGTGACCAGCGCCCGATTAGAATGTTCTTAAACTGATCGGACATGTTAGTCAGGGTCAGTTAAAATGTACTGGCCAAGACCCCCACCTCACTTCGACGCAATTCTCTCTAAAAATTGGCTGTTTTCATTGTAACCTGGCCAACAAGGTTGGGATGGACCTGATGCATTTATTAGTGAGCGACACGCAGACAAAGATAAGCACAGCACAACCGTTTGGCGGACCACGATCTATCTGCATCAGCACGTTCGGAATGACAGGAAAGCTACTGCAACCCGCTACATGGCAACTTTTTCAGGGCCACAAACGAGTAAAGTTACTCACTGTGGACTTTCAACAACAGCAACAACAACTAACTTAGTAAACAGTTCTGTTCCACGTTGCATTGCCTTTTCTAATGGTAAGTCAGGTATTTCTTCTTCGTACGCTGTCAGACGACAACTTGAATTTGTTCGAAGAAAGCAGCTGTCATCTTGAGGCTGTCGACACTGCCATAGAGCTTGTCTAGCGTTGGCACTGGTAATGGCCACGTGTGCTTTCTCTGGTCCTCGTATGTCGTGCAATTTTGCAGCAGATGTTCAGCGGTCATTTTCCCTGTACCACAGGTGCATTCGTCAGTGCCACCTATCTTCAGTTTAAGTCAGGTATTTAAAACTGGGTAAACTGAAACTTGCATCGTTCGAGAACTGATTCTTTTTCATTTGCCGTTTGATTAAATATTTCTAAGAACTTTGCCATTTGCATGATTATGAAGATAGTATTCTCAGCGCAATGAATTTGGTCACGTGTTCCGTCGACTAATATGTTTGGTATTTCCTCCACCTAATTAAGTCAGCCATTCCCCACAGGAAGCAGTGTCAGGTGATAGAACACATCCTGGCCAAAGTTCTTGATACATCCGTTTGCCATGTCCGATTTGGTTTGCCAATTCGTTCTGGTGTGAGAAACATTTTCTTTTATTTCCTGCTGACTAATTAAACAAATTAAGGTAACATTAGCTGAAAGCTTTAGCTGTATTAACAGCAACAACATTTAACAAAATGAAAAGTACATCCTTCATCGGGGGTAAAGAATACCACAAATAAATACTAGCAAATCATAACAGTACAGAAGGACATAGAATGGAGCTATTTATCTGAACTGTACAATACAGAGTATTAGAGGTAAAATGAATCAAGGTAAACAATTTGCCGAATATTATGAAATAGCAGCAGACTCGAAGACATGTTATATAGTCAAGTTGTCGAAGAATGGCTACAATTAGCTTTGCTAAAATGTTACTATCGGTGGCTTGCATAATATTGAACACGATCATATTATATAGATTATTGGGACGATGTGGGCTATCGGTTAAGCGAAACGGTTCATAAGCCGAAGGTGTTGGGTTTTGCTCTCCAATCACAGCACTGATCGTAACTCCGAGAAACCTTTACAACATACAGGAGGAAGCAGACTCTTACATAAAATGTATGCCCACGTCGGATGCTCTGGGTCGACATGGGCAATATAGATACATAGTGCACCGCACACCACCTTGGGGAATAGAGAACCAAGGCGAACGCTAACAAAAATAACAAATAATAAAGAGATTGAAAGAGACCATTGATAAACAGATGCGAAATGAACATGCTGGTTCTCTCCAAAATAATGTCTATGCGAATACAAGTTGAACAAAATGAAATGGTTTTTGAGAGTTTAGTCAGGGAATCACTCTGGGGTCATGCAGGCACTTTGGACTGTCCCGGAAGTTTATTAGCATAATGAAGAAAAGGTATAGACACCAACAAAAGAGTTATATACGAAGCGAACTTTTCTGATCTCTTTGAGTTCAGAACTTGTGTGCTGCAGGAAGATCTTTTATCGCCATTAATCTTGCTGCTGGACATTGCCTGGATTATAAAGAACACAACTTTGACCAACTAAAATATACTCAGTTACTATTTGATACAGTGACTTGATGATCTGTGCTTTGCTGATAGCATGTATCTCATGACTCACAACCAGGAACAAAATAAAATATATATACTTGATGAATAGTTACACAAATTCGGACTGATAACAACAACAAAAAACCAACACGAAGATTTTAAGAATAAAAGCATCTAACAATAGTCGAATTGTGTTGGAAGGAAATATACTATTGGATTTGCACTTATTCATGAATATTAGTAACAAAATAGACAGAGAAGAAGATTCATTCATATTTTTTTTTTCCAGGTAAATTAAAAGAACCATATTTAAAATATTTGGACAAGCAAGACATATCTCAGAAAGTGAATAAAGCAGCAAAAATATTGGGAAAAAAAACTTGCTAATAGGATCAAGACTGATAGTAAAAGCTTCTTTTCTTATGTTATAAATAAACAAAGAACGAAAGACAAGGTATGCCATCTCATAGATAGCACAGGTAAAATAATAAGAGAAAATAGGGAGACAGCTAATTTACTAAATCAATACTTTGGCACAGTCTACACAAAAGAAGACTGCCCCAAGATCCCAGAGTAGATAGATATTTTCAAATGTAAAATGGATATACTGGGATTAAAATCAATATATATTACAGAGGTAATATTTGTTTTTAAATTGGTGGGATTAAAAATGGACAAATGTCCAAGTCCAAATGGTATCCATCCAAAAATGCTATTTAAATTAGAGACCAACTAGTAAAAGCATTGGCTATATTATGTTCTCAATCACTTCCAAAAGGGATTGTTTTAGGAGATTGGAAAGATACAGGACTGATCCCCATATTCAAAAAGGGAAAGAAATCAGATCCAGGAAATTATAAACCGTTGTTTAACGTGCATAGTCTGTAAAATGTTAGAATCAATAATTGAAATAAAAATTGTAATGCTTCTAGACAGGTTAAATCTAATCAGAAATATTCAGCATGTGTTTAGTAGTAGGGAGATCATGCTTAACAAATCTATTGGAATTCATAGAAGAGGTTACTAAAATTATAGATAAGGGGAAACCAGTGGATGTTATTTATCTAGATTTTGCAAAGGCTTTTGAGTTCCACATCAGAGATTATTTAGAAAGTTAAAATGAAATGTAATGGGTGGGGAGGTTGCCGAATGGATTGAAAATTGGGTAACGGGAAGAAGGCAGAGAGTATGCATAAATAAGGGGTACTCTGAGTGGTGTGTAGTAAAAAGTGGAGTGCCACAGGGTTTGGTATTGGGACCAATGTCGTCCTTGATGTATACAAACAATTTTGACATTGATTTAGGATCCATAATTACAAAATTTGCGGACGACAATACTATATAAGAGTGTCTCATCTATAACAGAGGTAGATATATTGAGGTCGGATTTAGATCAAATTCGAGACGTCTGTGAGCTAGAAAATGGAGTTTAATATAGATAAATGTACAGTCATCCCCATTGGTATATCCAATATGGAACATAATTGCAGTATGGGCGAGAACAATATTAGAATGATAGATAAGGAAAGGGACCTAAGGGTTATAATAGATCATACAGGTCAAGTGAGTAAGCAAGTCGAGGTAGCAGTGAAAAAAGCAAATGCAATGTTAGGTATGATAAAAGAAATATTAAACATAGGAATAAGGAGGTGATAGTTAAACTGTATAAAGCTTTAGTTAGACCTAGATTGGAGTACTGTGTACAGGTGTGGAGTTCTTATCGTAGAATGGATATAAATATGCTGGAAATGATACAAAGAAGAGCAACACAACTGATAGTGGGATTCTAGAATTACAGTTACGAGGAAAGACTCTTAAAAACCAGCCTGTAGTGCCTGGAAAAGAGAAGAATTCGAGGTGTCAATACAGGTTCATAAACTAATTACAGGAAAGGTTAAATTAGACTATAACAAGTTTTTCAAAATGCAACCACCAACGAGAACAAGAGGGCACAGACATAAATTAACTAAAGAAAGGTCGAGATTAGATATTATTAAATACGTTTTTTTAGTCAGAGAATGGTGAATGCTTGGAATGCAGAATTTGCGAGAACAATAATAGAATGATAGAAAAGGAAAGGGACATAAGGGTTATAATAGAGCATACAGGTAAAGTGAGTGAGCAGGTCGAGGTTGCAGTGAAAAAGGCGAATACAATGCTAGATATGATAACAGGATATTTTAAGCATAGGAGCAAGGAAGTGATAGTAAAACTTTATAAAGCATTAGTTAGGCCTAGATTGGAGTACTGTGTACAGGTGTGGAGTCATTATCGTAGAAGAGATATAAACATGCTGAACAGGATACAAATAAGAGCGACAAAGATAATGAGTGGGATTCCAGAATTACAGATATAAGGAAAGACCGACCTATAGTGTCTAGAAAAGAGAAGAATTCGAGATCACTTAATTCAGGTTTATAAAATAATAAAAAGGAACGAATAAATTATACTATAACGATTCTTTTTTTTCAAAATGCAACCATTTACAAGAACAAGAGTTCATAGCTACAAATTAACTAAAGAAAGTTCCAGATTAGATGTTATGAAATATGTTTTTAGTCAGAAAGTGGCGGATGCTTGGAATGCATTGCAACAGGAAGTAGTGGAGGCAGGGACAATTAATGCATTTAAGAATAGATTGGATGTCCATAGCTTTTAGAAAAAGAAAATGTAAATGAAACTCTGCAGAGACTCTGCATATATATATATATATATATATATATATAGACTGCAGAGTTTTCTAAACCAGTATTAAAACGTTAAGTTGATTTACGACATCCCTGAGGGGATGTTTCCCAAGGAGCTGACACGTTATGATTGACTGATTGATTAAATATGCTCATTCTGCTGAGCTACTAAATCAAATCTCAATTCATAACATTTACATCTTGTCCTGCTCCTTCCCACATTTCTTTACTCTAGTTTTAAAAAGTATATCACATCTGTGCATCATGGTGAGGTTGCCAGATCGATGTATCGCTATTTTCATTATTTTTATTTAGTAGAATGTTTATAATGAAACATGGGCCCTAATCTTTTTGTCTTGGATATATATATATGCACACACAAAGGAGCCGCACAAGGTCCCATTCCGCTAACCGTCCATGAACAAGATGAGAGGCTTGAGTCCCAGGCCGCATGTAAAGAAGATGATGTCCTTCCGATTTGACCTAACCAGGTGGTGCATGAAGGGATGATGGGACGAGACCAAGATGAAGACGGTAGTTTCCCATCTTAGATGTCCGTGGACTGCTTAACAAGCTGGTGAGTGGAGACATCCTCGGTAATTTGGCTCCTGTTCCTAAATAGGGTGAAAAGGCGACGGTTTAGCATAGTGTTCTCGAGGTCTGCCCATTGGGTGACTTCGTCATTTAAGACCTGGTCATACGAGTGGATGGATATAATGTTTCTCTTGCTACGCATGTATAATCACTTCCATTTATACCTTCAAGCAGTCCACCTCATCTTCATCTCCCATTAACTGTTACCATCTTTACCAGTCAATAAACCTTTACATCTTTAATTTCCAGCAGTCAGTCTAATCTATGTTATCACTGAACGTGTCTCTATTTATCTCTCCAAAAACAACACTATCTGTATCTTCCAATAAACAACTAGCTTTCTTATCGAAATAAACAAGGCTATGTTTATATCATAGTAAATGACACTATCGTTACGTCCAAATAAACAAACCAATCTATATCTCTAAATAAGCACCCTCATTTGTATCTCCCAATATACACCATAACCTATAATCTCCCAAAAAACATCCTTTCTTATATCTCCCAATAAACACCCTTCCTTATATCTCCCAATAAACGACCCCATCTTTATCTCCCAATAAACGATCATTTCTTTTTCTCCCGATAAACAATCTTACATTGATGTCCCAATATATATAAACATTATAGTCTCCGACTAGATAATCTCATATGTACCTCTAAATTACCAACCCCATCTTCATCTCCCAATAAACGACCATTTCTTTGTCTTTCAAAAGATGACCACATCTTTAACTCCCAAAAAGTCTCTCCAACTTGTATCACTATTACCATTTATCACCTTATCATACTACCAGTGCGAAAGCTCATCAACTGCTTGCCCGTAAACATATTTGAATGAAATTGCTACAGAATCTCTTCTATTTGTCTCGTCTCTATTTTATCAGTGTTTCAATTATCTGGCACGTCACTGGCGTTTTGACGTTTTTGCGTCAGTTAATTGGCTTCCATGCTATTAATCGTGTGCTCGTTTTTATGTGAAATAACGACATTATTTTCACGTTAAATGTACACAAAGAAATGTAAAAATAGCAAATATATATATACCCCTAAAAATGTACAGGAAATTGACGTGGTTAAACAGTCCTACGTGTAATTTCTCCAAGAGTATGTAGGTTTGAACTCCAATGAGGATCTCGGTTTTTTTTTTATATCGTACTGCAAATAGCTCGCTTGTACACAGCACCTCGACTGTCAGGACTGGTTGTCTTTATTCCTCAAGTGCTATAATTCCTTACTATTGTTTTCTTTCTTCATTTTGTTGCGTTCGCCTTATTTCTCAAATCCCCCAAAACGATGTGCCTTGTACTGTTGTTTTCATTTTGCGCCTGTCTGCCCAGTGCATCCGACTTCAGCATTCATTTTATGTAAGGTTCTGCTTTCTCCTGCATTTTATAAGGGTTTGCTTCCCCGGGGTAACGGACGGTACTGTGATGGGGATCGAACCCAGCACATTTTTGTTGTGAGTCGTGTCACTTAACCACTAGGCCACGCCGTCCCCACAATTCCTTATGATGAACATCAGTTTTGGGAGAAACGTTAAAATATTTAATATTTCTTGTGAATAGATTAAATGATTTTAAGATATGTGTGTTTTGCTCCTCTTTGGTTCCAACACGAGTATTGGTAGCTCCCTTACAGGAAGCCTGCACAGACGTACCCCCAATAATCTCCCGCTTAGACGAGCAGTATACAATAGTGGTTTCTGGGACGGTTCTCTGCATGACAAATAGGATCACTGCTACACTGAGATCATATAGTATTAGGCAGCTAACAATACAGCCCAATCAATCTACGGCAGAAATGACTTTCAGAAGGGATCAGTATGTAACAGAAACAAAGAAAGACAACTGACACACTGGGTAGATATCGTAAAAGACGACCAACTCTTCTTGGATGGAAAAGTTTCTAGTTTTTGTTTGTTTTTGCTACCATCATTTTCTGTTTTCTTAGTCACTCCTCTTCTACCACTGTGGGTGTTGATGTCATTTTTTGTATCCAATGTGTAGCAGACTTAAGATGACTGACCGATTCTGTCTCTGCATGAAGGAGCCGCCGCCTCCTTTTGTCCTTCATCAAAGTCCATTTTTGAATTTACTGAATGCAGAAAATAATCATGGCTTTCCAGGAGTCCTGATATTTTTCTTTGCTTCCTAATGCATAAAGTGAGTATCATATTCTTCACGGTGGTAAAATGTGTTATTGTTGGTTGGTTTACCAATAGACAGAACGATCGGGTGTGAGGTCAGGTTGTCACCGGAAAAAGAAAAACAAATCTGCTAATCGGTTCAGTTCAGTTCAGTTCATCCAGTAACCCATCAGGTCGTTGGGGCACACATGAAGACACTCCCAAAATCCCACGCCATCCCTCTCTATCTGTCGCCGCCTGTCGTATCTCACCGGGACGAAGGCTTGACCACTCAGTGATGTTGTCCACCCATCTCTTCCTTGGACGTCCTCACCTTCTGTCCAGTACGGAACCAACGAGTATCGAGTTGGTAATTCCATTGGACCTCGCGACGTGCCCGCACCAGGCCATCTTTCGTCTTTTTATAGTTGTGAACAAATCTTCAAAAGGACCAATAGCGTCTTCAACTCTCTGACGTATTTCTACGTTCGTGACACGATCTTTATATGTAATATTTAGTAGTTTTCTATAGAACCTCTTTTCCATTGCATGTATTCTGCCCTGGTTATCTGCTGTAATGGTCCAGGTCTCACAGGCATAAAGAAATATTGATAGCACCAAAGAGCGCATTAGTCTAACTTTTATGCCGAGGGCAAGCTGATTGTCTTACAATATAGGTTTCAGTCGAGTCAGTGCCGCTGTTGTTTGTGCTATTCTTGCAATTACCTCTGGCTTCAATCTCTCTTTACTGATCAATGATCCCAGATATTTAAAACGTATCACCAGCTCAAGTTCTTGACCATTTGCCTCTATTACAGATTTAAACCATGTTATGTTATTGGTCATCAGCTTTGTTTTATCTGCATTTATTTCCATACCAAAACGCAGGGCCGTTCTATCCAAGCTACCAATCAACTCCTGAAGTTCCCTTTCTGTGCCTGCCAATACACCACTATCATCAACAAATCGGAAGTTTGTGATAAGCCTGTCACCTATTTTAACCGTGCCAACATGTTCTTTTAATGTCGTCTCCATTATTATCTCCAAGAAGATATTGAAGAGTGTTGGGGAGAGTATACATCCCTGTCTCACACCCACCGTCGTACGGAACCAATCGCCTAGCGTTCCCTCTACAGAGACTGCGCTTGTCGCCTGCCCATAAAGATTTGCAATTACCCTCACAATATCACTGTTGAACTTATAATGCCTCATTGTTGACCATAGCGCCGCATGCCACACTCTGTCAAACGCCTTTCTAAAGTCAATGAAGGCATGGTAGAGTTGTTGTTGATACCCTGAGTACTTCTCATTCATTAGCCGAATATGAAATCTCTGCTCGATGAATCTCCTTCCCGATCGAAAGCCCGCTTGTTCTTCGGTAATGATATTCTCTGCATGTGGTTTCAGTCTGTTAAGTATTATTCTCAAGAGAACTTTACTTGGATGACTTATCAGACTGATTGTTCGATAGTTCTGACACATATTTAGGTTTCCTGATTTAGGCAGTGGTATAATTACTGATTTCGTCCAGCTGGTGGGCCACTCTCCTGTCTGCCAAATTCTATTGCAGATGTATGTCAGGGTAGTGATTGTCGCCTCACCTCCCACTTGTAGGAGCTCTGCGGGGATATTATCCACACCGACAGCCTTCCATCTCTTCAGCATTTTCACGGCTTCATATACTTCTTCCCTTGTTATCAGTTGATTTTCCTCTATCAGACTTGCTTCAGGAGACACTGCATTTCTGGGATCACCTCGACCTTCATGCTTATATAGTTCCGAACAGTACTCTGTCCAGCGCTCACGAATGTCTTGAGCTTCTGTGAGACATTTCCCATTCTTGTCCTGAATCGTTGTATTTCGACTTTGTACAGGCCTTACTAAGTCCTTGACTAATTTATATGCCCCCTTGGCATTATTTCTTCCTAGTTTTTGTTCGATATCTGCACACTGAGTCCTTATCCATTCCACTTTGGCCTGTTTCATCTTGGCCTTTATGTTACCATTTATCTCTCTCTGTATTGCTGAATCCCATCTACTGTTTTCTTCGCTCCCTTCATTTGTCGTCTCTTGTCACATAAATCCAGTATTTCACTCATGATCCATGCTTTCTTTTTAATCCTGCATCTACCTAGAACCGCGGGTGCCGTGGAGATTAATGCCAAATTCAGGGCTTCAGTCATCGTCTCAACATCTGCCTCCTCGTTAAGAACCAAGAGAGGTGCGAATCTTCATCCCATCACCGCTCCAAAGGTCTCTACTATATCCGGGTACTTCAACTTCTCCAAGTTAAACCTCAGTCTAGTTATCTCTCTTTTCAGAACTTTCTTTAGTCTGAGATGCATGGTCATCAGCACTAAGTCGTGGTCGCTCGCTATATCGGCCCGTGGGGAACTTCTTGTCCGGGCGCTATTGACGCTAGATCTGAATCTCCTTTGGACCCGAATATAGTCTATTTGACTATGAAGCGTACCATTTGGGCTGTGCCACGTCCACCGTCTCGACATTTTATGTGGTCCTAGCGTATTCGCTACTACTAGCTTATTATAATACGCAAATTCCAGGAGTCTCAGTCCTCTATCGTTCGTGGTCACATTCCCATATGCTCCACATGTGCATTTCCAATCATGTATCATGTCTTCGCCAATTTTTGCATTCCAATCTCGCTGTACCACTAATATATCCTTCTTTGGTACCTCGTTCACCAAAGTCTGCAAGTCCTCGTAGAAGCTCTCAACCTCGCTGTCCTCATAAGCTGAGGTAGGTGCATAACATTGTATCACCGTGATATTGAAAGGCTTTGCATTTAGTCGTGTACTGAGCAAGCGGCTTGATACTGTTCGGCAACCCAATACACAACATAATTTGTCTTTGTGCACCAGCATTCCGACTCCATGAAGGTGTTTGTCAGGTCTTCCACTGTAATAGAACTTGTGACCTTCTTCTGTGGTGTGTTCTCCGAAATTTTTCTAACATGCTTCGCAAATGCCAAGCACATTCCAGTGGAATCTATCCATCTAATGGGTCATTTCTTTTATTTTCCCACTTGCACTTAGAGTTCTAACATTCCAAGTGCCCAGAATGAAATCCTCTCTTCTGAGTCTTATGGTATCACCAGTTGCACACTTAACACCTCCACCCTGGTGTGGGACGGCAGGAGCGGTCCTTGTTGACCCGGGCTGTGACCGATCCTTCTTCTTCTTCTTCTGCGTACACAGTCAGACAGTAACCATTATTTTCTCGAAAAAAGCGGCGGTCATCCTGAGACTCTCGCCACTACCATAGAGCTTGTCTTGCAGTTCCACTGGCAATGGCCACATCTGCTCTCTCTGATCCTCGTATGTCGGGCAGTTCTGCAGCAGATGTTCAGTGGCCATTTTACCAGTACCGCACGGGCATTCGTCGGTACACCCTATCTTCAATTTGTTGAATAGGTGGTACCTCAGTCTGTTGTGGCCAGTGCGAAGTCTGAAGACGACGACCTGCTCTCTTCGGTTCAACTGGTAATAGGCATCGTTTTTGGTGTAACCAGTATGTTCGGTTTCCCATTTGGACATGTATCTGGCTTTGATAAGCCGTTTTGACTCTTCGTACGTCATACTGGTATCTGTTTGTGGTAGCCTTGCACCTTCTTTTGCCAGTCTGTCTGCCTCCTCGTTGCCTTGGATGTTGCAGTGTGACGGAACCCACTGTACCACTACCCTTTTTGGTGCGGACTGATAGCACAATTTGCAGAGTGCTGCTCTTAAGTCATTAAGCTCAGTGTTTTTCTGGCTTTTTAGTGCTGTGACTACTTCGAGAGCATCTGTCAGCAGGACTATATGGCTCTCATTTTCACTGTGTGTTACCATTTATTCCACTGCCGCCCTCAGTGCCTCTGCCTCTGCTCTGAGATTGCTTGTGTACTTACCAGTAGCGAATGACAGTGTTATTTTTCTGCCATTTGGTAGGTTCAGGAATACTCCTGCCCCTCCGTTCTGTGTAGTGTTTGTTACAGAACCATCGGTGTATGCATGGGTCCAGTCCATGCTTGGGTAGCTTTTCGTTATGAAGCTTAGGGTAGCGTCTCTCCTTTCTTTTTCACTCTGGCAGTTTTTGTTTGCAATACCTGGTATATTTTCTACCACCTCTGGAAATATATCCTGCCTCCAAGTAGGTTTTGGTACAGTAGTGATGGGTTTTGGTGTTGTTAGTGCGTTTATGGGATCTTCGTGCATCTTTGCTTTGGCTATTTCTGCAAAGTTTCTCCGCATTAGTTTCCCATTTCCCAAATTGTTTAGTCTCTGGTACATTGGATGGTCCGTCAGTCTTCTGAGTTTCTCTGACTGCAGCTGGGCTCTGCAGTCTCTTCTATCGGTCATGGATTGCAGTTTTGTAATCTTTTCAAGTTCTACAATTGGCGTTGACTTCATGCCACCTGTTATAATTCTCATGGCTTGGTTTTGAAGTTTGTTAACTTTATCTGTGACCGATCCGGTATAATAGATTTCGTTTTTGTCCTCATGTGTGATTCTTAGGCTTGAAATCACTTGGCGGCGCCCATCTCCTTCTCCAAGCTGCGGTGGGCCAACATCTGCATTTAACCTAAAGGAGCCCGTTCCCCCAGGTGAGCCATTGCCTCGTTAGCCCACAGCTAGTTCTAGTTGCCCAGTGTGTACCCCGAGGAGGTGAGGTTGGCTTGTGAGCTCACTTTAATCGTCAGGCTACTAATTTCACTTTTCACTCTTCCAGGGAAGAGCTAGCCGACCTAAGCGCCACTGGAATGTGGTGCCGAGCATGAGCACACCCTACACCTTAACGTAATCGGTTACTGCAAACAAAAACAAATGTTCAACAAATCAGTAATGGTTTCTGTAGTTGTTTTATAGCTAGGCAACACTGGAAATCAGTAATGGTTTCTGTAGTTGTTTTATAGCTAGACAACACTGGAAATCACTAATAGTTTCTGTAGTTGTTTTATAGATAGGCAACACTGGAAATCACTAATAGTTTCTGTAGTTGTTTTATAGCTAGGCAACACTGGAAATCACTAATATTTTCTGTAGTTGTTTTATAGCAAGACAACTCTGGAAATCACTAATAGTTTCTGTAGTTGTTTTATAGCTAGACAACACTGGCAATCACTAATAGTTTCTGTAGTCGTTTTATAGCTAGACAACACTGGAAATCACTAATAGTTTCTGTAGTTGTTTTATAGCTAGACAACACTGGAAATCACTAATAGTTTCTGTAGTTGTTTTATAGCTAAACAACACTGGAAATCACTAATAGTTTCTGTAGTTTTTTTTATAGCTAGGCAACACTGGAAATCACTAATAGTTTCTGTAGTTGTTTTATAGCTAGACAACACTGGCAATCACTAATAGTTTCTGTAGTCGTTTTATAGCTAGACAACACTGGAAATCACTAATAGTTTCTGTAGTTGTTTTATAGCTAGACAACACTGGAAATCACTAATAGTTTCTGTAGTTGTTTTATAGCTAAACAACACTGGAAATCACTAATAGTTTCTGTAGTTTTTTTATAGCTAGGCAACACTGGAAATCACTAATAGTTTCTGTAGTTGTTTTATAGCTAGGAAACATTGGAAATCACTAATAGTTTCTGAAGTTGTTTTATAGCTAGACAACACTGGAAATCTCTAATAGTTTCTGTAGTTGTTTTATAGCTAGGCAACACTGTAAATCACTAATAGTTTCTGTAGTTGTTTTATAGCTAGACAACACTGGAAATCACTAATAGTTTCTGTAGTTGTTTTATAGCTAGTCAACAATGGAATTGGTTTATTTCAGCTTGAAATTAAGATAATTACTACCAAAACGAAATGTTAATGAAATGACGTATTCCTAACATAAGAAAAATGGCTGAATGTGTCATCTTCCCACAGGACGCAGAGCCTGATCATCAAGCTTACACAAGAGACACCTACATTCATTGACTTGAATGTAAGGTAACAAGATAATCCAGATCTTAACGCTATCGACTATCAGATTTTGGTCGCTCAGGAAAGGAATGCGTGCTGAAAGAATATGAGCAGCCTGGATGAGCTAACAGATCGGATAATTGAGGCATGGGATGAGCTGCAAATGTTCACAATTGACAGGCCAGTGAGAAGCTGGGGAACACGACTTCACACAGCTGGCGGCGGACATTTGGAGCACCATCTCAAACAGGCAATACATAGCTGAACATTGTATAACCATTGCCACAAAATGTTATTTTTGTAGAATTTTGTTCAAGGCGATTTAAAAAAAATATATAAATATATAAAGGTAATAGATTTCTCGACACAACCATGGTCAGTACCCACATTATCATGCTTCATGCAGACCCGTAGGAGTTCAGACACGATCTCTCCATCCATCCATCTGTCCGTCCGTCCGTCCGTCCGTCCGTCCATCCATCCATCCATCTATCTATATATCTATCTATCTATGTCTCTTTCTGTATCTCTCTCTCTTTCTCAATAAATCGCGAAGAATGTGGATACTGACGCTTCACGAAGAATGTGAATACTGACGCTTCACACAGAATGTGGATACTGACGCTTCACACATAATGTGGATACTAATGCTTCATGAGGAAGGTGAATACTGACGCTTCACATAATCCTTTGTTGTACCCAATCCTACTTCCGCCTTTATGGCGCTCTTCCTTGCTCGACTAACGTTTCATGTCAAACTTCTGCATTTACATAAAACAAAGTGAATGTGGTGAGTTAGCGAGTCATACCTGGCATCTTGCGTCCGGGTCAGTGAGTCACAGTTGACTAAGACCGTATTCTGAATGAAAAACGGCGTCATTGGAAACAGAAGCTGATTATTGTATTTGATGCCAGGTTTTGCAAGTTTTCATGAAAAATAATACCCATTGCTGTATCTGCCGTTGGAGATAATGTGTTAAATGCATTACTCTTTGAAGCCTCAACACTTGAGAAATACGATCATAGAAGAAAGAAAGAAAATCCTGCTCCAAACATGGGCCGTGCGGAAAGGTAGAAGACTTGGAACAGGTTTTGAAGCCGCGCTGTAAACTATGACACAACGCCAACAAAACATTCTTTCCTTAAATCGAACAAATCGGTCACCTCTAAAATAACAGCATTAACACATCGTCCTAGTGGTAGTATCTGATACTGGATCTAGTCACGCCACTTCACGTGTGAAACATCCCTAACACATGCATCTGAAATGGCAGGACTTGCCCTGACAGCTGATCACACGAACCTGAAAAAGCTGAGAACTCGTCGCTTACAGCAGTCAATCAATCGAAACCTTTCAGCGTCACGTGGAACACATATCTACACTAAATAGACGCAGAGTATCATGTCCTGAGCCATCTGTCCCAGCTCTGCGCACGCCTCAATGCTGCCTTAATGTGTGTTTCAAGGTCTCTTCTCTACGTGTGTTTTCGTGTGCTTCAACGGTTCCAGATTAGTTATATTTCAAGTATTCCATATTAGTGACCTTCCAACAGTTCCATATTAGTGACCTTCCAACAGTTCCATATTAGTGACATTCCAATAGTCTCATTGTAGTGACCTTCCAACAGTTTCATATTAGTGACCTTCCAACAGTTTCATATTAGTGACCTGCGAACAGTTCCAGATTAGTGATATTCCAACAGTTCTGAATTAGTGACCTTCCAACAGTTCCATATTAGTGACCTTCCAACAGTTCCATATTAGTGACCTTCCAACAGTTTCATATTAGTGACCTTCCAACAGTTCCATATTAGTGACCTTCCAACAGTTCCATATTAGTGACCTTCCAACAGTTCCATATTAGTGACCTTCCAACAGTTCCATATTAGTGACCTTCCAATAGTCTCATCGAAGTTACCTTCCAACAGTTCCATATTAGTGACATTCCAATAGTCTCATTGTAGTGACCTTCCAACAGTTTCATATTAGTGACCTTCCAACAGTTTCATATTAGTGACCTTCCAACAGTTCCATATTAGTGACATTCAAATAGTCTCATTGTAGTGACCTTCCAACAGTTTCATATTAGTGACCTTCCAACAGTTTCATATTAGTGACCTTCCAACAGTTCCATATTAGTGACCTTCCAACAGTTCCATATTAGTGACCTTCCAATAGTCTCATCGAAGTTACCTTCCAACAGTTCCATATTAGTGACATTCCAATAGTCTCATTGTAGTGACCTTCCAACAGTTTCATATTAGTGACCTTCCAACAGTTCCATATTAGTGACATTCCAATAGTCTCATTGTAGTGACCTTCCAACAGTTTCATATTAGTGACCTTCCAACAGTTTCATATTAGTGACCTTCCAACAGTTACATATTAGTGACCTTCCAACAGTTCCATATTAGTGACCTTCCAATAGTCTCATCGAAGTTACCTTCCAACAGTTCCATATTAGTGACATTCCAATAGTCTCATTGTAGTGACCTTCCAACAGTTTCATATTAGTGACCTGCCAACAGTTCCAGAT
Organism: Ariolimax columbianus; assembly: GCA_036924085.1. Lineage (NCBI taxonomy): Eukaryota > Metazoa > Mollusca > Gastropoda > Stylommatophora > Arionidae > Ariolimax > Ariolimax columbianus. The sequence goes on from JAVGWX010000005.1 coordinate 75,905,789, forward strand.
TAGTGAAATTATCATACCACTTCAATACCTCTAACTATACAAGCTCCCTTTTATGAAAGTAAGTCCCTTAGTCGTTGCTGTTGCTATTGTTTTCGTGTTTCAGAGCTAAACGTTGCACTCACCTGAAGATTGGAGTTGAAGATTGTTATTTTTGTGTTGGAGCTTAATTTGGGCTAATTTCCATGTTTCCAAATGCAATGAAATCTGGCCTTATGTATTTTAGTTATGACCTCTCTTTCTGCACTTTCTACTTTATCGATATCATAATCCTACTTAAATTATCTGCTATGAACATGTATGTACCAAACACACCAAAAAAGATTAGCTGATTACTCAAACACATCAACCCTCTACCGTACTATGTATAAGTTGGATAAAATGGCTCTTTTATTACTTCCCCAATTAGTGAGCCTGGAATCCCCACTTCAACAAAAAGCCTGAACTCCATCTTGGCATCTCACAACAACAACAAAAACACATTTGACGACCAAAAAAATACACTGCCTCTCTCGTAAAGCATTATAAAAAGTTTAACTTTGGAAAGATGGAAGGAAGATTCAATTAAACTTGGATTAGCACCGGCGAGGTATCATGGCTACCAGCCATGTCGATCCCATGGCAAGACGCATCTCAGACGTGGAAGCTGATAGATACGCAAACGTCTGTTTGATGTTTCAATAAGCCATTTCTTCGTGAAATCTGTTTTTACGTCTGAATTCCTAGGTGAATTTGAGTTCGGACAAGGTCAGAATTGAACGACTGCCTTACATAAAGAGGGCTACTACAACATAGATAATTAAACTAGTACTACCACACTGGTAATAGGAAAACACTATCTATCACACTGATAATAGGACAACACTATCACACTGGTAATAGGACAAAACTATCTATCACACTGATAATAGGACAACACTATCACACTGATAATAGGACAACACTATCACACTGATAATAGGACAACACTATCACACTGATTATAGGCCAACACTATCACACTGATAATAGGACAATACTATCTCACTGATAATAAGACAACACTATCACACTGATAATAAGACAACACTATCACACTGATAATAGGACAATACTATCTCACTGATAATAAGACAACACTATCACACTGATAATGGGACAACACTATCTCACTGATAATAGGACAACACTATCTCACTGATAATAGGACAACACTATCACACTGATAATAGGACAACACTATCACACTGATAATAGGACAACACTATCTCACTGATAATAGGACAACACTATCTCACTGATAATAGGACAACACTATCTCACGGATAATAGGACAACACTATCACACTGATAATATGATTACCATCACATGAAAATCTTCCAGTTACCAAACTGATAGTATGACTGTCATCACATGGAAATCTTCCAGTTACTGAACTGATATTACTACCACTATCCCTCACATGATTATACGGTAACATTTACTGACAATTAGACCATTAAATTAATGATAATAGAATTACTGTCACATGACAATAGAACCATGACCATATGATAACTTGACTACTATTATATTAACATAAGACCATTAAAATAATGATAATATGACCATTGTCAGATAATAATAGGAGTACATTAACATGATGATAGGACAACTATCACATGATAAATACAAAATGAATTTATTTTTTTTTAAACATGTAAGGAATGAATTACTCTACTCAGCTGTGTATTATTGCCACTATAACATGATAATAGGCTCACTATTATTTGATAATAGGACCACTATCGCGTGACAATAAGATCACTATCACATGATAATAGAACCACTATCCAATGATAATAACCGTTATCATATGATCATAGTGTCACTATTAAATGCTAATAAAACCACTATCACTTGATAATAGGACCACTATGACTGCATGATAGAACCGCTGCATCGTGACATTAGAACCACTATTGTATGATAATATGACGGTTGCAACATGATATTGCAATCACTGTAACATGATAATAAGATCACTTTGACATGATAATAAGACCACTATTACACGATAATAGGGCCGCTTTCACGTGAGAAAAGGACCACTGCAAGATGATAATGGTCAAACTGCAACATGATCATATGCTACTACCGAAAAAATAACACGAACACTAAATGATGGTAATATGATCATTGTCACTCTGACAAGATAAGTATTACATGAGGATAGAACAAGTCTTACACTGAAAATAAAAATATAACATATCCGAATCAGAGAACTTTCACATAAGAATATGAGATCTATCACATGGGAATAGGAGAACTTTCACATGCGAATAGGAGAACTAGCACATGAGAATAAGAGAACTAGCACATGCGAATAGAAGAACTTTCACATGAGAATAAGATAACTAGCACATGCGAATAGGAAAACTTTCACATGCGAATAGGAGAACTTGCATACGCGAATAGGAGAACTAGCACATGAGAATAAGAGAACTAGCACATGAGAATATGAGAACTATCACAGGATAACAAGAGAACTATCACATGATAATAGGAGAACTATCACATGAAAATAGGAGAACTATCACATGAGAATAGGAGAACTATCACATGAGAATAAGAGAGCTATCACAGGATAACAAGAGAACTATCACATGAAAATAGGAGAACTATCACATGAGAATAGGAGAACTATCACATGATAACAAGATAAATATAACAGGATAACAAGAGAACTATCATATGAGAATATTTGAACTCTCAAATGCAAACAGAACTGTCACACGCGAATGCGACAACTGTCACACTAAAACTCTAAAATTGGAACGTGCTACCAGATACTACCTCCGTCCCCAACACGACCTAGTTGACTGATCTGTAAATAACAACGCAGCTTACTGTTAGGATAGGAAAGGCACACAGAAAAAGAGATGGTCACCCCCAACTCACAAAAAGTTGATACTAGTGCAAACATATTTCCCCACACGTCATCCTCGACAGCAGTGAATGTCATCACACTCAATTTTTACAACGACAAGTCATAATACACAACTGAGTTAAGTAATTCATTCCTTTCATTTTTTAAATTACAATTTTAGAGTTTGAGCGCTTTGTACAAACTGATGAAATTCATGCAAGAGGAGGCAGAAAACGACAGATACAGATGGTGTTGGGCAGTTTGACAAAAAGCATAAACGAAAGTTTTAAATAAGTATCGATGAACACAATTAGCCACCATAAACGTAAGAGCAGTGGGTGTTAGCGAAAAAAAGACATACGCGGGTCGGGTGTTAGCGAAAAAAAAGACATACGCGGGGCGGGTGTTAGCGAAAAAAAGACATACGCGGGGCGGGTGTTAGCGAAAAAAGACATTCGCGGGACGGGTGTTAGCGAAAAAAGACATACGCGGGGCGGGTGTTAGCGATGTTAGACTTGTAAGACCAGAATCTTAGCGATTAAAGACATGTAATGAGCGGGTGTTAGCGATGACAAAGATGTTAGGAGCGGTTGCTAACGATGACAGACATTCAAGAAGCGGGTGTTAGCGGTGAAAGACATGTAGGAACCGGTGTTAGCGATGACAGACATGTATAGAGTGAGTGTTAAAAAATGACAGACATGTAGGAACCGGTGTTAGCGATGACAGACAAGTATAGAGCGGGTGTTAGCAAATGACAGGCATGTAAGAAGCGAGTGTAAGCGATGACAGACATATACGGAGCGGGTGTTAGCAATGACAGACATGTAGGAACAGGTGTTAGCGATGACAGACATGTATAGATCGGGTATTAGCAAATGACAGACATGTAAGAAGCGAGTGTTAGCGATGACATACATGTAAGGAGTGGGTGTTAGCAATGACAGACATGTAAGAAGCGAGTGTTAGTGGTGACATAATATGTGTCGATAAATACATATGTAGTGTGTGTGGTTTGAATTAAAGTCTTCTGTCCACGAAAGCACAGGAAAAGAAATCAGTAGGACATACGTTTAGGAATTTTTAATCAGCGGTAAAATAACGAAAAGTGCACTACTGGACAAGTGACCTTTATTCCATTGTTCCATAATAACTATGTGAACACCAGAAATTGCATTATAAACAACAGTGATAGAAGTACACAACGTAATTGACAAAAATGCATAGTTTCACAATATGGGGAAGGATATTGAGACATGTTAACGACATGATTATAAAAAACATGATTTGCTTTCTCTTCGTCACCGAAAATTGAACACAGTAACGTTCCGAAAGATCAATACAATTCAACTGTCTATAACCATTATTTAAAATTAACAGAAAAAAAACCAATACATACTGAATGCGTTGTGCCCACAAGGGGAACTGCAGGTAGAAATTATCTCCTCGAAAACGTAAGTTCATACATTTACCTGGGCCAAGAAATTACAAACTCCCACATTTTAAAAAAAACCGTGATATTTCACACTCGATAGCAGAAGGACGGTTCAACTTCACTCATGTCACACCTATACTTCAGCAAATGAGAATGAGAAGGCAACAGCTCACACCTTCGACAGCATGGTTATTCCAGCCATACTATGTAGATGTGAAAAGCAGATGCAATAAAACTTGGAGCTGCGCAAAGAACATTGAAGCTAAGAGTATTGACATTTTCTCGATTTGGCCGGATTAAAAACACAGAAATGAAGCGCTAAATCATCTTCAATGACGTCTTAACATTGTAGATTCTGCATTGTTAAGTAAATGCGGATGCCTCGTGCGTATGTTGCGGGTACCAGACAGTAGATTGACAAGAACAATGAAGTCCTGGTCGGAATACAACTATAAGCGTCACTAGGACGACCTCTAATGAGATTGAGAGAGAACTAAAGTAAAGTCCACTGTCTAACATGTAACTTCATGGAAAAATACCAAAATGTGCTTAACCAACATTTGGTTATCTTGAATTCGACACATGTTATGTCAGTTTTAATAGCAGGATTAGAGATTGCAGACAGACTGCAGACTTAGAAAAAGGAGTGAGCGTCACAAACGGACTTCAGAATTAGAAACAGGGGAAAGCAGGTAGGAGTGAGGGTCACATATAGACTGCAGATTTAGAAACGGAAAGCAAGTAGGAGTCAGCGTCACGTATAGACTGCAGACTTAGAAACAGGGCATTTAGGAGTGAGCGCCATATATAGACTGCAGACTGATAAACAGGACATGTAGGAGTGAGCGCCATATATAGACTGCAGACTGATAAACAGGACATGTAGGAGTGAGCGTCACATACAGACTGCATACTTTTAGAAACAGGAGGGAACATGTAGGAGTGAGCGTCACATACAGACTGCAGAATTAGAAACAGAACATGTAAAAGTGAGCGCCACATACAAATTGCAGACTTAGAAACAGGAGAGAACATGTAGGATTGAGCGCCACATACAGACTGCAGACTAAGAAACAGAACATGTAGGAGTGAGCGCCACATACAGACTACAGACTAATAAACAGAACATGTAGGAGTAAGCGTCGCATACAGACTGCAACTTTTGAAGAGCGATGTCTCCGTCACGTACTTTGTATGGAATCGCCAGAGGCAACAACAGAGATTGAAGTACGCCATCTAAAGGCTAGACATTCCAGTAAGACAGCGTTCCTGTGAAAGTCAAGTATGACAACAAACAATTAGCAACAGTTTCAGCCTGACGTTTTAATGAGGGCGAGAAAAGTTTGATCATATATGACAGTTTCGTCCTTTTTTTATCTGTTGCTTTTCCCAATGCAGTTTTTGACTTGAAAGTGGGATCCATCTGCAGATCCTGCAACTTCATATGTTCCATCATCTGTTGCTAGTGTGGTATGATATACCTCAGTACCTCAGTGAGAGCAGTTTGGAACTATTTGTGCGCTTCAGAAAACACATTAATAGCCTTGCCAAGATCTCCAGATCTTCGGTCGTCAACCACTTCAATGGCTCTTGGCACGGCGTGAAGGCCGATTTTAGTGTCAGAGGAATCGTTTCCTTTCCCCCAGCTTTCGGCATCAATGTGCACTAGAAAAGATTCTGATCTCCCTCTTTGGTTTGCCTTCAGTCCCACGGCATCAATGTGCAATATAAAACATACTGATCTTCCTCTTTGGTCTGCCTTCAGTCCCACTGCATCAATGTGCACTAGAAAACATACTGATCTTCATCGTGGGTCTGCCTTCAGTCCGACGGCATCAATGTGCACTAGAAGACATACTGATCTTCCTCTTTGGTCTGCCTTCAGTCACACGGCATCAATGTGCACTAGAAAACATACTTATCTCCCTCTTTGGTCTACCTTGAGTCCCACGGCATCAATGTGCACTAGAAAACATACTGATCTCCCTCTTGGGTCTGCCTTCAGTCCCACGGCATCAATGTGCACTAGAAAACATACTTATCTCCCTCTTTGGTTTGCCTTCAGTCCCACGGCATCAATGTGCACTAGAAAATATACTGATCTTCCTTTTGGGACTGCCCTAAGTCTCACGGCATCAATGTGCACTAGAAAACATACTGATCTTCCTCTTAGGTCTGCCTTCAGTCATACGGCATAAACTCTTTCGATACTTTTAGCCAAGCTGTATCTCCTCTCATCTATATTCACTCCATCTATACGCCTTTCTTCTACCTTAATTGCATGTATGTGTTTCATGTAGCCATTTCCCACTAATCTTCCAACAGCTTATTTGGCCATTTTCTTTTATCACTTCGTACACTTTCCTTACCCGCTTTCTCACTTCCGCTCAAAATATCTCAAAGCTAACATCGATGTTGTTGCTAAGTACCTTTTTATAATTACTTGATGCGTTCATTTCCTCTTTCCTGATAATGTACTATGTAATTGTATTGTCCGTTGTTCCTGATAAAGGTATTTTGTTCTCAACGTTCTTTTTATTCCAGCGCCTTATCTGCAGCATGCCTATCCATGTTTGTATACAACTTTTTATCACCATAGAAACGAAATGTTCAATATATTATTCTTGTATTAGACAGAGAGGTTGTTCCTAGAACTCTATTTCAAACCAATCAGACAACGACAAAGATAACACTAATCTATAATCGTCTAGGTCGGCCGACGTGGCTCGGGATAGTAATGTTGTTGATATTTATACGTACTGAAGTAAGGAGAACTGAGCAGTTGTCATGTGAAACATTCACTTCTAGCACGCTTCTAAAATGGCGCAAATTGAATGACCACCCCAGTTGACAATTACACATAAATGGTACAATATCGACTTCTCTGCTCGATAAATTATCGATTGCCTACAACAATAGAACTCGTAGCTAGAAGGACAGATTTCAACACAAACAATTATGCAATCTTCACCACTGTCGATCGTGAGAATTATATCTATTTTTTGTTCTGCTGATTGTGTTTCCTTTATTTACACTTTGTTTTCTTCTGCCTCTCCAATTTCTTATATTTTATGTATTTAAATTGTTTGGGACAATCTTTTTTTCTATTCACTCTCCATACTTTAAAAAAAAAATATTTTGTTTCTAGTAAATTTTACATTTCATAAAATCTTATAATTCTCGAAATAATACATTTCTAATTAATCATGTTTTCATCACAAAAATATATTTCTTCTAAATCATTTATTTCTCATTAATTTTCAATTTCCCAAAACAGTACTTATTTTTTCTAAATTTTCCATTGAATGTTCTATTTCCCATTTGTAGTTATTGATGTTGAATGCCCACAATGAGTAGGATTGCTCTTCTGTGCGTCCTCAAAAAAACGTTAAGTGGCGAGTTGTCGTAACTTTCCTCACATTCTGAGCGTGCTGATGAAGGTTGACCGGGGTCCTCAAGGCGGTTGTGCTATGCTTGGTTTCACCTGCGTGTCATTCACTACTACGTGGATCACGTCGAACCTCACCTTGTTAGCCAGACTGTTGTCGTCGATAACATCCTGTTTCCCGGACGACCAACGAGGAGGTCAGGTGATGTTCTTTGCCAGTATATTTCTCCTGACCTTGGCTAACATAGTCTGATCAGAGTGTTTCTCCTGACCTTGGCTAACATAGTCCGATCAGAGTGTTTCTCCTGACCTTGGCTAACATAGTCTGATCAGAGTGTTTCTCCTGACCTTGGCTAACATAGCCTGATCAGAGTGTTTTGCCCGACCTTGGCTAACATAGCCTGATCAGAGTGTTTCTCCTGACCTTCGCTAACATAGTCTGATTAGAGTGTTTCTCCTGACCTTGGCTAACATAGTCTGATCAGTGTGTTTCTCCTGACCTTCGCTAACATAGTCTGATCAGAGTGTTTTGCCCGACCTTGGCTAACATAGTCTGATCAGAGTGTTTCTCCTGACCTTGGCTAACATAGTCTGATCAGAGTGTTTTGCCCGACCTTGGCTAACATAGTCTGATCAGAGTGTTTCTCCTGACCTTGGCTAACATAGTCTGATCAGAGTGTTTCTCCTGACCTTGGCTAACATAGTCTGATCAGAGTGTTTCTCCTGACCTTGGCTAACATAGTCTGATCAGAGTTTTGCCCGACCAGACGTCAGCCTCATCGTCCCTCTATTTCTCACACATATTCTATGTCTTACACATTTTCTATTTTTCTTACATCTTCTATTTCTCACAAAACTTCCATTTCACCAAAGTGTTACATATCCCCTAATTCTCAACTTTCTCGAAAATATCACTGGATTATTGGATGACACGTTCTTCAGTGGTGGTTACACCGTTGCGGGTCCCAACTTCTCTTCCAACGGTCTCCGTCTTGAGCCACGGTGGACCAGTGGATAATGTCCCTCTGTGGCATCGTTAGTGTTGTTGCGGGATGCAAGGAAGTCGGACCAACGTGTTGGTGGTCGTCCCCGTGGTAATTTCTTATCTCTATGGTACTACATTGCTGTCGCTGCACTCCAATGATCGTCGGTTGTTCGGAGTAAGTGGCCTCCGATGCGATGTTTCATCTTGTCTGCATAAACAACTTCATCGTTCACTAGGGACAGCTGACGTATGTCCGAGTTGTGAAGAATTTTTGCTCGCTGGCTATGAAGCGTGAGGCCGATCATGCGTCTCTCGAGGGAGGCCTGAGTTACCCTGAGTTTTGACTCCATCTCTTTCGTGTAATCATTTTTCCGCCGCATAGCATATTGCAGGTAGTACTGTGTAGTTGAAATGAGGGGTGGGCAGGCTCTGGTCGTGGATGTTATCCAGTACCGGCTTTAGGCTCTGGTCGTGGATGTTATCCAATATCGGCTTTATCGAAGAGAACGAGGCTCAGCCCGAGTGACGCCGTCTTGTCAACTCTGGCCTCAAGTCGTTCTGCATGTTGAGCAGACGACCAAGGAAGATGTAATCGTCCACGTCGTCAAGTCTCTCTCCATCTAGGAAAACTGGGTCACAGGAAGCGAATCGATTGCGCATAACTTTCGTCTTGAACGTGTTCACTTCAAGTCTCGTTTTCTTTCCCTCTCGGTGGAGCATTGCTGGCATGTCATTGGCGTCTGTGGCTGCCTCCGTGATAAGTACTAGATCATCTGTCTGTGGCTGCCTCCGTGATAAGCACTAAATCATCTGTCTGTGGCTGCCTCCGTGCTAAGCACTAAATCATCTGTCTGTGGCTGCCTCCGTGATAAGTACTAGATCATCTGTCTGTGGCTGCCTCTGTGGTGAGCACTAAATCATATGTCTGTGGCTGCCTCCGTGATAAGTACTAGATCATCTGTGTGTGGCTGCCTCTGTGGTGAGCACTAAATCATATGTCTGTGGCTGCCTCCGTGATAAGTACTAGATCATCTGTGTGTGGCTGCCTCCGTGATAAGCACTAAATCATCTGTCTGTGGCTGCCTCCGTGATAAGCACTAAATCATCTGTCTGTAGCTGCCTCTGTGATAAGTACTAGATCATCTGTCTGTGGCTGCCTCCGTGATAAGCACTAAATCATCTGTCTGTGCCTGCCTCCGTGATAAGCACTAAATCATCTGTCTGTGGCTGCTTCCGTGATAAGCACTAGATCATCTGCAAAGGAAAGGTGATTTAGCAGCCTGCCATTTATGTTGATGCCATGTAGCCCAGTCACACCGGCTGATGACGGATTCCAGACCTGCGGAAAATAGGCTCGGCGAGATGGGGTCCCCTTGACGTACTCCTCTCTGCATGGGTACTACTACCGGCCTTTGAAAGGGTTGGAAGGTAGTCATGGAAACGGCGTAGCAGTCAGCAAGGATTCTTGTGTATCCCGGGTCGACCCCTTGATCTTTTAGAGATTGCCAGACGAATTTTATTCTACCGAGACAAACGCTTTCTTGTAGTCGATGAAGGTATAGATTAGTGGGGTCTGGTACTCTCGGGCTGTTTCGATCAGTCAGCAGCAGGTTGAAATGTGATCCATGGTACTGTATGCACGACGAAATGTGATCCATGGTGCTGTATGCACGACGAAATGTGATCCATGGTGCTGTATGCACGACGAAATGTGATCCATGGTGATGTATGCACGACGAAATGGGAACTATGGTGCTGTATGCACGACGAAATCCAGCCTGTTCGATCGGTTGCGCTCGTCAAGGTTGGGCGGATTCTAGCGAGGACATATTTCGTAGGTGACCGGGAGGAGCGTGATTGACCGGTAGTTGCCGAGGTCTTTATTGTCTTCTGTTTTGTGTAGCAGGATCGTTTTTTAACTGCACCAAGCTGTTGGTATTCTACCTGTGTGTAGATAGGTTGAGAAGCGCTGAGCGAGGACCTGTTAGAGTTCGCATACTTGGAGATTCTCTGCCGTTAGGCCATCCTGCCGGATTATTTTCCAGGTGGGCCTAGTTTCGAGGGCGTGGCGGATTTCTGAAGGCAGGAAGTCTCGGTGAGGGATGGGTGGGGAGGAAATAGAGATGTTTGGGGGTATGATGATTTAAATAATTATGTGAAGTATTCTTTGATAATCGACTCCATGCCCAGTCTTGACTCGGTACAGGATCCACTTGGGACCCTGTTTTTAAACAGGGAATGACATGCCTGTGTTCAGTAATTCTTCGAGACACATGTTTTATGCTTCGCCCAGTCTCCGCCGCTGCGAGGAGACGTCTGCGGGCAAATTCTTCGTGGTCCTCTTTTAGCCTTTGTCGACAGAGTTTGCTAAGGGCATTAAAAGTTGTGAAGTTGGTTTAGGACAGAGTCATATTGCGCCTCTCCTCCAGAAATGCTCGTGTAGTGGGTGATATGCGATTTATGTTGTGGTTGGGTACTTGCAGTCTAGCGTCTCTTCAAATGGATCTGATTTATTAGATCAGTCTGGTGGAGTCGCCGTCGATGTCTGTGGATGGTGGGTTCTGTAAGGTTACTACTAGCAGCAGGGAGACAGCCATCGCAGGGTTGAGGATTGATTCTGCTCCTATGTGCGATTTCTGCATCTGCAGCTTGTCAATGCGTATGTTGAAGTGAAAGAATGCGCGGAGGCGATTACATTTCTAAATATTTGTCTTCACAGAAATAATCTATTTGTACAAATGATCTATTTCTGCCATATCTTCTATTGTTCTTTGATCCACTATTTCTCTCAAATGTAGTATCTCTCCGAATGTATTCATCAGTTACGATTCTATTTTTTTCAAATAACTGTAATTCTCTTTATCTTTCATTTTCTTGACGTCTTCTATTTCTCAATATCCTTCTATATGATCTCAGATTTGTTAATCGGGAACGAAGATGCGACAGTGAATGTCCTGACAGCAGCCAGCGACTAATAGTTGTCTGCTTGCATCAGGATCAGTGAGCCACAGCTGACAAAGGGCAACAGTATTCCGACTCCAAAATGCGTCCCAGGAAGCAGTCTACAACCATGCAACCTGGATAAGCGATAAGGGATAGAAGAGGGAAGGAAAACCCGGTCCCCTAAATGCCATCCTAAAGTTGGATGTGTTGGATCGAATGGAGCAGATATCACGAGCCTCTCTGAAAACTAAGACATAACGCCACAAACGTTCTTCTCAGGACGAACGCCAAAAGAAGAGAAAGAAGAAAAACAAGAAGAAAAACAACAACAAAAAAAACAAAAAAAAAACAACAACAGCAAGAAAACGGAGGAGAAAAAGAAGTGAAGAGTGGGAGGAGCAATGTAAGATGTGTAGGAGGACAAGGAGGAGAATTACAAAAAAGAAGAAGAAGAAGAAGAAAAAGAAAAAGAAGAACAACAAGAACAATAAATGCGTCAATTCTCGATCCTCAATTTCCCTGAATGATTCTATTTGCCCCATTCTCCAATGACCTACTAATCTGAACAATCAATTGTCCTAGTTCTCAATTTCTTCTGTCACTTCTCTTTCTCCTCATTCGTCAAATCCGCTGTCAAATTTTTTTTTCAATTTCTCCTTTTTATTTTCCTTTTCACCTTTTTTTCTATTTCTTCTCGTTCGCCCATTTCTTTCCATTATACGTAACATGTTTTGTAATATCATGTATTTCATTTTTTTCTACTTTATTATCCATTTTCAGCTTCTAGTTAATCTGTTATTTCTTCACCTTTTTCTTTTTTTTTCTCTCAATTTTGGCCATTCCTACTTTTCATATTATTTATGCTGATACTACTATTACTACCGTATAATTAGTCCATTTCTCCCTATTTTTAAATCTCCCAATTCCATATCTCAACCTTTTTTTATATCTCTACTCATATTTTCACATCTTCAAATTTTCTGTATCACATATCTCTTCAATTTTTTTCTTTTCTTACAACATTTCTTGTTTCTATTTAGATATCATCATTCTCCTAAATTATGAGTTTTGTATGACTTCTTAGTATCTCATAGTTTATCTTCCATTGCCATCACATTCGCATAGAAATTCTTTCATTTTCTATTGTATTACCTAAGATGCCAATCTTGATATCTCTAAACTAGTGAAAAGGTCTACTGTCTTGCTGCTAAACTACGGCATGGATTAGGTATTCATATTTTTGGGTAAGACAGTCAATTTTTAACATACCAGCAGATTATACGATATGCCGCTTATTTTAATGTAAAGATATTATTTATTTAACAAAAGATCGTTAGTTTTAGTTAATTTAAAAAATAGTGATTTAATGCATATGTTAAGTTTACAACATGTGTGAGTATATTCACAATAAAACAGTAAAACTGACGTTTCATGAGACCTGTATTCAGTTATTTATTGTTCAACGTTTTTATTTTCAATGAATATAATTCTTTAAAGTATGCTTTATGGATACAGGGGTCCTTGGTTAGCAAGTGGTTAGTGCAGTGGCTGCACAAAACGTCAGCCCCAAACACCCCTGATGTCAACCTAGTCTCTTAGATGGTATATCAAGTCTATGAAGGTAAAGGGGACCTGGGCGATGCTGACCCCATCAATCATAGTGAGCCGTTGGTTAAAGAATTGTACGGACCTAAAACCACATTCTCCAATATGCCTTATTGAGCGTTAACTGGAGCCTATCATATACGAATAAAACTCAATTACGCCTAAGACAGATCAGACGCATCTAACATGACGTGTTGGGTCTTCATGTTTCTCACAAGACTTACGTGGAAATAATTGGTTGTAACATGCAAAGTGTTGGGCCCTCATGTTTCTCATAAGAATGTCGTGGAAATAACTGGTTGCAGCATGCAAAGTGTTGGGTATTCGTGTTTCTCACAAGACGGTCGTGCAAATAACTGGTTGCAGCATGCAAAGTGTTGGGTATTCGTGTTTCTCATAAGAATGTCGTGGAAATAACTGGTTGTAACATGCAAGGTATTGGGTCTTCATGTTTCTCACACGATTGTCGTGGAAATAACTGGTTGCAACATGCAAAGTGTTCTCCGGACGGGAATCAGTTATTCTGGTTTTCGTATTACGAGTAAATTTAGCGAACTTCATTCTAGAAAGCATTGCTCGCAGTTGTAAGTCCTTTCTTCTTCTTCTTCTGCGTACACAGTCAGACAGTAACCATTATTTTTTCGAAAAAAGCAGCGGTCATCCTGAGACTCTCGCCACTACCATAGAGCTTGTCTTGCAGTTCCACTGGCAATGGCCACATCTGCTCTCTCTGATCCTCGTATGTCGGGCAGTTCTGCAGCAGATGTTCAGTGGTCATTTTACCAGTACCGCACGGGCATTCGTCGGTACACCCTATCTTCAATTTGTTGAATAGGTTGGTACCTCAGTCTGTTGTGGCCAGTGCGAAGTCTGAAGACAACGACCTGCTCTCTTCGGTTCAACTGGTAATAGGCATCGTTTTTGGTGTAACCAGTGTGTTCGGTTTCCCATTTGGTCATGTACCTGGCTTTGATAAGCCGTTTTGACTCTTCGTACGTCATACTTTTATCTGTTTGTGGTAGCCTTGCACCTTCTTTTGCCAGTCTGTCTGCCTCCTCGTTGCCTTGGATGTTGCAGTGTGACGGAACCCACTGTACAACTACCCTTTTTGGTGCGGACTGCTGGCACAGTTTGCAGAGTGCTGCTCTTAAGTCATTAAGCTCAGTGTTTTTCTGGCTTTTTAGCGCTGTGACTACGGCGAGAGCATCTGTCAGCAGGACTATATGGCTCTCATTTTCACTGTGTGTTACCATTTCTTCCACTGCCGCCCTCAGTGCCTCTGCCTCCGCTCTGAAATTGCTTGTGTACTTACCAGTAGCGAATGACAGTGTTATTTTTCTGCCATTTGGTAGGTTCAGGAATGCTCCTGCCCCTCCGTTCTGTGTAGTGTTTGTTACAGAACCGTCGGTGTATGCATGGGTCCAGTCCATGCTTGGGTAGCTTTTCGTTATGAAGCTTAGGGTAGTGTCTCTCCTTTCTTTTTCAGTCTGGCAGTTTTTGTTTGCAATACCTGGTATATTTTCTACCACCTCTGGAAATATATCCTGCCTCCAAGTAGGTTTTCGTACAGTAGTGATGGGTTTTGGTGTTGTTAGTGCGTTTATGGGATCTTCGTGCATCTTTGCTTTGGCTATTTCTGCAAAGTTTCTCCGCTTTAGTTTCCCAGTTCCCAAATTGTTTAGTCTCTGGTACATTTGGTGGTCCGTCAGTCTTCGGAGTTTCTCTGACTGCAGCTGGGCTCTGCAGTCTCTTCTGTCGGTCATGGATTGCAGTTTTGTAATCTTTTCGAGTTCTACAATTGGCGTTGACTTCATGGCACCTGTTATAATTCTCATGGCTTGGTTTTGAAGTTTGTTAACTTTATCGAAGTTCGCCTTCGCTGCTGTTGTCCATGCCGCAATGCCATACTCGAGAACTGGTCTCACTCTTCCAGTGTACAGTTTCTTTAGTATGCCTTCGTCTGCTCCCCAGCTTGTGCCAGCAAGTTTCCTCATGATCGCCATTCTTTCTCTGGCTTTCATTCGGTTTCTCTCAATCTGACTTTTCCATGTCATGCGCCGATCAAATGTGACTCCCAGATAGGTTGGGTTGTCGTTTGGCTGCAGGATTTTGCCATTTAGGCTTAATTTGGTACTTTGGGGTTTTAATGAGAGCGAGAATATTGTGCACGTGGTTTTCTCCTCGTTTATTTTGACCAGCCATGAGTTCGCCCACTCTTCCAGCGATGTTAGGGCCGTCTGCATCCGATTTCTTGCTATGGTGAGATTCTTTTCAGAGGTCCACATAGCCAGATTGTCTGCAAACATTGAGCTATGGACTCTTCTTGGTATATTCTCTGTAATATCGTTTATATATACCAGGAAGAGTGTGGGTGACAATACTCCCCCTTGGGGTACTCCCTGCTCGAGTGTCACCTTTTTGCTCATCTGCCCTTGTATTTGGACTCTGGCCGTTCTTTGTTTGAGGTAGTGGTTGATCCACTTGTACATCTTCCCACAGACATCACTTCTTCTTAGCTTGACTCTAAGTCCATCCCTCCAGACTTTGTCAAATGCCTTTTCCAGATCCACCCAAACAGCTACTGTGTGTTTCTGTGCCTGGTAGGCATCTTCTATCTCCTGGGCTATGAGGATGACCTGGTCCTCAGTGGATCTGTGCTGTCTAAAGCCGGCTTGCTGTGGAATTAGTATTCGTTTTTCTTCCAGATGCCACATCAGTCTGGTGTTTATCATCCGTTCCATCAGCTTGCCGACACAGCTCAGTAGGCTTATGGGCCTGTATCCATTTGGATCTGTTTTGTCCTTTCCTGTTTTTGGTACTGGTACCAGTATTGCATCTTTCCATGCCTGGGGTACAATACCCCTTTTCCAGCTTTGGTTCAGGACTGATAGTAGTTTTTTCTTCGCTGTTTGGCCCAGCCCCATCAGCATTTCGTTTGTTATCCCGTCTTTTCCGGGAGATTTCCTTTCTTTAGTGTTCTCATAGCCTCTTCCATTTCGCGCATTGTTAGTTTGGCCATCATGTGCTCTTCAGGAGCCGTATTTATGTTTTCGTGTCCCCTTAGCTCTTCGCTAATGTCTGTATGCTTATCTGCAGGGACCTCGATGTGGTTTGCTCTGGCATAGTGATCGACAAAGGCGTTTGCGGCTTTCTTACCTGTGATCAAGTTCTCGCCCTGCTTGATAGTAATTTGTTTATTTGACGGGGTTTCGTCATTCATGGCTCTGACTAGCTTCCATAGCTTGTTCCCTTCTTTGTCCAGGTTTAAACTTTCCGTTTTATTTTTCCAACTTTCTCTTGCTGTTTGCTTGAGAGTGTGTTTGTACTTCGCCGCGGCGGCTTTGAGGGCGATGTTTGCCTCCATGGATTTTTCTCGTTCTGCCATGTTCCTAGCATTTGTTACTGCATCGTCCACTTTCTGTAACTCATCATTCCAGTAGGGCTTATAGTTTTTCCTAGCTCCTCTTGGGATGGTTTCAGTGGCGGCTTGCATTATTGCCTTGCTTAGGCTCTCTACCATGGGCTTCATTTTGGTGTTTCGTGTGTTGATGGTTTCACACAGCCCATCTGTCAGGATTGCAAATCTGTCCCAGTCGGCTCGTTTGTAATTCCAACGTGGGAGCGGTTTTGTTTCCTGTGGGCCTACTTCCATGTCAATGGTTAGCCTGATCAGCCTGTGGTCGCTACCTGCCAGTTGGTTTAGCACCTGGCGGTCTATTTTATAGTGTATGTCCTGTGTGGAGAAGGCCAAATCTGGAGTCGAGGTGGTATGCCATGTTCTTGAATAGAAGCTAGGGCTATCCTCCGGCCTATTGATTAGGGAGAGATTTGCATCTATCTCCCAATCTTCCACTTCGTCACCTCTGCTGTCTGTGTCAGAGTATCCCCATCTCTCCGAGTGGCTGTTGAAATCTCCAACTACTATGCAGTTGGAGTCTCTGACCTCCATACTCGAGAGCGATAGGTCTCTGTTTGGTGGTCCGTACAGATAGAAAATGCGGAGCTTCGTCTCTTGAGCCATTATGTCAACTCCTACAATTTCTGCTTGTCCGGTGTGATTGACAGGTACCGCGCTAGTCGGTATGCTGTTTCTGGTCAGTATCAGGACCCCTCCTTTGTGGCCTTCTCTATCTAGACGGAAGGTCTGGTATCCTCTGATTGAGAATTTATGGTTATTGTTGAGGTGCGTTTCCTGGATACATGCCACGTCAATCTTACCTTCATGCAGGTGGTGTGTTAGGGAAAGTTTTTTGTTAATGACTCCCTCCGCATTCCATTGTAGTATTTTGAGGGTCTTGAGGTTTTGGCCAATTGACGTTGCCCCATAGCCATGTGCCTTGACTCCCCGACACATGGGTGGGTGACCACCAGTAGTCAAGGGTGGGCCCCTTCGAGGCGTGGGGCCCGGCGCTATCGCTGCCTGGCGGGACTCCTCAGGATGAGCGCCATACGTTTTTCTAATAGGTTGTACTGCCATCATACTGTGATTTACGTTGCACTGTTTTGTTAGGCTTGCGGCCCCGTGCATCCGATTTCAACAGGCGTTTCTGTAGGGATGCCCTCCTTAGCCTTTGGCTGTCCCCAGCCTATCTGCAAGGCAGCAGTTGTTTACGATCAGAGTTTTCTCTCTTATGGAAGTTGTCTTACCAGACTATCGAGTCTTCACTACTCGTGTCTATAGGGTGCAATGATGATATGTGATATATGAGATGGACTGGTTTACCCGGAAGAGAGGCAGTCCAGTGTGTCTGTATCCCAGGATCGTCACGTCCTGCCAGAAACGTAGCATTTGCATGTGAGTGGGGTATCTCTTTTTCCCTTTATTTTCTTGGCTTCTATGCAGGGATGGTACGCCTAGCATTCCCCGCCACCTGGGGTGTTGACACAGTGCGGCAGGTGTGCAATGTCCGCTGGTCTGCATCTCTTCTGCGTCCAGCATGATAGTTATGGCTGAGAACGTACAGAGGTAGATATCGTAGCCGGAGTGCATTCAGCCAGAGGACAAGCCTGGTAATGTCACAGAGATGTTGATCGCCTGGTGTGCGGACAACTCTCATGGTCAGTGGTTGGGTCTTGACAGTTCACAGTGAGGTGGCTGCTCTACTGTTTTCGACACCCCGACCAGGTTCTAAGTCTTTGGTTGGTGTCTTTCGCACCCCATCGCCGTATAGGGTGAGTATCAAGCAGTTGTCCGCCCGCTTTGATTTGCGGGCGGCAAGGACCTCTTACTGTGGCTCTACCTGATAGGGCTGGGGCGCAAGCCCCAGGTCCCGAGCATGTAGGAGCCTCCCATTGTAGTGGTGCTGAGATTTTGGGTGGGATTGCGGCTTACAAGGGTTCGGCCGTAATCCCCCACATGGTAGCCTCGCGCCCTTGGCTTATCAGCCTGGTACGTGAACCAAAGTGTCTGCGGCTCCTCTCGATTTGAGCTGGTTTTCCGTAGCAACGCCCTGTCATTTGTAGGGTAAAACTGACCTGTCTTCAGGTGGTCTATTTCCAGCACCCGTTCACTATTTGGTCAGACGAATTTATTGAGGGCTTTTGTTTGTCAATGACCAGGTATTTGAAATCTGCGGTTTCTGCGGAGTTAAACACGATTTCCGTAGTGTTCTTTCATTTGAGTGTTTGAGAGCTGACTTGTCGTCCGTGAGTCTAATACCAGCGTACGTTCATTATTAGACCCAAACGGCAGTGCTCTCGATTTGTCAGTTGTTCTACAGTATTGGCGTGTTCAGTCAGATTAAGTCGCAGGTTCCACACCTGGTGGTGCCCTTCCGTCAATTCCCTTAGCGAGACAATCAAGTTTCTTAGAGGGTAGCCCCAAAATTTTCGAGGGTCTAATTCCAGCACATGTTCTCTATTAGACCCCACGAAGGTGTACTTTTTGATAGTCATTCTGCAATATTGGCGTGGTAAGTTAACTTAGGTCTAAGGCTCCACTCCTGATAGTGCTCTTCCGTCAATTCCTTTATCAAACACTGGATGCAGACAAAACCGAGCCACAGGGGGCATAACCCCAGATTTCTGGGGGTCTAAGTCCAGCACCAGTTCCATATTAGACCCCAGAAGAGTGGTCTCGGCATGTCAATCATTTCAGTGTTGGCCGTGTTGAGTCAAATTAAGCCGCAGGCTCCACTCCTGGTGGTGCCCTTCCGTCAATTCCTTTAAGTTTCAGCTTTGCAACCATACTTCCCCCGGAACCCAAACACTTTGGTTTCCCGGAAGCTGCCCGCAGAGTCATCGAAGCAACTCCTGCGGATCGCTAGTCGGCATCGTTTATGGTCAGAACTACGACGGTATCTGATCGTCTTCGCGCCTCTGACTTTCGTTCTTGATTAATGAAAACATTCTTGACAAATGCTTTCGCAGTAGCTCGTCTTGCGGCGATCCAAGAATTTCACCTCTAACGCCGCAATACGAATGCCCCCGTTTGTCCCTGTTAATCATTACCTCCAGTTCCGAAAACCAACAAAATAGAACCGAGGTCCTATTCCATTATTCCATGCACCATTATTCAGGCAGCCGAGGCCTGCTTTGAACACTCTAATTTTTTCAAAGTAAACGCGCCGGCCACCCAGGACGCTCAGCGAAGAGCACCCGTGGGAGAGAGCCGGCAGACGGTAGGGCAGGAGACAACGGGCAGTGAACCGGCGCGAGCCGGACCGCCCGCCTGCGCCTGAGATCCAACTACGAGCTTTTTAACTGCAACAACTTTAATATACGCTATTGGAGCTGGAATTACCGCGGCTGCTGGCACCAGACTTGCCCTCCAATAGATCCTCGTTAAAGGGTTTAAAGTGTACTCATTCCAATTACGGGGCCTCGAAAGAGTCCCGTATTGTTATTTTTCGTCACTACCTCCCCGTGCCGGGAGTGGATAAGTTGCGCGCCTGCTGCCTTCCTTGGATGTGGTAGCCGTTTCTCATGCTCCCTCTCCGGAATCGAACCCTGATTCCCCGTTACCCGTTACAAACATGGTAGGCATGTCACGTACCATCGACATTTGATAGGGCAGACATTTGAGGGGTCGACCCCTTGATCTTTTAGAGATTGCCAGACGAATTTTATTCTACCGAGACAGACGCTTTCTTGTAGTCGATGAAGGTATAGATTAGTGGGGGCTGGTACTCTCGGGCTGTTTCGATCAGTCGGCAGCAGGTTGAAATGTGATCCATGGTGCTGTATGCACGACGAAATATGATCCATGGTGATGTATGCACGACGAAATGTGATCCATGGTGCTGAATACACGACGAAATGTGATCTATGGTACTGTATGCACGACGAAATGTGAATTATGGTGCTGTATGCACGACGAAATGTGATCCATGCTGCTGTATGCACGACTAAATGTTTTCCATGGTGATGTATGCAAGACGAAATGTGATCCATGGTGATGTATGCAAGACGAAATGTGAACTATGGTGCTGAATGCACGACGAAATCCAGCCTGTTCGATCGGTTGCGCTCGTCAAGGTTGGGCGGATTATAGCGAGGACATATTTCGTAGGTGACCGGGAGGAGCTTGATTGACCGGTAGTTGCCGAGGTCTTTATTGTCTTCTGTTTTGTGTAGCAGGATCGTTTTTTAACTGCACCAAGCTGTTGGTATTCTACCTGTATGTAGATAGGTTGAGAAGCGCTGAGCGAGGACCTGGTAGAGCGGTAGTTCGCATACTTGGAGATCCTTTGCTGTTAGGCCATCCTGCCGTGTTATTTTCCAGGTGGGCGTGGTTTCGAGGGCGTGACGGATTTCTGAAGGCAGGAAGTCTCGGTGAGGGATGGGTGGGGAGGAAATAGAGATGTTTGGGGGTATGATGATTTAAATAATTATGTGAAGTATTCTTTGATAATCGACTCCATGCCCAGTCTTGACTCGGTACAGGATCCACTTGGGACCCTGTTTTTAAACAAGGAATGACATGCCTATGTTCAGTAATTCTTCGAGACACATGTTTTATGCTTCGCTTAGTCTCCGCCGCTGCGAGGAGACGTCTGCGGGCAAATTCTTCGTGGTCCTCTTTTAGCCTTTGTCGACAGAGTTTGCTAAGGGCATTAAAAGTTGTGAAGTTGGCTGAGGACAGGGTCATATTGCGCCTCTCCTCCAGAAATGCTCGTGTAGTGGGTGATGTGCGATTTATGTTGTGGTTGGGTGCTTGCAGTCTAGCGGCTCTTGAAATGGATCTGATTAATTAGATCAGTCTGGTGTAGTCGGCGTCGATGTCTGTGGATGATGGGTTCTGTAAGGTTACTACTAGCAGCCAGGGAGACAGCCATCGCAGGGTTGAGAATCGATTCTGCTCCTATGTGCGATTTCTGCCTCTGGAGCTTGTCAATGCGTATGTTGAAGTGAAAGAATGCGCGGAGGCGATTACATTTCTAAATATTTGTCTTCACAGAAATAATCTATTTATACAAATGATCTATTTCTGCCATATCTTCTATTGTTCTTTGATCCACTATTTCTCTCAAATGTAGTATCTCTCCGAATGTATTCATCAGTTACGATTCTATTTTTTTCAAATAACTGTAATTCTCTTTATCTTTCATTTTCTTGACGTCTTCTATTTCTCAATATCCTTCTATATGATCTCAGATTTGTTAATCGGGAACGAAGATGCGACAGTGAATGTCCTGACAGCAGCCAGCGACTAATAGTTGTCTGCTTGCATCAGGATCAGTGAGCCACAGCTGACAAAGGGCAACAGTATTCCGACTCCAAAATGCGTCCCAGGAAGCAGTCTACAACTATGCAACCTGGATAAGCAATAAGGGATAGAAGAGGGAAGGAAAACCCGGTCCCCTAAATGCCATGCTAAAGTTGGATGTGTTGGATCGAATGGAGCAGATATCACAGCCTCTCTGAAAACTAAGACATAACGCCACAAACGTTCTTCTCAGGACGAACGCCAAAAGAAGAGAAAGAAGAAAAACAAGAAGAAAAACAACAACAACAAAAAAAACAAAAAAAAAACAACAACAGCAAGAAAAAGGAGGAGAAAAAGAAGTGAAGAGTGGGAGGAGCAATGTAAGATGTGTAGGAGGACAAGGAGGAGAATTACAAAAAAGAAGAAGAAGAAGAAGAAGACAAAGAAAAAGAAGAACAACAAGAACAATAAATGCGTCAATTCTCGATCCTCAATTTCCCTGAATGATTCTATTTGCCCCATTCTCCAATGACCTACTAATCTGAACAATCAATTGTCCTAGTTCTCAATTTCTTCTGTCACTTCTCTTTCTCCTCATTCGTCAAATCCGCTGTCAAATTTTTTTTTCAATTTCTCCTTTTTATTTTCCTTTTCACCTTTTTTTCTATTTCTTCTCGTTCGCCCATTTCTTTCCATTATACGTAACATGTTTTGTAATATCATGTATTTCATTTTTTCTACTTTTTTATCCATTTTCAGCTTCTAGTTAATCTGTTATTTCTTCACCTTTTTCTTTTTTTTTCTCTCAATTTTGGCCATTCCTACTTTTCATATTATTTATGCTGATACTACTATTACTACCGTATAATTAGTCCATTTCTCCCTATTTTTAAATCTCCCAATTCCATATCTCAATTATTTTTTATATCTCTACTCATATTTTTACATCCTCAAATTCTCTGTATCACATAATTCTTCTATTTCTTTCTTTTCTTACAACATTTCTTGTTTCTATTTAGATATCATCATTCTCCTAAATTATGAGTTTTGTATGACTTCTTAGTATCTCATAGTTTATCTTCCATTGCCATCACATTCGCATAGAAATTCTTTCATTTTCTATTGTATTACCTAAGATGCCAATCTTGATATCTCTAAACTAGTGAAAAGGTCTACTGTCTTGCTGCTAAACTACGGCATGGATTAGGTATTAACAACGTATTCATATTTTTGGGTAAGACATTCAATTTTTAACATACCAGCAGATTATACGATATGCCGCTTATTTTAATGTAAAGATATTATTTATTTAACAAAAGATCGTTAGTTTTAGTTAATTTAAAAAATAGTGATTTAATTCATAAGTTAAGTGTACAACATGTGTGAGTATATTCACAATAGAACAGTAAAACTGACGTTTCATGAGACCTGTATTCAGTTATTTATTGTTCAACGTTTTTATTTTCAATGAATATAATTCTTTAAAGTATGCTTTATGGATACAGGGGTCCTTGGTTAGCAAGTGGTTAGTGCAGTGGCTGCACAAAACGTCAGCCCCAAACACCCCTGATGTCAACCTAATCTCTTAGATGGTATATCAAGTCTATGAAGGTAAAGGGGACCTGGGCGATGCTGACCCCATCAATCATAGTGAGCCGTTGGTCAAAGAATTGTACGGACCTAAAACCACATTCTCCAAAATGCCTTATTGCGCGTTAACTGGAGCCTATCATATACGAATAAAACTCAATTACGCCTAAGACAGATCAGACGCATCTAACATGACGTGTTGGGTCTTCATGTTTCTCACAAGACTTACGTGGAAATAATTGGTTGTAACATGCAAAGTGTTGGGCCCTCATGTTTCTCATAAGAATGTCGTGGAAATAACTGGTTGCAGCATGCAAAGTGTTGGGTATTCGTGTTTCTCACAAGACGGTCGTGCAAATAACTGGTTGCAGCATGCAAAGTGTTGGGTATTCGTGTTTCTCACAAGACGGTCGTGCAAATAACTGGTTGCAGCATGCAAAGTATTGGGTATTCGTGTTTCTCACAAGACGGTCGTGCAAATAACTGGTTGCAGCATGCAAAGTGTTGGGTATTCGTGTTTCTCATAAGAATGTCGTGGAAATAACTGGTTGTAACATGCAAGGTATTGGGTCTTCATGTTTCTCACACGATTGTCGTGGAAATAACTGGTTGCAACATGCAAAGTGTTCTCCGGACGGGAATCAGTTATTCTGGTTTTCGTATTACGAGTAAATTTAGCGAACTTCATTCTAGAAAGCATTGCTCGCAGTTGTAAGTCCTTTCAAGTAGCGCTATTTGCTTCAGAGCAAAGAATGTTAGTTTTGGATATTTGTACTTCAACCTTGTATTTTCCCGTAACCGCAAGAAGTCGTAGGGGCATCATTAAGTGTGTCAGTGATGTGCCTTAGGCATCATACAAATCGGGCAGGGCCCAATCTCTCCCAGGCGACTTACTGTCATACTGTAATCCTGGTGTTCACACTGGCACATTTTGGGCCTTATGCCAGGTACCCAAATCTCGTCTAAACTCATCTCTGTTCTTTGCCACTAAGTACCATGCCAGACCAAGGTCCTGTCGAAAGCCATCTCCATCTCATTAGTGGACGTTCGAGGAGACGATTAGAGTTGTAGGTCTACCATGATGTTACTTTACGTACACATGTATTGTTAGGTATGCGTACCACGTGGCTTGCCTACCTGTACTTTCTTTTCAACGCGATATCTGCGACGTCACCGAATAATACTTGTCAGCTTCATTATTTTGTTTTTTGAAAGCATCTGTTTAACAGCTCTACTCTTGTTCAACATGTATATTTGATCTTTTCTCGTATGATCTTTGACACCGCTGTAATTGGGGTCTTAGTCTTAGTCGACCTGTACTTCTGTAGGGATAGAAGCGACTGTGCAGGCTCCTTCTCTGGTGTATCCGGTACGAGAATTTCTTGCTTAGCGGGCTAGGTTTGAGCAACGTATTACTCCGTTCCGTTTGGACAAGTTCCGCGGAAGGTGGTTAACCGATGTGAGAGTCCATCTTAATAGACTCAAACACTGTAGCAAAGTAGACCTGCAGTCTGTTAGGAGCCATCTATGCTGCTCTTTACATACCACCTAACCATGCCCGTGTTAGGCAATGTCACACAGTCGCTTCTTTCGACATGCTCTCTGTGGGGCAGTTCAGCTTCTCTTGTCATTCACAACAACTCCAGTGGACTACTTTGAAATTAAGTGGTTGGTGTTATAATGCTGTTGTATGTTGTATTTTTTCACAGCGAAAAAGGCGTCAAAACGTAAAAATGGCAAAGAAACAACCCATTCCGTTTGCATGTCAACAAAGTAATCCTCGGTACACTTCTCTTGAAACACACAACACTCACTGCCCCCTATCCTCTTCTTTAATAATATCTTTATCATCTAGAACGTAAACACACATAACCACATTATACCAATATTATCAAATGCAATACGTTACAAGATATTAATATAGTTGTATATAATAAACTCGTACATGATTCCGTTATATGGCGCTCAAATCGATCCTGGCAGTTGTTAGCGACGGTGCTGCTTGCGTGCACTAACACATTTGTGTTTAAGGGTTTGATTGGCTGTTTCTTGCAGCATCAGGTTCACTTTAACAAATCTAAACTTTTTTGATCTTGTAAAGTTCATAAGTTTACACTTCATATACTTCAGAAGTGAGGTCAATTTCAAGCAGACATGCGTGGGTCGCAAAACAATGAGAATAAACTCATTATTCTGTCTTCGTTATCGTTTTAATTTCTGAATTATTTGATATCTCTCTTGGATTGCAGAAAAACCTAACAGTCCCTTAGTGCTTGCTTGCTTGCCATGTTAACTGAAATTGGGAAATGGCTTGATGGGCCGGAAAAAAACACTCGATGGGGTTGGATACAGTTCGCAGCCTAAAGTTTTATGTATATGACTGGCCAAGACACATGTCATGTTGTCGCTAGATTATAGAGTTGCTGAAAATAGTATTGCTGCTAAAATGTGGTGTAGATAAATGTTCTGTCAATGCTAAGTTGAGAAGAAGATACAAAACGTCTTGCTCTATGCTATGGCATTGACACATCGTTTTGTGGCTAACCTACAGTATTGCGTAAGAACTTAGTGTTGTCGCTTGCCTTTGGCTGGGGTACGCATCTTGTTGTTTCTAGATAATGTCTTAGATACATTTGCCGCGCTGTGGCTAGGCTATGTCTTTGATACATGTAACGTTATCGCTAGGCTAAGGCATTGACACCTTCTCTGTTGTCGCTAAGCTGTGGCGTAGTCACCTACGCATTGACATTAAGCTATTACAGGGATACCAAGACATCCGTATCAAGATGGCGCTGTAAGTATTCATTATCTTTTTCACATTTATCATTTGAAGGTGACAGTTTTTATAACCAGCTTTATACACAGCTGGTATAAAAGGCTCTCAGAACATGTGATTTACACAACTCACGAAGATATGAAGTACTCTTATGTTTCAAAGAAAGCGACAGAAGCGACACACTAGGCACTTTTCTATGATTTACGCCGTGATATCTATTCCAATGTGTGATACGGGATAATGGATGTTGACGCAAGAAATTAACGCGTTGAATACAATAAAACACTGCTGTCTGTTTTTCTTTTAAAAATATAAACGATGGTTTAACTAAAAGGAGAAAATAATATTAAATGTACTGAACAATATTAAAGTGACAACCTCCTTACAGTAATCTGTAAACTGTGTTACATAACTAGAGAACAAGATTGTGCACGCTGTGCAGGCTTGCAGGATGAAACGTATTAAGAAACAAGTCCTCGAATATTGAAGCAAAGGATAGGGCTACTGGAATAGCATGCAGAAGCATTATGACATTTTGTATGTAAATCATTGGCACTGATTAAAGTAAAAGAAACGTGAATCGCAAATGTCAGTCTTATCCAAAAAACAAATATGACTATTTTCTCACTGGCTTGCACTCGTCAAAAGCATGACTGACTTCACTATGCGGTCAACGTGTGCCGCTAAGCGCTCTGGGAAATCGATGTTGCCATTCTTGAGAATAGTCTAATGCGTATGTCTTTGAAGGGACTTGATGTTGTATGATTTATGTTATGTCATGTGTCCATCTTGTCCGAGTGTTGCCGAACAAAGAAAACTAATAGTGAAACCTGCCAAGCAGGTTGTAAGAGGCGGCTAAAGAGGGGTGGGCATATGGCTGGCTACTTCATCAACTAAAAATAAAAATAGAACTCTTCTATCCAACACAGACAAACGTCTTCTATCAAAAGGTTTAAAGATACGATGTAACATAGAGCCGCAAGAAATCTGAATCTCTGACTTACCTGCTTCTGTCTGGGATACCTGTCAGATTTGTTATCTAGAATGTTCATACAATGCACGAACAGACAAAGGATACACAGATAACAGCGAAGATGGGAAACTTTCTCTTAGGGCTAGCTGACAAGGGGTTCAGGGAGTGAAACTAAACACGATGTAATATGCTGATGTTCTCAGGGCACGCTGAAGATGGCGCACATCATAGGAAATGTGTGTCCATAATACTATCAAAAGCGTTGCTATATGTACTTACATGATTGAAGGCAAAAGGGTTCAGAGTCATACTTGCTACTTTTAACTGCCAAAATGAAAGTAATGATAAATATCAGCTAATATATTGCACCATTTAATCACAAAGATGATTAAGTGAAAGAAGAATTTTACAACAGACTTCAAAACATCAAGGATAAATTAAGAATTTTTCAACAGATTTCAAAACATCATGGAAAGAGGAAGAATTTTACAACAGACTTCAAAACATCATGGATAGAGGAAGAATTTTACAACTGACTTCAAAACATCATGGATAAAGGAAGAAGAAAAACGTTATTATTAAGATGTGAAAACCTTAATGTAAAAGATGGGAATGGTGATATTGATTTTTAAGAGATTGTGAATAAACATGGAATCGTTCCTAACAATAAAAATAGAAAGTTACTTGTAAACTTCAATGCCTTAAATAAACTGGTAATTGATGGCAGCATGTTTGCACATAAAAGAATACACAAAGGAACATCGATGATGCCTAAAAACACAGAACAAAATCAATCAGATTGACAATAATATATGTATAGATGAGAAGTTTAGATCATCATTCCACGATGTAAAAGTATGTAGAGGAGTAATTTGACATCATCCTACGTTTTGACACCCATAATAACGATGCAACTTTAAAGGTGTACAACAACATTTAGCCGCAGAGAACAGTTCCTTAAGAACAAGGGCATGTTAGTTTGTTGTCTTCAACATCAGTCAAAACCTAGCAATAAGAGACATGATGATAAGAGGCATGATGGTAAGAGACATGATGGTAAGAGACATGATGGTAAGAGACATGATGGTAAGAGACATTATGGTAAGAGACATGATGGTAAGAGACATGATGGTAAGAGACATGATGGTAAGAGACATAATGGTAAGAGACATAATGGTAAGAGACATAATGGTAAGAGACATTCCGGTCGAACAGCAGTATTTATTCAAAGGGCTCAGAAAGGTGTCCGAAATGTTGAACTCGATACTTCGTATGTTTACTTAATTATGTTAGTGAACATCAGAGGTACTTAACAGAACCTGATCAACTTCCATACTGATTCCCGGTCAAATCGTCAAACGCTTTTCCCTAATCCACTGTTCCGATATAAAGTTGTGAGTTCCATTCCACACTTTGTTCAACTATTATTCTCGGCTTAGCTATTTGGTCTGCACAGGGCCTAACTTGTCGAAAGTCTGCCTATTGTGCTCGCCAGTTTCAATTCTCTCTAGTATGGTTGTTTTAAATATTTTCAGACACTTAACATCTTTCGTCTATCATGTATATTGTGCTGCATATCTCCCTGCGTTGGCAACTTGACTGCAAAGCCTTCATTCTAGTCTGCTGGGATTTCTTCTGTTTTCCAAACTTGACCGAGTAGTGCATATAATATTTATGTTTAAAATGTCAATGCTTGCTTTGATTGATTCTGCTGAGACGCATTCAGTGCCAATGACTTTACCATCCCACGGGGGATTATGGCGTTCTTAATTTCTTCTGTTTTATTTCTTGAAATTAACTTGCAGTTCCATTTCTGCTTTCTGAATGTAAGGATGATCTTTTGGAGAACGTCCACTTAAAAATTCTTCGAAATGTTATGTTCATCTCATTTGCGTTGCTAATGAAATTGCCATACTTTTCTTGTATAAAGCCATTTATTTACCTAAGTTGTTATGTTACTTTCTTTGTGCTGTTGTACATATTTTTCATATTTCCTTTTTTCTGCAGCATTTTATGCGTCTCTAGTGAATTCATACAAATGTTTTCCATTTCATTTTTGATTTCATGCTTCTTGTATACTTCATTGTATATTTCTGGAACTTTGGGTCTAGTATTTATAGTTTTGCTTCTGTTCACATCTACCGTCGTAATGTTTCTTTCTGTTAAATGTGTTATAACTTCTGTTGTTACTTGTGCTCTGTGTCGACGTTCTCTTTTCCTCCACACTTCTTCATACGTCTCGTTCCATAAATGTTGTATCTGTTGTCAGCGATCTTCAT
The DNA here is from genome assembly GCA_036924085.1 of Ariolimax columbianus. Lineage (NCBI taxonomy): Eukaryota > Metazoa > Mollusca > Gastropoda > Stylommatophora > Arionidae > Ariolimax > Ariolimax columbianus. The sequence continues at coordinate 75,935,295 of JAVGWX010000005.1, forward strand.
CCACACTTCTTCATACGTCACGTTCCATAAATGTTGTATCTGTTGTCAGCGATCTTCCTCCACACTTCTTCATACGTCTCGTTCCATAAATGTTGTATCTGTTGTCAGCGATCTTCCTCCACACTTCACCATAAATCTTTTTCCATATATTTTGTATCTAATGTCAGCAATCTTCGGCATCCCCTATTTCTTAAAATTATTTTAAAATAATCGATTTCGTGAATTTAAATTTATCTTTCGTGTTCTGGTGCCTAAGGAATCCAACAGTGAACTGTTGTTTATGTGTATGTGTGCGGTGTACATTTTAAGTTGCATCTTTATTTTCGCTATGAGAAGATTTTCATCCTCATCATCTTCCATCCATTTTTGTCGTTAGACCACGTGGGGAGGTTCAGTTTTCTGTCTTGTGCCAGCGTTGTCATCAATAGTGTTATTTTTTCGTGTTTTTTCAGTGTCTCATTGACACCATCTATCGATCTTTTTCGTTGTCAGCCTCTTTCTATGCAACCCTGATGTCTGGTGTTGCAGATGCGAGCAGCTGGTAATTGTGGTTGCAATCTCCTTATTAAATAAAGTAAAGGTAGTCTCACGACAGACGTCGCCGTCGGAGATGTGTTAGAGCCTTCATTGTTCTAAGCCATAGCTCTGTGAGGTAGAGAAACCAGTTCCCTTCCTCGCAGCTTTTTCTCTTCCCTAGCCCTCAGCCATGTAATGTATCCATTTACATCTAGGTCTGCTGGAGCTACAGGTAGCGGGAGTTGAACTCTGTACCTTTGCCGCGAAAAACGAGTGTACTACCAGTGCTTTAAGCAGTCGTTTATTTATACAGAAATGTGTAAACTGATTTTCTGTCTTCGGTTAGGTGATACGATATTCATGTATATATTCTTGTATGTGCAATTATAGTATAGCAAACACCAGTTGATTTATATATTCTTGAATGTGCAATTATAGTATACCAAACACCAGTTGATTTATATATATTTGTATGTCCAATTATGGTACACCAATACCAGTTGACTGAAATCACAGAAGTCCGAAAGTAACTCTTTGTTTTCATTTTAAGTCTAAATTCCATGTTTGATCTCTTCAAACCAAATGGTATCTGTCCCAACTTTAGTATGTAGCTATCGTATTTTTTTTCCTTATTTTTTTTTGTTGCTTCATTTCTCTATTCTCCAAAGCGATGTGCGTTGCCCTATGGTTTTTATTTTGTGCCTGTTGGCCCAGTGCATCCGACTTCGGCATGCGTTGTGTGTAAGGGTCTGCTTCCTCCTGAATTTTCTAAGGGTTTAGATCCCCGGGATAACGGCCGGTGCTGTGATGGGGATCGAACCCAGCACCTTCGGGTTGTGAGCCGTGTCACTTAACTACTAGCCCACGCCGTCCCCATCGTATTAAAATCTCAATGTCTATTTTTCTGGGTTTTTTCTTGATATTTATGGTCTGGTGTAAAATTATACTTTCATTGGGTATTTTTTGTTATTGGTTGGGTGTACAATAATACTGGATACGCTTAATTAGTTGTCTTCTTTTTAAGTTTTGAATATAGCTAGTTAAATTCTGGGTTATATTCATACATGTAAGTTACTTTTTCTCGTCTTTTTGTATAGCTTTAGGGCATCACGTTCACTTGTGTGTGCGCTTCTTCAGTATGCCCTAAGGCCAGCAGCATACTTTTGTGTCTTGTTTTCGTATTCAATATTCCACAGTATGTACAATTCAATTCTTTTGATTTGACAGTCTGTCTTCGTCCTCGTGTATTAGACTTTCGTGTTCTACAAAGAATATTTCATGTATTGAATTCATTTCTATGTTCACCGTATTGAATTCCGCTTTGGAGTTGCAATTAGTCTGGTTTCGGTTGTAATTTTGCCATAGAAATGTTGAAAGCCAATCGTGAATGCCCACCTCCATGTCGTGATCCTGTTTTTGTCAAAAGCAGCAATGATTACATAATATATGTTTTTATTCCCGTAGTACAACATTCTCACATTATCTGTCCTTCAATTATGTAGTACTATACATTTGTACAAAGTGTATTCTTATAAACTGTATCATAATCTTTCTCCATGATCAACAAATGTTTCTTACAAGTAATTATCTGACGTTCTAAGTTTAATTGTCTTATTGTGAATATGGTACCCATAATTGTTTAAGTATTTCCACATACATTTCTCGATATAATTTAGTATTCATATGTCTGTGTATGCATTATAGCTGTTTTACTACATTATTTCTTCCAAATTGGTATCATTTTGGCTCGATGCCAGAAGTGAGTTACAGGTCATCCTTTTTTATGCACTTCATCTATTGATAAACACGAACGAGGCCAGGTTTCTTCGCGAAATATTCAAAGTATATCAGTATTGAAGAGGAATCGCTGATTTTATTTGCAGTGTTAATTGGCGTCAAATTCTCAAATTCAATATCGTTATTTTCTTGTAAGAAGACGATCACTCAATGATTACACACATACATTCTTGCTCGGTTAAACGTTTTGAATAACTTCGGACATGGTTTCTTCTCTTTTCGAGATTTTATTATGTGGACATGTAAAGAAGTATTGTTAAAGACGTGCTAATGTCAGTTATATAACATTTTATTATCGAAACACTTTTGATACTGGTGTGTATGGACATTAGTTACCTCCTTTCTTTAACAGTAGCAGGTGGAAAAAGTTATAAAGCAGATAACATCTTTGTCAGTGCACATCTAGCTAACCAGACAGCGAAACATATAGAGGAACCAATACCTATAACACAGCACAGACCGATGCCATGTAGGATTAAACCTTAAATCAATCCTGAGATGGTACAATTTAAACATTTTAATTTCAAGCGAGCCGGATGGAATGACTTGAGCAGTGATTTGGATAGTCATCTAGAGGATTTATGAAGTGTTCATCGACCTAACAAAACGATTATATCAAGAAGACACATTCCTAGAGGATGTAGGACACAACACACTGCTAGAGGATGTAGGACATAACACACTCCTAGAGGATGTAGGACACAACACACTCCTAGAGAATGTAGGACACAACACAATCCTAGAGAATGTAGGACACAACACACTCCTAGAGGATGTAGGACACAACACACTCCTAGAGGATGTAGGACACAACACATTCCTAGAGGATGTAGGACACAACACACTCCTAGAGAATGTAGGACACAACACACTCCTAAAGGATGTAGGACACAACACACTCCTAGAGGATGTAGGAGACAACACACTCCTAGAGAATGTAGGACATAACACATTCCCAGAGGATGTAGGACACAACACACTCCTAGAGAATGTAGGACACAACACACTCCTAGAGGATGAAGGACACAACACATTCAGGACTTAACGAAGACATACATTTTCTCCTAAAGCAGTACAACGATCGTGTGAGAACGATCCCTTTGCTTTAGAGACGATCATGTATGGAGAAGCGATAACAACCTCTAGGAAAGATGGATGGTGAAGGCTAGTGGAAGAGCTTGTTATGAAATAAAATAGTTGTCATACTTGGTAATTCATTAAGCCAAGATCCTGGTGTGAATGCATGTTCCGGGATACTAATCTCGTCTAACCAGATTGCTTATCAACTGTTATAAAATGGCAAAACTATACAGTTTGGAGGGAAATCATCAGAGAAAGAGGAAATGAAAGGGATACGTTGGGAACACCTTCCACCATTGGAGAACTTGAAACTGGATGTGCTGAGAACACCTTTGACCATTGGAGAATTTGAAGACGCCATTAATGGAATTGAAATCAATAAGGCAGCTGGAATTGTTGAATTGCTAACAGAACAGATTAAACATGTTGGCCCGAAAACCAAAAAATTGGTTCTGGATTTAATGATCCTACGTGTAATAGATCTGCAGATACCACCAAGTTGGAGGAAAGCCAGAGTCATGGTGCTGCTTAAACCAGTGAAAACGCCACCAGAAGCTAACAATTTCAGACATGTGTCATTATTATGTAACCTCTACAAAGTATTCCGGAAGTGATTCTGAGCCAAATATTTAGCATACTACTACTGTCATACGATATTTTTCTCATTGCTGGGGTAGTCGAGGGGTTTTGAAGGCTGATGGCTACATACCGCTTCGCCACTGCTGTCGCCACCTCGTGTGCTGGCTATGTTTGTTTATTTTACCATTAACAGAAGTCAACATATGCTATACCGGGGATTCGAATCGCTACCCTTCTTGTCGGCAGGCAGGCCTCGAAACCATTCAGCCACGCGCTCCTTAATATTTAGCAATATCAAAGATAAACTGATCCCGGTACAGGCATGTTTTAGGTCCGGATAATCGTGTCGCTGGTAATTCATGAACTTAACATAGCGAGCTCAGGTACGAGAATACAGAATGACAGGGATAGCTATTATTGATCTTACAGTGGGATACCACACTGTAAATCATCGCCTACTCCCATCAAAGATATACAAGGTCACAAATGATTAGCGTCTGACCCTGGTAGTCAAATTTCTACTGTAGAATAAACGATTTTACGTGGCATTACAAAATAAAAGTAGTCGGAGGAGAAATTTAAAAAAAAAAATTGTCTTGCGCAAGGTAGCGTTTTGGCACCTACGATGTGCAAAGTTTACATCAATGATCTGTCGATCCATCTAGGTACGAGACAGTTCATATATGCAGACGACACGGCTGTTGCTGCTGGCTGAAAGTGTTTCGATAAAGTGGAGCTCAAACTCACTAAAGCCTTTAACAGATTGGCTGAATACTATGAGGATAATTCATCTAAAAATTAACCCCAGCAAACTCAAGTATGTAGATTTCACTTGAAGGACAGACGCAAGAAGACAAATCTAGATTTGTTTGGAGGGGCATGAACTTGAACATATCTGTACACCCAAGTACTTCAAAATTACAATTGATCGCACATTGTCCTACAAGAAACACCGTAATGAGTTAAAACAAAAAGTTAGCGCAAGAAATAACATACTGCGTCAGCCAGCAACGCGGCATGGGAAGCATCATCACCAACGGTGTGACGCACACTGACCCTCGTATTCTGCAGCAGAATACGCCCCGTCATTGTGGGACGAGTCAGCACACACGAGACATGTCGATGTGACAGTAAATGAGACATGTCGTATTATTACAGGGTGCCTTAAACCAACATCAATGGCAAAAGTTTATGCAATCGCTGGCATCGTACCATCAGAAATCAGATGTGTTGCTTCAGAAGTCGAGAAAGAAAATATAGTCATGTGATCAGAGACACAGAATCCTTTAGATATAATCCAGAATAGGTACGACTGGAATCAATAAAAAATTTCCTTCAAAGTGTACAGTTCACAAATCAAAAACCTGAGCAAAAATGTACTAAAAAATGGCGTCAAAAATATGGTTAGGAATGGATGGAAATCAAAGAAAAACTTGTGACAGGGCATAATATGCCAAACCCTGTGTGGAGAACACTGAACAGATTACGAACGGAGGGTGTCCAGATGAAGATCGAACTTTAAAAAATGGGGATATGCGAACATCGATGTCTGCAAATACAAAGTTATTCAAGACCTCGAACATCTGAATGATGTAAGAGCCATATGGGTCTCTCAGAGAAAGGGACTACACGTTCTTCTGGCAAGGGAAATGAGTGGAAGGCGTCGGCTAAGCTGGTCAAAATGCCCTTCTAGGATCGACAAAGATATGCCAAAAGGGCACAGAACGGTTGTTATATCCTTGTCTCAAAGGACTGCGTGGCCTAGTGGTTAAGTGGCACGGCTCACAACCCGATGGTTCTGGGTTCGATCCCCATCACAGCACCGGCCGTTACCCCGCGGAAGCAAACCCTTAGAAAATGCAGGAGGAAGCAGACCCTTACATAAAATGCATGCTGAAGTCGGATGCACTGGGCCGACAGGCGCAAAATAAAAACCACAGTGCAACGCAGACCGTCTCGGGGATTAGAGAAATAAGAAGAACGAAAAAAAAAATCCTTGTCTCAACATCCAATGCCATAGTTAATCTGATCAGTGTTTATGCTCCTCCACTTGCCGCCACTAGTGGACCCAAGGATGAGTTCTATCACCAGCTGAACCCACTCATCACAAGTATCCCTAGTGGGGAACACTTAACTCTACTGGTGGACTTCCATGCAAGGGTGGGCGCCTATCACGACTCCTGGCCTATGTGTAAGAGAAAGTTCTGTTTTGGAATTATGAACGAAAATGGACAGCGTCTATTAGAGCTGTGTACCACTAACACCTTCTTGTAAACAAAGCCCCAGCACAAAGTATCCTGGAAACATTCTCGCCCCAGACATTGGCATCAGCTGGACCAGAACATCACTAGACGGTCTGAACTGAAACATGTTTTACAAACCCGCACGTTTCACAATGCAGACTGTGATACTGATCACTAACTGGTCTGCTGTAAAATGAGGCTCCAGCCCAAGAAGATCCACCGCGTAAGACCTGTGGGTAAATGCCGCATAGACACAGCAAAAAACTGATATCCCTGAAAAGGTGAAAGAATTCATAAAATCCATCTCTGAATTACTGGCAAACAGCGCACCATTGGAAGCGTTACAGAAAGGTGGGAACACGTCAGATGGTAAATACACACCACACCCTTGACAGTCTTTGGAAAGAAGACAACAAGCAGAAATGACTGGTTTGAGGGTGGGTCCACAACCCGTGCACCTGCCATTAAAAAGCGCCAATCAAACAGATTCTTGGCATAACATCCATGAATTCCTCCATAAATGGTAAGCACCTTGTACAATCCGACAGTTCAGGGGACTACGTTGAAACCTCCTATCAGTTGTAAAAACACGCAAGGTCCAATGGTATGGTCATGTACTACACTCAAATGGATTGTCTAACATGATACTCCAGGGCGAAGTTAATGGCAAGAGAAGCTAAGTACGCCTAATGATGCACTCGGTAGAAAGTGGTGGGGCAAATTCTTGAAGTAGTACGAAACAAAACCAAACGCTGGACAGACTGATTTTACGACACGACAATTCATTACGTAATAAAATGTACCACTCTTACAATCTCTTAGTTTATGTGAATGACCAGATAAGATGAACATATTCAATACAGACAAAATGGCCATTGGTGTCAGAGTTCTACTGGCTCTCGTCTCGAGATACATTTACAGTTGATGCCTCTAACTGCAAGGAAAAGGGTAATGATATGTTATGTCAGCTTTTACGGAATCGTCATCTTTGTAGTCGGGCAGGCCGATAGTTGTTCCTGATGAGGGCCTATTGGTCGTAACGTAGGCTTCGTTCGTGTTTTCGTCTCGGTGCGGTAACTCACCATACTCATATATACATCTTATTTCACTTTATTTTTTGCGCCCATAAGTGTTCAGTCTTTCTCTTAGCAAATAGTTCAGTTTATGGATATTGATGGTTGATGACGCCTTTAACTTGAAAACGTCGGTTCCGTTCATCCAGTTTATGGATATTGATGGTTGATGGCGCCTTTGATTTGAAGACTTCGGTTCCGTTCATCCAGTTTATGGATATTGATGGTTGATGGCGCCTTTAACTTGAACACGTCGGTTCCGTTCATCCAGTTTATGGATATTGATGGTTGATGGCGCCTTTAACTTGAACACATCGGGTCCGTTCATCTCGTTTATGGATATTGATGGTTCATGACGCCTTTAACTTGAACACGTCGGGTCCGTTCATCCAGTTTCACGCACGTGCTCCCGTCTTCTATTCTATAGCTAATTCTGTTATCCAAGTGTCGCCATCCTATGGGAGGCCAATGATTGGTTGGTGTCTTTTGTTCCAGCAGGCGGTGATTGATTCAAGTTAAATAAACGATCAGGTTGTCATTGATTGAAGTGCCTTCATAAATCAGATGGTCATTGATTGGAGTCTCATCACCGAATCATCGATCAGCCGGTCATTGGCAGGAACGTTATCACATAACAAGAGATCATTGATTTTAGTATCATCGTCGATGCTAAACTTCAAGATCATGCATTATAGAACTTCAAATATGTTTACATGCTTTGCTGTGTATTTAAATAAGAAACAACAGTTTAAAGGTCAAGACTTATAAAGGAGCAGTTGAAAGCTGCACACAGATCAGTCTAGTTTCAAACTAAACATGAATTTGCATCGCCTAACGGTATTTTACTAGACATAAGATTAGTGTGGTCTCATATCAAGCTAGACATGGGATCAAGATGCTGAGCAGCGCATGAGCCGCAGTGGTCAGCGACCCATAACTGACTGCTAGCGTCAGGTCCAGCGAACCAGAGATGCTAAGACCCTTCTACACCTCCACGCGATGATCCTGGATAACAGGCTGCAATAAAGCAGACTGGCTAAGGAGAAGCGATCGAAGAGGGAATGCTAACCGGTAGTAAAAAATGTTTGCCGAAGTCGGATACGTTGGACCGAAAGCTGCAAATATCGCAGTCAAGGTGTAAACTACGACACAACGCATTCCATTCTATGGACTACATTCTACTACTTAAGCCCTTTCAGGGTTTGGTAGCGGGAGATTGATAACGGCAAACTAGACATTAGATTAGTGTCGTCCCATATCAAACTAGACATTAGATTAGCGTGGTCTCACAATATCTAGGCATACGATTAGTGTCATCTAAAATTAAACTAGATGAATAAATGAGAATGCATCTCGTCGCAGGTAAAACAAGACATACGATTAGTATTCTCTGGTTATAGCGCAGCATAGAGTAGGGTTGTCCTATGACATTAAACTAGACATGAGATTAGTGTCGTCTTATATTAAACCAGGCATAGGACATAGATTAGTGTCATTCCATAGTAAAACAGGCAGGTTAGTGTTATCCCATATTAAAACAGATATAAGGTTAATGATATTTTCTATTAAAACACGACATATTAGTGTCATTCCTTGTTAAACCAGGCTGATTTGTATCATCCAATATTAAAACCGACAGATTAGTGGCATCCCATGTTAAACAAGAACCCTTAGTGTCATCAAATATCAAAACAGATATAGGTTAGTGTTATTTACTATTAACATTTACATATTAGGGTTATCCCATATTAAAATAGACTGATTAGTGTTATACTATATTAAAACATACAAATTAGTGTCATCCCATGTTAATTCTGACATAGATTAGTGTTGTTTCACATTAATTCAGACACAGATTTGCGTCGTTCCATACTAAACCAGACATAGATTGGCGTGGTTCCATGCTAAACCAGACATAGATTAGCGTGGTTCCATATTAATCCAGACATAGATTAGCGTGGTTCCATACTAAACAAGACATAGATTAGCGTGGTTCCATACTAAACCAGACATAGATTAGCGTGGTTCCATACTAAACCAGACATAGATTAGCGTGGTTCGATGCTAAACCAGACATAGCTTAGCGTGGTTCCCTACTAAACAAGACATATATTAGCGTGGTTCCATACTAAACCAGACATAGATTAGCGTGGTTCCATACTAAACCAGACACAGATTAGCGTCGTTCCAAACTAAACCAGACATAGATTAGCGTCGTTCCAAACTAAACCAGACATAGATTAGCGTCGTTCCATACTAAACCAGACATAGATTAGCGTCGTTCCATACTAAACCAGACATAGATTAGCGTGGTTCTATACTAAACCAGACATAGATTTGCGTCGTTCCTTACTAAACCAGACATAGATTAGCGTCGTTCCACACTAAACCAGACATAGATTAGTGCCGTTCCACACTAAACCAGACATAGATTAGTGTCGTTCCATACTAAACCAGACACAGATTAGCGTCGTTCCATACTAAACCAGACATAGATCAGTCTTGGCTCGGCTCGTGATAAAAATTCAGACATTTGTAAACTTGAAATGAGCACATGTGTCTGAAAGTATTGAGTCCACTTATTTCAATTCTATGGCTTTCACATTTTACGTTAAATTACACAGAGGCTTATAAGGTTTTTCGTGTGCAACCTTTGAGTCATCAACGCTTTCACATTTTACGTTAAATTACACAGAGGCTTATAAGGTTTTTCGTGTGCAACTTTTGAGTCGTCAACGCTTTCACATTTTACGTTATATTACACAGACGCTGGGATCAATATGCTGCGCAGCGCATGAGCTGCAGTGGTCAGCGAGCCATAGCTGACTGCTAGCATCAGGGCCAGCAAACCAAAGCTGCCAAGACCCTTCTACACCGCCACGTGGTGATCCTGAATAACAGGTTGCAGCATGGCAGACTGGCTAAGGAGAAGGGATCGAAGAGGGAATACTAACCCGGTACTCAAAAAATGCTTGCTGAAGTCGGATGTGTTGGACCGAAAGATGCAAATATCGCAGTCAAGCAGTAAACTACGACACAACGCATTCCGTTCTCTGGACTACATTCTGCTACTTAAGCCCTTTCAGTGTTTGGTAGTGGGAGATTGAGAATGAACGAAGCCAAGCCAAGCCAAGCTACACAGAGGCTTATAAGGTTTTTCGTGTGCTACCTTTGATTCATCAACACTTTCACATTTCGACCGCCTTCTTTGTTTTGTTTGAGACAGTCTGTTCTGGAACAACCTCCCCCACCAAGCTTCCCTACCTCCACCTCCCCTTCCCACCACATCCCAAATTCACTAAATGCTGGAATTCAAGAATGAATTATTCGCTGTCTCGCGCCTTTAAAGAAAAATAAGCACAACATATGGAAAAGACAGAAAGAAAGAAAGAAGTAAGTAGAATGTGTAACACAATATAATGAAGTAGAAGAAGATGAAAATACAGAGATAAGCTGACGGTGATTAATCGCACACAAAGAAAAGCAATGATACTCATGGTAAAAAATAAAATTAAGATCATGGCCATGTTAAGGTGGTAGTGAAGGCACAATTAAGAACGTGTTGAATTTAATGGTAGTGAAGGCACAATTAAGAACGTGTTGAATTTAATGGTAGTGAAGACACAATTAAGAACGTGTTGAATTTAATGGTAGTGAAGACACAATTAAGAACGTATTGAATTTAATGGTAGTGAAGACACAATTAAGAACGTGTTGAATTTAATGGTAGTGAAGACACAATTAAGAACGTGTTGAATTTAATGGTAGTGAAGACACAATTAAGAACGTGTTGAATTTAATGGTAGTGAAGACACAATTAAGAACGTGTTGAATTTAATGGTAGTGAAGACGCAATTAAGAACGTGTTGAATTTAATGGTAGTAAAGACGCAATTAAGAATGTGTTGAATTTAATGGTAGTGAAGGCACAATTAAGAATGTGTTGAATTTAATGGTAGTGAAGGCACAATTAAGAATGTGTTGAATTTAATGGTAGTGAAGACACAATTAAGAACGTGTTGAATTTAATGGTAGTGAAGACACAATTAAGAACGTATTGAATTTAATGGTAGTGAAGACACAATTAAGAACGTGTTGAATTTAATGGTAGTGAAGACGCAATTAAGAACGTGTTGAATTTAATGGTAGTGAAGACGCAATTAAGAATGTGTTGAATTTAATGGTAGTGAAGGCACAATTAAGAATGTGTCGAATTTAATGGTAGTGAAGGCACAATTAAGAATGTGTTGAATTTAATGGTAGTGAAGACACAATTAAGAACGTGTTGAATTTAATGGTAGTGAAGACACAATTAAGAACGTGTTGAATTTAATGGTAGTGAAGAAGCAATTAAGAATGTGTTGAATTTAATGGTAGTGAAGACACAATTAAGAACGTGTTGAATTTAATTGTAGTGAAGACACAATTAAGAACGTGTTGAATTTAATGGTAGTGAAGACACAATTAAGAACGTATTCAATTTAATGGTAGTGAAGACACAATTAAGAACGTGTTGAATTTAATGGTAGTGAAGACACAATTAAGAACGTGTTGAATTTAATGGTAGTGAAGACACAATTAAGAACGTGTTGAATTTAATGGTAGTGAAGACACAATTAAGAACGTGTTGAATTTAATGGTAGTGAAGACGCAATTAAGAACGTGTTGAATTTAATGGTAGTAAAGACGCAATTAAGAATGTGTTGAATTTAATGGTAGTGAAGGCACAATTAAGAATGTGTTGAATTTAATGGTAGTGAAGGCACAATTAAGAATGTGTTGAATTTAATGGTAGTGAAGACACAATTAAGAACGTGTTGAATTTAATGGTAGTGAAGACACAATTAAGAACGTATTGAATTTAATGGTAGTGAAGACACAATTAAGAACGTGTTGAATTTAATGGTAGTGAAGACACAATGAAGAACGTGTTGAATTTAATGGTAGTGAAGACACAATTAAGAACGTGTTGAATTTAATGGTAGTGAAGACACAATTAAGAACGTGTTGAATTTAATGGTAGTGAAGACGCAATTAAGAACGTGTTGAATTTAATGGTAGTGAAGACGCAATTAAGAATGTGTTGAATTTAATGGTAGTGAAGGCACAATTAAGAATGTGTCGAATTTAATGGTAGTGAAGGCACAATTAAGAATGTGTTGAATTTAATGGTAGTGAAGACACAATTAAGAACGTGTTGAATTTAATGGTAGTGAAAACACAATTAAGAACGTGTTGAATTTAATGGTAGTGAAGAAGCAATTAAGAATGTGTTGAATTTAATGGTAGTGAAGACACAATTAAGAACGTATTGAATTTAATGGTAGTGAAGACACAATTAAGAACGTGTTGAATTTAATGGTAGTGAGGACACAATTAAGAACGTGTTGAATTTAATGGTAGTGAAGACGCAATTAAGAATGTGTTGAATTTAATGGTAGGGAAGACACAATTAAGAACGTGTTGAATTTAATGGTAGTGAAGACACAATTAAGAACGTGTTGAATTTAATGGTAGTGAAGACACAATTAAGAACGTGTTGAATTTAATGGTAGTGAAGACACAATTAAGAACGTGTTGAATTTAATGGTAGTGAAGACACAATTAAGAACGTGTGGAATTTAATGGTAGTGAAGACACAATTAAGAACGTGTTGAATTTAATGGTAGTGAAGACACAATTAAGAACGTGTTGAATTTAATGGTAGTGAAGACACAATTAAGAACGTGTTTAATTTAATGGTAGTGAAGACGCAATTAAGAACGTGTTGAATTTAACGGTAGTGAAGACACAATTAAGAACGTGTTGAATTTAATGGTAGTGAAGACGCAATTAAGAATGTGTTGAATTTAATGGTAGTGAAGACACAATTAAGAACGTGTTGAATTTAATGGTAGTGAAGACACAATTAAGAACGTGTTGAATTTAATGGTAGTGAAGACACAATTAAGAACGTGTTGAATTTAATGGTAGTGAAGACACAATTAAGAACGTGTTGAATTTAATGGTAGTGAAGACACAATTAAGAACGTGTTGAATTTAATGGTAGTGAAGACACAATTAAGAACGTGTTGAATTTAATGGTAGTGAAGACACAATTAAGAACGTGTTGAATTTAATGGTAGTGAAGACACAATTAAGAACGTGTTGAATTTAATGGTAGTGAAGACACAATTAAGAACGTGTTGAATTTAATGGTAGTGAAGACACAATTAAGAACGTGTTGAATTTAATGGTAGTGAAGACGCAATTAAGAACGTGTTGAATTTAATGGTAGTGAAGACACAATTAAGAACGTGTTGAATTTAATGGTAGTGAAGACACAATTAAGAACGTGTTGAATTTAATGGTAGTGAAGACACAATTAAGAACGTGTTGAATTTAATGGTAGTGAAGACACAATTAAGAACGTGTTGAATTTAATGGTAGTGAAGACACAATTAAGAACGTGTTGAATTTAATGGTAGTAAAGACACAATTAAGAACGTGTTGAATTTAATGGTAGTGAAGACACAATTAAGAACGTGTTGAATTTAATGGTAATGAAGACACAATTAAGAACGTGTTGAATTTAATGGTAGTGAAGACACAATTAAGAACGTGTTGAATTTAATGGTAGTGAAGACACAATGAAGAACGTGTTGAATTTAATGGTAGTGAAGACACAATTAAGAACGTGTTGAATTTAATGGTAGTGAAGACACAATTAAGAACGTGTTGAATTTAATGGTAGTGAAGACACAATTAAGAACGTGTTGAATTTAATGGTAGTGAAGACACAATTAAGAACGTGTTGAATTTAATGGTAGTGAAGACACAATTAAGAACGTGTTGAATTTAATGGTAGTGAAGACACAATTAAGAACGTGTGGAATTTAATGGTAGTGAAGACACAATTAAGAACGTGTTGAATTTAATGGTAGTGAAGACACAATTAAGAACGTGTTGAATTTAATGGTAGTGAAGACACAATTAAGAACGTGTTGAATTTAATGGTAGTGAAGACGCAATTAAGAACGTGTTGAATTTAATGGTAGTGAAGACGCAATTAAGAACGTGTTGAATTTAATGGTAGTGACGAAATACAAGAATAAGAAGTTGGTGGTACTGACGGTATTCTAATGAAAATTAGAACAAAATGGTGAATTTGTTGGCAATGAAGGAGTGGAAGATAAGAAGGTGATAATAATGATGACTCAATAGAAGATGAGGGTGATGATGACTCAATAGAAGATGATGGTGATGATGACTCAATAGAAGATGAGGGTGATGATGACTCAATAGAAGATGATAATGATGATGACTCAATAGAAGATGATGGTGATGATGATTATGGAATAGAAGGAGAAGAGAATGACAAAATAGAAGAAGTAGATGATGAAGAAGGAGTTGATGACGGTAAAGAAGTAGGAACCGCCATCGCAGAAAAACAACCACCCATTTTATATTTTCGCCGGTCTCTCTTCACATTCCTGTTACGCCATTATTAACACACGATTGAAAACCAAAAGGTTCTCCCTGAGAGTAAAAGGAAGAAAGGTATCTTGGACATCATTGACTCACACATACATGTTACGTGACTGTCTGTTTTATCACTCACCAAAATAGATCTTCTGTATGTCACTTTCACTTCTGTACGACTCATAAACACTATAAACGTCTACATAAATCTCAGATAATTGACCAAATTGCCCTAAAATTTGGGAATGATAGAAAAGCTGCGGCCGTTAAGTTGATAATTTGACTAACATTACAAATAAATTGTTAGTATTAGTTTCGTGACGTTACTTAACTATAATCATCATGTGTCAGGCTTGCAGCGCTGGCGATCAATTTATAATACACCTATCTAACCTTTTATCCTTTCATCGAATGCTCATTTATTTCCTACCCACCCAGTCATGCCATCACTTATACATTTCTTCTCTGTCGTTATCTGTCATACGCGATCGAATGTCTCAATTACCGTCTCTCCTTTGAGCATGTTAGCACTTTACACATTCGCTAATATTTCATTCGAAAATGTATGTAACACTTGATCCCCAACGGCAGGTTTATATACTTTCAGATTACCATTTCATATTAATGAAAACATAAACCTGGCGTCACGCACACACAAAAAATAGTGCCATAGTTTTCAAACACCGTGACAGCACTAAAAATAGTTCTTTTTTTGGAGTGGCAGGAAGTGGGCAAAAAGAAAAATTACGCTTTCCTCAGTGGCGCAACCACATAGCTACCTGCCAGTAGGCATATAGTAGTATTTGAAGTGCCACTCCTAATGTATTAGACCTCTTAACGCAAACCATGTCATTACCAGCTGTTCTGTTTATATCCCAGTAGGAGCATGGTGCCACTGCTACAGCTGGTATCCTTCGGGGAAGGCTGCATTAAAACACATAGTTTGTTTTTGCAGGGATGGTTTCTGTTGCAATTTGTTCTACACGAAGCTGCTAACCCCATGCACACGCCTACTTAGTCCCGTAGTTGTTAGAGCGCGTTTCATTTTATTTTATTTCGAGTCAGAACGTGGTCTTGTCTACTCAGCTGAAAATTTATACCCAACGCGCACAACAATACGAAACATTCAGAACGCCTTTGTCACTCCTGCATGAATTTCTATGTCCTGCTGTCTAGTCTACGTCTTGCCAATGTACGAAGATGTCTCAAGACGAAAGCGTAATGTTGACGACCAGCGTAACTATCCATGACTCTGATTGAAGTACAGCGCAAGTCACACCAGACAAACTTCCCACGTATGATATTTGACTTAAAGTTAACGAAGGTCTAACCTACTAGGAATAATATGAGTGACCTATTTAAGTAGGTCTCCAACACTGCATTCCTGTAAATGGTGTCTCCAATGAGAAGAACATTCAACTTGATCTAGTAGGTCGATTATTTCCTCTCAAGTTAAAGACTGCATGATTCACATGCGTGTCAATTCTAATGGATTCATAGATCATTTTCATCCACTCAATGGCTCGTTGCTGTAATAACATTCATGTGCCCAGGTCATGAATGTGCCCCTTGAATACACCCCTTCAATTAAAGCGGTAGATACGCCACTGCGACTGCCATTGAGTGGCCACAGAATGTATCTGAATGAGGTTAGCAGGAAATGCTCACAGTGTTAATAGTTTTGTTTTCTACATACACAGCGGTATTGCACATGACAGATCATGAATGGCGGATCTCTTAGAGCGGTCGACACACGTACCAGTGGGACAGGCTTGTGAAACTGTCGCAATACGTTTCTGGGTACGTACAATTCGGACACTCGATTCTGCTCTAATGTAGGGAAGTAAATTATATCATTAATTGGATTGATCACCAGCAATCTCAGGATGGTAGGTTGAGCTTTTTGAGCTGTCTACCAACGGGCAGTCCAGTATCCGATTAGAGAACACAAGTGCCTTCGCGTTATAGTGGTTATTGATCTGGAAGCCACTAGTTCTGAGCTGATCTCACACTTCGTGATGTTACTACGGTAGCATGTTACAGTGACTCTTCTAAGGCGAAGAGTAATCAGGGTCAGGTAAAACATACTGATCCAAGATATACACCCGAACACAGTGGCAACTGTCTGGACTCCAACGAAGTGGGGGTCGACATTGTAATACCCATATGGTGAACTTATTGGGGAACTTTTCATTGTACTACATATAAGAAAACCCTGGTTAACCTTCTCAGGTACGACCCTGGATGCAAGAACAGCCACTGTAACCCTTCGCCACATAAACGTCAAGAGTTATCTAGGCTCAATTCAACACGCGTATCGTCGAACAACATCATCGACGCTTCATAACGTTGAGAAAGTGGGTCGGCGAGAGGTTGAATCTTCCTAGTGAAACCATTCTAAACAAAACGGATTTAGTGGGTCGGCGAGAGGTGGAATCTTCCTAGTGAAACCATTCTAAACAAAACGGATTTAGTGGGTCGGCGAGAGGTGGTATCTTCCTAGTGAAACCATTCTAAACAAAACGGATTTAGTGGGTCGGCGAGAGGTGGAATCTTCCTAGTGAAACCATTCTAAACAAAACGGATTTAGTGGGTCGGCGAGAGATGGAATCTTCCTAGTGAAATCATTCTAAACAGACGGATTTAGTGGGTCGGCGAAAGGTGGAATCTTTCTAGTGAAACCATCCTGAACATAACGGATTTCAGGATCCGTTTAAAGTTGTTCAGGGTAAACCAAATTCAGTGTTGGACACATTCGGTCATTTGCAGGCTCAGGTAAATGATGATTGTAATGAGATCTGAGATTGAAGCTGTCTGAGAACAGATTGTGATGAGATCTGAGATTGAAGCTGTCTGAGATCGGATTGTGATGAGACCTGAGATTGAAGCTGTGACCAACTCTGATGTAGCTGTCTGAGAACAGATTGTGATGAGATCTGAGATTGAATCTGTGGCCAGGTATGATGTTTTGCTTCTGAGACATGAATGTCATGGAAACTGAGACTAAAGCTGTGACCGGGTATGATGTTGTTGCCTGAGACATGAATGTCACGGAAACTGAGATTGAAGTGCCCAGGTATGATGTTGTCTGAGACATGAATGTCACGGAAACTGAGATTGAAGCTGTGACCGGGTATGATGTTGTTGCCAGAGACATGAATGTCACGGAAACTGAGATTGAAGCTGTGCCCAGGTATGATGTTGTCTGAGACATGAATGTCACGGAAACTGAGATTGAAGTGCCCAGGTATGATGTTGTCTGAGACATGAATGTCACGGAAACTGAGATTGAAGCTGTGACCGGGTATGATGTTGTTGCCTGAGACATGAATGTCACGGAAACTGAGATTGAAGCTGTGCTCAGGTATGATGTTGTCTGAGACATGAATGTCACGGAAACTGAGATTGAAGCTGTGACCGGGTATGATGTTGCTGTCTGCGATATGATTATGATTAGAACTGAGTTTATACATGTGGCCAGCTCTGATGTATCTGTTTTATACATGATTGAGACGAGAACTGAGACTGAAGCTGTGCCCATCTATGATGTAACTATCAGAGATCTGACCAGAGCTGTTTATTGTGTCCAGTATTAACCCTTGTTTCGGAATGTGACAATGGATAGTAACGGCGTGAATGTAAGTATACCTGATGTGGAACCCTCAAAGCCTCACTTAATTGTGTGTATCTACTGTCATGGGCAGGCTGTGGTTTACGTCAACGGCTCACAACACGAAGGTGTTGGGTTCGATCTCCATTACAGTACCGGCCGTTACCCCGGGGAAGCAAACCCTTAGAAAATGCAGGAGAAAGCAGACCCTTACATAAAATACATACTGATGTCGGATGTACTGGGCCGATAGACGCAAAATAAAAACCACAGTGCAACGCACACCGGCTTGGGGAATGGAAAAATATGGCGAACGTAAAAAACAACCCAAAAACAAACAAACTATTATCTACTTTCGTGTATATCGATCTACAGCTTTGGATATGCTGATGTGGCGGGCAATTACATAGCTGATAGCAGACAAAGATTGCATACGTTCAGTAGCTTACATGGGACTATTATACTGGGCATGATGTGAGCGGCAAAGAAAGAGCTCGCAACCTAGGATTATGATCTTATGTAGTGGAGTTGTTGGTACTTGCGTCTTAATTAACCCCACATAAAACACATACCTATTTTTAGCACCGGATATGCGGATAGTAGTGTCACATAGTTGTCCACTATTTAACTGTGAGGGTGTCTATAATCGTGTCTATAACGGGATTTGCAATTAACCTAGAGTTCATCATCAAACAGTAAATGACTCCCTCAACTGTGTTGACGCTACCACACGTGCAAATAAATGCATCGAATGTTCTTGGAACAAGGCAAAGGAGAGAAACAAGCGCAAAAATGGTACACACAGGCATATGCTTGATTCGTACATGTGCGAGTTCACATGGCGTCGATGCATCAAAGTCAATGGTTTGGATGTTTTTAGCGCCATTCTTGCCGACATTGTTCTATTCTGGCTACCCAAATAATTAAAATGGCGGTGTTTGCAGGTCCATTTATATGAATCGGTGTGCCAGGACATTGTGCTTCTGTTAGTAGCCGTACATTCTTCCAGAAGATGGGTCGCAAAACTGAATATAACCATCTTTTCTACATTTCTATCTGTATCTAAGTTTTTCCTTTATTTTTATAAATTGTATCGACCTGCCCTTCTCTTAACTCGAAATGTAATGTCCCGCTACAGTCATCAGTTGTCAAATGCGTAAAACTCAGAAAACTCTGTTTAGGGTGAAATAAGACGCAAGGGTCGTTATATAGATAAGCGGGGACACACTTAAATTAATGAAGGATGCCTGATCAAATTGGAAGTTTTACACCATACGTGCATTGAACATGGGGAGGAGGGAGGGGAGAAGCAGACGGTGCAATCAGCTAACTAGGGGAACCATTAGTGTGAATACCCGTCACGAACCTACTCCGGTAGTCTACCCGGAGCTCAGTGATACCATTTCTGTATAACATACAATAGCACTATATAAATCAAGTACTCGGAGTAAGGAAATCGCTCAGCCTACGTCACAAACCAAGAAAATCTTCAACAATAAAGAACACAAAAGCCTAACCCTACCTTCAGGTATCTGATGCGCGACTACCTGTACACTTTTACACCTTCTCCCCACGTTACTAAATTGTAAACATTGGCTTCCGCTCTATTCTCTGGTCCTAAATGCTTATTTTTATCCTATCCCAGTTTCCGGTCTCTTGTGTTGCTGATTGTTCATCTTTGTCGCCCTCACTTCTCCCTTCTGTATCCTCCTTCTGATTGGGATATACAAAAAGAGGAGAACGGGCCACAGATCTCATGGGTAACTGGGATCATCATCCTCGCGTGTCACTCCTCGAGGCGCTGTAAGTTCATTTCTTTCAAAGCCATCTGTCTTTTAACATTTCACCTATTTAAATTAGTTATTTTCCAAGTTTCTTCTGTCACTTTTTTATTTTACCTTTGTTTTTCTATATATGTCTATGTCTCTATTGCCGGCAATGTTCCTACTCGTCACAATGTTTTTGAGACTACTTTTCCCATTGCCTATTCAATGATCCGTGGATGTTTTATTTTTATTTTACGAAAGTAATCTTTCAATGCTGATATAATCAAATACCTTAATTCTCGCTATATGTTCGTGGTTATGTTGTTCCCTCCCAATGACGTCAAGTCTAAAAATAACTGCAAAAAAACGTTACACAAATCCAAGCCAAAGTGGAATTCTTGATGTCACGGTTTGTAACAGAGTTACAAGGGTCTCACGGTCCAGGGCCAGACAAGCCCTGAAAACACCGTTCGAGGTACCCACACATAACTTTAGAACCCTGTCCCAGAGATGGAGTTTATAGAATTGTCATTGTTTGAAATTCTTTAACAATGGTCGTTTAAGAGAGTGTATCCTGTGAGGAAAACTAACGTCTGGTCAGGCAAAATATATAGATCAGACATGTTAGTCACGGTTAGGCAAAACATACTGGCCAAGACCGTTATCTCGGCTTCGTCTCAGCCTTCCCTGGAAGCGGGCAGTTTTCATCGCAGCTTGGTTAACGAGATGAGGTATGGACGTTATCCCCGTAGTAGTTAGTGATACGCAGATGAAGCCAAGTATACCACCTGGAGGACCCCGGTCCACCTTCATCAGCATGCTCGGGAAGTGAGGAAATCTACTGCAACTGACCAATTAACGTCCTTTTGAAGGCGCATACAAGAGTAGCCTACGCAGTGTGGGCATTCGCAAACAACAATACTAGACATGTTTGTCTGTCCTTATAAACATGAAATTACCATTCCGGCGTTTTGCTCATTGGTTTGTTAATAAAAAGTTGATTAAAGAGAACACAAAACATCGCTTCCCATCAGCCATGTCTCTGTACACAATAGGGCCAGACAAGTTGTCCCAGGACCGATTGGAGAAGAGAAATAGCCGTAAACATGGCGGAACCTGGACAGCATTGGGATCACATTGATGTGTTGGTGGTGTAAGATAGAAATGGGTGACGTGTGTTTTTTCAGGGCCTATTCTCCCCAGGACCGGAGGGGTGAGAAGTGGTGGTGTTAAAAGCAATTGATGATGATGATGGAACCCTTTACTCAAAAACAGTCATTTTGGTTATATCATGTGTTTATTGTCTAATTGTTTGTTTCCTCACCTATAATAATGTCAGTGCTGTTAGCGAGCCTGTGCTATGTCATGAAAAATGTCACCAAACAAGTCTGTCTCAACCTGAAAATGATCGTTAGGACAGGCGTTTCTCAAAGACCCGTAGACAGAATCATCCAAAATGTCTTACTAAACATTAGATAATAGAGTTGACCGAGCACAACAATGAGTAACGACTTTACCGAGGCTGGTAACTTTTGAGTCGCTTGACAGAGCATAACGTGAGTTTCAAATTTGTCACATATCAAATACCTGTTACTGTTGCTCGGTCTATGAATATGAAGAACCATAGAGTGTACGCACCGCTTGTCGTGAGACATCGAGTGTACGCACCGCTTGTCGTGAGACATCGAGTGTACGCACCGCTTGTCGTGATAAAAAATAAAAAAAACATACACTAATCGGCCAAAACAAACATTATACAAATCAGTGATGCTTTCAGTTAGTGTCTTATCATTGGACCACACAACCCAGTAATGATTGCTGATTGTGTCTCATCACTTGACCACACAACCCAGTAATGGTTGCTGTTTGTGTCTCATCACTGGACCACACAACCCAGTAATGGTTGCTATTTATGTCTCATCATTGGACCACACAACCCAGTAATGGCTGCTATTTATGTCTCATCATTGGACCACACAACCCAGTAATGGTTGCTTTTTGTGTCTCATCATTGGACCACACAACCCATTAATGGTTGCTATTTATGTCTCATCATTGGACCACACAACAAAGTAATGGTTGCTGTTTGTGTCTCATCATTGGATCACACAACCCAGTAATGGTTGCTATTTATGTCTCATCATTGAACCACACAACTTAGTAATGGTTTCTTTTGGTATCACATCACTAGACCACACAAATCAGTAATAGTTTCTGCTGGTGTCTCATCACTGGGCGACATAAACCAGTAATAGTTTCTGCTGGTGTCTCATCATTGGGCGACATAAACCAGTAATAGTTTATGTAAGCCACATTGTAATTCATATTGTTCAACTTGGTTTTAAGATAAATAATGATTACTACCACAAACAATTGTTGGTGGGCTGCCGTCTCCCAGAGACGCGGGCAATATCAAAATTCGTTATCCTCCAGGAAATATCTCATTGTTCGAATTCTTACTTTCTTCCCATATTACTAAATTTCCTGAACATCTTATTTCCAGCCTGGCTTAACATGTTAAGGTCATGGATTGATCGGACTAGCTCGATATGTGTACTTGTGTTTACTTGTAATAATCGTTTGTTATACGATCTGTTAGTTGTTTTTATGTGATGCTTTTACTTGGCAAAGACCTTGTGGTCGAAACGTGGATTCTGTTTGTTTCTGTAGTTACTATGCCGTGTTTGTAGATGTTTTTATGAAACTCTAAATGAAATACCATTACCAATTGTTTTACAAAATGTGCATACATTTCTCATTGGACTCTGCACTTATTAGAGAAAGCCACTAAGGCTCCATTTTGTAGCGACAAGATTAAGCCCCTTGCAGCCGTTTATGCTTGTGGTGAAAAACACCTGAATAGGGATGTGCATGGACGAGGCACCTTCATAATATAAGATAAATGGAAGTGAAACCATAATTACAGGTGTGTACACATGATTTAGCTGCTCAAACTTCAGACTATGGAACCAGCTTCAGTCGTAGCCCATGTCTCTGTTGAGGAGAAAAAGAATGGTTCGAGAAATTAAAACAGCTTAACTATCACACGGCGCGGAGACTACTTGGATAAACAGCCTGCATTCTATATTCCTCTACAAATTCCTCTCACCCCTCCTCCCGTCTATTCTGGCGGAGGCATACCTATGGGAACAACCCTGTAGTAAATAATTTGAACAGTTTTTAGTGTCAGAGAATGATGGTAGAAGTATATTGTGACAGTTAACATCAGCGGCGATAAGAGGGACATGGGACGGCTAAGACTGAAGATAAGGCACAGTTAAAGTTCTTGAGTTGATGAAAAGTACCAGGGACATGGGACGGCTAAGACTGAAGATAAGGCACAGTTGAAGTTCTTGAGTTGATGAAAAGTACCAGGGACATGGAACGACAAATAGAGAAGATACTGCACTAATCAAGTTCTTAACATGACGACAAATATACCAGGGAAATTGGGCGGCAAAGAGAGAAAATGCTGCACTGTATAAGTGCTTAACTTGACGACAAAAGTACCAGAGAAATTGGGGGGGGGGGGGGGCAAAGAGAGAAAATACTGCACTGTATAAGTGCTTAACTTGACGACAGAAGTACCAGAGAAATTGGGGGGCAATGAGAGAAAATGCTGCACTGTATAAGTGCTTAACTTGACGACAGAAGTACCAGAGAAATTGGGGGGCAATGAGAGAAAATGCTGCACTGTATAAGTGCTTAACTTGACGACAAAAGTACCAGAGAAATTGGGGGGGGGGGCAAAGAGAGAAAATACTGCACTGTATAAGTGCTTAACTTGACGACAGAAGTACAGTGGACATGGGATGGCAAAGAAAGAAATACTGCACAGTTTCAGATCTTGACTTAGCAAAAAGTACTAGGAACATCGAACGACCAAAAGAGAAAATGCTGCACTGTTCAAGATCTTAATTTAAAGAAAATTACTACTTTTTAACATTGAGGTATTGAATACATTCGGGATGAAGATACTAAACAGTTCATGAGCTGCAGCGCTCCGCGACCCACAGCTGACTGCTAGCGCCAGTGCCAGCAGACCAGAGCTGCCAAGACCCGTCTACACCTCCACACGGTGATACTGGACAAGTCTACCTCAGAGGAGGATGGCTAAGGCGAAGGGAGCGAAAAGGGAAGGCTAACCCGGTACCAAAAAATACCTTCTGAAGTTGGATGTGTCAATCGGAAAGGTGCAAATATAGCATTCAACCTGCAAAATACGACACAATGCATTCCGTTCTACGGACAACTTCCTGATACTTGCAACGTCCTTTTCAGGGCTTGGTAGTGGGAGTTTGAGAACGAACGAAGAAAAACAATAACTTTAACAACAGAATAAACAAATAGTAGTGGTTCCAAGAAATAAGTAAATATATTGTGAATCAAATCAACAGATGGGATATAACAATACGAGTGAATAAGATGGGTCATTCGCAAAGAAAACCTGTTGCAAATATCAGACAAGAAATTATATAAGCATTTAAAAAAAAAGTTTTATGACAATAGTAGTCTTTCGGTTTTCAATTCAAGCTGTGGCCGGAAGGATAGAGCATAGACGCAGCTTAAAAGGAGGAAAGCTGCAGTGGTCGTTTCAGATGGAGCGTAACTGAAGAGTCAAGTAGAAGAAGAGGTCAGTGTTTGTAACAATGGGCTGTGTTGATGGATACATACATTTTTGGACGGTTGAAAATCACATCAGGGAAGCTGGGCAACGATAAACAAAACCAAGAACATTAGAGTTGACTGTATCTGAGAGGAAAGGTGCTGGCGTCTCAAGAAACGTATAAACGAAAGCGAAAAATGTTTGAAAGTTCGAATCCTCAGGTTTTCCCTAGACTCAAAGAAGGCAAGATCGACGTCTAGTCCTATTGGAGACGCATGATAGACGTTCTCAATTGAAAGTATAGACAAAAAAGACCTCAGCACCCTAAATGGTAGACCGGCAACAGGTGATAGAAAAAGGTACTCTAAGGACACATAATTATGAATTTCTGTAATCGTCTACTCCAAGTATGAATGGAACATGTTGATGATGTGTTACAAGAAATTATAAAAATTGCTAACTGGATAGTTTTGTAAGCAAGGACAGGTGGACGCGAACTTGTTTTGAATGAGGGTCTATTATGAGACAGAGAAATATGAGACAGAGAAGTTGAGACAGAAAAGGCACAACACGGAGAAGCCTAAACCAGAGAAGTCTGAGACAGAAACACATGAAATAGATACGTCTGAGACACAAAAGTCTGAGACACAAAAGTTTGAAACAGAGAAGGCTTAGACAGAGAAGTTTGAGACACAGAAGCCTGAGACAAACACGTCTGAGGCAGAGAAGTCTGAGACACATAATTTTGAGACAGATGTTTGAGACAACGAAGTCTGAGACACAGAAGTATAAGGAAGAGAAGTCTCTCTGTCTCAATCTTCTCTGTCTCATACGTCTGTGGCTCAGGCTTCCGTGTCTCAAGTTTCTCTCTCTCTCAGAGACAGAGAATCTTCAGGCAGAGAAGTTTGAGACATAACGTAAAATGTATTATGACAAGCGATATTGTTATTTGAGGAATACCATCTATGACGGCGATAGAAGCCTGATCCAGACTACCACGTTTTGTAGACAGCCACAAATAAGTAGCTTGTGTTTTGCAGGAAGTCACTTCCACAACTGCCAACCTAATTGACTGTTACATGTTTCATGGTAGGTGTGCAGGACAGTAGTTTACCATTACATAAGAGATAGTACCAAGAAATAACCCCGTGTCTGCCAAGCTGAGATTGTGAAACATAATTTCATTTCCCTGTCATGCTGCCTCGTGTAGACATTCAGTACAAATAAATAAATCAACCGAAGCCATAAAAGTTGATAAATACATAGGTAGGTAAAGATGCATATATCGCTATGGGAAAGAAGTGGAACGAAAAGAATGCTTCAACTAACAAGGTCAGGGACAAGAATAGAAACAAATTAAAATACATTCAAATTCATAAGACCAACAAAGACAATGAACATGCCAACAAGGATACACGTGAGACTGCAGCCATAGTCGTCAACGAATTTCCAGAAATGTGTGAAGCAAACAAAAGCTGCTATTTTTAAAGGACTACACTGGTTTATAGCGCTGTGTTTGACAAGGTGGTTTTAGATTTATCTTCTGATCACGAAGGCGTGAGTTCAAAACCTCGGTAAGGCATATCTTTGTTATCTGTCAGAGGTAAAATTACAAACTAACTCATGTACAGTACGTTGTGACTATTCAGGAGAGTGGCTCTTACCCCTCAAAATTATGCTCAATATTATGTTCTCAATCACTTGCAAAAGGGTTTGTTCCACGCATTGGAAAAAGGCAGCAGTGATCCACTTATTCAAAATTGGGAAAAAATCAGATCCAGCAAATTATAGTCCGGAGAGTTTAACGAGTAAATTGTCATAGTCAATAATCAAAGAAAACATTGTATGTCATAGTCAATAATCAAAGAAAATATTGTTGGCATTTAGACAAGTTTAATCTAATCAGAAATAGTCAGCATGTGTTTTTAAAGGGAGATCGTGCTTAACAAATCTATTAGAATTCATGGAGGCGGTTACTAAAATAATCGATAAAGGGGAGCCAGTGGATATTATTTATCTAGATTTTGAAAAAGCCTTTTATAGAGTACCTCACAAAGGATTATTTCGAAAGTTAAAATCACATGGAATAGATATGGAAGTTGCCAAATGGATTGAAATTCGGTTAACGGGAAGAAGGCAGAGGTTGAACATAAATAAGGAGTACTCTGAGTGGTGTGAAGTAAAAAGTGGAGTGCCACATGGCTCGGTTTTGGGACCAATTTTGTTTTTGATAAATATATATAAACAATTTCGACATTGATATGGGATCCACGATAGCAAAATTTGCTGATGACACAAAACTATGCAATAGTGTCTCATCTAAAGTAGAAGTAGATATATTGAGGTCGCATTCAGATAAAACTCAAAAATGGTCTGTAGGCCGGCAAATGGAGTTTAATGTAGATCCAATATGCGTAAATACAGAATGGACAAACAAATTAGAAATATATAAGGAAAGGGACCTAGGGGTTATAATAGATCATACAGGTAAGGTGAGTGAGCAAGTTCAGGTAGCAGTGAAAAAGACAAATGTAATGATAGGGATGATAAAAAGAAATATTAAACATAGGAGCAAGGAAGTGATAGTCAAACTGTTTAAAGCATTAGTTAGACCTAGATTGGAGTACTGTGTACAGTTGTGAAGTCCTTATCGTAGAGGAGATATAAAATTGATGGAAAGAATACAAAAAAGAACAACAAAGCTGATAGTGGTGTTCCAGAATTATAGTTATGAGAAAAGACTCAGAAAAACCGGCTAAAAGTGTCTAGAAAAGAGAAGAATTCGAGGTGACTTAATACAGGTTTATAAGATTATCAGAGGAAAGGATAAATTAGACTATAAAGTTTTTCAAAATATAACCACCTACAAGAACAGGAGGGCATAGCTACAAATTAAATAAAGAGAGGTCCAGATTAGATATTAGGAATTATTTTTTTACTCAGAGAGTGGTGAATGCTTGGAATGCATTACCACAGGAAGTAGGGCAGCATTAATGCATTAATGCATTTAAGAATAAATTGGATGCACATAGCCTTAGAACAAGGTAATGTAAATTAAACTGGTTGTATACAGACTATTCAGAGTTTTCTAAACCAGTATAAAGACGTTAAGTTTAGCTAAGTTAATTTGAGTTAAGTTAACCCTATGCATCCTCTCAGTTAACCTCATCAGTATGATCAAAAGAGACTAGAGTTTGTAGTTTTGTTTGATAGATGATGACGATAGAAGTGAGGAACAAGAAGGCCAAGTCTTCATCTTTTTTCTTTTTCTTCTTCTTCCTTTTTTTGTTCTCCGGCGTTCGTTATGAAAAGCGGGTAGTTATGTTGTTTCGTAGTTTACAGCGAGGCTGCGATATCTGCGCCTATCGGAGCTGGGTTTGTCTTCCAACTGCGATCACTTAACCATACACTAGTGACTAGTGCAGTCTGTTTCCAGGGCCGTAATGTGGAGGCGGAATTCAAATCTTGGTAAGCTGTGCACTAATTCACTTTGGCCTCAGGTGGTTGTTATATGAGGGACAAATGTCGCAGTGACGATAGAAGGAAGGGACAGACTCCCAAATGGATGGAGGCATGCAAGGTTGTTATATGAGGGATAACCTGCGATCAACTCGTATATGGTGACTTGTCCTGTTTCAGGTAGGTCAACTTGTCCTTAAAGAAGCTTATGGTTAATTGAAAGCAAATGAAGAAGACACAATAAATAAAAAGATCGATGGTTTATCACAGAAAACATATTGGGTTCAATCTCGAACTCGATAATCGTCATTCTGCCATACTGGACGTTTATATATAATTTCCTGTTTTGAAGAAAAGGCAGAGAGGAAGGGAACTGTCATCGCATTAAGGAGATTACCGAAACTTAATGGAATATTGGAAATTCATGGTTTAAAAAAAAATAATTTATGTGGGAAAATTCAAAATGATTCATGAAACCGACTTCATTGTACCTGATCGCCCCCACCTGGACTCGCTCTTTCATTGCTGAAAGTGGTAACAACGGAGCACGAGCTATGTAACTACCACGGCGGTTCCGAAATTGTTCATTCACTTAGGCAGGTACCCTTGAACAGCTGAGTCGACTGTGATACCATGACAAAACTCCCGGCATGTCCGGTCTGTCAAACTGAGCGCGACATAATTTGAACCTGGTACGATAAGATTACAGACTAAGCTCAAAAACCCGCGGCTATATTTTCGACACACAACGCAACGAAGTTTAACACATCATCCCCGACATCAGTGTCTGTCATTGAAGCATTTTAACCTACGGTAGAGGAAGAGTGACTATGACAACTCATTACTCTATAAACAGAAAGAATGTGTTTACCTTGAAGTCCCTCACAGCGAATATAATCCAGATGGAAACAAAAGACATGCGTACCTTTAGGCCGTTTACCATTACCTGTAAATAAGTTCTCCCCTCCAAACAATAAACAACCCGCTCTCCACAATCCACTTCTAGGCACACGACATCCGCTCTGCGGCTTTCAGGTATGCCTCGGTCGCTGCTAGGCGATAGTTTCCCTGCTTGCCCGCCACACACGAACATTACCCGCCACTCCACCTATTATCGGTATTTCGTATTATGTTATACTAGAAAATGAGCCTGAATGTGTCAGACACTTCATACTTAACTAGCGATTACGATCAGAGAGCAACTGTAAGATATATCTTCTTGGACAAACTACACAACAGAGAACAGCAAAGGTTGTCAAGTAATAGTACTCTAGAGGCAAATTTAAGATTTTCATGTGACAAATGCACCTCGCTGCAAGACAGAAAACGAGATTTAAGGGTTCCAGTAAACTAAGGCACAGGTATGCCAGTCCAATGCTGTAAGTTTGCTCCCAAGGCGAGGAGGCCAGTTTCCGCTAACATTGTCGTTCATTCACTAACAGTAAGCCAGGCACTCACTCACTACTAAAGTACCGGTAAACGGGACTGAACCTTGTACCATTACGGTGAAAAGCGAGCGCTTTATCCCTACAACAACAGGCGTGAAGACGATCAGGGGTCATCAACTGTTTCAGTGGAATAATAAGGGTCGGTGTGGAGTCGCTAAGGTGTCATCAACCGTCTTAGTGTTAGTTGAATGTACTTCTACAGAAACATAAGCTCTTGTGCAGGTCCCATCTCTGATGTGAGCTGGATGTAGCCAAGAGGATGATTTCCTGCTTAGTGGGCTAGGCTCGAGCAGCTTAGCAGGAGGGTGGTTAACTGATGTGCGTCCATCTTAATTACCTCAAATACTAGAGCGAAGTAGACCCGCAGCCTGTTAGGCGCCAAGTATCACGGCAAGTGGTGCCGCGTAGCGCAGTGGTTAGCGCGCTAGCTTCTTATCTGAGTGGTCCTGGATTAATTCCCTAGTTGAGGTGGTAATGTTTTTTTCAGACCGCAATGGCTTCGGGTCGACCCAGCCTTAAATGGGCACCGGTTCAGTCCGGAAGTAAAAGCGGCGAGGGAAAGGAGATGGCTACCACCGTCATATAGCCGAGCCTTTGAAATGTGAGATCGCTGACACCTCACACCCCTACCACAGTAATGCTATTGGTTACTTCACTTTACTTTTACTACACTAATCTACCGAAAAAGCAGGGGCGCAGTTGTCTAAATGACATAAGTGTGGGATAATGGTCTCCCTATTACCTTGCAGAAGAAGGTATTTCAACCAAAAATGAAATGCAAACATATCAATGAAATGCAGGCGATTAAAATAAAAATGACATGAGGCGTGTTAACCAAAAATTAGACTCCGACTATTCGGCCAAAATTAGATGCAGGCGTATCAGTCAAAAATGAGATTGAGGCATATCAACCAAAAATGAGATTCAGACGTAAGAGCCAAAAATGAGATGCATGTATATGCAACAAAAATTAGATCTAGGCGTATCCAACAAAAATGATATAGGTGTAGCAATGAAAATGCGAAAGGCGTATCCAACAAAATTGAGATGCAGGCGCGTTAACAAAAATGAGATGAAGCCGTATAAAAAAAAAAAAATTAGATGCAGGCGTATCAGCCAAAAATTAGATTCAGGCGCATCAATCGAAAATGAGATGCAGGCGTACAGCCAAAATTTGGATGCAGGTTTATCCAACAAAAATGGGATCTAGGCGTATACAGCAAAAATGAAATAGGTGTACTAACAAAAATACGATAGGCGTATCCCACGAACATGAGATAATGGCTTATCCCACAAACATAAGATGCAGGCGTATTTCACTAATATGAGATGCAAGCGTATCCCACGAACATGAGATAATGGCTTATCCCACAAACATGAGATGCAGGCGTATCTCACAAACATGAGATGCAAAGTGTATTCCCACAAACATGAGATGCAGACGTTTTCAGCAAAAATGATATAGGTGTACTAACAAAAATACGATAGGCGTATCCCACGAACATGAGATGCTGGCTTATCCCACAAACATGAGATGCAGGCGTATCTCACAAACATGAGATGCAAGCATATCCCACAAACATGAGATGCTGGCTTATCCCACAAACATGAGATGCAAGCATATCCCACAAACATGATATGCTGGCTTATCCCACAAACATGAGATGCTGGCTTATCCCACAAACATGAGATGCAGGCGTATCCAACAAACATGAGAAGCAGGCGTTTTCAGCAAAAATGATATAGGTCTACAAACAAAAATACGATACGCGTATCCCACGAACATGATATGCCGGCTTATCCCGCAAACATGAGATGCAGGCGTATCTCACAAATATGAGATGCAAGCGTATCCCACAAACATGAGATGCAGGGGTATTCAGCAAAAATGTGATGCAGGCGTATCCCACAAACATGACATGCAGGCATATTCAGCAAAAATGTGATGCAGGCGTATCCCACAAACATGAGATCCAGGCGTATTCAGCAAAAATGTGATGCACAATCGATGTAGATGTCTCATTAATTTTTCGTGTGAAGAAACTTCAGCAGTGGTCCTAAACTGGTGTTCCGTGGAACTCTAGAGGTCGATATCAGGTCATTAAGTTTTTCTCAATTGGTGTTCTATTGAGCACTTGAGGTTGACGTGAGGTCGGATATTCAAGTGCTTCGAGCAGAATTCCAGCGACAGGTGTGGAGACGCTAAGGGCTCATCAACTGTTTCAGTGGAATAATAGGGGTCGGTGTGGAGTCGCTAAGGTGTCGTCAACATGTTTCAGTGGAATAAGAAGGGTCGGTGTGGAGTTGCTAAGGTATTCTCAACATTTTTCAGTGAAATAATAGGGGTCGGCGTGGAGTCACTCGGGGGTCATCAACTTGTTTCAGTGGAATAATAAGGGTCGGTGTGGAGTCGCTAAGGTGTCAACATGTTTCAGTGGAATAATAGGGGACGGCGTGGAGTCACTCGGGGGTCATCAGCTGGTTTCAGTGGCATATTAGGTGTTGGTATGGAGTCGCTAAGTGGTCATCAACTGGTTTCAGTGGAATAATAGGGGTTTGTATGGAGTCGCTAAGTGGTCATCAACTGGTTTCAGTGGAATAATAAGGGTCGGTGTGGAGTCGTTAAGTGGTCATCAACTGGTTTCAGTGGAATAATAATAGTCGGTGTGGACGCTAAGGATTGATCAGCTGGTTTCGGTGGAAACCTATAGGACGATGTGAGGTCACTAATGGGTCCAAGTGATTTCTCTTGTACCCTAGGGGACGGCGTGGAGTCGGTGACGCGTCTCCAGTCGTTTGTGTCGAACACTAAGATTAGGGGTGGGGTCGCTGATGCGTCCCCAGTGATTTGTGCCGAGCCCTAAGATTATGGGTGGGGTTGATAAACGGTCACAACTGATCACAGTGAAATCCTAGTAGTATGTGTAGAGTAGCTAACTGATTGTGATTATACAATCAGGAAACATCGGCGTTTAACTGAACACGCCAGGCGGTGAGAAAGATGGCAGTGATGTTCACTCACCATGTAGCCGTGCACATGAGTGCTCGATAGGACGAAGTTTGTATTCATATTGCTTCGCCTACGATTGTATTTATTTACTGTTCCAACTCTCGGTTATCAGTGTCAGATATGGACCGTGACCAAGGCAGATGAACTAAAGATCACAAGACAGCAGATAGTGGGATTTCCGAATTGCATTAATGAGGACAGACTCAGAAAAACCGACCTGCAGTGTATAGAAAAGAGAAGAATTCATTTAATGTGACATGTTTATAGGATAATCAAAGAAAAGGATAAATTAGACTATAACAATTTTTTTCTTTAAAATACAACCACCTACATGAACACGAGGGCATATCTACAAATTAACTAAAGAAAGGTCCAGATTAGATATAAGAAAACATTTTGTAGCTAGAAAGTGGCTAATGCGTGGAATGCATTGCCACATGAAGTAGTAAAGGCAAAGACAATTAATGCATTTAAAAATAGTTTGGATTCTCGTAGCTTTTAGAGCAAGGAAATGTAAATGAAACTGGTTGTATACAGACTCTACAGTCTTCTAAACCAGTACAAAGACGTTAAGCTAAGTAAAGTTAACATGTGAAATTAGATGCTTGTGAATGCTATCAGGGTCGCCAGGGGAGGCAAAGTTATCATCATGTAGCATGTCTTTTGTAGAACTCCGCTCTCATCACAGCCAGCTGAAATGAATCTCGGTCTGCAGTCAATCTTCCCACCTGTTCCATGTTCATGTTTAGAGTATCCTTGATATCTTGTACCTCCCTTTGCCTTGTCGACCCCTGCGTTGTCTTCTATATACCATGTCCTCCATGACCGTTATTTCCAGTCCGTAATGACGTTTGACACGACCGAAAAAAAATTCAATTTCCGAAACATTACATTGTTAATGAGCTAGTTTTCTTCAACATTCAGGTCTTCTAGGATGGCTTTATTTGTCAGTTTCTTTATCAAAGAAATTTTTAGGATTCTTCTGTAACATTTTGTTTCGAACGCTCTAATTTTCTTCCTTGCTGCTTGTGTCATAGTCCATGTCTCGCATCCGTATATTACCACAGGAAATATGCATGTTCTCAGAATCTTCAGTTGTATTTCGTGCATGTTGTTTAGCATCTGTATCGCAATGGCCAAATGTCTTCTAATTTCTTTTAAGCAGTCTCCGTTGTTGGATAACCTAGAGCCAAGGTATCCAAAACGTGTGACATTTTCGATTTCTTCATTATTAATAGCAATCTGGGGTTGCAGTCTTGTTTTTGTCAGGGGACATTCTCTTAGTTTTCTTAATGTTCAGAAAAAGGTTCTGAGCTTCACTGTGCTTCTGAACGGACACAAACAGTCGTTCTAGGCCTTTGCCGCTGTATGAGGTACGTGGAACATTAGGAGTTTATACGAGGGAAAACTCCTGATGGTCACTAACGAAATAGAAAGAATAAAAACAGACGTGTTGGGAATATCAGACCATAGTTGGAAAGGCCAAGGACATATTAAAACACATATTGGAGGCATGTTTATCTAATCAGAGAAGGAAAAAAATCGGACAGGGAGGGGTTGACTTTCTGCTCTCAAAGAAAACATCCAAGACAGTGCTTGGTTATAACCCGGTTAACGATATATTACTTGTGATGAGACTGAACGGGAAGGCATGAAACATCACAGTCATACAAGTATATGTATCAACAGCTGCGACAAAGGATGAAGAGATACATATATTTTACCATGGAATACGTGATAATAAAATAGAACAGAGAGACATTGTCGTAATAACTGTAAATTTTTATGCAAAAATAGAAGCAGAAAGAGAAGAAGATGAGAAAAAAAGCACCTGGGCCTTTCGGCCTAGGACACAACATCGAAAGCGGTGATAGACTAATTGATTTAAGCTTGAAGAATAACCTCACAATCACAAACACCTTGTTCAGACTACATCACAGAAGGTTAGATACATGGACATCTTTAGCTGTGAAAACTAGAAACAAAATAGACTACATCATAATACAATTTAGAGGGAAATACAAGCAGATGTAGCAGAATACAAAACACGACTGAAGAAAATAATCAAAAAGAAAAGACCGATACGCTTCAATGTAGATGAAAAACAAAACGAATAAGTCATTGAAAGTAAAAAGTAACCCACAGCATTACTGCCGTAGGGTGTGAGGTGTTAGCGATCTCACATTTCAAAGGCTCGGCTATATGAGGGCGGTAGCCATCTCCTCTCCCTCGCCGCTTTTACTTGCCGGACTGAACCGGTACCCATTTAAGGCTGGGTTGACCCGAGACTCGTGTGGTCTGAAAAAACATTTCCACCTCAACTGGGGAATGAACACAGGGCCGCTCAGATGCGAAGCCAGCTCACTAACCACTGCAGCTCCCTGGCATTGAAGTACGTAACAAATGTGAAGTATTAATGGCAATGCATAAGGACATGTTCACCGACGAGCTACCAACACACGTGAGAGACGTCTTATTTACAACAGCACACGATATGATATCTAAGAAAGTATATAAGAAACAGAATTGTATCACAGATGAGACACTGCAACTCATAGAAGAACTAAGGAGACTAAGGCAAACAAGAAAGGAACGCAACAGTGACGAATACAGAGACTGCACATGGGAGATCAAGAGGAAGATCGGAAATAACAGGAAACAATATATAACAAACACATGCAACAGCTTTCAAAACCCTCGACTACCCCAGCAACGGAATAAAATGTCGTATGACAATATGTATATATATATATATATATATATATATGACAGTATATATACTATATAACAAATATGTGCAACAAAATAGAAGATCTCCAACAACAAGGAAAGGAAAGAGAATTATTCAGGGAAA
This sequence comes from Ariolimax columbianus, assembly GCA_036924085.1. NCBI lineage: Eukaryota > Metazoa > Mollusca > Gastropoda > Stylommatophora > Arionidae > Ariolimax > Ariolimax columbianus. The sequence continues at coordinate 75,970,796 of JAVGWX010000005.1, forward strand.
TTAGAACACTGGCGGGAGAATTCAAGTCTTCACAAGCAATCAACGACACAAATGGCTATATGATGACAGAGAGCAAAGATATACTTGAAATGGAAGGCGTACCGTAGCGAGATGTATGAAGACAGCACAAAGAATAAAGAATAAAGACGATTACAAATGAGGAAGGAAGAAAGCCAGAACCCACATGGGACGAGGTTTCTCTATTGCAGTGTCTTCATCATTCATGCGGTAGTTGAGGATTTTCCAAATTTCACTTCTATCCATTGCCAATGCCCACACTTCTGTTGTCCATGAGACCAGGATGTCAGCTCTATACCTGAGACCAGGATGTCAGGTCTTTACCTGAGACGAGAATGTCAGCTCTTTACCTGATACCAGGATGTCAGCTCTTTACCGGATACCAGAATATCAGCTCTTTACCTGAGACCAGAATGTCAGCTCTTTACCTGAGACCAGGATATGAGCTCTTTACCTGAGACCAGAATGTCAGCTCTTTCTTTCCTACAAACCCCATCATGGCAAGCACAGTAGATCCATACAAGATACCGAGGGATCGAGGCCTCTATGTCATACCTTGCCCATCCCTTGTCTGCTTTAATTGGCACGGGTGGAGAGTCAAAGACAATTACAGGAGCTCATTAATGAGGTTTCTACATCGAATCCATTTTTATACTGATGGTTGTTGTGATGTGCTAGCAAAATATGACACAGGAAACGGGGATAGAATTAGCTAACATATCTTGTTGTTAAATGATAAACTATGATCTATTATTCAGTGGATAGAGGTAGTTTACGGTGGTTAGATCGCTTACTTCTCATGACAAAGGTACTGTGTTCCATTCTGGACATGCTCCAGTCGGTCAGTCAGATATAATGGCTTTCCTGCTATTTGTTAGGTAAGGAAAGGCAGTAAAGAAAACAAACTGGCTATCCCACCTAATGTAAATCTAAGATTTAGTACAAATGAAGCCTCTAACACTTCATTCTCGACAGCGGTCTCTGTTAAGGTGCTACCTTTATATTTACTTTGACATTTGGTAAACTTCTTAACAAAGTCAAACATGACGGCAGACCTTCATGTCTGGACCCTACCAAACATACAGATGTAGCAGAAAAGTGAATAAGGAAGATAAGCCACTCAAACTTAAGAAGGTAAAGTCATCTCACCATTTGAAGTTAAAACCTGTAATTGTTGAAGACCTGTGCTCCACGGCAAACAGAAAATGTCCTGATTGATTTGATCGATACACATATTATGTCAACGAAAGAAATGTATACACTGCGACAGTGCACAATGAAGTCGTGAACACAAGTTGCTCCAATCCCTAATAGACTAGCTTACTCGACCGCGAGAAAAGTGTGTGTGACATCTGCTTCACTTGATGGTTTGGGTTATTGAATCGCCAGATTGTTGTACAGATCGATACAAATGTGTGGCTTGCCGGTTGAAATAAAGAGGGCCACTGCAACATCCCAATCATGTCGTAAACGGAGACTAAAGATTGTTGTGCATTGGACTAGCAAACAAATCTGATGAAACATGTTCCGTTGAAACCTGCTCGGAGACAGGCATTCTGTAGTGAGGTCAACCTATGGTTGCCACCGTTGCGCGGTCAGTATGTGGCAACAAGACACATATACTCAGAGGTTCATGTCGCTTGTAATTGATTGCGGCTATATTAAGATTCATGAGAAGATGTATATACGTGACTAGTGTAACAGTACTTCCATTCGGTGTGTAGTGTGAGCTTCTCCTTGAACGCGTGTCCCCGGACGTGTACTGTGGCAGTGCTTCTCCCTGGACATTTAGTGCCCCTTTGTCGTGTAGTGTGACAGTGCTTCCCCTTGGACGTCTAGTGTCCCTTGAACGTGTGGTGCCCCCTGGACGTGAAGTGTGACAATGCTTCTCCCTGGACGTGTAGTGTCACTGGACGTGTTATGTGACAGTGCTTCCCCCATAACGTGTAGTGTCCCTGGACATGTAGTGCCCCCTGGACGTGTAGTGTGACAGTGCTTCCCTCTGGCCGTGTAGTGTCCCTGGACGTGTAGTCTGACGTGTAGTGTCCCTGGACGTGTAGTGTATCTGAACGTGTAGTGTGACAGTGCTTCTCCCTGGACGTGTAGTGTCCCCGGACGTGTAGTGTGACAGTGCTTCTCCCTAGACGTGTAATGTCCTTTTGACATGTAGTGTGACAGTGCTTCTCCCTGGAAGTGTAGTGTCTCTTTGACGTGCAGTGTGACAGTGCTTCTCCCTAGACGTTTAGTGTCCCTTTGACGTGTAGTGTGACAGTGCTTCCCCCTGGAAATATAGTGTCCCTGGACGTGTAGTGTGACAGTGCTTCTCCATGGACGTGTAGTGTCAATGGATGTGTAGTGTTCCTGAACGTGTAGTGTGACAGTGCTTCTCCATGGACGTGTAGTGTAACAGTACTTTCCTCTGGACGTGTAGTGTCCCTGGACGTGTTGTATGACAGTGCTTCTCTCTGGACGTGTAGTGTGAGAATGCTTTCTCCTGGACGTGTAGTGTGACAGTGTTTCCTCCTGGACGTGTAGTGTGACAGTGAACCCCACTGGACGTGTAGTGTAACAGTGCTTTCCTCTGGACGTGTAGTGCTCTAAAATAACACATCATTCATTTCAAAATAGAATCAGTATAACCTTTACTGCTCGAGCGGACCATATTAAATTTTGGCGTCAAGCGATGGCCCCATTCCTGGTTTGCTCTCGTAGTTTACATGTAATGGTAGTGCACCCACGTTTTTTCTTTAGTATTATTTATCACTCTCTGCTTCAAACTACTCAACAGCTCTTGACATTAATGACTCAGGCCTTGTTTGACTTGTGGAGTCAACAGCCATGGCACCTACCTTACAAACACCTTGTGAAACTGTACAGCATACTGCGCAATATTTTGTGTTGAATTTTGATTAGTGGGCAGAAGTTCATCTGTTTCGTTTAGCCACATATTTCATAATTATGAATTCAACTGCTACAGCGGACTCTAGTCAGTTTGCCTGCCCTTGTCGAGAACTGTTCTATCATAGTACTCACGCCGTTTCAGAACTTTCTACTCTACTTGTGACCTTGATGGAGTTGCAGGCATGCATCCGCGTACTAACCCTTCATTCCGATTTCACTTCTTAGATGCTAAACAAAAACCTATAATAGAACGCTGCTTAGATTGGATCACCACATACAAACATGACGATAGGTGTTACTGACGAATGCACTATTGTCACTGGCAAAATGACCCCTGAACGTATGCTGCAATATTTCCCGATACATAAGGACATGTAGCCATCACAAGACAAGCTCTATGGCAGAATCACATGTAGCCATAACTAGACAAGCTATATGGCAGTAGCACATGGGACCATCACTAGACAAGCTCTATGGCAGTAGCACATGGGACCATCACTAGACAAGCTCTATGGCAGTAGCACATGTAACCATAACTAGACTAGCTCTATGACAGTCTCAGTAAGACCCCTGCTTTCTTTGATTAAATTCAAAAAGACGTCGTACAACGTGAGAAGAAGATGCAGAAGAACAAGAACAATAATAAGAAGGATGGCCTCACTAGCAGAGCGACTATCTTTAAACCACTTGTATGCCATAAAGTGGCTCTCGTCCATCGTGGTGTCACACCCAGGACATTCTTGACATGTTTAGTAACGTTAGCCACACCCAGGACACTCTTGAAATGTTTAGTAACGTTAGCCACACCCAGGACACTCTTGAAATGTTTAGTAAGGTTAGCCACATCCAGGACACTCTTGAAATGTTTAGTAAGGTTAGCCACATCCAGGACACTCTTGAAATGTTTAGTAACGTTAGCCACACCCAGGACACTCTTGAAATGTTTAGTAAGGTTAGCCACATCCAGGACATTCTTGAAATGTTTAGTAAGGTTAGCCACATCCAGGACACTCTTCAAATGTTTAGTAACCTTAGCCACATCCAGAACACTCTGGAAATGTTTAGTAACGTTAGCCAAATCCAGGACACTCTTGAAATGTTTAGTAACCTTAGCCACATCCAGGACATTCTTGAAATGTTTAGTAAGGTTAGCCACATCCAGGACACTCTTGAAATGTTTAGTAACCTTAGCCACATCCAGAACACTCTGGAAATGTTCAGTAACCTTAGCCACATCCAGGACACTCTTGAAATGTTTAGTAACCTTAGCCACATCCAGGACACTCTTGAAATGTATAGTAACCTTAGCCACACCCAGGACACTCTTGAAATGTTTAGTAACCTTAGCCACATCCAGGACACTCTTGAAATGTTTAGTAACCTTAGCCACATCAAGGACACTCTTGAAATGTTTAGTAACGTTAGCCATATCCAGGACACTCTGGAAATGTTTAGTAAAGTGATGCCGCAACAAGAAAACTCTTGAAATCCTTAGAAAGATAATGCCACATCCAGGACACTCTTTCTATGTTTAGTAAGGTGATGCCACATCCAGACCAATCTTGAAATGTTTAGTAAGGGAATGCTACATCCCGACCAGTCTTGAAATGTTTAGTAAGGTGATGCTACATCCAGACCAGTCTTGAAATGTTTAGTAAGGTGATGCCACATCCAGACCAGTCTTTAAATGTTTAGTAAGGTGATGCCACATCCAGGACAGTCTTGAAATGTTTAGTCAGTTTATGCCAAATCCAGGACAGTCTTGAAATGTTTAGTCAGTTTATGCCAAATCCAGGACACTCTTGAAATGTTTAGTAACCTTAGCCACATTCAGGACACTCTTGAAATGTTTAGTAACCTTAGCCACATTCAGAACAGTCTTGAAATGTTTAGTAACAATACTGCCAAATTATATGACATGGCCACGGTGTTTATAATTTGTATTTCTTTTTCTTTTTAAGGTTTTCATTGGAAACCTTCTTGTAAACAACTTTTACAAAAGTAAAGCATTTTGTTTACTTTCAAACTTATCCATACAGGTGTCCACCAAGGTGTCCACACATTCTTCCCCACACTTGTCCACCAACTTGTCCACCCACTTATCCAACAACTTGTCCACACACTTCTCTACCCACTTGTACACCCACTTGTCCACTGTATTGTCCACCCACCTGTCCACCCACTTGTCCCTCCACTTATTCCTCCCACATAATCACACGCTTCTCGAGACCCACTTACCCACCCACATCTCCAGACCTACTTCTCCACCCACATTTCCAGACCCACTTGTCCACCCATTTGTCCACTCACTTTTCCACTCACTTGTCCACCAACTTGTCCACTCACTTGTCCACCAACTTGTCCACCCACTCGTGAACCCACTTCTCCACCCACTCGTAAACCCACTTCTCCACCCACTTGTCCACCAACTTGTCCACACACTCGTGAACCCACTTGTCCACCCACTTCTCTACCCACTTCTCCACCAACTTCTCCACCAACTTGTCCACCCACTCGTGAACCCACTTGTCCACCCACTTCACTTGTCCACCCACTTGTCCACCCACTTGTCCACCCACTTCTCTACCCACTTGTCCACCCACTTGTCCACCCACTTCTCTACCCACTTCTCCACCCACTTATCCACCCACTTCTCCACCCACTTGTCCACCCACTTGTCAATCCACTTGTCCACCCACTTGTCCACCCACTTCTCCACCCACTTCTCCATCCACTTGTCCACCCACTTCTCCACCCACTTGTCCACCCACTTGTCCACCCACTTGTCCATCCACTTGTCCATCCACTTGTCCACCCACTTGTCCACCCACTTCTCCACCCACTTCTCCATCCACTTGTCCACCCACTTGTCCACCCACTTCTCCACCCACTTCTCCATCCACTTGTCCACCCACTTGTCCACCCACTTGTCCATCCACTTGTCCACCCACTTGTCCACCCACTTGTCCACCCACTTATCCACCCACTTGTCCACCCACTTCTCCACCCACTTCTCCACCAACTTGTCCACCCACTTATCCACCCACTTGTCCACCCACTTCTTCACCCACTTGTCCACCTAATTGTCTTTTAATGCAGGTACCCACTTATCGACCGACTTGTCCTGCCATTTGTAGGATTTCTTGTATACCATATATCCATCTGTCACGCCTTCCTTCTGCCATGTAGCCATATATTATTGCTTTTATATTTTACAGACTAAACCATTACAGATTACAGATAAGGACAACATACGGACGGATCTACGCATGATCCCCCAAAATGTTTATAGAACGGTTGTCAGAAATTTAAACGGCGCTGGAGGAGACGTGTTCATGGAAGAGACGAGAATTTCAAATAAGACTAGACTAATTTGGTTTCAGGTACGCATGAAAGCGTTATACTAAAGACAATCTGGAACTCTCTGAACAGACTTCGTACGTTAGATGAATGCCTCCGTGTATCATCATTAAAATAAAAGATACATTCAAAAGTCTAAGGACATACAATTATACTTGATAAGAAATGTGGACTTGTGTGCATCTGATATTAAATCAAGTTACCTTAGTTTGTCTAGGTTGCTGAAAATTAATATGGTCATTAAAACATCAGATTAGCTCTAGATTTGTAAATGCCCATTAAACACGTTTTACACAATTCCACATACATACCACATGATAATAACTATGATGGCAAAAATTATTCACAGTGAAGCCATTGCATGTAGTTTGAAATGCGTTTCTGAAGCCTATATCGCAAGGGTCTAACAATAGTCTGTTAACATTGCTGCATTTCATTTCCCTTTGTACTTTTTGTTAGAGTAGTAATGCCCTGATTAATTCGTTCGTCATGCTTGTCACTGTTGCAACGCTGCAACCAGTGAAAAAATCAACATGAGAGTGTGCAAATTGTTATGTCAAGGACATGTTGCCCCTAGTCTTTTGTGGCGATGCAGCATGTTATCTACAAGCTCCTGGTAATTGTCAGCCTTAATGTTTCCTAGAAAGTTTGTAGCCAATTGCTGGAAAGCAATGCTAGGCTAACTCTTCATTACCTATGAGGATATCGTCAATCGCTTAACTCGGAAGAGCTGATGTTTCTGTCGACCAAAAAATACACCTTCTTTGATTTAGGACCTACTAGGTTTGGGACATTTATCACGAAGGTAACATAATCCGGCCCCATTTCGACCCATGACCTTTACAAGATTCTTCTTTAGTCCGCGTTTTTTGTGGAGAGAAGGTAAAAAGGCCTTATGGGATTATACAAGTCTTTCTTTAAGCACTGTATTTTTTCTTGACAAGTGAATGTCGTTGGGGCCAATCCTTTGTTTTGTATTTTATTATTTGAAGTATGAAGTCCTGGCATGGCTGTCCCACTTTGTGTAACCCTGTTGTAGCCCGATCACCTTGGTAATGACCCCCAGCCCCCCCCCCCCCCACAAATTTTGCCACTTGTACTTGAGATAGTTGATGGTGTGTAACAGCTGTTTCATGTTGTTGGGAGTTTGTTTCTATCATGTGGACTATCGGTGTGCACCCGATCGGTAGGACAGATGATAAACCGTTACCATTAAAGAGCACGATAAACGTTAAGCTCAAGGTGGACGAATCAATGAACAGCCTACGATCGTCATCTGTGTAGTTGATTTGTAGTTCTGCCATTAGACCAACTATATCTCCGGTACCAATGATATTAACTGTCATTTTGAAAAATGAAGGCAGATTTGTACGCGCAGCAGAAAGCTCACAACAAAAACATTTTCTTCTAGATTTATCCGCCGCATACTGGACCCCTACAGCTCTGCTTTGTTTTATTTATTGACTTTGTATTTTAAATGTATCTTAATTGTAATGGTTTTTTATAAATGTGGAAGTTGGGGGAGGGGGGGGGCGGGGGGGGGGGGGTGCATTTAAAGATGTGTACTAGATGATTAAATTCGACATGTGTAATTTGAACTGGCTGGACAAGTCATCGATAGGCACGGAATCACGATCTCTTGATGTAGATGCTTTCACAGGTGACGGGTGTGTCCATTAATATTATTCTCGTTTTCATCTTCCAGGATATAAGAATAAATCGGGTCTGAAGCAGAAAGTCCGTGACTGTGAGGCGCTGGCCGTAGTGCAGAGGGAACATGCCGATGTTCTTTTTTTTTGAAAAACAAAAAAAATGTGTGTCCAATTGTGCGAGTCGTACAAAGTAACAATCAATAACATGGGATTTGTCGGATCCTTCTACAGCATTGGAGCTGCAACAACGCATGGATCGTCCTTTTGGATTCAACCACCAGCATAGGTTCGCTACACATGGTAGAATACATATGTGCTCAATACCGTCCCTGGTCACTGATCTCACAACCAAAATAACACCTGGACGCTTTGATTATCATCGGTGTAATATGTATCCGCAAATATAACAGACACAAATTTAATAAATCGGCATTTTGAACGCCACGTCTGCATTAACAGTATCCACAAATGATGACGAGAAGAGGTGGTTCCAACAACTGCTACATACTACGTCATTCAATTGGCAATCAAGGCTTTCTATCTAATGGGAAATGACGCGTCAGGACTAAAGCAAAGAACAGGACCGAGTCATTTGCGTAGGAAAAATTAAAACCACCAGCCTGCTGAACCGACACCACCCCACCCCCACCCCCATCCTCCGCGATCTTAAAAATAGAGCTAATTCAGGATTTTAACGTTCATATTCGTGATCAGTATGTCCAAATTAGTTTAAAATAGCTACTTCTGCCTGGCATACATTACAAATGTTGTCCAGTGTTATTTACCGAGTTCAAACAGTAGTTCATTAGGAAAGCCTGATTTCATTCATCTGTTTAAGCACAGGTTCAATACTCGGCTTGGCTCAATTAAGATCGCTTCTCCACGTAAGGGAAGTAATGGCATCCTAACACACTGCACACCTGCCAAGAAACTTGTTACAGCCAAATAGGTTGGCAGTTGTAAGAGTAACATTCTTTATAGTACAAGCTATTTACTTTTAAACCAGTTTTTATGAAAGCCTAATCCCAGTCGTTTGATGAAACACTGGTCCAACAACGCATTTGGCTTCGGAGACCCGCTTCTAGAAAATACCCCTTCTAGTCATTCATTGAAGCATAAGGACCAACGCTGTATTTGGCTTCCATAACCAGCATTTAGAAATCCTGATTCAACCATCTATATTGCTGCTATATAGCAAAAAGTATTAACATGATGATGTTGCCAATATCACACACAACCCTCTTTATCCACCTCAAGACATGCGAGGATGGAAACAGTGGTACTATTATATCTACGATTTGCTTTTGGAACCGCTGGCAACACAGTGGAATAATTGGGTGATAAACTTAAGCACCGATTAAAGTAAGTAGCATGTCCCTTGCAGAATGTTACTTCTTACAACTGCCAAAACCTACTTGACTGTTGTAATAGGTCGACAACCGACACGCTCCAGTCGACATATCTGTAAATAATCACCTCGACTTTCAGGGAAGGAAAAAGCGCTGAGAAAGGGAACTGTTCATCCCACCTCACGCAAGCTGTAACTTAGTATACTAAAGTCTCTAACACTTCAATGTTCACGACTTACAACTATCAAGCAATCTGAAAAGTAGCATGTATGGTTCTAACAGTAAGCTAGTTAGGCCATCTTTTATCTTCATTCTATGCTAACAGTTGTAAATATGGGAACATGTTTTTTGATTTAACAGAGGGGAACTAACCTGTACTAATTGAGCTTTTCGTGTAATATTAATAATAATCTCCCTTATTACACTTGTGCGTTACACTCTGCTGTTCAACCTACATTTATTGCCAATCTATTTCGTTTTTTCGAAATATATTACAGTGTATTCATACAACAGGCGGGCATTGCAGTATAGATATGCCAGTCAGCTAAATCGTTCTCACGTGACCTGTCTCCACAAGATAAGCATACATAGATGGAGATTGTTATCTGAAATATCTGGTCCTTCTTCATTCTTGTACAAGAGATTGTAGTCTATCCCATCTAAATTCTTATACTTCATATTGTTTAAGGAAATACATGACCAACTTTCAAAAACCAAACTCAAACGGCACGAGCTGAACAAGGGCTCCAAACAACAGGCAGTTCATCACGGGAGCTCTTCTGATCCTGAAATCATCAAAGAAACGAGCACAAGAAGAAAGATAATCTAAGGTGCTTTTTTGTGTATATGCTCTCTGTATGTAGACATACTTCATTCAACCACAGAAGTAGACTTTCGGCAGTTATTCATACTTCATTCAACCACAGATGTAGACTCTCGGCAGGTAGGCATACTTCATTCAACCACACATGTAGACTTTCGGCAGGTAGGCATACTTCCTTCAACCGCAGATGTAGACTTTCGGCAGGTAGGCATACTTCCTTCAACCACAGATGTAGACTTTCGACAGGTAGGCATACTTCCTTCAACCACAGATGTAGACTTTCGGCAGGTAGGTATACTTCATTCAACAACAGATGTAGACTTTCGGCAGGTAGGCATACTTCCTTCAACCACAGGTGTAGACTTTCGGCATGTAGGTATACTTCCTTCAACCACAGATGCAGACTTTCGGCAGGTAGGCATACTTCCTTCAACCACAGATGTAGAATCTCGGCAGGTAGGCAAACTTCAGTCAACCAGACATGTAGACTTTCGGCAGGTAGGCATACTTCCTTCAACCACAGATGTAGACTTTCGGCAGGTAGGTATACTTCCTCCAACCACAGATGTAGACTCTCGACAGGTAGGCACACTTCATTCAACTACACATGTAGACTTTCGGCAGGTAGGCATACTTCATTCAACCACAGATGTAGACTTCCGGTTATATTAAACATGTACCTACCTTTCATCGGTTTATTGTAGTGATAAAGCACCTGGTTCTCCCGGCAAAAGTTAGGTGTGAAACTCTCGTTACCGGTAAGTAGCACTAAACAAAGCTGTAAATGGGTACCTGGTTACTGTTAAAGAAAGAAAGTTAGCGACGCAGGGACTGACCACCCCACCTAAAAACAAGATGTGATCTAATACAGTGGTCTCTGCCACTTCATCCCTTAGAGGAATATCTCCGCTTTACCTTTTGTCACTCGACGATCCACCGAAGAATTTTGTCCAATGGAACGACAGTTTTCTTCTAATAATTTTGAGTTTGGCGTTCGTTTACCTTTCACGATAAATATAACAATCTACCCGGTAGCATATTGGTACCTTACTATTAGTTAATGACGACAGAGCAGCGAAGTATGAATTGGTAACAACACTTCACTTTATATCTAAACGTCATACACAGACGCCTTTAACACTCCATCCCCTAGAACACAATATCCTGTGCCAAACTGGTCAATAAATCTCACAAAAAAGGAAGAGATTGGAGAGTGAAGCATCTATCAATTCGGCGCTGACGTAAGTATCACATTCCGGACTACCTCTACCTTACCATCAACAGTCAAACATTTCACGGAATCAGTTAACGTTTCAATGAACTCCAAAACAAAGGTCAGCAACATCCGCACACGAACGTCAGCACAAACGCATCAATACATCTAGTCCTAAGGCAAATACCTGAACCAAGAACATAACTGAGGTGCCAGGGTAAATTCAACCACTCGCACACACCTACGCGCTGTTTTTGTTGTTCTTTTTCATTGACCACACCTTTGTGTTAGTGAGCCAAACTCATGACGTCTGTTGATAGGTAACTGTTTGCGGAGAGTGAATAAAAGTTGGGCAGGTAAGACAGGATAGGAGGATCACGGAAAATATTTGGGTCACGTAAATGTTCTTTAAGTGCGAAGGATAATGCAGGTGAAACATATTGACCAAGACACTACATCACGTGATGAGGAGGTTAATCATATTGACCAAGACACCACATCACGTTATGATCAGGTTAAACATATTGAACAAGACACCACATCACGTGATGGGGAGGTTAATCATATTGACCAAGACACCACATCATGTTATGGACAGGGTTATGAGGATGATGATGATATAATCCCTTTAGCTGTGAGCTGGCAGTTCTTGACAGCCCAATGCCTCCCATACAAAAGCACACTTCCTCCTCAATTGTTGTAACGATGTGAATATTGTGTTGTGTATGGTGGGGTGTGGTGGGAGCAGCAGGTTCCGCAGATCGGCCAGCCCTGGGCACAAAGTTACGAGGTGCTCGACTGACTCCTCATGGCAGAATCTGCAGTTTGGTTCACGTAGTAGGTCTAATCTATTCAGATGTTTGTTGAGTTGGGGCATGGCCTGTTCTCAGTTTGAAGATCAAACTCTGGTCTCTTCGTTTCATTTTTTTTGACTGGGTCCTGGGGATCTGGTTTTTGCTTGGTTTCACAGTATCGATTCGTTGTTGTGGTTTCCATGGTTTTCTATCAAAGCGACTAGGCCTAGCGGTCGAGTCCAAATTTTTTCCGAGATTTTCATAAATTTTCAACTTTATCTTTTTGAATCTCAAAAACTAACAAACACACAACAAAAACAATAACACCCACATGTTCGTTATGCTATTGTGTGTATACACGCTAGAAAATCATATTTATTGACAAACACACATACAAATTAATAATTTTGTAAGACGACTACCATAGCGAGAAATTAAGAAAATTAATTAGGTAACATTTTTTCAAAAAAAAGGTGGCGTGCTTAAGGTTAAATATACTCTGCCTGTCTGGGATGTGTCCCACTGATCTAGCACTTCCTGTCTATAATTATTTTTCAGGATTTTCTTGCAGGTTTGTAATGTGTTGCTAGGTGGGGGTTGTGGTAGCATTGTCCCTCTTCTGGCCAGCTCATCAGCCTTCTCATTTCCTGGAACTCCGAATTGGCAAGGTATCCACTGGAGCACTACTTTCGCTCCATAAAAGGTGGGTGGACAATTGGTCAATTAATTTGTATATATTATTAACATCTGCAGATATTTCGTTTTCCAAGGCTTAGAGCGCAGACTTTGAGTCTGAGAAAACAACGATCTCCTCAGGCTGTATAGTGCAAACGAGGGGATGGATTGGTGAATCCCAGAGCATATACCACTCACCAGTGGGTTCTGCAGCGACACCTTTAGGGCTCCACCTGTTCCTCGGACGTTTTGTCTGGCCCCTCTTCAAGGACCTGTCCTGCTTGGGTGACCATGCCAGGAGTAAAACTTCGGCCGGCATAGCTTATTGGATCATTGGTGCGCGCAAGCTCTCCAACCTCGGCAAGCTAGGCTGACTTATGGAGAGTTAATGAACAGGATAAACATATTGACGAATACCTCACATCACGTTTTTGACGGGTTAAACATAATGACCTATTCCCCACATCACGTTATGGACAGGTTAAACATATTGACCTATTCCCCACATCACGTTATGGACAGGTTAAACATATTGACCTATTCCCCACATCACGTTATGGACAGGTTAAACATATTGACCAATTCTCCACATCACGTCATGGACAGGTTGAACATGTTGGCCAGCCCCGAAGACGCAGCCAAAGAACTCATAGCTGGTTGCTTGTATCGGGGTTAGCGAACGAGAGCTGTCCAAGATCATATTCCGCTTCCAAGCAGTGGCCATGTAAACAGGCTACACTAGTCAAGCTTGGGTCATAAAGATCACAGTGGGAAGGCAAAACCAGTACCACAAAAAGTCAGCTGAAACCAGGTAGGTCGGGCCCCAAAGCGCAGATATTGTAGCATCGCTGTAAACTACGACACAACGTCTCGTCTTTTTCAGAAAGACGAAAAAAAAAGAAGAAGAAAAAGAGGAATAAAAAAAGAAGATGAAACATATTTATCAAGACCACATCTGCCGTAAATGTCAGGTGAAATCGGATTCCCACGAACCATTGTCAAGTCAGGGTCAAGTGACACATAATGACAATGACCTTACCTCACTGCAGGTCTTGATAAACATACTGCTAGCAATCCCACATCAAACCAGTATTAGGTGAAACACACTGCATTTGTTCTTCACCTCCATCGGGGTGAGTTGGAATCACAGTGTCCTTGGACAGACTGATTTAGCACAGCGTTTTTCCGTGAAATGAGTACGTATGTAGGGTGGTGGTTTCTTAAGTCATTTTCGACCATGTCGTCAGGTAGTATGTTTCAACTGGCCCTGTAGCCAGGTGGGAGTCTAGTACAGTATGTTACACGTGACCTTGTAGCCACGTTAATGTCTAGTCCAGTATGTTTCACGCGATTTTGTAGCCAGGTAGTAGTCTAGTCCAGTATGTTTCACGCGATCTTGTAGCCAGGTAGTGGTCTAGTCCAGTATGTTTCACACGATCTTGTAGCCAGGTAGTGGTCTAGTCCAGTATGTTTCACGCGATCTTGTAGCCAGGTAGTGGTCTAGTCCAGTATGTTTCACGCGATCGTGTAGCCAGGTAGTGGTCTAGTCCAGTATGTTTCACGCGATCTTGTAGCCAGGTAGTGGTCTAGTCCAGTATGTTTCGCCTGACCTTGTAGCCAGGTAGTGGTCTAGTCCAGTATGTTTCACGCGATCTTGTAGCCAGGTTGGGCTCTAGTCCAGTATGTTTCACGCGATCTTGTAGCCAGGTAGTGGTCTAGTATGTTTCACGCGATCTTGTAGCCAGGTAGTGGTCTAGTCCAGTATGTTTCGCCTGACCTTATAGCCAGGTTGGGCTCTAGTCCAGTATGTTTCACGCGATCTTGTAGCCAGGTAGTGGTCTAGTATGTTTCACACTACCTTATAGCCAGGTAGTGGTCTAGTCCAGTATGTTTCACCTGACCTTGTAGCCAGGTAGTGGTCTAGTGCAGTATGTTTCACCTGACCTTGTAGCCAGGTAGTTAGGTGTCTAGTCCAGTATGTTCTACCTGACCTTGTAGCCAGGTAGCTGTCTAGTCCAGTATGTTTCACGCGACCTTGTAGCCAGGTTGGGCTTTAGTCCAGTATGTTTCACACGACCTTGTAGCCAGGTTGGGCGATAGTCCAGTATGTTTCACGCGACCTTGTAGCCAGGTTGGGCTCTAGTCCTGTATGTTTCACGCGACCTTGTAGCCAGGTTGGGCGATAGTCCAGTATGTTTCACGCGACCTTGTAGCCAGGTTGGGCTCTAGTCCTGTATGTTTCAGTTGCCTTTTTCTTGGTTGCCATTTGCTTAGATCAAAGGTAAAGATTGTCACAAAGACAGAAATAACGTTGCAGAAATGGCATTTTATAAGGTGTTTGTTTTCGTGTTTGTGGGAAACAGTTTCCTTTCATGTTGCCTTGTGTTTCCTAACAGTAAAGCATGTCCCTGTATTCACCTGGGTATGCAGCAGTGTATCGAGACCGGGGTTTAAATCATTCAACAAACACTCTCATTACTATGTTACTGTTAAGCTCATGTAAGCAAGGATGGCTGGCTACTCCACACTCATCTGGTGTGTGACCTTAATGAACGACTGATGTTTGAATCCATGAGGTGGTCGCAGATGTTCTACCCTAGAAGGATAAGAAAGCACTGTTAGTTTCCTTTCACAAAAAGCTGTCAGTGTGGCATTGGTCCTATTCTTGTATTCCTTAGACAATGAGATCATATGGAAGCTTCATCTAGCTCTGGCGGGGATAGACTGAACTATTAGTAACCGTTTACCGCAGGCTGTCAGTGTGGCAGTGGACATAGTATTCCACAAAATAGACCGTCAGGTGCTAAACCAATTAGCAGGTAGCGACCACAGGCCAATTAGGCTAGAAGTTGATATGGAAGTAGGCCCACAGGAAACAAAACCGCTCCCACGTTGGAACTATAAACGAGCCGACTGGGACAAATTTGCAATCCTGACAGATGGGATATGCGAAACCATCAACACACGGAATAACAAAATGAAACGCATGGTGGAAAGTCTAAGCAAAGCAATAATGCAGGCAGCCACCGAAACCATCCCAAGAGGGGCAAGGAAAAACTACAAGCCCTATTGGAATGATGAACTGCAGAAAGCGGACGACGAAGTCTCAAATGCTAGGAATATGGCAGAGAGAGAACTAACTATTGAGACAAATATCGCCCTCAAAGCCATCACGGCAAAATACAAATACACTCTAAACCAAATAACACGAGACAGCTGGAAAAACAAAACAGAAAGCCTCAATCTAGACAAAGACGGGAACAAACTATGGAAGTTAGTCAGAGTCATGAACAACGAAACTCCATCGAATAAACAAATCACCCTCAAGCAGCAAGTCGATAACATGCTCACTGGAAAAAAGGCAGCAAACGCCTTTATAGAACATTATGCCAGAAAAAACCACATTGATGTTCCAACAAATAGGCACACACACATTAATGAAGAACAAAAGAGGCACGACAACATCAATATGGCACCAGAGGAGCACATGATGGCAAAGCTAACAATGAATGAAATGGAAGAGGCCATGAGAACTCTAAAGAAAAAGAAATCGCCGGAAAAGATGGCGTAACAAACGAAATACTGATGGGGCTGGGCCAAACAACAAAGAGGAAGTTACTATCAGTCCCGAACCGAAGCTGGAAAAGGGGAATCGTACCGCAGGCATGGAAAGATGCGGTAATTATACCAGTACCAAAGAAAGAAAAAGATAAAGCAGATCCAAATGGATACAGGCCTTTCAGCCTACTGAGCTGTGTCGGCAATCTGATTGAGCGTATGATAAACACCAGACTGATGTGGCATCTGGAAGAAAAACACATACTAATTCCACAGCAAGCAGGCTTTAGACAGCGCAGATCCACTGAGGATCAGATCACTCTCATATCCCACGAAATAGAGGATGCTTACCAGGAGAAAAGCACACAGTAGCGGTTTGGGTGGACTTAGAAAAGGCATTTGACAAAGTCTGGAAAGAGGGACTTAAAGTCAAACTACGAAGAAGCGAAGTCTATGGGAAAATGTACAGATTGATAAGTCACTACCTCAAAAACAGAACAGTCAGAGTTCAAGTACAAGGGCAGATGAGCAAAAAGGTGACACTTGAGCAGGGCGTACCCCAACGGGGAGTACTGTCACCCACACTCTTCCTGGTGTATATAAATAACATCACAGAGAATATACCAAGAAGAGTCCATAGCTCAATGTTTGCAGACGATCTGGCTATGTGGACCTCTGAAAAGAATCTCACCATACCAAGAAATCGGATGCAGCAGGCCCTAACATCGCTGGAAGAGTGGGCAAACTCATGGCTGGTCAAAATAAACGAGGAAAAAACGACATGTACAATATTTTCGCTATCAAATAAACCCCAAAACACCAAATTAAGTCTAAACGGCAAATACCTGCAGCCAAAAGACAACCCAAACTACCTGGGAGTCACATTTGATCGGCGCATGACATGGGAAAGTCAGATCGAGAGAAACCGAATGAGAACCAGAGAAAGAATGGCAATCATGAGAAAACTTGCTGGCACAAGCTGGGGAGCAGACGAAAGTATATTAAAGAAACTGTACACTGGAAGAGTGAGACCAGTTCTCGAGTATGGCAATGCGGCATGGACAACAGCAGCAAAGGCGAACTTTGAAAAAATTAGCAAACTTCAAAACCAAGCCATGAGAGTTATAACATGAAGTAAACGACAATTGTAGAACTTGAAAAGATTGCAAATCTGCAATCCATGACCGACAGAAGAGACTGCAGAGCCCAGCAGCAATCAGAGAAACTCAGAAGATTGACTGACCATCCAATGCACAAGAGTCTAAATAACTTTGGAAATGGGAAACTAAAGCGGAGAAACTTTGCAGAAATAGCCAAAGCAAAGATGAGCGAAAACTCTATGAACGCATTAACAACACCAAAGCCCATCCCTACTGTACGTAAACCTACCTAGAGGCAGGATATATTTCCAGAGGTGGTAGAAAACATCCCCGGTATTGGAAACACAAACACGCAGAATGAAAAAGAAAGAAGAGATACAACACTGAGTTACATAACGGAAAACTACCTAAGCATAGACTAGACCCATGCATACACCGACGGTTCTGTAACAAACAGAACACAGAACGGAGGGGCAGGGGTATTCCTGTGCCTACCAAATGGTAGAAAAGTAACACGGTCAGTGGCAACTGGAAAATACACAAGCAATTTCAGAGCGGAGGCAGAGGCACTGAGGGCGGCAGTAGAAGAAATGGTGACAGGTAAAAGGAATGAAAGCCATATAGTCCTGCTTACAGATGCTCTCGCCGTAGTCACAGCACTAAAAAGCCAGAAAAATACTGAACTTAATGATTTAAGAGCAGTACTCTGTCAACTATGCCAGCAGTCCGCACCAAAAAGAGTAGTGGTACAATGGATTCCTTCCCACTGCAACATCCAAGGCAACGAGGAGGCAGACAGACTGGCAAAAGGAGGTGCAAGACTAGCACAACCAGATACTAGTATGACATACGAAGAGTCAAAAAGGCTCATTAGAGCTAGATACATGACATAATGGGAAACAGAACATACTGGCTACACAAAAAACGATGCCTATTACCAGTTGAACAGAAGAGAGCAGGTCGTGGTCTTCAGACTTTGCACTGGCCACAATAGACTGAGGTACCACCTATTCAACAAATTGAAGATAGGTGGCACTGACGAATGCCCGTGTGGTACCGGGAAATTGACCGCCGAGCATTTGCTGCAAAACTGCCCGACATACGAGGATCAGAGAGAGCAGATGTGGCCATCACCAGTGGCAACACTAGACAAGTTCTATGGCAGTGTCGACAGCCTCAGGATGACCGCTGCTTTTTTTCTAAAAATAATGGTTGCTGTGTGAATGCGTATGATGAAGAAGAAGAAGAAGATTCATTGGGTCTAATAGTGAACGGGTGCTGGTATTAGACCCTCGGAAGACAGGTCAGT
This sequence comes from Ariolimax columbianus, assembly GCA_036924085.1. NCBI lineage: Eukaryota > Metazoa > Mollusca > Gastropoda > Stylommatophora > Arionidae > Ariolimax > Ariolimax columbianus. The sequence continues at coordinate 75,989,548 of JAVGWX010000005.1, forward strand.
TTTACCCTACTAATGACAGGGCGTTGCTACGGTAGTCCTGTTCAACTCGAGAGGAATCGCAAATCGCAGACATTTGGCCCACGTGTTAGGCTGATAAGCCAACGGCGCGAGGCTACCATAGGAGGCATTACGGCCGAACGTCTCTAAGCCGGAATCCCGCCCTAAATCCCAGCACCACTGCGATGGGAGGCTACGATAGGGTTGGGACCTGTGGCTCGTGTCCCAGCCCGACCTGGTCGAGCCGCAGAAAAAGGTCTCTGGACAGCCAAAGACTAAGGAGGGCATCCCTACAGAAACGCCTGTTGAAATCGGATGCACTGAGCCACAGGCGTAACAAAATAAAACAGTTCAACGTACATATCGCTGTAAACAGCGTACGATGAAGAAGAAGAAGAAGGTCCACGTGCTTGGATGATATGCAAATGGTGCGAAGCTACCACCTGAGGGACAACGGCCGAACGCCTCTAAGCCAGAATCCCGCCCTAAATCTTAGCAACGCTGTGATGGGAGGCCACGATATGGTTGGGACCTGGGGCTCTCGTCTCAGCCCGGCCCGGTCGAGCCGCAGAAATGCACCTGGCCAAATGCATTCCTGCTTCGCTCTTTACCTCTGTCTGCTATCAGCCATCCCAATGGACGCAGAAGAGATGCAGTCCAACGGACATTGCACCTCTGCCCTATTGTGACAACGTCCCAGGTGGCGGGAAATGCTAGGCGTACCATCACTGCAGATGAGCCGAGAAAATAAAGGGAGCAAAGAGATACCTCACTTACATGCATATGCTACGTTTCTGGCAGGACGTGACGATCCTGAGACACAGTCACACTGGACTGCCTCTCTTCCGCGATAGTACAAACTAGTACATAGTCCATCATATCATATCATTGCCAAACCCTATAGACACGAGTGGGGAAGACTCGTTAGTCCTGCAAGACAACTTCCCTAAGAGAGACAACTCTGACCAAAAACAACTGCTGCCTTGCAGATAGGCTGGGGACAGCCAAAGGCTAAGGAGGGCATCCCTACAGAAACGCCTGTTGAAGTCGGATGCACTGAGCCACAGGCATAACAAAATAAAACAGTGCAACGTAAATATCACTGTAAACAGCGTACGATGAAGAAGAAGAAGAAGAAGTATAAGAAATAAACATTTCAAACAAAACAAACCACATTTCAGTTTGTTATATAGACAAAGTTATTTACTTGCTTATATTTCCCAGCTGATTTCTTTGAACTGTTGTATATTTCTTCCATTCGCAGCAATTGTTTAACTTGCTTTTGCTGACTCGTCGATATATTTCCGGTTGTCAGATCTTCTTCTTCTTCTTCTTCTTCTTCTTCTTCTTCTTCTTCTTCTTCTTCTTCTTCTTCTTCTGCGTACGCAGTCAGACAGTAACCATTATTTTTTCGAAAAAAGCGGCGGTCATCCTGAGGCTGTCGCCACTGCCATAGAGCTTGTCTTGCAGTTCCACTGGTGATGGCCACATCTGCTCTCTCTGATCCTCGTATGTCGGGCAGTTCTGCAGCAGATGTTCAGCGGTCATTTTACCAGTACCGCACGGGCATTCGTCGGTACCACCTATCTTCAATTTGTTGAATAGGGTTGTCAGTTCAAACTTGTCTTTTGACTAAATTGAATGTCACATTATATGTTTCCCGAGCCTTGCTTTTAGCATGCCTGGTTCTGTTAACTTTTAGATCTGCTGAATGTTTTCCTTCCGTTTATCGTTGCGATTGTATTTGCGGTAATAGTTTCTTGGTGATGGTGATCCACAGATCCACAGATCCTTTCCACAATCCGCATTACAGATACCATCCACCGCCAATGCTCTTATATATCGTCTATATCTATCAGTTTTTGGAGCACCTGGTATCTAAGGCCGTTATTTTAGATTCGTGGCATATGTTCTTGTTCTTCCAAAATTCCAAACTAAACTGTTATCTGTGGTTAAAATATCATGACCAGCTTTTAGGTTTGAACTTTACTAATATGCACCAGACACACATCAGCTTTCTCTACAGACCCTTAAATCATGAAATAATGACTTGAACTTCCTATTTAATATGTATATTTAAAATATAAATGGCCAATCCGGTTGTCTGTCCTGAGGTCTGGCGATACTTGGATCCTTCAGTGTAAAAAATATGTTGCAATAAATCGCCAACTGTATAACTCACAAATATCACGAAATAAGTGGTTAGATGACCCTCTTTTTTACTGTAATCGATTTAACTCTAAAGACAGGATCTACCTTCCACAGGCTGATCTTTATCATTTATAGGAGCATAACAGTGGAGAAGGATGACCTTGTTTTCTTGCTGGTAATTGTGAAAAGTAGTAAGCATCAGTCTGGGCATTTTCGTCTCCCAATCTGCACCTGCTTGATACGCCACCACGAATCGCACCACGGGCACTCTTCCACTATAATGTACCCCATTTCTCGTGTTTCCAGAGGCCAGCGGAAACTCACTCTGTAGCTGCTGCTTATCGTGTTTCGGCTAGAATCATAATGTCTGTCCTGTAGTGTCTAATGTCTGCTGCCACTTATGTCTGTCCGTACATCATAATGTATGTCCTGTAGTGTCTAATGTCTGCTGCCACTTATGTCTGTCCGTACATCATAATGTCTGTCCTGTAGTGTCCAATGTCTGCTGTCACTTATGTCTGTCCGTACATCATAATGGCTGTCCTGTAGTGTCTAATGTCTGCTGCCACTTATGTCTGTCCGTACATCATAATGGCTGTCCTGTAGTGTCTAATGTCTGCTGTCACTTATGTCTGTCCGTACATCATAATGGCTGTCCTGTAGTTCCTAATGTCTGCTGCCACTTATGCAGCCTTTATCTGTCCGTAACATCATGATATCTGTCCTGTAGTTTCTAATGACTGCTGCCACTTGTGCAGCCTTTATCTGTCCGTAACATCGTGATGTGCAGAGGTTCGAGCTGTCTAACGGGGAGGCTTTCAACCAAGACGTAGGGAATGATGACGTCTCAAACATGCCACTTCCAATTTGTGTCAGCTGTTTATGTTGTATATATGCCACTTCCAATTTGTGTCAGATGTTTATGTTGTATATATGCCACTTCCAATTTGTATTGTCTTTTCACATTGTATATATGTCACTTCCAATTTGTATTGGCTCTCCACATTGTATATATGTCACTTCCAATTTGTATTGGCTCTCCACATTGTATATATGCCACTTCCAATTTGTGTCAGCTGTTTATGTTGTATAAATGCCACTTCCAATTTGTATTGTCTCTCCACATTGTATATATGCCACTTCCAATTTGTGTCAGCTGTTTGTGTTGTATATATGCCACTTCCAATTTGTGTCAGCTGTTTATGTTGTTTATATGTCACTTCCAATTTGTATTGGCTCTCCACATTGTATATATCACTTCCAATTTGTATTGTCTCTCCACATTGTATATATGCCACTTCCAATTTGTGTAAGCTGCCCACATTGTATATATGCCACTTCCAATTTGTATTGGCTCTCCACATTATATATATATACCAACTTACTTACTTACTTAGTCGCTCCTCTTCTAACGTGAATTGCAGAGGTTTGCCAGAGAGAATGCCATTCTGTTCTATCTGCCATCTTTATCCTTTCCTCTTCTCAATCCAGCCATCGGTCCCTCTTAGGGACTGTCATATGTTGTTCTCCCAACGTACTTTGGGACGTCCTACGGGTCTGCGTCTTTGACTTTTTGCCTTCGATGAATGCCTTGGTATCCGATCTTTTTCCATTTTACAGACATGGCCAAACCACTGTAGTTTGGACTGTTCCACTCGTGTCTGCCGACACGGCCAAACCACTTTATTTGGGACTGTTCCACTCGTGTCTGCAGACATGGCCAAACCACTGTAGTTGGGACTGTTCCACTCGTGTCTGCCGACACGGCCAAACCACTGTAGTTGGGACTGTTCCACTCGTGTCTGCAGAGGTTGAACTTCAAGATTGCTACGAATTGTCTGGTAACGGATCTGATCCCTTTTTGTCAACTGAACCACCTTTCTTAGGTACGTCATTTCTGAAGTTTGTAGTTGTCTTTCTTGGGCTGTGGTCATTGTCCATGACTGCCATCCATGTATGATGACAGGCGCATAGGTCGAGTGGTATACATCCATCTTTATTTTCCTGCTTATTTTTGTTGTTGCTGAGGAATCATCTATTTATTGCATGGAAAAGTCTACCAGCTGCTGCCCTTCGAGCAATTAACTCTTTTTTGGTTCCTCTCCTGGTGTATATTACTACTCTTACGTATTTGAAGCGACTGACCTGCTCCAGTGGTCGTGTTCCCAGTGTTATATGATGTCTCTTCTCATCTCTGGTGATTACCATGGTTTTTGTTTTGGAGTTGCCTATGTGCATTCCTCTCTAACTCTTCTTCTCAGACCTGCAAGTCGATTTTGAGATGCACCTCGGATTTTATGATCAGGGCCACGTCACCTGCAAATACTAGTAGTTCCGATTTGTAACTTGGTTTCATCTTCCAGTACCCTACTTCATACTTTTTTATGTTCTTTATGATTTCATCCATGAGGAGTATAAAAATGTACGGTGATAGAATGTCACCCTGTCGTACCCGGCTTGTGGTCCTTACCTTACCTGACTTTTGATTTGATGTTCGCACTCAATTTCTGCATGTTATTGACACTTTCTCTCCAAATGTAGGCCTACCTTGACGGGGTTGGAGAGCTTGCGTGTCCCAGTAATCCAGGGGGCTATGCCGGCGGGAGTTTTACTCCTGTTGGAAGGGCTACCTGCTTACAACCTTCATGCCTGCCGACCAGTTTTTGTTCACGGCTTGTCATTTTATATTCGCAGCTAACCTTCAAATTGTGAGGTCTTTCAGCTATCCGCAACCCTGCTGAGGCGCCTGATAGGAGGTAGGTTCCTCCCCATATGTTGTGTGTATGCCAGTTCTAATTTGTGACGGCTGTTCACGTATGTGTGCTAGTTCTAATCTGTAACGGTTGTTCCCCCATATGTGCTAGTTCTAATTTGTGTCGGCTGTTCCCCCAAATGTGCTAGTTCTAATTTGTGTCGCCTGTTCCCCCATATGTGCTAGTTCTATTTTGTGTCGGCTGTTCCCCAATATGTGCTAGTTCTAATTTGTGTCAGCTGTTCCTCCATATGTGCTAGTTCTAATTTGTGTCGGCTGTTCCTCCATATGTGCTAGTTCTAATTTGTGTCGGCTGTTCACGTATATGTGCTAGCTCTAATTTGTGTCGGCTGTTCACATAACAACGAACTCACATCTGGCGTGGATGAGATGCAGTTTATACTTTTAGTTGACTTGCCATTTTTGTTGAAGTTTCAGTGGCTTAAAATTGCACAACATGAGGCAGCCTACCTCAAGTACATTATTCCTTAGCCGCCTACTGTCTGTGAGGTTGACAATATTGTCATTCATTGATGATAACAACAATAGCAAAAATAACATAACAAGCAGAATAATAAATAAACTATAGCCTAACAACATAGACTTTGTGGTTTATAAATTTACTTCATCCATTCACTGAAATAAATAGATTACAGATAATAAACACTATAGTATGATCTATACGTGATGTTAGTCACTACTTTAACTCCATCACTCGGTCTGGCGAGAGGACATGATTCACTAGAAAACTACTTGTTCGGGTTAAGTGTACATGAAGTTCATACACCTTGTATTTGAAAAAGTGGTCCTCTTCCCTACTATGTTAACAACGGGGTCTCAAACTCAAATCGCAAAGAGTGAAATGAGCTAGCTCGTTGACCTTTGAGTAGCAAATTATGTGACACGTAGGTCATATGTGAAATTTCATTGTGTCCAAGAAGACACGTTTGATCGTCTTTATGTCTCCAAGAAGACACGTTTGATCGTCATTATGTCTCAAGAAGACACGTTTGATCGTCTTTATGTCTCCAAGAAGACACGTTTGATCACCTTTATGTCTCAATAATACACGTTTGATCGTCTTTATGTCTCCAAGAAGACACGTTTGATCGTCTTTATGTCTCCAAGAAGACACGTTTGATCGGCTGTATGTCTCCAAGAAGACACGTTTGATCACCTTTATGTCTCAAGAAGACACGTTTGAGTGGTTTTGTGTCACAAAATCAAGTCTCGCTATCATTGTGACTCCAGAAGGCAAATTACACTGTCTTTATGTCTCAAAAAAATATATTTGTTTGTTAGTGTGTCGTAATAAGACATTTATGATTATATATTTGTTCCACAAGAAGAAAAGTACTATTTTCTTTGTGTAGCAAGAAGACAAGTTTGACTGCCTTTGTGTCGTAACAAAATTCACAGTTAACTGTCTATGTGTCGAAAGTTGCCAATTTTTATTGTCATTGTGAAAGAAAAATACCAGTTCGAGGTTTTTGAAACATGATGGCATGTTTATTGTTAGTGTGTCTCAAAGACACGGTTGATTGTCTTTGTGTCGCAAGTAGACACTTGTGATTGTTATTGTCATCGTGTCAATGAAATACAAAAAAGGACAAACCGGATGCTCCTTTTGGGAACATATATGCCAATGTGGGACTTTGGTACCCGCGAATAAATGCAGATGTGGGCCCTTAGTTTCCACGCATACAGGTAGACGGCCCTTGAGTTGGATAACATTTGTGCCGCCTGGCAAAAAGTGCCGTGGTATTTGGACCGGATTCTGTCGTCTTCGTCATCATCTTTGCTAGAAAGAGCAAATTAAGTGAACAGGCCTCGCTGTAATTTAGGATATCACAAAGGAGTTGAGCATCACACTCAGCAATACATTTCAAACACCGAAACAGAGGCACAGAGCCTGGTATTGGTAGGAATAACTAAACATAGAGGCTGATATTGATGGTAACAACTATACATAGAAGCTGGTATTGATGGGAACAACTATACATAGAAGCTGGTATTGATGGGAACAACTATACATAGAAGCTGGTATTGATGGGAACAACTAGAGAAATAGAGAGAGAGAACGAGAGAGAGAGAGAGAGAGAGAGAAAGAGAGGATTGGTTGATGACCTATGTAACTCATGGTGATACGGGCGAAGAGAGAGAGAGAGAGAGAGAGAGAGAGAGAGAGAGAGAGAAAGATAACGAAAGAGGCAGTGACAGATATATATATATATATATATATATATATATATATAGAGAGAGAGAGAGAGAGAAAGAGAGATAGACAGAGAGAGAGTTGATTGATGGCAAATGTAAAGCTGGGAGATAAGAGCAAAGTATGAAAGAGAGAGAGAAAGAGAGACAGAGAGAGAGAGAGAGGGATAGAAAGAGAGGGGTTGGTTGATGACCTTTGTCAGGCAGGAAAATAAAAGCGAGAGAGAGAGAGATAGAGAGAGGAGAGAGAGAGAGGAGAGAGTTACTTGATTGGGTATGTAACAAGAGGTCATTAGTGCTATGAAAGGGTTGGTTGATAGATTGTGCAACACAAGGGACAATAATTCTGGCCAGTTAACTGCCTGTCTATAACTTCGACTTTGCTCGATTTACGAAATGTTAACATTCTTTTCATGCTTTTTACGCTCCCGTGTATCCTGCTTAAGCGAGTTAGTGTTCATAGAAGCAACATTATTTCCATAAGTGACATGCTCAGGCTGATTCTTTGGCACAATGTCTATTTTACCCTGATCGACCATCTTTGTAACAGATTCACTTCCGGCAACAGTACTAGCATCTAATTGTTTCTCTCCGCAATTAGGACGCACTATCTGTGTGTCGTCTGCTTGCTTGTTTGCTTGCTTGTCTTTACTGATGTGCTCCTTCTGTGAGTGGTCTCTGGTCAGCAGTAACATTTTATTGGTCGTTTCACGCCTTAGTGGGGTTTTCAAGGATGTGCCAGGGACTACTTCCGGACACATCCAGACTAGCTTAGTTCTCCTGCAGGGGCCTTCCTCGTGGCAGTCAACTTCAGTGAAATGGCTGGTCGGACTTATTTCCGCTCTCGATGATATGGCAGCAATATTTTCGAGGCTATCTGAAGAAATGCATGTTGGATGTGCACTAACACAAACGCTCTCACGGAGACTGGAAGTAGGAGTGATGTTATTCTGATGCTTCAACAAAGACAATTTTTCCATGAAGACGGTAGATAATGTTCGCGTATTTGAGCTTCTGGTAGCCATTGGAAGCTGTGGTTGATGGATACAATGTTTTGGGGATGTATATAATTTACTGAAAGAATTAGGAACACAGCAGAGATGTCGTCGTAATTTCCCTTTGCACCTTGTAGACTTCCTGGGGGCAAAGTAGTGGCCATTAGACCCAAATTGCATTTCTTGTGATGCTTTAGGGAAGATGCAAGTTTCCTTCTGTGATTGAAAGCGTCGCGTGTTGCGCCTGTCTTGTATCTTTTTTTTATTAGGTGATGTCTGTATTTTGTCATGTAATGTCTGCATATCACAACGGGAAGTATGATTTAAACTGGACAGACACGGAGCTGCGCATGTATGATGTGTTGTAGTTGGTGTTTCAGTAGAATGTCTATCACTTTTCCTCTCACTAATGCTAATGCAATTATCGTTTGCTATTACTTCGTTTGCTTTGTCGTTGTGAATTGTGTTAGGAAAAGTAGACTGTATCTGAACTGAATATAGAGGCAAGCTATTAGATGTTTGATGTATCGAAACCTTGTTAGCTGTGTCCTTGGTATATATATTTTCCTGTATCTGCTTTCTGCCTTCTAATTGTGTGTGTCCTTCACTCTTGATAATCTTCTTGCTTTTACAGCGTATGGCGACATCAATAATATTTGATACTGCTGGTGATCGTCCCTTCAATCGATTCCTACTTGCGGGTAACTTTTCTGGTTTCAGCAGTCCGTCTCTGTTCTTGCAGGGAAACATCTCGCAGAGATGGACACATCTTCCGTCTTTAGGCATTGCTTTTTGCTTGGAGGCATATTTGTAATAATTTTCTTTATTGCGCCGAGTTCCATACCCAATTGTTGTGTTTCTCTCTTGTTGAAAGTCAGTGCCATGTGCTATCTGCGGTTGTTGAAGGTCAGTGCCATGTGGCAACTGCGGCTGGTGAAGTTCAGTGCGATGTGCCAACATCGGATGTCCAACGCCAGCGTGATGTGTTAAAGACGGCTGGCTAATCGCATGTGTCAGGAGAGGGTGTTGAAGTCTATATTCTTCACCTAGTTCAGAAACCGTTGATGAAACTAGTATAGGTCGAATTTGGTTTGTCTGAAGACCATAAAACAAGTTATCAAAAGATATGGGATGCTCGTGCTGACAATGGCTGATCCTTGACGTCCTCTCGTATGCAGAAGCGTCTTTGTCAGGTTTCATTGAGACTAATTCGCAACTTGGAACTTTTAAAACTCTTTTAAAGTTAAAACTGTTATCCTGTGTTTCATTGTCTAGACTTTGAATACGGGGACGTTTCTCGGTAAGATTTTCTGAAATATCGCCCGCATTTGCATACACAGTTTCGTCCACAGCAGGGCAACCAGTAGTCCAGACATGAGTAGTTGCAGATTTCTTTATTGAAATACCCGCCGATCTGAATCCAAGATCTCCAGCATCTTGGCGTGATTCCACAAATTTCTCTGGCTGGGCAAGTTCATCACGGATGTTATAAAGCCACTTGAAGCCAGCACAGCTCAATTTGGACTTCACATCTTGCGTCCATTTTCTTTTAGTAAAAGATGCCGTATCATTAATAATATTAAACGCTTCATCAGTCTTCTTTGTCGTTGGCGCTGACATATTTCTTGAAGACATAGCTCTATTTGTCCTGACATCGCGAGCGGTTGAACCATGGGCAGTCAACTTCCTTATTGCATTCATACAATTGTAACTCTTGGACACCTTATTGAAAGGCGCGTCTATTGTTGATTCTATTTCCTTTTCTGTCAGCACTTTATGCAAACTAGCAATACTGGAAACATCATGATTATTAGAGACTACATTCTCTTCGATCTGTTCCATCTCTCTTGTTCCCGACCCCATATCTCTTGTTCCTGACCCCATCTCTCTTGTTCCTGACCCCATCTCTCTTGTTCCCGACCTCATCTCTCTTGTTCCCGACCCCATATCTCTTGTCCCCGACCCCATCTCTCTTGTTCCCGACCCAATCTCTCTAGTACCAAATCTAAACTCTCTTGTACTCAGTCCCATGCCTGTTGGACTCAATCCCATCTCTCTTGTACCCAATCTCACATCTCGTGTACCCAATCTCACCTCTCGTGTACCCAATCCTTTCTCTTTTATACCCAATCCCACCTCTCGTGTACCAAATCCCATCTCTCGTGTACCCAATCTCATCTCTCTTGTACCCAATCTCAACTCTCTTGTACCAAATCTCACCTCTCTTGTGCCCAATCTCACCTCTCTTGTACTTCGTTCAATCTCTTGTGTACTAAGTCCCATCTCTCTTGTACCGAATCCGATCTCTCTTGTAATCAGTTCGATCTCTCTTGCACTTTGTCTCACATCTCTTGTACCCAATCTAATCTCTCTTGTACCCAGCCCAATCCCTCTTGTACCCAGTCCCATCTCACGTGTACCCAGTTCCATCTCTCTTGCACCTTGTCTCATCCCTCTTGTACTCAGTCCCATCTCTTTTGTACCCAGTCCCATCTCTCGTGAACCCAGTTCGATCTCTTTTGCACCTTGTATCATCTTTCTTGTACCCAGTTCCATCTCTTTTGTACCCAGTCCCATATCTTTTGTACCCAGTCCCATCGCTCTTGTACCCAGTCCCATCTCTCGTGTACCCAGTGTTATCTCTCTTACACCTTGTCTCATCTCTCTTGTACCCAGTCCCATCTCTTTTGTACCCAGTCCCATCTCTTTTGTACTAAGTCCCATCTCTCGTGTACCCAGTCCCATCTCTCTTGTTCCCAATCTCATCTCTTTTGTACCTGTTCTAATCGCGTCTGTGCACAGACCCCGCTCCATTGTATCAGGTTTCACCTTTCTTTTACATGGTTCAACCTCTTTTGTACCTGGTTTCAACATTCTTGTACATGGGTCAACCTCTCTCGTACCTGATTTCACTGTTCTTGTACATGGTTCAACCTCTCTCGTACCTGGTTTCATCGTTCTTGTATATGGTTCAACCTCTCTCATACCTGATTTCACCGTTCTTGTACATGGGTCAACCTCTCTCGTACCTGGTTCCACCCTTCTTGTACATGGGTCAACCTCTCTCGTACCTGGTTCCACCGTTCTTATACCCGATCCAACGGACACCTCAGAAGCCTGACACATAACATTCCTTGTTTTACCCTTCAGAATTTCTGAAGAAAAAAGTAAAGCTTCGTCGCTCATGAAACTACCGGCTGGAAGTCCTGTGCGAAACGTCTTCTCTGGAGAACTAAAATTAACTCCTCGCTTGCAGCCAAACGAATTATCGTCTCTGGCATGCTCAAAAACTGTCCATTTATCCTCCTGCCCAAATAACCCCTGTTTTTTACAAAAAAATCTGGCGTTCTTTTCTGTAATGTGTGTTAGTACTCTTTCTGTGTTGTCTAACTGTTGCGACAAATACATATTCTGTTGCGAAAAAACTATATTGTTTGGCGACATGTTCTTCGACAAATCGTAAGCGGACTTGACATTTACAGAGGAATCGTGTCTTCTTGGCCAAGAATATGTCAAACCGGATTTGTTACTAATATCGCTGCCTTGGTCTACTGCCTGACGCTTAGTTCTGTCGAAGAATAAACCTGTGTCCATGGCTACCGTTTTGAGAGGTCTTTGTCTTTTGTTAGTGTCTTCTCTCTGAGCGAGATGTGGACGTACTAGCAAATCCTCATGCCACTTGGGATGTTTAGATACAGATGTATAGACAACTGTTGAGCCGTGTTGCACGATATTTTTTCTTTGCTGATGTGTGCTCCTTTTTCCATAAACATGACCCCCTGTATCAGAAGCATGTACTTTGTTCTGATCACATTTTAGAATGTTAGACACCATCACTTGATATTTCATATTATTTTGTTTCTTGTCTCTCAAACCTGCCTCATTTCCTGTCACGTAAAAAACTCCACTTCTGTTGCACGGAATCAACCCAGAACTATCGCCAATACCAATTAGTTTGTTAGTGTGCACATTATTCGTTGTGAAGCGATTGTTCTTCCAATTTCTAGGGTCCTCTTTAGATTGTGTCATTGTTGGTGGATGAGTCTGTCGGCGGGTCTTCGTATACATTGGTATTCCACTTCTTCGAGGGAACACGTCCTTCCACTTGTTATGGTGATACCTTGGTGGTAGATTTGGTTTGTGTCTGAAGAACTTTGGTTCACTCACAGATATTTGTCGCTGTTTGATTATACATGATTGTCTGCCAGAATTCTGTGTCAAAGTTTGTTGCTCGTTTTGACGAGGTACAGCTTTTTCAATCGCAGACTGGGATATTTTCGTTATATCAGGGCGACTGTGAGAATTAGTTTCGATGTGCGTCAAGTTGCTTTCTTTAAGCCGACTATCAAGTTGTGAATACTGCATGGCCGTACTCATAGGTAGCGGTTCAGTTTGGGGTGTGGTATTACAGGATTTGGAAAGTATGTTACTGTACCCCGGGGGAATCTCTGAATGTGGTGGTGCGGCAGTCTGCTTGTGTCCTTCCTTTTCGAACCTGAAGATCATCTCGTCGGCGCTGTTCCTCTTCACGTCATCGTTGAATTTGAGAGGAACTACTTGCTTAGCCGAATAGCTGTCTGTATGTTCTCGGCGCTGGGAATCGTTCCGGAGCGAGTCTAATGTGTGTAAGAGCCCGTATTTGGACGTTTCGTTAACTCTTCGCAACGTGACATCTCGTGCAATTGGTTTGGCTGGTACATTTTTATTCCACGCACAGGACGTCTGAATTTCAGTTGCAGCGTGTTCCTTTTGGTCAATTAAACGTTTTCGATACCCTAGAAGTTTCTTGTTGATCATCTCACGTGCACACTTTTTGCGACTCGCGAAGGGAACGGCGCCTTTGTCGTTCTTGATATTTGATATATATGAAGGGTGGACGCGTTGCTCTTCTGGGGGATTCTTAACCATGTTCTGTTGTTGTTTATGAAGATATTTTGGAAGGTGAAGAAAGATATTTAAGAAAGCTACGGCATCACAAGCCTTGTATGAAGTTCCTGTTTGACCCTTCCAGTCAGCTGAAAGGTGTGCATTGTCCTTTAACGCATTATTTTTGAGGTCACGACAATAACACATATCCTGATATGGACATGCAAGACAATAAGCCTTGTGCGTTAATGCATTCAAAATATGTTGTTGCTCTTGGTCCGTCTGTTTCCTAACATATTTTGAAAGCTGGACACATTTCTGTGAGGCTTTTTTTGATTTTAGTCGACATTCTGGAATTATGTAAGGCCGGTACCTCTCAACGGAAGTTTTTGTGTGTATAGGACCATTCATGCGTCTTGGAAATTGTTTGATCTGTTCAATAACCCGTCCAACACGTCGTTTCGTGTCTTGTGGATGGCTGAATGAAAACACTGCAGAATGAAGTGATGCGTCTTGTGTTCTACTTCCTGGGTACTTTGACCTTACTGCCATACACGAAGATCCTGTCCAGAAACAGTTTTGAGTCTCCTGGGTGCTTCTCAAATGTGACTCCTCACAAGGAATTTTGTGCAAGATTTGTGTATGCTCTTGTAAGCTCTGTGGAAAAGCTTGCAAAGTCTTTGGAATTTCCTGAATCCTCTTTGGAATCACATGCAACTTCTTGGGAATTTCATGCAACCTCTTTGGAGTTTCTTGCAACCTTTTGGGAATTTCATGGAACCTCTTCGGAATTTCATGCAAACCTTGTACTTCAAAGTTTCTCTTTCGTTTTAAAGAATGCAAACCTGGTCTGAACGGAGAGAAAGACGTGCTAGATAGATTAAACCTGGTGTTAGTCCTTGAATGCGTTCTACCCATTCTCTGAAGTCTATTAATATTGTCTGAATCGATCTGGTCTGTCTTTGCACTCTTAATCTGACTAGTCTGAGTCAGCAATGACTCTGACAAGATATCCGGAGGCAATGTCAGACAATCAGAATTTATTTTCGGTTTCGTTACGTTTTTTTCTTTCGGACTTACATGTGATCTACTTGTCAGGAGGTCCGGGAAAAGTTGTTTGAAAGAAAATGATGTGTTGTCTAATTTCAGGTTCGCTATTTTACTGAGCAATAATTGTGCATTTTGGGGACACAACAATGCTTTTGTACTCTCATCAGAATCCATATAATGTTTAAAATAATCTGTTTGTTTGTAACCCTTGGCTTCTTTAACTTTAAAATACTCCTGCTTTTTCTGTCTCCAATTTATTTTTCCCTTTTCCTTTTTATTATGTAATTGCGCTTTCTGTTTATTATCAACTTGATTGTTCTTTTCATCATCTTGATTTTTTGACTTTTGTAAACCTATTTGCTGGAACAATGCAGCGATTGCAGGATTAGTGCGTGTTTCTTGAAGAAGAGCATATTTGTTAACAATTACGTGCAAATCTCCAGAAAGTAGATCACTTGTAGCATCGTCCACATTTGGGCTAAACAAGGTCCTCAATTCGGTATTAGCCCTTGTAAGATCCCTGACCTGGGACAATCTGTTGGGTTTAAAACCCGACTTCCATGAGACGCAATCCCCGCTGTCTTTCGTCCCTGTCAGTAACCTATTAAGAATAGGAATTGCTTGTGTATTGTCAATATTTATGAATCGAACCGGCGGAGTATATGGAGAATTGGACACTAATCCTTCTATTGCGTTGACAGAACTTCCATTACACTCATTGCTCGCTAAAACAGCTGTTTTGCTTTTTCTGAGTTGAAAGTCATTTTTGCTCAATGGCACCGAATCATTTCTGACCTTGGCTTGGAAGAAAGAAATATTTCTGGTCAACACAGAAGCAAAAGGGCCTTCTATGTTGTGAGGATACACTTGCAAATTAGATGGTAAACGATTATCGACATTCAGTTTGTTACAGTTATGTAGGATGGCCGCGACGCTTGCTTGGGTGTTGTATGCGTCTCCTCTGTCGAGAAAGCTATGTTTCCCCAGCTTATGTGGCGAAATGGCAATCTCGCTTCTACATATGTCAGAAATATCTTTCAATGTTGAAATACTGTTATAGGAATGTATCTTTGTGATTTGGGACAACGCCACTGAAGGGGCAGGGTCTGCTCGAACGTCCCTCTGCACATTATGTCCCTGAAGCTTCCCAGCTCCCAATGGTACATGTGTGTTTAGCAACTTGTCTTTCTTCTTGGGTATCGAGGACCCAGAGTATCTGAAATAGCAAGGAATTATGTTAATTAATTACGTTTTATCACTTGTAAGTGTCAAGACAGGAGAACAACACAAGACACCCAACAGGAGAACAACACAAGACACCCAATGTTTGAACAACAGGGATAGAGCACGAGAATCAAATTCAGGCATAACTTCCCAAAATCAACAAAACTGATACAGACAAGCCCTGAACGTCGTCGTGTCGAGACAGGGCACAAATTGATGCAGGCCCCAAAGATGGAACTTCGTGAGGAGTCTGTACCCGGACATCATCTACCATACACAACATGTCCGGATATTATCTACCATACACAACATGGCCGGACATCACCTACCATACACAACATGACTGTACATCACCTACCATACACAACATGGCTGGACATCGTCTACCATACATAACAAGGCTGGACATCGTCTACCATACACAACATGGCTGGACATCATCTACCATACACAACATGTCCGGACATTACCTGCCATACACAACATGGCCGGAGATCACCTACCATACACAACATGGCTGGACATCGTCTACCACACACAACATGGCTGGACATCATCTACCATACACAGCATGTCCGGACATTATCTACCATACACAACATGACTGGACATCTCTAACCATACACAACATGACTGGACATCATCTACCATACACAACATGGCTGGACATCATCTACCACATACACTATGGAAGTCGCTGAACAGACTCCGAACTCATGTATCACGATGAAAGAGGAATATGAAAAGAGGGGGATACTCAGATGATGCCACATGTGACTGTGGCGTAATACAGGACTCAGATCACCTGATGACCTGCCCCAACCTCCAGGTAACGTGCAATAGATGCGACATGCTCGGAGCAAATGATAAGGCAATCTTTGTCGCTGAATACTGCATGCATGTTGTTCGATGTGGTGTTTGGACATGGAAAGTAAATGAGTTTAGGTTCAACACTCTCAAATATTTATTTATATATATATATATAATATTTGGTGCATCCCCGTGAAAACGTACTCTGGCTACAGAAATCTCAAGACTTAAGTTTAGGTTCAACACTCACAAATGTGTCTTAGGATTTCTGTGGTCAGAGAACGTTGTGATGGGGATGCACCAAATATTACATATACTACAGATGGACTCCTTAATACGCCTACATTGAACAAAATAGCTGGTTGGAAGATTTCGAATGGATTTTTATTTCGGTTTAGTATCCAATGGTTGGGTATTGTTTTATTTCTTTTTGCGTTCGCCTTATATCTCTATTCCCGTAGCGGTGTGCGTTGCATTATGGTTTTTATTATGCGCGTGTCGGCCCAGTGCATTCGACTTCAGCATGCATTTTATGTAAGGGTCTGCTTCCTCCTGCATTTTCTAAGGGTTTGCTTCCCCAGGGTATTTGGCCTGAGATATGATGGGGATCGAATCCACCACCTTCAGATTGTGAGCCGTGTCACTTAACCACTGGCCAACGCTGTCCCCGGTTGGGTATCTGATTACAAATGTTGAATAAAAATATTCGGTTGATGGATTTTGAATTTTGAGTCTAATATCTAGCTTTTGGATACTGAATGTTTTAGTTCACAATTCAGTTTCAGGATACCGAATGTTGAATACAATATGATTACAATGAAGGGATCAAGATGATGAACAGTGCATGCACTGTATAGCAGCGGTCAGCTACCAAAAGTTGACTGCTGGCGTCAGAGCGAGCGATCGAGAGCTGGAAAGAACCCTTTTCCACCTCCACATGGTGATCCTGGATAGCAGGCTGCAATAAAAAGGGTAAACTAAACAAGAAATGATCGATATGATTACACTTTGAATAAAGATACACGACAAAGCGCACATGTAGACAAAAGCGCACATGTAGACACAGTGGCCAAGAACGTATACAGGTAATGGCTCAATGACCGCAACAGGACACACACAAAACATACCCTAAGAACAAAAAAACAGAAACAAACAAGAAGTCATTTGGAAGAAACAAATAACAAGTCACACATACATATATCGGAAAACAGACATGCCTGATTGAATAACACGATTGCAGACATACATATATGGAAAAACAGACATGCGTGGTTGAATAACACGATTGCAGACATACATATATCGAAAAACAGACATGCCTGATTGAATAACACGATTGCAGACATACATATATCGAAAAACAAACATGTCTGATTGAATAACACGATTGCAGATATACATATAACGAAAAACAGACATGCCTGATTGAATAACACGATTGCAGACATACATATATCGAAAAACAGACAAGCGTGGTTGAATAACACGATTGCAGACATACATATATGTGTATACAAACACATACTCTTCTTCAACGTTCGTTCCCAATCTCTGGCTGCCAAGCCCTGAAAAGAGCTCTGAAAGTAGCAACATGTAGTCCTGAAAACGGAACGCGTTGTAGTTTACAGCTTGACTGCGATATTTGCACTTTTTGGTCTGACTCATCGGACATCAGCAGGCATTTCTGAGTACCGGGTTAGCTTTTCTCTTCGATTGCTTCTCCTTAGCCAGCCTGCTCTGTTGCAGCCTGTTATCCAGGATCACCGCATAGAGGTGTGGAGGGGTCTTGGCAGCTCTAGTTTTCTTGCAGTCAGCTTTTGGTCGTAGACCATGCAGCACATGCAAAAGAAGTTACTTAACTTAACTTAACTTGACCTAACCTAACTTAACTCAACTTGACCTAACCCAACTTAACTCAACTCGACCTAACCTAACTTAACTCAACTCGACCTAACCTAACTTAACTTAACTCGACCTAACCTAACTTAACTCAACTCGACCTAACCTAACTTAACTTAACTCGACCTAACCTAACTTAACTTAACTTGACCTAACCTAACTTAACTTAACTCGACCTAACCTAACTTAACTTAACTTGACCTAACCTAACTTAACTCAACTCGACCTAACCTAACTTAACTCAACTCGACCTAACCTAATTTAACTCAACTTGACCTAACCTAACTTAACTCAACTCAGCTTAACGTTTTATAACTGGGTTAGAGAACTGCAGTTTTATACAACCAGTTTCTTTTACATTCACTAGATCTGAAAATAAATATGCGCATCCAATCTATATTTGACTGCATTAATTGACCTTGCCTCCACTATATTCTGTGCAAATGCATTCCAAGCATTCACAACTCTCTGACTAACAAAACTGTTCCTGGTATCTAATCTGGACTTTCATTTAATTAATTTGCAGCTGTGCCCTCTTGTTCTTGTGGGCGGCTGTATTTTGAAGAATAACAACTCTTTTAATCTATCCCATCTCTTGATTTTATTATATCACCTAGAATTCTACTCTTATAATTCCGGAATCCCACTATCAGTTTTGTCGCTTTTCTTTGTATCCTTCTCAGCATGTTTAAATCTCCTCTATGATAAGGACTCCACACCTGTACACAGTATTCAAATTTAGGTGTTACTAATGCTTTATACAGTTTCACTATCACTTCCTTGCACCCAAGTTTAATATATCTTTTTATCATACCTAACTTTGCATTTTCTTTTTTAACTGGTACTTAGGCTTGCTCACTCACCTTACCTGTATGATCTATAATAGCCTCTAGGTATCGTTCTAACACTTAGCATGGCTCGAAAAACAACAACTAAACCTGCAGGCCGTCTGCTCACAACTCAGAACTGTATTACTGTTCTCCAGTATCAAATCAATTTGTGGGAGCAGGTCCTTAATTGACAAATCGCATAACTACGATGGTCAGCAGCATCAACCAGACAGGTGTACTTACCTCCTTCGCTGTAATCTATCAGCGAGCAGCACAGATTTCGCAATACGCGATTTGGTTCCTGTAAGGATGGGCAGGTATTCAGGTTGAGATTAGAGGGTATATGATCAATTGTTTTTAGTAAGGAATAAGCATATAGTTACAATTGGTGGTCTTCTTCTTCTTCTTCGTTCGTTCTCAATCTCCCACTACCAAACCCTGAAAGGGTAAGTAGCAGAATGTAGTCCAGAGAATGGAATGCGTTGTAGTTTACAGCTTGGCTGCGATATTTGCACCTTTCGGTCCAACACTCCGACTTCAGCAAGCATTTTGAGTACCGGGCTAGCATTCCCTCTTCGATCCCTTCTCCTTAGCCAGTCTGCCCTGCTGCAGCCTGTTATCCAGGATCACCGCGTGGAGATGTAGAAGGGTCTTGGCAGTTATAGTTCGCTGGCTCTGACGCTAGCAATCAGCTATGGGTCGCTGACCACTGCAGCTCATGTGCTGCTCAGCATCTTGATCCCAATTGGCGTTCCTTCCTTGCAGGAAGCCGGAACAAAATTATGTATGTGTTTTTATAATGATGGTGTCTGTGCAGTGATGTAACTGTGTGATGTTGCTAACTCCATGCACAACCCTGTTCAATCGCGTGTACGATTCTTGTAGTATTTCGTGTCTCACCGGCTTGAGCTATTGACACTTTTAGTAAAGTTACTGGGTTCAATCTCAAGTGTCAACATGCCACTACGTTTACCCAGATGTAAAGGACTCAACTGGTCACGCAATTATGTCATTGGCCGTGACTTTTAGAAGTCTTCGTTAGCATCTCATCTCCAAGGTCTGTATTATCCGCTACAGGCCAGCTGCAACTGTTTGTGTCTTAAAACCATAGAGGAATATTGACTGGACGAATATACGCATTACCTGTTTCCAGATGCACTGGCCGTAGTTACAGCACTAAAAAGCCAGAAAAATACTGAAATTAATGATTTAAGAGCAGTACTCTGTCAATTATGCCAGCAGTCCGCACCAAAAAGAGTAGTGGTATAGTGGGTTCCATCCCACTGTAACATCAAAGGCAACGAAGAGGCAGACAGACTGGCAAAAGAAGGTGCAATACTAGCACAACCAGATTCTAGTGTGACCTACGAAGAGTCCAAAAGGCTTATTAGGGTCAGATACATGGCCAAATGGGAAACAGAACATACTGGCTACACAAAAAACGATGCCAATTACCAGTTGAACAGAAAAGAGCAGGTCGTGGTCTTCAGACTCCGCACGGGCCACAACAGACTGAGGTACCACCTATTCAATAAACTGAAGATAGGTGGCACTGACGAATGCACTTGTTTGTACAGGGAAAATGACCGCTGAACATCTGCTGCAAAACTGCCCAACATACGAGGACCAGAGAAAGCACATGGGGTCATCACCAGTGGCAACATTAGACAAGCTCTATGGCAGTGTCGACAGCCTCAGGTTGACAACTTCTTTTTTCAAACAAATACAGATTGACGTCTGACAGAGTACGAAGAAGAAGAAGAAGAAGAAGAATATACGTATTAATCAGATCTTCATGCATATGGCTAACCGTTTATCTTGTCAGATTTTGTTAAGCTGTGCAACCGCCGCTAATTACTGTGCTATTCTGACCAACACCTCACATTTTAATCCTTCATCACTGACAGTTGATCCCACATATTTAAAACGGTCGACCACTTCGAGTTCCTGGTCATTAGCTTTTACCCCACTGTTGAAGCCCGAGGCGTTGTTGTTCATTAGCGTTGTCTTTTCCATATTCTTTCAATATTCAACCAGCTGGGTTTATGAGGGAACTAGATGCAATTATCTGAGTGCTAACGATGAAAAGCAGGAGGAAGAAGAAGAAAAGGAAGATGAAGATAGAGGAAGAAGAAGAAGCGCAAGGAAAAAAATGAGGAAGAAGGAGATATAGATATCCAAAAAGTTAGTTTTTTTTAAAGCGAGATGAGCTTTCATTGCATTTGTAAACTGATGGAATTTAACAGAAATGAAATCGAACACAAAAATAGATTTCTCGTTTTGAAATGTAAAGCACTTTCTGTTGTTTTACACTGTGGTTAAGTTATGTTAAACAGTCTATAACCTGTAGGTTCCTATAATTTAAATTTAAAATAATGTATTAACAGCAGATAAAACTATGTTAGTGCTTGTATTGTATTTATCTCGTATCAGTACCTGCAAAGAGACTGAACATGTAGGTCAAGGTATGCAAACTACATTTGGTAAGTGGAGTTTGTATTCTATTTTTAGTGACCAATGATTTGCTCGCCTTTAACAAAAATGGTCTCCATTGACTATTATTATATATAATCACGTTGTCTAGTTCTTCTCTATAGTCTTCGATACACTTTTGCGACCATACACTGCCTGCATTCTGCGATTAATGTCAACTGGTCGACAACCTTCAGGTATTAGAAACCAAATCACCACTTGCTGATCAACTCTGGACCGACTCCGTATCACACCCGCCATGTTTTCAACGTTCTGCTGAAAAAATTATGAGTCGGAGGATAATGGAATTTTGCAAACTTCACGGTTGGCTATTCGTGAGGTCATCATGCGCATCGTACGTATGTTCACTTGCTGCAGTTCGGTCCAGTTTCATTTGAACATGCCTCATATATATATATGCGTCTATTGATAAGTGATAGTTGCAACTCACTGTTACGCGTGGGTTTGATTTGAATAGGTCTAGTTTCAAATTGATTTACTCAATTAACAATTTTAAAAATTCGATTTTGGAAAAAATTGTTACGGAAAGATATTGAAAATGTCACAGGCAGGTAGGTACAAGGTAAACAGCCATTTTGCAATAACTGCATATTACAATAGAAAGAAAAAAATCTTAGATACTTTGGTCATGTCAAGAGACATAAACAAACAATTCAATCAAGCACTGACCATTTTCTGACAAAACTACTGGAATGAGACAGGGTTGGGACCCGCACATAGTTGACTGTTTTGTCAGAGAGCGGGTCACTTAGACTTATGAAGAAGAGACATAGAGGCCTGGTGAGCCTAATTAAAGAGCACATGGATAATTAAAAAAGGAAAAGAAGTCAACTACAACGAAGATGGCATCAGGACATTATTAATGTCTGCGGATGTCGTTGCATGATGCTGCCCGACTCGTCCTATACCGAGAAACATGCAGAGCTGCTAAAGTCACAGAAACTTTGTTCTGGACAGAATATGTCACGCGATGATGATTTAACATTACCTGTCATACATCCTGACCATTCTCCACTCCTTCTTGTACGCTGAAATAACGTAAAAGTTTAAATAAATGTTTGCTGTAATATGAACTGATAACAATAATATTATCTAACATGCAAACATACGATAATGCCCATGTGGATATACGATCAATGAAAAACTTGTTGACAGTTTCTAATGAACACACTTATTAAGTGATTGTGAATAGATAGAAGGAAGTATAATGAATACAATGATGGATGGATTGGAGAATGGATGCATGAAAGAACGGATAGGTGGAATAATGGATAAATGGAAAATTAGATTAATGGAAGAATGTGTAGGCAATAAAATGAGAATTATATATAAATGGAAGAATGGATAAATGGATATAGGTGGAAAAATGTGTAGATGGAATAAATAATACGTGAAAAAAATGTATTGATGGAAAAACAATTATAGGTGGAATAGTGTATAGATGGAAGAATTTATAGGTGGAATAGTGTATTGATGGAAGACATTATAGATGGAATAGTGTATTGATGGAAGAAATCATAGGTGTAATGGTGCATAGATGGAAAAGTGGATTAAATGGAATAATGTGTAGGTAGAAGAATGGAAATATGGAATAATCTACAAATATTAACAATTCTAAGTGAAACAATGTGCAGATGAAGAAATGTATAGAAGGAGGAATGGATAGATTTTTAAAAATGTGTAGATGGAAGAATGGTTAAATGGAAAAATGTGTAGATGGAAGAATGGATAAATGGAAAAATATATAGATGGAAAAATTGATAAATGGAAAAATGTGTAGTTTGAAGAATGGATAAATGGAACAAGGTGTAGACGGAGGAAGGGATAAATGGAACAATGTGAAGATGGAGGAAGGGATAAATGGAACAAGGTGTAGATGGAGGAAGGGATAAATGGAACAAGGTGTAGATGGAGGAAGGGATAAATGGAACAATGTGTAGATGGAGGAAGGGATAAATGGAACAAGGTGTAGATGGAGGAAGGGATAAATGGAACAATGCATAGTTGGAAGAATGTATGCGATGCTCTTATACCAACCTTGTTATAAATGAGAGATGTATGTTGTAGAATCCCATAAATGACGCATAACTCTCTACAACCAATCCATGTTCTGTGTTCAGAAAATATTACACGTATAAAGATTCATGAATAACCAATATGTGTTGGTGTTGTTGCTCTAGTGACGCGTACTCGAGGTAGACACTCTTAGAAATGTTGTTTGGTGGTGGGTAACAGGGACTCTCATCACATCCCGAGGTTTATTTGAGAAGGTGGACCAGGGTCCTCATTGCTGTAGTACAATTAGTGGTTCCTCCTCAAGCTTACCACCATGGGAGACATAGTACCAATTTTCACATCGCTAGCAAGACTGTCATGAAACAGCCTGTTTTAAGGGAGAAGTGCGTTGAATTGAGGCGAGTTCTTGATCAGTATGTTTCACCTGATCCTGACTAACGTAGTCTGATCAATATGTTTCACCAGACCCAGACTAACGTAGCCTATCAATATGTTTCACCTGGCCCCGACTCATTTAGTCTGGTCAGTATGTTTCACCTGGCCCTGACTAACGTAGTATGATCAATATGTTTCATCTGACCCTGACTAACGTATTCTGATAAATATGTTTCATCTGCCCCGGCTAACGTAGTCTGGTCAGGATCCATCCCTTGAACTTGACTAACAAAGCCTGATCAGTTTATTTTGCATGCCCCTGACTAACTTAGCCTCATAAGTTTGTTTTGCATGCCCCTGACTAACTTAGCCTCATCAGTTTGTTTTGCATGCCCCTGACTAACTTAGCCTAATTAGTTTGTTTTGCATGCCCCTGACTAACTTAGCCTAATTAGTTTGTTTTGCATGCTCCTGACTAACTTAGCCTAATTAGTTTGTTTTGCATAACCCTAACCAACAACGATCATCATACTGTGAGTTACTCTGACTAAACAGTCTTATCAGTATGTGCTGCATGACAGGACATTAGTCTTTTCTCCACAACCAATATGTACAGTACTAATGAAACCTATATCTGTCCTGGAAAACATGTAGACTATTATAAATGTGCGTCGTACCTGGCGACCAATTAGAAAGTACCTGTTTGCAGCTCTCATGACGTTACTGAACAACGGAAGTGGACGATTTGGAAGGCCTACAGATATTTGGCCTAAAATCCTTCAGATAGAGGCCAAGAACAGCTTGTGGTTCAGTGGCGGTTGAAGATAATATCAACAAATTGATATAGACAAAGAGCATAAGGATTACGTCTAGCTCCTGGCGCGTCTTACTGGAGAAGAATGAGCTTAGCCACAGCGCCCACCCCCCGCCCTTTAACATCTGTCTCCCACCAAATATATCATACTGCATGCCTTGTGCTATATGCCTTGTGCTGTATGCCTTGTGCTGTATGCCTTGTGCTGTATTGCCTTGTGCTGTATGCATTGTCCTGCATGCCTTGTGCTGTATGCCTTGTACTGCATACCTTGTGCTGTATGCCTTGTGCTGCATGCCTTGTGCTGCATGCCTTGTGCTACATGCATTATGCATGTTGTGAATGGCAACCTAGTTGTGTACAACAAATGCGTACGGAAACACTCAACCCTCAAAGCAAAAACATACATTGTACATTAGGCGCACTTCCTGGGAGGAGCCTCAAACGCGATGGACATATGCTTCACAAGACAAAGAATATAAAAGAACTAAAAACAGGAATATGTCAGAAAGCTCCCAGGCACAAGAAAAACATCTATCCACAAGTCTAATGGAGACGTGGTTCCTTTTCGGCCTTTCCTATCTGATAGGTTCATGTCATTCTTCGATCCAGGGTAATTGTCAAGTGTGTTGTTCTCTGATGGGTGTGCACGTTGTTATTTGTTTTTAGTGTCGTTGTGTGTTTCTTGTCAAATAAACTGAAAACTATGTCTATGGTTTCTTCTCGATAATTGTCAGCAACCATAATTGTTTCCATTTCTTTAGTTTTACCAGTACTTCTTGCATTCTGTTGTTTGCAACTGCTATAGATGGTTCTCTTGTCCACAGTGCCAAGTCGTCCGCGTACATTACAGCATGTACTGCAGTTTGGATGTCTTCCGTCATGTCATTTATGAATATCAGGAATAGCCTAAGAAACAATACTCCATCTTGTAGGACCGGTTGTTCTAATGGGATCTTCCTTCTTCCATTACCCATGTAGCTGGATACTTGCAGTTCTGTTCTACAGGAAATGGCCTTTCCAGTTATACAGGCTGCCTCTTATTCCCGTTTTAGGAGCTAGATCCCTATTTAGAGACCCTGTCTTATTATTTGTTCATGTCTATCTACACCGCTAGCCTGTGCTTATTTTCCTCAAAGGCATCTTCCATCTCTTAGGATATGGAGACGTAACGTGCATAACATGTACTGGACAGAAAGCTGACAACTAGAAAGACTGAATGAACTAAAGTGCTACGTTCTTTTACATAGTCAGTTTGCGATTACCAGGCAGAACATTCTTCAGTCTAATTTTAGCTTGTGCACAGTATGATGCACACGTTTTCTTCTTTCATCACCACAACCCCCACCCCTTAAATGTGGGCCCTCCGAGTCCACAGGAGTTTGACAGGATACGTTCATGTACTGTCTCTTATTTTTTTCTTCTTCCTTATCATCTTCAAATTATTATTCTTGTTAACACTTTTCTTTATTTTTCCGAGACTTTATCTTTTTCCTCTATTTCTTCTTCATCTTCTTCTCCTTTTTCGTCATCTTATTTTCCTTCGTCTACTTCTTCTCCCTCTATTTCATCTTTTTCAATTATTACTTCTTTGTTTTCTTCTTAGTTTCTTTTCTACTTTGTTTTCTAAATGTTGTTTATCTTTATCCCCTTTACTACCTTCTCCTTTATTCCTTTATGAGTGTATTATATCTGGGGAACTATGTCTAGATCTTCCATAATAATAATCCACATGGCTAGAGTACACGCCTCTCGGATACCTATGACTTATGTGAATGGTAATATGTACAAACTGATAGTATACATTTTAAATTCTATACTTACATGGAAAGGGCGAAGGATAAACCAAGAGTGCACAGTTGGAACTGAACTAAGTACAATCTCTGTTGATCTTGGATTCCAGATTCATCTTCTCGCGTGGGTACCTTTTCGTCAAGGCCGCCTGTAATATCGTCTGTAAAGTAGAGCCAGTCCGTGAGGTTCTCGAGCAGTTGTGACATGTCGACGTAGTTGGTCACTGGTTAGAAGTCATCGCAAAAACCTGCAATAGTTGAAGGTCGTGTCAGAATTGAGATCATTTATGATTTCAGATTACGTTCAAAATATATTTACTCTGA
Source organism: Ariolimax columbianus (assembly GCA_036924085.1). Lineage (NCBI taxonomy): Eukaryota > Metazoa > Mollusca > Gastropoda > Stylommatophora > Arionidae > Ariolimax > Ariolimax columbianus. The sequence continues at coordinate 76,016,151 of JAVGWX010000005.1, forward strand.
AAATAGGAGTACGTCAAACAAGTTCAACATAAATTTCTGCAGAAAGCTCAGACAAGATAGACTGAAAAAAGTGTTGGCAAGTCCGAGGAGCGTCTTCCAAAGCAGCTGATATTCGGTGAGGTTTGAACATGCAGACGCTCATCTATGGAATAGAAGAAGCGATAGAGACAGCTTAAAAATGTGTTCGGAAAGCTGCAACATTGTTTTCACTTCCTGTGAGATGCTTACACCGGACCGTTCACTTGTCGTGCTAACATCACACAAGGTGCCTGGATAGGAAAGCTGCAACATTGTTTTCCCTTCATGTGAGATGCTTACACCGGACCGTTCACTTGTCGTGCTAACATCACACAAGGTGCCCGGATAGGAAAGCAAAACGTCAACGCTGAGACAGAGAAAGCTAATTGCTAAGAAGAACAAAACGCACATCGACTCAACAGACGACTCCTCGCGTGCACTACGTGCGACAGTCTGCCGCGCCAGAATTAGACTTTATAGTTATGTTAAACCACATCACGCAGCACAAGTCTGATGATGTTGCTTCCGTAGCTTGCGATGGGCAACTATTATTGTTATTATTAGTATTATTATTATTAATACGATCATACATGACGTAATATCAAATTAAATGTTAAATAGAACAGACAACTTAACGTATGATCTAGCAGAAGCAAACCTTCTTACTGCCCGGATGAGGCAGTTCTGCTAGGTAAATGTAGTCAAGAAGTATAGGAATTTGACATCTGGTCAGGAACATAACTCCATAGAATGGATTGTCTTCTTCTTCTTCTTCGTACGCAGTCAGACGGTAACCATTATTTTTTCGAAAAAAGCGGCGGTCATCCTGAGGCTGTCGACACTGCCATAGAGCTTCTCTTGTGGTTCCACTGGTGATGGCCACATCTGCTCTCTCTGATCCTCGTTTGTCGGGCAGTTCTGCAGCAGATGCTCAGCGGTCATTTTCTCGGTGCCACACGGGCATTCGTCGGTACCACCTATCTTCAATTTGTTGAATAGGTGGTACCTCAGTCTATTGTGGCCAGTGCGAAGTCTGAAGACAACGACCTGCTCTCTTCTGTTCAACTGGTAATAGGCATCGTTTTTGATGTAGCCGGTATGTTCAGTTTCCCATTTGGTCATGTATCTGGCTTTAATAAGCCGTTTTGACTCTTCGTACGTCATACTAGTATCTGTTTGTGGTAGTCTTGCACCTTCTTTTGCCAGTCTGTCTGCCTCCTCGTTGCCTTGGATGTTGCAGTGTGATGGGACCCACTGTACCACTACCCTTTTTGGTGAGGACTGCTGGCATAGTTGACAGAGTGCTGCTCTTAAGTCATTAAGCTCAGTGTTTTTCTGGCTTTTTAGTGCTGTGAATACGGCCAGAGCATCTGTAAGCAGGACTATATGGCTTTCATTTTCTTTATGTGTCACCATTTTATCCACTGCCGCCCTCAGTGCCTCTGCCTCCGCTCTGAAATTGCTTGTGTACTTACCAGTAGCGAATGGCAGTGTTATTTTTATGCCATTTGGTAGGTTCAGGAATGCTCCTGCCCCTCCGTTCTGTGTAGTGTCTGTTACAGAACCGTCGGAGTATGCATGGGTCCAGTCCATGCTTGGATAGTTTTTCGATATAAAGCTTAGGGTAGTATCTCTCCTTTCTTTTTCAGTCTGGCAGTTTTTGTTTCCAATACCTGGTATATTTTCTACCACCTCTGGAAATATATGCTGCCTCCAAGTAGGTTTTCGTACAGTAGGGATGGGTTTTGGTGTTAGTGCATTTATGGGATCTTCGTGCATCTTTGCTTTGGCTATTTCTGCAAAGTTTCTCAGCTTTAGTTTCCCAGTTCCCAAATTGTTTAGTCTCTGGTGCATTGGGTGGTCAGTCAGTCTTCGTACTTTCTCTGACTGCAGCTGGGCTGTGCAGTCTCTTCTATCGGTCATGGGTTGCAGCTTTGAAATCTTTTCAAGTTCTACAATTGGCGTTGACTTCATGCCTCCTGTTATAACTCTCATAGCTTGGTTTTGAAGTTTGTTAACTTTATCGAAGTTCGCCTTTGCTGCTGTTGTCCATGCCGAAATACCATACTCGAGAACTGGTCTCACTCATAGAATGGATTGGATATTAACAATGACAAAAACAAAATTATTATGATTATCAAAGGAGACAGGATGCTTGCACAACCAATAAGCATAAATGATCAAACACTAAAATTGGTCTATAGATTCTTCTATCTTGGAACTATAATAACAAGAGAAAGATGATGCGGAATCGAAAACAAGAAGAGAATAGGAATGGTCAAATATATTTTTATCAGCATGAGTTATGCATTGCCACCCAAACAAGGAACTGCAACACTAAATGGCAAAATTCATATATGGGCATCGTATGTGATCCGGATGTGGAGCTGTGCACGATCAGCAGTGGTTATCGACCCATAGCTGACTGCTAGCGTCAGGGTCAGCGACCCATTGCTGACTGCTAGCGTCAGGGTCGGCGCCCAAAGCTGACTGCTAGCGTCAGTGTCAGCGACCCATAGCTGACTGCTAGCGTCAGGGTCCTCGGCCCATAGCTGACTGCTAGCGTGTCGAACCGAATGGTTTTAAATATCGACGTCAAGCTGTTAATTACGATTGGCAGATTGTGCCATCAAAGCAAGAGGCAGAGGACCCTGGAGAAGCATTGCAGCTGGCCTTCGATGTGGAGATGGCAACCTTTCTGATTTGAGCGCTACCTTACCTTGCTTTATGATAGACACCATGATGGCTTCCTTACATTACGCAGGCACCTGTCGAGTTCTCAAACTAACATCTATTATCTTTAAGAATACCATTTTTGCTTTCTACCCCATCCTTATTTGCATCTCCTTTGTGACATCCTCATTGCCTTGTGAATTCTTGAGTTTGGGTCCCTTGAGCGCGTCTTCAAGTTACATCAATGCGCAAGTGAACCTTAGATGCTCTTCTGATACCATGGTGTATTTATTAGTCCTTCGATCTATGTTCTGATCTCCTGCTGTCTTTTTTGTTGTAATTTCACATGGCAAATATTTTCTTTTTTTTCCAAAAAGGAGGGTTCTCTTCTTTTGCTCGAGTGTATTTCCTGAACACTTTTCATTAATATTCCTTTCCTTCTTCTTTGATTCGCTGGTTCCTTATTGTTGCTGTTGATGAAGGCCTATTGGTCGTAAAATAGGTTTCGTTCGTGTTTTCGTCTCAGTGCGGTATCTGGCCATACCTATTTATTTAACTTTTTGTTTTCACTTTTTGAGTCTTAGCCAATTACAAAAAGTATTTCCATCTATGCCCATATTTAAAGACTCAGTTCTTTCTTTCCGTCACTGACTTGCAGCTTTCTTTACCTGTCTTATGTTTCTGGCAAAGGCTGGCTTAAAGGCTGTATTGTTCTATTTGCTTTGGTCTACAGCTGATATTTCTCTTCCATCCCTTGTGCTTCCATTGTCAAGTGATGTTTGTAATTCCTCTTTGCGCCCACGAAATTCTTTTGTGGCCCTTTGGATAATCTTAGTGAGCTCTTCTGTGACATTCCTTACTTTATTTTGGTGGGCTTTTATGGTCTCACTGTATGTGACTCCCGTTCAGTGTTATGATGTAACTGTATGTGACCCCCGTACAGTGTTATGGTGTCACTGTATGTGGCCCCCGTACAGTGTTATGGTGTCACTGTATGTGGCCCCAGTACAGTGTTATGGTGTCACTGTATATGACCCCCGTACAGTGTTATGGTGTCACTGTATGTGACCCCCGTACAACGGTATGATCTCAATGTGACCCCCAAACATTGTTACGGCCTGAGTAATAAAAAGACCGGTCAATAGAAGACATGTGACATCGGAATAAAAAACAGCTAATAACGGGACAGTAAAGTGGATTCCGACAAAATAGATCAACAGACAACTACTTGGCCTGTATTGCACAAGAGATGGAAGATGCCTTTGAGGAAAAGAAGCACAGGCAAGCGGTGTAGATAGACATGAAAAAATAATAAGACAGGGTCTCTAAACAGGGATCCAGCTCCTATAACGGGAATAAGAGGCATCCTGTGTAACTGGAAAGGCCATTACCTGTAGAACAGAACTGCAAGTATCCAGCTACATGGGAAACGGAAGAAGGAAGATCCCATTAGAACAACGGGTCCTGCAAGATGGAGTATTGATTCTTAGGCTTTTCCTGATATTCATAAATGACATGACGGAAGACATCCAAACTGCAGTACATGCTGTAATGTACGCGGACGACTTGGCACTGTGGACAAGAGAACCATCTATAGCAGTTGCAAACAACAGAATGCAAGAAGTACTGGTAAAACTAAAGAAATGGAAACAATTATGGTTGCTGACAATTATCGAGAAGAAACCATAGACATAGTTTTCAGTTTATTTGACAAGAAACACACAACGACACTAAAAACAAATAACAACGTGCACACCCATCAGAGAACAACACACTTGACAATTACCCTGGATCGTAGAATGACATGAACCAATCAGATAGGAAAGGCCGAAAAGGAACCACGTTTCCATGGATATGATGAAAATGTTAGGAGACACTAGTTAGGGCGCGGATATCACAATCCTGAAAAGACTGTATACAGGAAGAGTCAGACAAGTACTGGTGTATGGCATTACACTGTCTGCCACTGCAACAAAAACACCCTTTTGCAAAATAAGTACAGAACCAAGTCACAAGCATCATCACTGGGACCGTTAAGTCCACACCCATAGAGGCACTAGAAATATGGCTTCCAGGCAATGGAGGATAGACGTGACATAACAGTAATGGAACAGGCAGAGAAATACCAGACTCGTGAACGACTCAATGCACCAAACAATGTAAAGCCAAGAAACGACTTCAGTAAACTTCACTAAGAAGAACTGACATGTACCGACTCAGTCATGTCAACAGAAAAACCAAGGTCTATGGAGCCAGTCATACTGACCCCCTCATTGATCTTATCAAGCAATTGCTTAACATTTGCAGTTCGATAATGTATCGATTATCTTCAGCTAATCGGCAAATGTTAATTGATTTGCCTTTTGGCCATACCAATATATGTCTAGCTATGGTATTTGCGCCAAATACGATCAAAAACATGATCTCCAGTTAGAACGGTGTGACGCCATTGTTTTTAGATCTTGTATGATGCTGAGGCCCATAGTTGAGCCATCTCGGATGATTGTTCTTCTGAGTGTTTACTTGGGTCTCCCTCTTTTCCGAACGTCCCTTGGTGTCTATTCGAGTGCTTGCAATGGAAGACGGTTGTTGTTCATTCTAAGGACATGTCCGATGTATGTCCATCATTTTTTGTCATTATAGTTGGTTTGTCTCGGCTCTTATCGAGTCATTAGTTATGAACTGGCCCCAGAGTATATTCAATAATTGTCTTACAAATTTATTTTCAAAGATATTTAGTTTGTTTTCCAGCGCTTTTGTTGTCTTCCAGCTTTCACATCCATATGTCAGGACTGATATTACGATTGAGTTGAATAGTCTGAGCTTGGTATATTTGCTCAGTGTCGTTGATTTCCAGATGTTGGTGAGCTGATTAAGGCGCACGAGGCCATGGCAATTCTAGAAGAATTTATTCTCTTTCATACTAATAGTCACATCAATATCATAGCCTCACTTTCCATTCTGATATAGGAAGTTGCTGATATGTATGCAATAACCCGCTCAGTGACGTCTTTGTCTGACCCTCAACACAGATCAGTCTCATCCTGGTTTCTTGTCACGTTGCAAGGAAGAGTTTGTATGCACCGCAACATCATATACCCTATATTTTCTTCACTAACTTCAACTGTCCGGTACCCATTTACAAAAGATAAGTGTTTTCGAAACTACTAGTAGAGTTTTTCACTCTTCTCTCGGGAGGCATTGGTGGACAGCAGCGATCGGCCCAAACCAGGCGCGTCTACAGGTTACGGATAGTGGAACGACCCCAGATATGGTGTGTCAGCTGTGATCTAAGCCAGTTTTAATCGCTGGACCAATTAACAACCGCGGACCAAATGGCAATGTATGGAAGCAGGATTTGGAGGGAGAACATGTGGCACTGTTGTCCCCACTGAAATACCCCATTTGACCTATGTAGGGTACATTCTAGCAAGCAAGCGCCGCTGTAAGCTCTAGCCACGGGGAAGGAAACCTTGGGAAACAAACCAACCTGCTGCCTCGCAGTCAACCCCGGAAGATGGAGAGGCTATGGGAGACAACCCAGATTACCTCGCTAGCTCTGTCAGCTACATCCGGGGAGGAACGGAGATCTGTGTCCTTAGCCTTGAAGTACCCACCCAAGCAACCAGCTGAAGCTGTGAGGCCGCCACCCGGACCTGGAGAAGATTGTGGACATCGTCATGGCAACGGGATTACAGATCTAAGATAACTAAAAAATCATGAATGTAGAAGAAGAAGAATGTCTCTGGAGGCAGGTGTTGTAGCCCCTCTTATATCACGGAGCGTACTGAAGTAGGTGGACCTGGATCCTCCTGGCTGTAGTGCAGTGCAAGACTTCTTAGTCGATTCACCACTATGTGAATCTCAGTAATGAGTCCCTTCCCCACCTCGTCGTTACCCAGGCTACTATAACACAATATGTGTCATTGGACAATGCGAGGACGTGAGTTGTGGTCTTTATCAATATGTTACACCTGACCCTAGCGTCAGCCTCTGCATCTAACACTTTCATCAACTCCAACAGCCATGTACCGATTCAGCAATAGATAGACCGGAGTCTACTGATTTCAAACTACGTACCTTCTCATTGCCTGGTCCCTGTATACTTCATCACCTTTTGTTATCCACAAGAGAAGATTACAAACCAAAACTACTTGAAAGTTGTAAACATGTCGCCGTGCTTGACAGTGACTGAGGCACTGCAGAGCGACACACTGCCTTCACGCTCACGGAGCGCTCTTCATAGGCATACCAACGGCGTATTTCAATGGAGGCAATTCTCTATTTAACAGTGCAGTCCTTGTTCAGCTGTGGGTGGGACTGGTCGGCCTACCCACATCCAAACACAGATGATATTTCGCGCGGTAATGTTCCCAATTTTACATCACCAATACAACTTCCGATCCAACAAAACGCGTTCTTCAGTTGCTCTCAAGTAAACACGCGCAAAGGGAATTCCCACAATGATGTTATCTTTCATCACTATCTTGCTTCTACTATTACAACTACTATTACAACTACTATTACTACAACTACAACAATAATTGCTACTGCTAAGAATAAAAGTACTAGTACTGCTGCCACTAATATTAATTCTACTACTGCTACATTACAATTCCAATACTACTACTACTACTGTATTACTACTACTACTGCTACTACTTCTAAAATTACTACTAGTACTTCTAATATACTACTACTGTTACTACACTAATACTATACTACCACTACTACTACAACAGCTACTAGTATAGTACTACTACTACTAGTACTACTACTACTTCTTCTTCTGATGCTTCTTCTACTATTTCTACATTTTCTTCCTCTTTTGCAAGTACGGTTTCTTCTTCTTCGTCTTCATCTTTTTCTTCATCTTCCTCATCAAATACTTCGTGCTCTACTTTCTGCTCCACCTATATTTATTTCTCGTTTTCCGGCTCTTTAAATTCACTGACTGCTTCTTCATTTGCCTTTTCTTCAGTTCATCTATCATAGTGATATTAGTTGTGTTTCATTTTACAGTTGGAGTGTGAAATATGTGGCGCTGTGTTTGTTTTTGCTTTGTTCTATTAATTAGTCGATATACTACTTCCCACTGACTATAATGACGTAGACGCACATTGTAGTAGGTCTGGCTCTGAAAATATCAAATCAGACGGAAAAGGTGATTATTATACAATAAAAGGCAGTAGGGCCCAGAATGATATTGTTTACTTTTAAACTTGCCGAAAGCAATGTTAAGTTAAGTGTTATTCAATGATATGCATCGATCAATAGCAAGTACGACTTAGTGAAATTGTACATCGTTCTGGCATTGATAAGAGAACAAGGAAGGACAATGTGATGCTCACGTGTGACCTAAATGTTAAGGTTGCCAAAACAGTATCGGTTTTGAAGAGCTGGTTGGCAAACATGGAATCGGGACCAACAATGATCATTTTACATTTTGTCACACAATCCTGGCATTAAACGGCATGAGAAAATCCAGAGAAATCAAGATTCACATCAAAGTTAGAATATTCAGCGTCAGAGTCAAGTCGTTGTTGCTTTATTGAGCGCAGACATCGAGAACGACCAAGGCCATACAACAAAGACTCCAGCCGTTCGTTAACAGATGCCTACGAAGGATAATTGACATAAAGTGGCAGGGCATGGGGAGAAATGAAGACTTGTGGGAAAGGAGCCAACAACATCCACTGGAACAACTAATTAAACGAAGAACATGGTGCTGAATAGGAAATACGCCGCAGAAGGTACAGTTTAGCATAGACATACATATTTGTACAGGGAATCATCGAGGGAAGAGAAAGAGATATAGACCAAAAAATACGTGAAGAAGAAAAAGTGGGAAAGAACTAAGATTAAATGATTACAAACAGAGAGAGGCAGAAATAACACCCAATACCGCGGATGCTGGCGGGATTGTGCCAATGGCATATACACCGAAAAGAGCGATGGGCTTTTATTGATTGATTGAATGTTAATGATCTGTAATTATGGACATCTGTTATTTCAATCCATTTGTGATTGGTATCAGCATGTTTGAACATACAATAATATATAATGTAACGTGGGTGTCACCTACCCACAGGATAGAATACTAGATTTATCTCCAAACAACAGGACAGGTTCCCAAATTTACCATATACTTATAAATAAGAAATTCAGTTCTTTATTACAAAATGTAAAAGTATGTAGAGGAACAGACTGGGCAACTGTCCAACAAATTCTCATATCCAAAATACAAGGGAAACAATCATTGGCTGACAGATATTCACAACAGTTTCCATGATTCTTTCCCCTGAAACTCAGTTCTCATGACTTAGATATTTTTTTAAATTATGTGTTTCACAACCCCATGCCACAATTCTCTGTCAGCGGCCACTGACAGATAAGGGTGGGGTAGGGTTGGGAGCATGTCTTAATGTGTGCCCCAACGACCTCACCTGTTACGGGATGACCTTACCTGACCTGATGTTTTTTCGGACACTGACCAAGACCACTATTTCTCTTCCATGTAGCATTTCTTAGAAACAGGCTATTTTCAAGGAAGTCTGGATGACGAGATGTAGATCGACATGATCCCTGAAGTAGTAAGCGTCACTCAGATGAAGCCAAACATTCCAGACCAGCATAGAGGACCTAGGTCAAACTGCATCAGCACGCTCGGGATGTGAAGAAAGCTACAGCCTGCTACTTAACACCATTCTCAGGGTGCATACAAGAATAAACATACTCATTGTGGGTATTCAGCAACAACACAGTCACGTCGACTATCAACAACAACATCTACAGCAACAACACAGTCACGTCCGCTATTAAGAACAACATCTACAGCAACAACACAGTCACGTCCACTATCAACAACAACATCTACAGCAACAACACAAGCATGTCCGCTATCAACAACAACATCTACAGCAACAACACAGTCACGTCCGCTATTAACAACAACATCTACAGCAACAACACAGTCACGTCCGCTATTAAGAACAACCATCTACAGCAACAACACAGTCACGTTTACTATCAACAACAACATCTACAGCAAAAACACATCCATGTCCACTACTGACAACATCATCTGCAGCAACAACACAGTCGTGTCCACTTTCAATAAATTCTCTTCAGCAACAACCCATTCCGGTTCACTATTGTGCAACATCTGCAGCAACAACAACACAGCTACGCCCGCTACTAACAACAACATCTACAGAAAAACTACAATAATGCCCACTGCCAATAACAACATCGACTGCAGCATCACAGTCATCTCCTTCCTCACAGTCAACAGTCAGCAGTCAGCTTTGATGTGGTACACACTGCATATTTGTACGAGAACCGATTGATTTGATGGAGCTCTGTGGTAGACGGTAAATGGGTCTGCTCTATTCTATTTCATTCTACACTTCTGAATTCAAACTAAATATAAACACAATACAATAGATTCTGTATTCAAGTAACACTACCAACTATACATTTCTAACAACTGGAATTCTTTCTATCAAACGCTTATCTTCTTCTTCTTCTTCTTCTTCTTCTTCTTCGTCTTCTTCTTCTTCGTTCGTTCTCAATCTCCCATTACCAAACTCTGAAAGGGTAAGTAGCAGAATATAGTCCAGAGAACGGAATGCGTTGTGTCGCAGTTTACAGCTTAGCTGCGATATTTGCACCTTTCGTTCCAACACTCCGACTTCAGCAAACATTTTTTGAGTACCGGTTTAGCATTCACTCTTCGATCCCTTCTCCTTAGCCAGACTGCTCTGCTGCAGCCTGTTATCCAGGATCACCGCGTGGAGGTGTAGAAGGGCCTTGGCAGCTATGGTTCGCTGGCCCTGACGCTAGCAGTCAGCTATGAGTCGCTGACCACTGCAGTTCATGTGCTGCTCAGCATTTTGATATACACGCTTATCTAAAACACTCCTACCGCTAAACCTAACCTTATCGATACTGTTATTGCCCAGTTATTTCTCTTCTCCTAATCTGGCCTGCTGCGATAAAAATAATTTTTCTGATGCCGATGATGGTAAAGTTAGTAGGTTCTGAACCCAGGTATGACGTCCATGGTCTTGTTCCTCTTGTCGGCGTTAGATCAAAATGGTTTCGACGTGATCAGGATAGACTGCGTCAAATATGATCCATGGGATCACTAGTAAACTGCCTTTAGCTGCGACTGACAACTTACATTCACGTGATCAAGGTGATGTCGACGTGATCAGTGGGACTGCGTCAATATGATGAATGGGATGACTGGTAGACTGCCTCTATAAGCAACTGACGACTTGTAATTACGACCAATACATAATATGAGGATAGTTACCTTGCTTGCTGCGTGTCTATCTCAACTGTCTCTACGTCGCCTGCTCTCCAACGAAATACTCTTTTGAATCTACCTCGGTCTCTGAAGTGAACTGTTTTCTCATCTGTGGTTTTCAACTCAAAACTGTGTTCAAATCTCAACTCAAAGTTTTAAACTCGACCTAGAATTCAACTGTTTATCTCCGTGTGTTTCCTCTAGCCGTTTCTCTCGTCGGGTCTTAACTCAAATCTGTCTCAACTGCATATCTCCGTCGCCTGCCCTCCACTGAACGTCTCTCTCCAAAGTGTACCTCTTTTTCTGGAGTGAAACGTTCTATCTCTGTCTCTGAAGTGAAATGTTCTCTCTCTATCTCTGAAGTGAAATGTTCTCTCTCTGTCTCTGAAGTGAAATGTTCTCTCTCTGTCTCTGAAGTGAAATGTTCTCTCTCTGTGGTTCTCAACTTAAACCTGTGCTCAGATCTCACGACCCGTCTTCGTGTTTCTCCTCTCAAGTCTGTCTCTCAAGTGCAATGCTCTCTCTCTCTCTGTCTCTCAAGTGCAATACTCTCTCTCTGTCTTTCAAGTGCAATGTTCTCTCTCTGTGATATCTCTTTGGATTGTCTCCCACGTCTCTCCACCGGGATTTATATTAGGATCTCACTCCCCAAATTGCGTGATTTCCAAAACGGCGCGCGTATAGTCCGCTTGCTTTCCTTTATCCCCCATCCTGATTTCGCGGTTTCCAAACTACGCGGATTTGTCGGTGGCAACAAGTCTAACCGTCTACCATCCCACGTGTGGACACATGGCATGTAACTTACTTCAGGTTACTTATGTTTACCTGAACTCCCACCTGCGCACTTTGAGACAAAAAAACATACCACTGGTTCGTTTTGGTTTATTAAATTCTGACGGGACTGAGTTCAGCTGCACTGACTAGTCCCTAGTTAAAATTCCAAGAACTAAAACGAAAAATGATTGTCTAAGCTCTTTTTATCTTTCTCCCATCTCTGTTAAATGTTAAAATATGCATAAGCTGCTACTATTTATTGCCTATACAGATAAGTGTTCCGTATGTTGGAACCAGTTTTACTGCACACTCTAATATCTAGATTGTTACTAGTCACGCATGCCGATAACAGTTCTACTGCACACTCCCAGGCGAATATGAAAACACCGACAAAGTAAACTGTTCTTCTCATCCAGTTGTCCCATAAGCATCTTGTTATGAGCTGCAGTTTTATTCGCTTCTGTTTTTAAGAATCGACTTCGTAGCAGTCCAGCATACTTATAGGCGCTCATTCTATTTCAAAGATAGCGAAGGATGTGGATACTGATTGTTTTTGTAGCTTGATGGTAGAACACACTACTGCTCCGTCCACTCGAGCACCTAAACTCTACTTCAAAGCTCTGCCGATGTATCTGCTGCAGTGTCATCCTCAATCAGGCGAACATTGATAGGCTTCAAAACGTCACTCCTACCCATATCCAAAGTGTCCATTATTACTGCTTGCAAAGACAAGATGCCAGCTCGTTCATTGTCCAGAACGTCAGCATAGCCAGGACAGTAGATCCCCACCAGCTCCTAGAGATTTAATGCATCTACAGCTACTATCCACTCATGTTTTAGCCAGTGCTTCTGTACATTCCGAAGTAAGAATAGAAAATCTGACACGATGACTGCCCTTGCTAAAAACTTCTCATACTAGCCATCTCAGAGAAGAGGTCACCGTTTCCATCTATATTCTCTTGCTGAAGTTGGATGTGTTGGACCGAAAGGGGCAAATATCGCAGTCAAGCTGAAAACTAGGACACAACGCATTCCGTTCTCTGGACTACATTCTCCTTCTTAAGCCCTTTCTGGGTTTGGTAGTGGGAGATTGAGAACGAATGAAGCCAAGCCAAGCCATCTATATTCTCATACTGAAGGTCATCGACCTGTATATTTCGTGTCTCTCATCAACAACCTGACCTCTCAGTCTGGCAGGGAAACCTCAATATGATTGTTCATTGTATCATCGATCCATCATGACGGCATGCTAGCGCGGTGGGCCGCAGTAAAACTCAATACCAAAAACAGCTGAAGTTAAAATCTGTTTTACATTAAAACAGCACCATAAGTTTATGTAGCGTCGATCGACGAAATAGAATACATCAGGCACTGGACACAGAAACAACACACACAAAATCAACGAAGTAAGATAAAGTATTGTCGGTACAAAATATAAAGCAAAATCTGAATTCACTGATAGACTTACAACCTAACTTAACGTATTTATACTGATTTAGAAGACTCTGCAGAGTCTGTATACAACCAGTTTCATACTAAAAGCTATGCGTGACAATCTATTCTTAAATGCATTAATTGTCCCTGCCTTCAGTACTTCCTGTGGCAATACATTCAGGCATTCACCACTATCTGACTAAAACATGTTCTAATATCTCATACTACAGTATGTTATCAAGCACGATTAGTATCCCACGTTTACGAGCAGGCAAGGATTATAGCACGTTCTCAAACGGGAAGTTCATCCTGTAATTAGATTGCAACTACCAAAGGATATTTAACATGCCTCGCAGTAATTTCTGAAACGAACTAACCGGTTCTAAAATCATGCTGGGAAATTCTTCATTAGACGAACCAGCGTTCTGCTTAGAATTGAAGACGTTCGTATGAGCAGTTGCTCGTAAAGCTGGTGTTCGTATATCGGGGCACTATTGTATGTCGCTCGTTGCTCCCAGTGACATTAACTCTCACTCTAGCAGACATCGCATCCTAATTGATCTCCACTCCTCACCTATCCATCATCAAATATACATATGTGCTTTAAGGCGGTCAACTTGCAGTTACACATTGAACTAAATGTAAGATGTCTAATCTATCTACTACTTCTACTACTTAGTCACTCCTCTTCTACCATCTTGCGTAAAGGTTTAACTTGTAATCGTCTGTTGTATTTCTGCATTGTGTAGTGGCTGCCTCATGTTGTCCTCATATAGGCCACATTCTTTGGTTCACTGCTGTTTATTTTATATTTTTAACAGCTAACCTTCAAACATAGAAGCCATTAAGCTATCCACCTTCCATCTGACACGCCTGCTAAGAGGTCTGCTCCTTTCCGACACACACGACTGTAGTAACTGCAGGCAAGAGAATGCCATCAATCATCGCGTAGAAAATGGTCGAACATATGTTTATGCAAATAAAGTGCGATGTAGGCCGAAACTTGACTTTTGCTGAATGATGTTATTTATTGCACAGACCTTGGTGCATATACTTAGAATTTAGAGTTTATTCTTGACCCCACCCCTAACCTGGCTATGACAGCATGTGATACCGTAATAAAAGACCTTCAAAAAAAAGGGTGGAGGACTTACTTCTGAAAATAGCCTCTTGCGTGCGGAATGCGGGCTGAACACTTCAATTGAAACGCTTCGACCTGTGACCGTGACATACGGCTGTTCTCCGGGAAAACCAGCTGTGTCCTTGGTCTAGATCAGGATTCTCAAACACTCGACGTTTCGGGTCCTATGTGGCCCGCTAACTGTCGTCTGTGGTGGCTGCAGTAAAATTAATCACATGGTGCGTTACATATCGAAATCGTTTGAGACTACTGTTTTAAACCATTAAAATCAAAACTGGTGGTTTCCAACCGCTTCCAGATCCTGACCTCTCAAAAGGATACTAAAATTAAGCGAGACCATAGTTGAGAACCAGATACGACTCAGCAATTTTAAAATGGCATATGGATGGCTAGGGATGTTCACTTTCACCGATGTTATATTGGGAAGTGAACAAACTCAATATTAAGAAATGACAAGACTGCATAAACACTGGACACACAGTGGTTCGAAAGATAGCAAACGAAAGCTTATGAGAGAAAACCAGGAGGGTCGCCGTGGTCAAAAGGTAACGCACTCGCCTCTCAAAATGATTACATGAAATGGGGTGGATTCGATTCCCGTAAATTTTAAACGACACTTGGTCTCAAATGAGGTGAGATTAGAGTGTCTACACGCACAAATTAGCCCCAGTCGTCTTGATGTCTTGCCACTAGCCAAATGTAGTTCGGAATAATAGAGTGAGGTTGATGACCAGCGTAGTACCTTCCTCGCTATAATCCAGGTACAGCGCAAGTGATATCATCAATACAAGACCGAATGATCATGTCGCTATCGTCGGTTGCGTTGGGCAACTAACTTGTTAAAGAGAGAAAACAGAACAGGTAAAACATGATATTTTATAAAGAAGGTTGGTTTAGATACCCCACATACTGCGAAAATATCAGCAGTGTATCAACAAATAGTCTCTGCCGTGGAACACTTTGGAAGAGAAAGACAAAGGTCAGTCAAAGAATAAAAGCAGACAATATCTAGAGTCTGATTCCGTAAAATCGGGGAGAAACTGCAAAGAATAACCAGTGGTTAGGGGAGCTGGATTATCATCTGAGTGGTCCTGGGTTAATTCGCCAGTTGAGGCAAAAATGTTTTCTCAGACCGCAATGGCACCATAGTCGACCCAGCCTTAAATGGGTACCGGTTCAATCGGGGAAGTTAGAGCGACGAGGGAGAGGACATGGCGACCGCCTTCATATAGCCGAGCCTTTGAAATGTGAGATCGGTAACACCTGACACCCCTACGGCAGTAATGCTATGGGTTACTTTACTTTACTATATAGGACCTGTCTGCTTGAAGAGAGTTGACTGAAGGCCTATACCACCCTAGGTGATGACCGCGTAGAAAATGTAGATTAGGAAGCTGAAGAAGTAGACAAAGAATAAGAAGAAAAAGAAGAGAGCTGCCCTGTCCCCCACCAAGCAGTCAATAACTCACTGCGACATTGCCTGTCCTCCACGCGATATTTGGTCTAATAATTTGACTTCATGCGGTCTTGTGTCCATTAATTGTTAACTTGCTATCTTTGGTACAGTAGCTTGTTAACGTATGGCCCTTGCTTCATTAACTTTACTTCTTTCGGCCCTTGCTTCATTAACTTTACTTCTTTCGGCCCTTGCTTCATTAACTTTACTTCTTTCGGCCCTTGCTTCATTAACTTTACTTCTTTCGGCCCTTGCTTCATTAACTTTACTTCTTTCGGCCCTTGCTTCATTAACTTTACTTCTTTCGGCCCTTGCTTCATTAACTTTACTTCTTTCGGCCCTTGCTTCATTAACTTTACTTCTTTCGGCCCTTGCTTTATTAACTTTACTTCTTTCGGCCCTTGCTTCATTAACTTTACTTCTTTCGGCCCTTGCTTCATTAACTTTACTTCTTTCCTTCCTTACTTCATTAACTTTACTTCTTTCCTTCCTTGCTTCATTAACTTTACTTCTTATGGCCCCTGCTTCATTAACTTTACTTCTTTCGGCCCTTGCTCTTATAAAAGCATCGAATAAGGTGTTGTGCTTTTCGGACGAATTATAGACTTTTAATTATTTAGCAGAATACGAAAAGAAACTTTGAACTATTCGGCCTATAACGAATATAGACTGACTGAAACGCATTCGTTAATAAAAATACGAGTCTAGAATTTCTCTGCCAAAGGATGTCATATATTGCTTAACAACGTGCCGCTGTCAATGCTGAATTTACATACACTTAGATATCACTGTGATCATGTGCGGAGAACAGCGTGGGTTTGCCATAACGAGATTCGATTATTGTCACTCAGCACAAACATTTTCTATAGTGAATTTCGAGAACATCTATGATGAGGTCAGAAAAGGTCTAATGCCCTTCCATACAGGTCGAAGAAGACAACTAAAGAGAGTTCTGAATGAGGCTAGCAACGTCAATGTGTAAAACAAATTGATACAAATATGACCACTGGATAAGAGCCCCATAATGCTTTTGTGCAGGATTCTTACAGAGTGCTATTTGAAGTAGGATCTTTATACTCTGACTGAAGTGGGCTCTTTATACTCTGACTGAAGTGGGCTCTTTATACTCCCACTGAAGTGGGCTCTTTATACTCCGACTGAAGTGGGCTCTTTATACACCCACTGAAGTGGGCTCTTTATGCTCCGACTGAAGTGGGCTCTTTATACTCTGACTGAAGTGGGCTCTTTATACTCCCACTGAAGTGGGCTCTTTATACTCCGACTGAAGTGGGCTCTTTATACACCCACTGAAGTGGGCTCTTTATGCTCCGACTGAAGTGGGCTCTTTATACTCTGACTGAAGTGGGCTCTTTATGCTCCCACTGAAGTGGGCTCTTTATACTCCGACTGAAGTGGGCTCTTTATACTCCGGCTGAAGTGGGCTCTTTATACTCTGACTGAAGTGGGCTTTTTATACTCCTGCTGAAGTGAGCTCTTTATACTCCGACTTAAGTGGGCGCTTTATACTCCAACTGAAGTGGGCTCTTTATACTCCGACTAAAGTGGGGAAAAGGGCCAGCAAAAGATTCACAGTTCCCTCAGAAACATATTAAGTTGATCTTCAAGGATGATGATGTTTCTCTACTACTGGTGATGAAGACCACTCTCTGTTCATCCGTTTGCAATATGTTCAGTCAGTCGATGAGTTCGAAGGTCACTGTGGAGACTGATGTAGGACTGGAATGACCCCGGGCAGTGTGCACTGGGAATGTACGCCTATTGTGATGGCTTCATTTCACTAGATTATAAAGCTAGCAAAGCCTAATCTTCAATACGGTCTGGTTGTTGCATGTGTGTGCATAATTCCAGGAGGAAAAAAACAAACATTGGATGTGATCTCAAGGAGAATGTTCATATTTCACGTGTATACTGTTGTCATTGACAGCCTTTGTGTTTAGTGATTGATACAATGATGATGCAAACTGCTTATTATTTCTAGCCTGACTTTAATTTGTATGTGCTTCAGTTAAGAAGGTGTTTAACCCGTCGATCTAACCTGCAGCAGCAACAAACAATTCAAGACCAGAAAACTTGTGTTGCAAAGCGGATAGAATTTCTGCAAAAGTCTTCACCAACACAAATGTCTTTCTGCAGGTATCATTGACCAATTATCATGACTTCATAAACGCAGACGGATCAGTACTGCGCAGTAGGGCATCAGACTGGGGCTTCTCGGCTAGAGTGAGATGACAGGTCGTTGTCGAGCGCAGTGGGACATACATGTCAACAACTTCCATTTTAAGAATGAATAAAGAAACAGTGACTTCAGATCTGAGATTGATATCTGAGACTTCTTTAACAAGGGCAGTCGTCGTGATAGACGCGCAAGTCGTACTTCCGAAGGTACAGAAGGAATGGTTCAGGTGCGAGAGATTAACAGCTGTTGAGGCATCAAACCTCCAGGGATTGTCATGGATCTTCTGTCATGGTCATGCTGGGGTTCAGGGCAGCGAAAGAGCTGACATCATGGCTTCACAAGCTCCCATTATGGCCACGTTAGTGATGGATAGGAATGACATTTTAAAATCAATTAATGGCCGGATGTTGAATGACACCGCAATAGATGAAGCAGAAATCCACAGCATGCAATGTTTCGACATTACACGAGGTTAGAGCAGAGTAGGCCGCATGAGAGGACGGAGCAGGAGAGTGTACAACTAGCGAGCTACAGGGAGAATCAGCATCTAGACCCTGCACCATTTGCTGAGAGAGACTGGCCACCTATGGCTATACCCAAAGAGCAGTGACATCGTTTCTTAGAAACAGAACATAACATTTGCGAGGTCCGTGTTACATTAGCAAGTCTCCATTCAGTCCTCTTGAAGATTGGTTTGAGGTCACTGTCAAAGATGCACTAGACATACATTGAGATTTGCGTATGCATGTGCTGTCCTGGCTGCACAGGACAAATCTTTGGGTTGTCCTAGACGCAACACATTTCCTTCATTGCGGTTAAATGTCCTCAAACATGCCCTTGTTAGGCCCTCAACCTGGTTTCTGTCTTAGATTCCTTGTCTGATTGATGGGAGAGACGGTAAGATATTCATACACAAAGGTAAGACGCCTCGACATAACAGGGCAAATTCCCACTACCCCTTCCCGATTCCAGATTCGAACATGTACACAGTGGGGAGGGGGAGGCATAAACTCATTCATCAGCCAGGACATCAGACCTTGGCCCGCGCGAGACTGCGCGTCTCGTGACATCCGATTGGCCGGTCACGAGCCAGTGTTACACACACTACCAGGATACTCTAGCCTACGTGAGCAGACAGTTGGCTTGATGTATTCTGACTTGGTTGTGGAGTACTGGTATTAAGTGATACAACTTATCTTACCTTCACTCATCCAGCCAGGTGTACCCTCCACAATTACCGCCACCTGGATAATATCCACAGCGTCACATTCTTTCAAAGGATACGATAAACCAGTGGATTTCAGCAATTTGTCCAGAACCTTGTAAGTAGTTAACATTGTTTAATATCTTATATAATTTCGGACCAGCTGAGTGGTAGAGCGGTGGAGCGAATACTTCTCATGGTAAAGGTAACGGGTTAACCACGTTATCTAAAATTTAAAAATCTACATATTGTACTCACTTAGCTCTAAATGGGTACCTGGCTTAGTGAAAGAGGAAAGAAAGACAGCGAGGAAGGGAACTGGCCACCCAATCTCATAAAACGGTGAGACTTTGTGCATTGAAGCCTATTATAAGCACTTCATCCCTGACAGCTTTATATGCTGTGCGACTCATATATAATCAGTGCTGGATTAAGATTGTGAAGTCCCCTTGGTTACACATACTGCTAGGCCGCTGGACTGACTACACATACTTCGGGGACCCTGGACTACATATACTGCGAGGTCCCCCAGAAATATCTTCACAATCAATTTGAATAACGAAACTGCAGAAAATATATATTTTGTAGACGATCATTTATGGGCAGTTTAACCACATCCGGACAATTTTTTTCGGAAGTGTAGCCATACACGGACAACTTTATGGAAAGTTTAACCACACACGGACAACTTTTTTGGCACTCTAACCACACACGAACAACTTTATGGACAGTGTAACTACACACGGACAACTTTATGGACAGTGTAACTACACACGGACATCTTTTTTGGAAAGTTTAACCACACACGGACAACGTAATGGAAAATATAACCACACAGGGGCAACTTTATGGGCACTTAAACCACACACGGACAACTTTATGTACAGTGTAACAACACGCGGGCAACTTTATTGCAGATTTAACCACACACGGAAAGTGTAACAACACGGGGACAACTTGATGAACAGTTTATTCACATACGAACAACTTTATTGACAGTAACCACAAACGAACAATTTGGCAGAGATGAACAGACACATATCTTCATATTCAAAACAACACATTACGCAGACCCAAAGCACATCTTCGCAGAATGAGACTTAGAGACGCCGTCACTTGGTATTGTGAAGCACAAAATCAAAAAGCAGAGACTATCCAACAGGACTGTCCTACTTATGAAGATTAAATAGAGCATGTCTGGTAGGAAGAAGTGATCATGCTCGAAAAGCTGTGGGGGACCGGCGAAGTCCTGAAACGCAGTCTACTTCGTAAATCTCACAGGAATTGAAGCACATCATCAGATGATGATCGAAGAAGAAGAAGAAGGAGAAGAAGGCACCAGAACTCGCAGAAAATTTTTGGAACGTCTTATTGCAAGTAGGGACCATTTCATAGACCCTTTAAACATGACATTTAAGCTTGTGTTCTTTCCATTTTGTAAAGTACTCTGTCAAACTCGATTTTCCTGTTGTGCTGCGGTTTGCCAGAAATAAGGTCCGTTCTATTTTCTTGTTACACATACGTGTATTTCAGTGTGTCACTGTGTAGACAAAATGGTGATTGTCTGTTGTGTGCTATCCACCGGACGACACGCTTAGTTGGAAGAGATGTTCTACACTTCCCTTGGATATAGATTTTACGTTCATGATAATTACAGGGCCGATAATGGAGCGGGGAATTAGCTGATAGCAGCCAGCGACTCATAGTTGTCTTCTTGCTTCAGGGTCAGCGATCCATATTTGGTTGTTTGCCCCAAGGCCAGTTAACCATAGTTGTTTGCTTGCCTTAGGGTCAGCGACCCATAATTGTGTTGTTTGCCCTAGGGCCAGTTAACCATAGTTGTTTGCTTGCGTTAGGGTCAACGAGCTATAGCTGTTTACTTGCGTTAGGGTCAGCGACCCAGAATTGTGTTGTTTGTGTTAAGGTCAGCGACCCATAGTTGGTTGTTGCGTTAAGGTCATTGACCCATTGTTGGCTGCTTGCGTTCGGGTCAGCGACCCATGGCTGACCAAGACCTTTATTTCGTCCTAGTGGTGGTATTGTAAACAGATTGCAACCATACAGTCTGACTAAGAGAATATTAATCTAAGAGGGGAGGCAATCACCGTCCCAAAATGTCATGCTAAACCGGATGTATTGGGCTGAAAAGTGCAGATATCGCAGCCTCACTGTAAACTACGACACACCGCCACAATCACATTTCCAGAAGAAGAAGAGTTGCATTTAAAAAAACCAGACATTATTGTATTGATTTCATCATTCATTGAAATCTCTAGATGAGATGTATAGTGCTGAGGCATATAAGCATATTGCTTCTACAGTAATCGCGCAGTGATCACTCTAGCTTTATCTTTTCGGCTTTAAATAGCCCAGTCCTTCCTTAGATTCAAGGTCGGGCGTTCCTGATTGTGATACATGTACTCTGGCTCCTTGACCATTCTCTGCTCAAAAATAGAACCATTCTACTAATTTTCAAACAAGTTATATTCTGAAATGTAAAGATACGGGGTTCAAGTCCCGCTATCGGGAGCTCTACTCTACCTAACTGTAAATGGGTACCTGGCTGACGGCTTTGGAAGGAAACTGGCATCCCCACCTCACTAAGTGGCGTCTTAGTCAACGAAGTCTATAACACTTCATCCACGACAGCAGTGCCTGCAATGAGACTATCTTTACCTTTTTTTTACTATCAGTCATAAGAAATTATTCTGGAACATGGCTTGCCGTTAAGAACATAATATCTAGACCGTTGATCTATATCACTAGATGTACGCGTCACATATCTCGTTTAAAGATGACTACAATTTGTAGTGCCTCAGCTTCGGATGATTTATTCTAGATGTAATAAAATCTCACAAATGTCTGACAAGGAACGTAATAACAGTAAATATAGATAGTGTTTAGGAAGTAAGAGTTCTTATTGAATGAACCCACCCCCACTGAGTAAGTTTAACTCTTTTGTGCGTTCGAAAAAAGGCGTTAAATGGCGGGTTGAAGTAGCTATCCTCACATCCCGTGCGTGCTAATTAAAGCTGGATAACCGTCATCCTGGCGGTTGTGCTACGCTCGGCGTCATCTGCGTTTTGCTCACTACTATGGGAATCACGTCGATCTACATTTCGTCAGCCAAACTGCCTTGAAAACAGCCTGTTTCTATGGAACGCTAAATGGAAAAGAGATACTGGTCTTGGTCAGTGAATTTTGATTAGTTTCTTGCGCCTGGCCCTACTAGGGTTTCAGTTCTCTAAGAAAGAGAAAATACATGTGGGGATTTGTTAATCTCAGAAAAAAACCGAGCCGGACAACAGAACCACACGATCTTAAATTAGATCCTGCGGCTGAAGCGGGCTTGCCGAAGGTTAATATGCAATGAAGACAGGACAACTTGAATCGTGAAGTGACAAAAATGTAAATAAGTATTGGCAGTCACCATTTTCTACCGTTTCTCTGAAGGGGAGCTCACTCCTACATAAACAATACATGTTTGGTTATTTTGTTGGGTATTTTCTTGAGGGTATGTCTCATCCGTCTCTACTTTCTCTCCCTGATCTTCATCTGTATTGATTTTGTTGTATGTTAGTCACATATGTTTGTTAGTCACATATGTTTGTTATTACTTCTGGACATCTTAACAACAGCTATGAGACAGGGACATCTGTTGGTAAAGGTCTTCTGCGACACTGTTAGTGACACAGCAGGTACGCCATGCATTCATTAGGTTTGAGTCATCTGTTGGTAAAGGTATACAGTCTGAACAAGATGCTCTTAGCTGCATGCCATGATTAGGGGCCACATAGTAAGACGTCATTGGCATTGTCTACTTTAACCTTACGCCTTATCACAGCCTACTCCAACCCTCTCAGTTATCACAGCCTACTCCAACCCTCTCAGTTATCACAGCCTACTCCAACCCTCCCAGTTATCACAGCCTACTCCAACCCTCTCAGTTATCACAGCCTACTCCAACCCTCTCAGTTATCACAGCCTACTCCAACCCTCCCAGTTATCACAGCCAACTCCAACCCTCTCAGTTATCACAGCCTACTCCAACCCTCTCAGTTATCACAGCCTACTCCAACCCTCCCAGTTATCACAGCCCAACCCTCCCAGTTATCACAGCCTACTCCAACCCTCCCAGTTATCACAGCCTACTCCAACCCTCCCAGTTATCACAGCCTACTCCAACCCTCCCAGTTATCACAGCCTACTCCAACCCTCTGTTATCACAGCCTACTCCAACCCTCTCAGTTATCACAGCCTACTCCAACCCTCCCTGTTATCACAGCCTACTCCAACCCTCCCAGTTATCACAGCCTACTCCAACCCTCTCAGTTATCACAGCCTACTTCAACCCTCTCAGTTATCACAGCCTACTCCAACCCTCCCAGTTATCACAGCCTACTCCAACCCTCTGTTATCACAGCCTACTCCAACCCTCTCAGTTATCACAGCCTACTCCAACCCTCCCTGTTATCACAGCCCACATATAAGAAGCCAAATATAAAAAGTCAAAGATATGGAGCCAAATAGAGGAAGCCAAAATTTGCAGCCAATTATAAGAATCAAAATATATCAAACTAAACATATCGTCAGTTAAAAGAAGTCAAAGAGCCATCATGGACTGACATAAAACCTTCTCTATCTCTATTTTCAGCCTTGTCAGCGGGTTCACTTGATACTGATGGAGGTGCTACATCGCCCCGGCC
The DNA here is from genome assembly GCA_036924085.1 of Ariolimax columbianus. Classification (NCBI taxonomy): domain Eukaryota; kingdom Metazoa; phylum Mollusca; class Gastropoda; order Stylommatophora; family Arionidae; genus Ariolimax; species Ariolimax columbianus. Next base: position 76,040,068 of record JAVGWX010000005.1, read on the forward strand.
TGCTGTACGTTCCCCAGCCAGTGTCCATGTACCCCCCTGGCATGTCAAGCATGTACACAGCTCCAGTCGACCTCTATTCTTGTTACCCCTTCCAGGCCAACACTCCATCCCGAACTCCAACACCTGAACGCCATAACAACGCTTATTCTCATCACAGGTACACCATGGACATACCTAGTCACGCTACAACTTTACATTCTGTTCTCAGAGGAGACATACCCCCAGCATACACTCATCTTACCACACAATCGTCGACAACATCCTCACATCACGTATCCCAATCTTCGAAATCACATTCAATAGCTAACCAAAACTTTTCGATGGACTCTGACTATTTCCATCCATCCGTGTCCCCGTGTCATAGCGTTCACAGCTCTATCAGCTGTAGCCCTAGGCCTTCATCTCACGAGTCTCACACATCCCAAGAGTCATTATCAGACCTACAGACAGAACCCATGGACCTCAGTTACAAAAAGGCATCCCGAAAGAGATCCGCGGTGTCAGCCTTCCTTGAAGTTCCAACCACCAAGATCACGTCACCATTACTCTCGGCATCTCTCCCTGCCAAGTTCAGCACATCCCGACCCTCATCTTCAGATTTTTTATCCTCATATCCCTCGTCGTCTATGCATAGACTCCCTCCCAGCCCAGGAGAGAGTCAGAACGGGGAGTTCTCTTTACTTCGGAACCTCCTCAGCGTCGGAAAGAACCACAACACGTCCACAAACTCTGGAGCCATGAGCTATTCCACACCAAATCTAACTTCCGACAGAATTTGTGACTCCCCAGCTTCAGACTCATATTCTAGAACCCACGTTACCGGAAGCACCAAAGTGCAACTCGCAAAGAAGAATTTGCTTCCAGTAAGTGCTCGAGTCTCTGACTGGTTAGTCAAGATAGTACAGTTTGCCAGGTCAATCCCAGAATTCTCAACACTCTCACATGATGACAAGCTTACACTCATTCTCAATTCGTGGACTCGAATCATGCTGCTCTACATGGCAGAAAGCAACTTCCAATTTGCTGTAACACCGACACCGTCAGTAGACACGCCATTTGGGGATTCGGCCCTGTCACAGGAAGAGCCTACAATGAAGGCAGTGGAAGGTTTACAGACTTTCATCAAGAAGTGTCAGCAAATGGCTGTAGATGTCAAGGAATACGAGTTTTTCCGTATGTTGGTGCTGTTCAATTCTGGTAAGTGGATAACTTTTTGTTTGTAATATAGGTTGTCAGATAACTATCAGTCTATGTGTCTTCCCATCAACCCAAACTGTTAATCTATACATACCTGCATCCGTTAGTCCATCATCAATCTATTCGACTATCTATCCATCCATGTATCATCCATCTATTCGCCCGTTCATCTTCCATCTATTCGTTCATCATCCATCTATTCGTCCATCCATCAAGGCATCCATCCATCTATTAGCCCGTCCATCATCCCTATATTCGCCCGTTCATTATCCCTCTATTCGCCCGTTCATTATCCATCTATTCGGCCATGCATCCATTCATCCATCAATCCATTCATCCATCCATCTATTTAAACGTCTTGAAATCTATATGCGTTGTGTTTTGTTGCGCGAAACGACAATACTGCATCCTAGCAGACCAAAATGTATGATCAGTCTCTTTAAGAAAAGAACCAACAGTGAAAGTGAGGTTTTCTATAGATACCTGTTTGCACGCATTGTTGATCCGTCATCCCTTGAGCCCCTTCTTTCTTTATCTGCGCTGTTTCAACATTCTTGTAGGCTGCTGATTCGGCAGTTGTTTGTGTGCCAATTCTTACAGCCGGCCATTGATTGATTTACAGATTGCTTCCCCTTCTCCATGGGGGTAACTCCACATTGGACGTATTCCAGGCCAGGATGAAAGCTTTGTCATTGTTGTTAGCTCTAGCAAGACTAGCTAGAGAGAAAGAAATCGATATATACATATATATATATATATATATATATATATATATATAGAGGGAGAGCGAGAGAGAGAGAGAGAAAGAAAGAGAGAGAGAGTGAGAGAAAAGAGTGTGAACCACTAGTTATGGACAACAATGAATTTGTTGACCATACATTAGGACAAACGATGGCAAACATAATACATACTGTGTACTATAACTTCAGGAAGGCAACTATAAAATGGACAGACAACTTAACATTGTGGAAGATCGAGTTGTCACTGCTAAATAAAGTCGGTTCTATGAGAGCGTCTAGGTTCAATGAAGACGGTTCTATGAGAGCGTCTAGGTTCAATGACAGCGTCTAGGTTCTATGAGAGCGTCTAGATTCAATGAAAACGGTTCTATGAGAGCGTCTAGGTTCAATGAGAGCGTCTAGGTTCAATGAGAGCGTCTAGGTTCAACGATAACATTTAGTTGTCAGCTATAAATGTGGTCAGGTGACTAATTCCCTTCTACGCTGCTTTAACTTTCCCTAACAATAAGCCAGATACCAATTTACAGATGGTCGACTGATATGTATTGATAATGAGGATCAAATCTGATAACTTTGTCGCGAGAAAAGAGCAACCATAACTCTACTACCCAGACGCTCAATGATCAATGCAATAAACCGTATGGTGACAAGAGAATCGTGAAAAGAAATGCCAAGTTAATGAGGGAAATATGTGAAGAAAATAGATACGATTATCTGAGAGCGAACTACCAAGAAAATCAGAAAAATTACTGGGGTTGGTCAAGGGGAAATGTTTAATGGAGTAAACAGTAGGGGAGTATTGCCTCCAAGAGATGATCTCTTGGTTACCTCTGACTTGCACAAATAAAAGTCCTGAGATGAGCGTGAAGCTATTGGGAGTGGAGAAAGTAGAAAGAGGTGAATTCTGTAAGAATGCCATGACTTGATCTTTTGCCATGACTTGATCAGCTGCAGTTGCGGTAACGTTTGATTAATAGATCGGTCTACAGTTACACATTAATTTTCTCTCAGTTAGAAGCCCACACGAAAGACCAATACAATACTGGCCGAGGGGTAGAGTGGTCGCATCTCGCGGCAGTCGTAACAGATTCGACCCCTGTTACCTTCACCATGCAGTAGACCCAGCAGTAAATATGTACCTGGCTACCGTTAGATCAAGTAAAAATAACGTATCTAACACTTTATCTTCTACAGCGGTGTCCGCTATGGGGCTAACTTTACTTTGGTGTTGAGCATATATGTGTGTATGTGTGTCCACAGACGCGCGTGCGCGCTGTAAAGTGGTAGCCAAGACATTAACATAACAGTAACTCGATTAAAATATCAGAATCTCAATGTACATACTGGTCCCTTCATCTACGTACACTATTCTTGATTTACATACTGGTCCCTCGACATACATACTGGTCCCTCGACTTACATACTGGTCCCTCGATGTACATACTAGTCCCTCGATGTACATACTGGTCTCGCGATGTACATAGTTGGTCCCTCGACTTACATACTGGTCCCGCGACTTAAATACTGGTCCCTCGACTTAAATACTGGTCCCTCGATGTATATAGTTGATCCCTTGACTTACAAAGTGGTCCCCTCGATTTGCATACTGGTATCTCGATGTACATACTGGCACCTCGACTTACATACTGGTCCCTCGATGTACATACCACTTTCGTGTTCAAGGGGTAATATGCTAACCATCCCGGTTAAGCAGACGCGCTTGTTTCTTATTGGAGACGAAAGAAACATGTAGTCTGGACACTATATGGTCTCTGCTGTGACAATATACTTTATTCTACAGTCCTATTCAACCCTCATTTCCCGTATTCTTCCCCAGGTAGGTTCCAGCAGTGAAAATCAACTCCGCAATTAATCATGTCATTTAATACTATTGTTTTACCTTCACCTTTTTCTATAAGGCGGTGTGCATTGTATTCTGTTTTGCGCCTGGTTGTTCAGTGCATCCAACTTCAGCACGAATTTTGTATTATTATATCTACGTATGAGGGTGTCCTAGCCAGTTTTGTTTGTCAGTTGTGTCACTAACCACTTCACCACACACATCACCCTACCTATAATTTCATTTGATTTCGTAGTGCCCTATTGCTGTTTGTATTTGAATGTTCACATCTTTATTTGAGACAATATGATTGTGCTGTCTTTGGTGAAAGAGATGCCACGAGTCAGCGAAACTCAGCTGACTGCATCCATTGGTGAAAGAGATGCCACGAGTCAGCGATACCCAGCTGACTGCATCCATTGGTGAATGAGATGCCACGAGTCAGCGAAACCCAACTGACTGCATACATTGGTGAAAGAGATGCCACGAGTCAGCGATACCCAGCTGACTGCATCCATTGGTGAATGAGATGCCACGAGTCAGCGAAACCCAGCTGACTGCATCCATTGGTGAAAGAGATGCCACGAGTCAGCGATACCCAGCTGACTGCATCCATTGGTGAAAGAGATGCCACGAGTCAGCGAAATCCAGCTGACTGCATCCATTGGTGAAAGAGATGCCACGAGTCAGCGAAATCCAGCTGACTGCATCCATGCAGCCTGGCTCAGCGGATAGGGATCGAATGGAGAAACAAACCCGGTCCCTAAATTATGCCGTGCTGATTCCGGATGTGTCGGGTCGAAAGGTCAGATATGTCATCCTCGCCGCACACAACGACAGACATAACAGAACGTCCTTTCCAATATGAACAAAGAACAAGGTATCTTCATCGGCGCGTTTCCCAAACTCGTCCGATCTGTGACCATCCTTTCTGCAGTGCCCCGCCACTTATTCATGTTTTTATTATACATCAGGTAATGCTAATGGGATCAAGATGCTGAGCAGCGCATGAGCTGCAGTGGTCAGCGACCCATAGCTGACTGCAAGTGTCAGGGCCAGCGAAGGGATCGAAGAGAGAATGCTAACCCGGTACTAAAAAAATGCTTGCTGAAGTCGGATGTGTTGGACCGAAAGGTGCAAATATCGCAGCCAAGCTGTAAACTACAACACAACGCATACCGTTCTCTGAACTACATTCTGCTACTTACCCTTTCAGGGTTTGGTAGTGGGAGATTGAGAACGAACGAAGAAGAAAAAGAAGAAGGTAATGCTAATAATTCGTATTCCAGTTAGAACTAGCCCTTAATCCAACCTGACCTATGGCCTTGTTTTCCCCCCAAAATTCCACGAGCACTGGTCTGTGATAACCTTGAACCGAAATAAGGTTGCGATTTGACCTCTTGTGTAACCGTCCGGGCAGAAGGACGAACATATAATGTTGGACGAAAACATGAGAGCTTTATTCGACAACACAATTTATATCAACTGTAGGTAGACGTGCCAGCGCATCTTGTCTTAATATAGTTTCTGTGTCACACAGGTGCAAGTGTTCACATCCTGCTGAGCGCTAATTTCTTGCGCGAAAGTTTCTAAATATCATGTGATGCACAATGATCTACTGATATCATGTGATACATGAAGGTCTATTGATATCATGTGATACATGAAGGTCTATTGACATGTAAATACACGAAGGTTTATTGAAATAACGTAATACATGGTCTTTTAATATCGTGTGGCTCGTGAGTGTCTATAAATATCTTGTGATTATATGAAGGTCTATTAATATCATGTGATACCTGAAGGTCTCTTAATATCGTGTGATACGTGGAGTTCTATTCAGCGTTAAAAGGGGACGTGTCGATTTGCTAAATGTAAAAGGTGTAGACAGAAGTTCACCAAATGTCAGAGGGAAGTTAGAGGTTTACTAAACGTAAGGAGTGTACGAGAAATTGTATTAAATGTCTAGGGATACCAGAAAGTTTACTATTTATCATGTGGTACTAGAAAATTTACTAAATGTCTAGGGGTACTAAACAGTTTACCAAATGTCATGAAGTACTAGAAAGTTTACTAAATGTCTTGGGGTACTAGAAAGTTTACTAAATGTCTTGGGGTACTAGAAAGTTTACTAAATGTCTTGGGGTACTAGAAAGTTTACCAAATGTCATGGGGTGCTAGAAAGTTTACCAAATGTCATGGGGTACTAGAATGGTCACTATTTTGCACAGGATACCAGAAAGTTTACCAAATGTCATGGGGTACTAGAAAGGTTACTATATTGCACAGGGTACCCGAAAGTTTACTAATCGCCTAAGAGGTACGTGAACGTTTATTTTGTGTTAGGGAGTTACAGAAAGGTTCACTTACAATCATGGTAGTAAGGTAAGATTTCCTTAAAGTTTAGTATGTGCAACAAAGCTTACTTGAAATTAAAGCTTACGGGAAGATTACAGGAAGAGTTTTTTTTAAAGCCATATGAATACGGGAAGGGTTTCTTAAAGCCAAGGGGGTAGGGGAAGGGTTACTTTAGACCAAGGGGTAGGGGAAAAGTTACTTAAAGTCAAGAGGGTTTGCCAAAGTTCACTATTAATCAAGGTGTTTTTACGGTTTAAAGAACTTTTCTTAAAGTCAAGCTGCTGTAGCAAGGTTGACCAAACGTCTTGGTGGCTATAGTTAGGTTTTCTAAACATCAGGGGGGTAAAGAAAGGTTGTCTCTAAGTCACATGAGTATAGGATGGTTTATTGAACACTATAGGAATACTGGAAAGTTTACTAACAATCAGAAAAATAAAGGAATAAGGTGTAAACACTGGTAATTACCTGACGAAATATGTATGAACAACGAAGTATTTCGTAGGTTTGTAGCCAAGCGGATACAGGAAAATTTAGTAAGGCTGAATATGGCACGAGATGGTCTACTTGAAAATGGTATTGAAGGATTGGCTAAACGAATGGAAGTCATAATACAGCCAAATACACACATTGTTCGACTGGATCTTAGGGACCTTAACTGGGAAGCGAAGAATATGGCCAACCAACATCCATGCACGTCGTTAAGGGCGACTAAAGAAGGTTGCGCTTGGGAATAGCAACTTCATGTACACGAAATTGCTACATACAGACACCACTTCTTGAAGTACACACAAAGTGATTTGGCATAGGCTTCATTAGGAAGGATAACGGAAGTAGTGACATCTTATTTGAAGTTGAGAAGAAGAAAAAGAAGAAGTTACTAGAATAATACTTGAATAATACACCAAATATGTGCCGGGACCCACGTCAGCTTGAGAACCTCGACATCAAGAGAGGAACACGCTTTGACTTGACGAGCCACAGAGCGAGTGCCGGAAGACTAGAGTTTCGTGCCAGGGCCAACTTGGCTTTTATTCCCAGAATGTCTCCACCCCTCCTCTGCACTGACATAATGCATCTTCTGTTCAATCCTTCTCTCCCGTGTGATGACCTTCGATGCCCGTCTGATTTTTAAGGTTAAAACCTGATGACGTATTTCCTGTTTAGATATCAGCTGAATATCATCACTCTCAACGGTTCTAATCACTTGAGATTAACAGGAACAGTATTATCCCTGATATATACATATTTTTCACTTAAGTATGACGAGGCTTAAACATTTACCTGGAAATTGACGCACACTTTAACCCAGAACCGCGACTCGATTGAGTAATCAAATCCTAGACGCAAGAAAATCGATATCCAACGAAGCGGATTCTTCATGTTTGAGAAGAGGAAGTCGTCCCTAGGTGCCAAGTCTGGAGGGTATGGTGGATGAGGCATGAGTTCATACCCGCACGTTCTTCTGACTTCCCACACTGAACTGGAGACGAGGGGGGTCGACTTTCTATGGTTAAATGTGTTGCATATGTTGTTGCCAGCTCAAATTGAACCCTTTCTGCCATGACATGTATCCATCTGCCGAGTAGTTTTATCAAGATATATAACCAGATTTGTTAAAAGCCTGTATTGGTAGTTGGTCAAGTTGCGTTTCTGCGACATTACAGACAGGCTAGAAAATGAATCAGAGAACCACATGAGGACGAGAGAAAGAGGGAGGTCGAGAGATGACGCGGAATGGTTTATCAAAATGACGTGCAAGATGGTTGAAGGGAGTTGATGAACGTTAGCCGGACATCTATAGTCGTCTACTCCAGGCCTTAGGTTACACGATGACGATGTGGTCCTCCAGTATCAGCACTTTCAGAATCACTGACTCCCTTGTTACCCTGATCCGGAGATGTTAGGAGTGTTGTCTGGAGAATCACATGTTTGAACAAAGACGTGTATGAATCATTCTCCATTCCTTAACACTAGTACACACGCACCGACCTCGGATCAGCTGTTTGGGTCTTCAAAATGCCACGGTAAACGTTTCTGACAAAGCCAACCCTACTCTTGACATATTTTCGGAATTTCTAAACTGGGGCCTACGTCATAGCGTCTGACATTCAAGGGCCTATTCAGTTTCTAGCACTATTGGTACGTCTATGTAAAATAATATGTGACCACAGTGATTGTTGCTAATTGAACCAATCGGGAAAGGTTTGATTTGAATGTTAACATATGTCTATTTATTCAAAGCATCAATTTCATAGTGGCATTGCGTTTATTTCATAGTGACACTGCGTTTATTTCACAGCGACATTTCGTCTATTTCTTAGTCAATTTACGCTCATTTCTTAGTGATATTGCGTTTATTTCTTAGTAACAAGAGCGTCAACTTAAGAATAACAGAGCTTCAATTTCATAGTGACAGTGCTCAAATATGACAGTCATCTGACGCTTATTTCAAAATCATAGAGAGCAAATTTCATAATCGTATTAAGCCTATGTCAAAGTGGTGCAGTATCCTTTTTAGATTGACAAAGCGCAAAAACCATAGTGACATGGCATCAATTTCATAGTGACATGGCGCCAATCTCAGAATTACAGGGCGTCATTTTCATAGTGATATGGCACTTTTGTCAATGATAGTGTAACGCTTAAATAGTGTTATGGCACTATTGTCAGTGATAGTGTAACGGGTTCATAACGATGCGACACCTACAGATCACAGTAAAAGGGCCCCAATTTCATTATGAAGTCTCACCTAAATCAAATTGAGAGCGTACCAGTTTGATAGTCGTAGAAGATTCATTTCATGCCAAGTTGCCAACGTCACAGTGAACTAATTTTATCTAGGACAACGGCCCTAAGTGAACTCTTACAAAAACCGTACCCTACTCCAAAACATTGTTCTGTTTACGGGAATTCCAAACTGGGAAGTGCGTCATTGAGGCGTGGAATTCAAGTGTCTCAAGGTTATTTGTATGGCTACGTAAATTAGGAAGCGTCGGAGAATGGTAGATAAAGCATTCAGTTCTCACATCAAGCACACCATATTCAATTTCCGTTAACGAAACGCTCCAGTCAAACTAACCGTAACTGGGTATACACCATACTGTTGAAGATGGGAAAACAGCAAGGAAGGTCGCTATCCCAGTAGAATGGTGTCTCTAGCCCTTACTGATAACAGCATCTGCTTTTCTTACTACATGTGAAGTAAATTAACCCATGCCTGCTAGTGGTGTTGCTATATTTACGAGCTAGTACATGTTCGAACCTTATATTCCGTCATTAACTGACAGGATGTGTGTCAGTCGATATTCTGTACGGTACCTTTGTTAGAACTATAAATACGTTATCATGGAGGTAACTAACAAACGTAAATATACATCGAGCTGTCAATATTTTATATATATATATATATTAGGGACAAAATATCGACAGCTCGATGTTTATTTTATATATATTAGAGAAAGGGGATCAAGATGCTGAGCAGCGCATGAGCTGCAGTGCTCTGCGACCCATAGCTGACTGCTAGCGTCAGGGCCAGCGAACCAGAGCTACCAAGACCCTTCTACACCTCCACGCGGTGATCCTGGAAAACAGGCTGCACCAAGGCAGACTGGCTAAGGAGAAGGAATCGAAGAGGGAATGCTAACCCGGTACTAAAAAAATGTTTCCTGAAGTCGGATGTGGTGGATCGAAAAGTGCAAATATCGCTGCCAAGCTGCAAACTACGGCACAACGCATTCTGTTCTCTGGACTACATTCTGCTACTTAAGCCCTTTCAGGGCTTGGTAGCGGGAGATTGAGAACGAACGAAGCCAAGCCCAGCCATATTAGGGAAAGAATAAAAGCGGCGAATGCACATCCCACACTGATCTCACTTTAAAAAAACGCCGAGGCATAGTACAATGGAGTCTCATACACGTTTACCTGGTGGTTGAGTGTATTTTAGAAGAAACCCACTCTACAGACAAAATTAGAAGCATCTAAAATGAGAACGTTAGGGAATCAAGATGGTGGATCTGTCCAAACAGTGTCTTCCTGTCCCGGATACATGCAGCACGGCAAACATCTAGAGGGCCATAGGCAGTCCAATATTAGCTGTGGGGGGCAGACCTCCCGCCATTTGTTACACGTTCTGACAAGGTGGAATCAATGCGCGCCATTTTCTTGACCCCGGAGAGCCTAACAAAAATGTTCGAACTTGTTTCTGTGTAATGCAAATTTGAACATACACTCTCTCTCTCTCTTTTTTTTCTCTCTCACTCTCTCTCACTCTCTCTCTTTCACACTCCATATTGTACTATCATTCTCTTTACACTTTTATCGCTTCGTACCCTCTCGCTCTCCTCCCTCCTCTTTCTATCAATCGTTCCCTTCCTCTATATTTTTTTCTCATCTCTCTTTCTCTCTCTCTCTCTCAAACTTTCTCAGCTCTCTATACTTCGCTATGTGTATCTCTTTGTCCTTTTCTCTTTCCATCGCACCATCCATCTCTCTCGCTATCCCTCTCTCTATATCTCACTCTTTCCCGTATACCTCTCTCCTAAGATCTATATCTCTCTACTATCTCTATATTTCTCTCTGTGTATTTTACTGTAGATGACGACTACTTATCTCTCTACCTGTTTATCTCTCTCTCTCTTTCTCTCTCACTCTCTTTTCTCTCTCCCTCTGGTTATGTGTGTGAATATATAAAAAGTCAATAGAATGTCCTTTAGAGAACGTTACTCTTTACGACCGCCCAACTATTTGGCGGGTATACGTTTCTTGGCAAGTATGCAGTGCGGTAGGTTGCCATTACTCTCCGTACTTGGAGGAGCGGAAAAAAAACCATGTCTGCCAGACAGGACACGAGCGTGATTCAAACTGGGTGCGTTGAGATTATGAAACGGACACATACATGCAAAATTTGTAGATGATCAAACCATTGTTGGAGGATCAATAACAACACGCGTTGCAAAGGGTACTTGAAAATATTAACAGCACTGCGAAGAGTTTCACTTGAAAATATTAACAGCACTGCGAAGAGTTTCATATGAAAATATTAACAGCACTGCGAAAAGTTTCACTTGAAAATATTAACAGCACTGTGAAGAGTTTCACTTGAAAATATCAATAGAAATATAATAAGACTATGGTAATAAGTACGCAGCATACTTAAATGAATGCAGTAATCAATGGAGAAATAATCGAGTACAGACGTTTATAAGGGGCAATCCATCACAGAAGATGCTCCCACTGAGACGGAAATTAAGGTACGGATTGCAATGAATAAAGGGCCTTCATAGAAAACCGGAAATTGGTAACCTAAAAGAATATCAAAATAGAGCTGAGGAAAGGAATAGTCTCCACTCATTAATGGCTAATTCCACTGTATGGGGATGAAACATGGAATGTCAAACAAGGATGAAAAATATTGGAAGCGTTTGAGAAATGGCGCTGCCGTAGAATGGAACGAATGGGTTACATAGTAAGAAGATTCAATGGCAATGTAGTCACTGAGGTATGTGCACAAAGACAAATATTGAAAATGATACAGAAACAAAGATCGAGTTGGCTGGGACACAATATGAGACATAAGTCTTCCCCAGAAGATTCTAGATGGTAAGATGCATGGGAAGGGGTGACAAAGACTCACCTTTACATCTCAGGCTATCAGAGAAATTAACATTCGAACCTATGCTGAACTGAAGAGAGTTGCAGATGATAGGGTCAAATGGAGAGACATGCTCAGTCAACCTATCAACCAGACTTAGGACTGACCTACCAGACTTAGGACTGACCAACCAGACTTAGGACTGACCAACCAGACTTAGGACTGACCAACCAGACTTAGGACTGACCAACCAGACTTATGACTGACCAACCAGACTTAGGACTAACCAACCAGACTTAGGACTGACCAACCAGACTTAGGACTGACCAACCAGACTTAAGACTGACCAACTAGACTTAGGACTGACCAACCAGACTTAAGACTGACCAACCAGACTTAGGACTGACCAACCAGACTTAGGACTGAGCAACCAGACTTAGGACTGACCAATCAGGCTTTGAAATTAATATATATATATATATATAATGTTTGCCTGCTGGTGAAGTCACCAACTATGCCTCATCCCACTATTTTTATTTATGTACATGATGTGAGACAGGGGCGAGTGAAAACCTACGCATTTATCAGCCTGTTCCTCCTTGATACGCATAGGATGTATCGCATTCGTTATAAAGTGAAAGTGTTAAGGTTTGTCTTTTGCTTTGTATAGGCTGCCCCAGTTTCGTTTCCATTTAGTAGGTGCTGACGACATACATTGTAAACCATGCACGAAATTAGATGTGGTTATTTCAGGGACAAACTGTAGGATGAGAAAGTTAGCCACAGACAGACGACCAAGTTAAGTGAGGAAAATGATGTGGTTATTTAAAGGACAAACTATATGGTGAGGAAGTTAGCCAGGTTAATTTAGAAAGCAGACGTTGTTATTTAGGGGGCAGCACATACGCTTATCTATGTAAAGTCTATTTCAAATTGTGTTTTCATTCAATCTTATTGCTCTACAGGATATCCAGGCCTGTCATGTCCGGACGTGATTGACCAGCTCAGCTCAGTTGTACAGCAGCTTCTTCAACAGCACGTGAGAGTCTCGAGACCCCAGGACGTCATGCACTACTCCCGCCTCCTCATGTGCTTCCCGTCTCTCTACAGCAACAACAGTAGAATGTTTGAAAACCTTTTCTGCAAACATATAACTAGCAGTACGGATATGGAAGTGCTTCTCAAGGAATTGCTTCAGAACATTTCATAGTTTACGTAAAGAATAGGTGCACCGCAAGACTCAGATCACGACGCTCGTTATCTCAAACCCAGTAGATGCTTTGCCAGCTGCATCGCTAGCCGAGCCGCGCTCAGATCACCAATCTCGCAACATTGGTTCTCTCAAATCACAGCTCTCGCACCATTGGTCTAGTCGATGCATCGTCACCCTGAGGTCACCACACTAGCCCCTACACCTCCTAGATGCATCACCAGCGTATCACACATATCCCGCCCCCCTTCTCATTACCCTTGCCTAGTTGATGTCACACCAAACCTGTAACCCTCAAATCACCACTCCCTATCCAATTTGATTAAGAGGTGCATTGCATAAACAGGGAAGAACAATCTCATTGGTGGAAGACTCAACACACTCTTGATCGTAAATGGTGTAAATTAGTTACCAGTTAAAACACTATAGAAAAAAAATCCACAGTTTGTCAAACATTTGTATTGCTAAATAGCTCATGGGCAGAAGGGTCTCAAATTCACATAAATATAAAGCCCCTATTTCCCATGATCAAAACCATTCAGAGAGTGAAGAAGGCGTCTCAAATTCATAGAGAGAAAATAAAACAGAAACACTATCCCCAGAAAAGAATTTTGAAAAGTTTATATACGTGTTTATATATATATATATATATATATATATATATATATATATATATATATATATATATATATATATATATATATATATCTGCAGGTCTTGGGTAGAAGACTGTTCAACTCATGGGTATTTATATACTTCACCATTCGTGAAGTCTGAAAGTCTTCGTATGTTAAGCCATTGTAAATGAAAGATCTAGAAATAACACCCCAAGTATGAGTAAATCATAGGTAGTGGGGAAACACCTCAAATGCATGCAATTATCCAACTCAAGAGGACGCATGCGTATTTAGAACCTCACAGAGGTCGAGAAGTGAATAACCATCGCAGGTGAAGAGAAAGCTCCAGAAAGAATATCACAAAAACCAGAAAAGCATTTGTGACGTTATGCCAACAAGTTTATACCAACATAGCCATGTATGGTGCATATACCGTGCTGGAAGTAGAGATGCCCACATCATGAAGAGATGAACACACACAACTTGTAAAAATATATATATTTAGTTAGATGATCAATGTGGACTATCGGCCATGCTGACAGGAATTGTTAGAGTAGAAGATTCTCCACCTCGTGACTTTGTTGACCTCCCCATCCCTACCGGCTGACTGCCAATGAAAATATATATGCTCTTGCAGTTCTAATTCACACATTATTTTACATTCCATTCACAAGTTTGCTTTCTAAATAAACTTGATGAAAACTTGGTGTGGTTGCGCTGAAAGGAATGAATGGGTAATTAAAACATGGTATACGCGATGGAGTAATGACTGCCTTGTGCACGTACAGTTGTGGCTATCTTGTTCATTTTGGATGTGCCAACCTTATGCATACACAGTTGTGGCTACTTTGTACATGTACAGTTGTGGCTACTTTGTACATGTACAGTTGTGGCTACTTTGTACATGTACAGTTGTGGCTACTTTGTACGTGTACAGTTGGGGTTACCTTGTACATGGATAGTTATTATATGATCCGATCAGACAAAAGAAATCAGAAATAGTTCATCGTGATCATGTCTTGTTCACTTAATATGGAACTTAGAGCCACTACTGCCATTAGCCTCTGTCAGGTAGCCTTTGTTCAGACCTTGATATAGGACCTAGAACCATTTGCCTCCGTCAGATGGCCTGTGTTTTAATCTTGATATGGGACATAGAGCTAACCTCCACCAGATGGCCTGTGTTCAAATCTTGATATGGTACCTAGAGCCATTAGCCTCGGTCAGATCGCATGTGCTCAGATCTTGATTTGGGACCTACAGCAATTAGCCTCCGTCGGATGGCCTAGAGCCATTAAGCTCCGTCGGATGGCCTGTGATTAGGTCTTGATATGGGACCTAGAGCCATTAGTCTCCGTCAGATCGCTTGTGCTCAGGTTTTAGAGGTCGTTTCTGTGGTTTTGTGTTTTACATGGGGATGTTGCCAGCCCCACGCACAACCTTCTTAGCCAATTTTTACAACGTACATAGTAGAGATGTTCTCTTGTCTTGCCATATTTTCACTTTAGCTGGAGCATAAGGCCACTACTACAGTTGGACTCATTAAGGAAGCCAGGGCAAAATTACTTTGCGTTTGATCAGTAGTTTCTGTAGAAATTGGTTTTACACGATGAGGTTGGCAGCGATATGCACAACTTTCTTTTGTCGCCTTTTACGACGTGTATGGAGAGTGGGTCAGTTTTTGCTTCTCTAGAAAGGATTCCCCTGGTCCACTTGGAGCAGGATAACACATACTAAACTGGCGATCAGTACAGCTGGAATTTAAGAAGATAAAGTGGATATGGACAGGGGACACTCTCATGAAAGATCCGGCACTATAACCAAATATGATTGGAAGCCCCAGAGTAAAGGACGAGTGGAGAGGCCAAGAACACATGGGAATAAAACAATAGAAACCAGGTCAGCTCGATTCTCATCAACGAATATGATCACAAGAAGGTGGCCCAAATTATGAAAGACAGAAAGCATTTGGTAGTCATATGTTCCGGGAAGAGCACATGGATCACTCTAAGTATGGTCTAATTTGTTGCGAAGGCGCATTTCTTACAGCAAAAGTCCATTTGACAATATGAGGGTGTAGAATTTATCGCAACAAATGAGCACCCAGACTTGAAATATTGAGCTGCTCTGCAAAGGGTATACTCCCAAAAAGATTGATATGTGCTTGCATGTCGTACCAGCTGCTTTGTGAACTCAGGAGACAGTGACAGTGGTTCGGGATGTGTGTGCAGGAATTATCATAACTCCATAGCTCAAACATTTTCCTCTGGGTTCGTCAGGTATCCATTTACAGCTGGGTTGACTGGAAAAAGGAGTCATACCCACGATATGCTGGGTCTGTCAATGTGATTCGAACCTGCCAGGTTGGGATGGCAAAGCAAGCTCACAGCTCATAGCTCACCGAATCTCCAACCTTCCGATGTTTATTATGTAGGAGTTTGTCATTTCTTGGCCCAGATTTATGTACGAATTTACTGATATAGTGGTCCCCCGGGGTCTTTGTGTATGACAAGGGCTAGAATAACACCCCTGCCTCACAGAGAGCATGTCGAAAGAGGGCATTAGCTGTGTGACATGGCATAACACCGGTCATGGTTAGGTGGTTTGTTAAGAGCAGCATAGAGGGTACCTAGCAGCTTTTGGGCCTAGTTTGCTCTGGTGACAGAATAAACAACAAACATGTGCCACCCAAAAAGACTGAACAAGAATTCATCTGGTGTCAAACACATCTCTGGAAAAAATTAACTACAAAATAGGAATATATAAATAGGTGTTAGCAGTGCCCCTTTTTAGTGTAGTAGACTACACTCATGTCATTAGAAATTTACAGTTCAAATAATCGAGATGATTTGGAAAAATACTGTAGAAGTATATCAATTAAAATGCCAAACAGATATTGTAAAAGAAAAAGAAAAAGCACACTTTTAGGGCGCAAGAGTCTAATCCTGGTCTTTTCACAGTTCCTAAAACGCAAATAGTCTGTCAAGCGTGTAACGGTCATCTGCGTTTGTAATCAAACAATCCGTACGGACAATCTATACGGACAATCCTAAATGTATGGTTAATATTTCAGTATTTGAAACCCAACAAACTGTTTCATCCTTTCCCATCCTCTGTGTAGAAGGGTTTCCAGCTCATTCATTACAAGCCAAGAACTGTTCAAAAACTGTGTACAACCATGTTGGATATTTACGAATGTTCTAGACATTTTAAAAAAAGAAGACAATATAAACATTTGTGGCCAACTTCTGTTATAGAAGACTCTCCAACTCATGAGGTTGCACATATCGTGGTTTACATAAGCCTGGATTCTACTGAGTGCATATAGCCATCTGTTTTTGGAAGGGAGCTCTAGAACCAACACAAATTCCTTGATTTGATATAAGGAACTGGGGCTTGAAACAAGCCATTTGTCCCTAGATCATAAATAAGGACATCTCCACTGACGCGTATCACGCCCATGTGTATTGTACAGATCTGTGTTTATTTATTCTCAAGTCTGCCAATGATCTGCGCTAATTAATTTGTATATGATTATATCTGATCTTTCGTTTATATATCAACAACTAATTTATTACGTTTACTGGCAATTAATTTATAAGTTTAACACAACTTTGGTCTCAGCTCCATTTGCAATCATTAATAATGGTGTCAGTTTGTGTTGTGATGTTATATTTTATACTAGGATACGACCCTGTTTGCAACAGGCAAGGCAGTACTTTCCTGTCTCATAGACATGACCTGAAAATTCCTGACATGTTTTATTAGTACGAAGTTAGTGAAATAACATACACGAAAGTGTTCTTCTGCGTGGCCTTAGATGACGTAATGAAAACTGATAACTTTAATGCTTTTTTGTTCTCTATACAGGCATACGTGAGATTTGTAAATCCTTATCCGATTTATTTGCACGAGTTTCTCATTATCAATGTGGTAGACCTTGTTTTAACAAAACATGCTATACGTTTTGCTTCTCCCGATAACGATTCACTTACATTTGTTATTAAGGTATGCGGTCAATCAGTAAATAGCTATTTTACAACATTATCAGTAGCTATGTAAAAGGTTCCAAAGCCTATTTTTAGAGCACCGCATGCATTTTAGAAGAAGACCAAGAAGAAAACGTACTTATTGCATGAAAGCGATTCTGTGATTGACCGTTGGATAAAATACTGTTTTGTCTGTGATAGACAGGTTCGTGATAGTTGTGTGTTGCGATTATTTGTGAAATTGTATCCTCGTGAGGTCGTTCGTCAACTGAGAATTTTAAAGCACCGAATCTTATGGTTTAAATAGATGTTCTGTCCTGTCAGGAATCAACGTCTCTGTACCTTTGTCAAACCCTTTGGTGGAATAACATCATTTTGTGTAGAATCGAACGTGTTTCTTCTTTCTCAATTTGTCCAATTTCAGTGCACATTTTCAGAAATCTTGATGTATGTTTGAGAATATTCTTTGTATATATTTCAAAAGCTCGTCAAAGTGTATATTTCAGTGCAGATTTCCAGAAATCTAAGTGTTCACTTTAGAAAATTTCTTGTATATATTTCAAAAGCCGAGAAAGTGTATATTTAAGTTAAAAAATTGTAAGCAAATTACTATTAAACACATTTGCTTGAGTGAAGTATATGTTAAAGATTGTATGAGCTCTAATGTGTTTTGATTGTTGTTTTTATAAACTTGTCATTTAGTCCTATTTATTGAATAAATTAACTTATTTCAATTTCACAACGTTGTTTTTGGTTGCTGATTTTGGTTGTTGTTGTTTAAGGCTGGTGTTGACAATAATGCCACTGTCTACCGATGTGAATCCAGATATTGTGACCCATGTTTATCCGTGTCGGTCCAAATATTGTGACCCATGTTTATCCGTGTGAGTCCAGATATTGTGACCCATGTTTATCCGTGTGAGTCCAGATATTGTGACCCATGTTTATCCGTGTCGGTCCAGATATTGTGACCCATGTTTATCCGTGTGAGTCCAGATATTGTGACCCATGTTTATCCGTGTCGGTCCAGATATTGTGACCCATGTTTATCCGTGTCGGTCCAGATATTGTGGTCTATATTTACTCGTGTGAGTCCAGATAGTGTGATCTATGTTTACCTATGTGAGTCCAGATAGTGTGATCTATGTTTACCCATTTGAGTCCAGATATTGTGATCTATGTTTGCCCACGTAAGTCCAGATATTATGGTCTCTGTTTACCCAAGTCAATCCAAATATTGTGGCCTACGTCTACCCATACCAGTCTAGATATTGTGATCTATGTTTACCCATGTGAATCCAGATAGTGTGATCTATATTTACCATTGTGAGTCCAGATATTGTAGTCTATGTTTACCCATTTTGAGTTTATATATTTTGATCTATGTTTACCCATGTCAGTCCAAATATTGTGGCCTACATATACCCATACCAGTCCAGATATTGTGGTCTATGTTTACCCACGTGAGTCCAGATATTGTGGTGTATGTCTACATATATGCGTCTATATGGTGTGGCCTCTGTTTACTGATGCAAGCCCTTGTATTTTGGTCTATTTTTGTCTTCATATACTACGCGTGATGCGGATGCTGTCAAACAAAGTGATGGGCCTGTGATGTGTTGTAAGAAAGTTGGTCGGACTTCTCTAATATAGTTAGAGACATGATCGATGCTGAGCAGAGTGGTGAAAAGATGACAACCTTCAGTTTGAAAATCGGCATTGAGACAATGCTATTGGTACTGATTTAAATATCTGAGACCTCTTTAGTGAATACAATAATCGTATCTGACTCTCATTGCATGCTTCGGTTGGTACAAAAGGCCTACGTGGAGAGTGACCTTGCATTTTGGAGATCGTGTGTAGATCTACTATCTTGATCGTGTTTGGGTTTGTTGGTATGAAAGAGCTGACGTCATTGCCTCACGAGTTTCCACATTTGGGTCATCGCGATGGATAGAGGTGATATCTATGATGGCCTCTTGTACGAAGTCATTGCAATCAATGATCCGTAAATGAACAGATTTCAAAATCATTATGTCATACGTGGCTCTATGAAATAAGGGGTGGGGGGGGGGGGGGAGTGCGTACAACCAGCAAGCTACGAGAACCCTCAGTATCTAGAATGTATTTAGCGCAAGGGACAATTTCTAGCACATTTCTATCGGCACAGTTTCTTATTGTAATCTGTCCTGGTGACACCGTTGACTTCTCGAGAGCATTTCATAAACACTTTGTCATTTTCCTTTCCCGGGTCTTACATAATGACCATGTTTGACATTGTTAGCACAAAGTGGGTATGAAAATACTGTTTATCAGGTGTGTTGTTGTTAAGCAGTTGAAATGGTAAGTTATAGGGGATGCCTTCTAACATCTAGTCTCAATGTGCTCCTGTCACGCCTATTATCCTTTGATAAAATATGGAAGAGCCGACTAAAACTAACTACTGCAAATTGGTGAAACCAACAATATGTACAAATGGATCAGCGATTTCCTAGATAACAGGACAGCAAGAGTACAACTCTAAGGACACCTCAGCAAAAAGATGAAAATGGAACAAGGAGTTTCGCACGGTGGAATACTCTCACCCATGCTTTTTCTGATATACTTCAATGATATGATCACAGAAATCCAGAAAACAGTACACAGTGCACTATATACAGATGACTTGGCACTATGGACATCCAAAGAGTCTACACCTGTAGCTAGAAACCAAATACGAGAGGCCCTAAATAAAATGGAAATATGGACAAAGAAATGACAAATCGCAATAAACGAAACCCAAACCACGTACACTATCTCCAAAGCCCCAAGAAGTGAGCCTAAATGTAAATGGCCAGACTCTTCCCATTGACATAAGTCCAACTTATCTGGAAATAATAATGAACCTAAGGTTGACATGAAAAATACCAGTAAAAGAAGCCACAAACAAAGCCAAGAACAGAAAGAGACATATATCAGGCTCAACATAGGGAGCTGACACGTGCACACTAAGGAATATGTACACAGGTTATGTGAGACAATTGCTAGAATGCGGTATAGCAGCATGGTTCATAGCAACAAATAATAAATTCCAAAAAACAAATACAACCCAAAATAAAGGTATACGTATCATCACTGGAGCTATGAGAACAACACCAATAAATGCAATGGAGAACAACGGGAACATACTCTAATAACTTCCGTGCAGAAGCAGAGGCATTGAAGGTCGCAGCTGAGCTTGTAATCCAAGATAAAGATATTCACCAAGAAAACATAGTATTCATGACTGATGCCACCTCAGTATTAACAGCGCAAAAACAACACAAAGATGACGATCTCGAGCAATATATGTTCTCCCTGTCACAGCTCTTAGCAGAACACCCAAGGTTGGTCATACAGTGGATCCCATCCCACTGCAATATTGAAGGCAATGAATCTTCAGACAAACTAGCAAAGTGTGGAGGAGTATCCCCACAAACAGACTTGAGCATCACATAAAATGAGGCCAATACCATAATTAAAGCCAACTTTAGGGGAAAATGGGCTGATCAATACCCCGACTTCCTAAAAGAAATCTTTTTTAATTTAACTGGAGAAGAGCATATCATCATCTTCAGACTGAGAACTGGGCATAACAGACTCATGGGTCATTTTTACAACAACATGAATATTGCGACAAATGACAATTGTCCATGTGGGGAGCATACCATGACAGTGGAACACATCCTACAAAGCTGCACGCTCACACAAGGAACGAGAGAACAATATTGGGCTCGCGAAACAGATATGAGACAAAAGCTGTATTGAGATACAACAGCCTAACAAATAACTGTGTCCTTTGTAAAGAAACCGGAACCTTGATCTGAGGACAAACGAAGAAGGGGAATAGGAAGCCTACTATCGACTGTAACAATGGCATGTAAGTGGGTATGTAACGAAATGTTAGAAACTCATGGTAAGTAATTAGTTGCCATTTGTCACCAAAACCGAAATTTAGTTCAAAGAAGTAACTGACACTTCCTGTCTGGCGACAGCGACTGTCGTAAACCTGACGATGTCTCTATCTCAATTCGCATCAATAGTTTTGATTCCGTCTTGGTCCACATGTACCTCCACATGTTCGCCTAACCTAGCCTTGCACTAAACTAATTTTATACTGAGTTATAAAATAGTTAGAGAGATGGTCTATCATGGCGCCAAGTTGCTATCTTCCTAATCGTGTTCTTGTTGTCCGAATTACTGGTGATGAGTTAGGTCTTGTTAACGTGTCCTGGAATCGGTTCAGAGTGACTCTTCTTACCCTTCGAGGCGTACTTTAACAAGATGGCTGGGGTTCTTCTGGCTGTAGTGCAATGCGAGACTTCAGAATAAGCCCGCCTTTTGCGGATTACAGTTTCGATCTCCACGTCGTTGAGCAGAATGCTGTGAAACAACCGTTGTAGGACCTTGGTCAGTATGTTTCTCCTTCTCCTTCCCATTAGATCCTTGATCAGTGACTGGCGACGCCATCAATGACCATCCAGCTAGGTGATATCTTTAAGTGCACCAATTAACTCTGACCATCCAGCTAAGTGACATCTTTAAGTGCACCAACTAAATCTGACGATCCAGCCTGAAGGCATCTTTAAGTGCACCAACTAACTCTAACGATCCAGCCTGAAGGCATCTTTAAGTGCACCAACTAACTATGACGATCCAGTCTGATGGCATCTTTAAGTGCACCAACTAACTTTGACTATCCAGCTAGGTGGCATCTTTAAGTGCACCAACTAACTCTGACGATCCACGCTTATGGCATCTTTAAGTGCACCAACTAACTCTTACCATCCAGCCTGACGGCATCTTTAAGTGCACCAACCAACTCTGACCATCCAGCTAGGTAGCATCTTTAAGTGCCCCAACTAACTCTGACCATCCAGCTAGGTGGCATCTTTAAGTGCACCAACTAACTCTGACCATCCAGCTAGGTGGCATCTTTAATTGCACCAACTAACTCTGACCATCCAGCTAGGTGGCATCTTTAAGTGCACCAACCAACTCTGAACATCCAGCTGGTGGCATCTTTAAGTGCACCAACTAAGTCTGACCATCCAGCTAGGTGGCATCTTTAAGTGCACCAACTAACTCTGACCATCCAGCTAGGTGGCATCTTTAAATGCACCAACTAACTCTGACCATCCAGCTAGGTGGCATCTTTAAATGCACCAACTAACTCTGACCATCCAGCTAGGTGGCATCTTTAAGTACACCAACTAACTCTGACCATCCAGCTAGGTGGCATCTTTAAGTGCACCAACTAACTCTGACCATCCAACTAGGTGGGATCTTTAAATGCACCAACTAACTCTGACCATCCAACTAGGTGGCATCTTTAAGTGCACCAACTAACTCTGACCATCCAACTAGGTGGCATCTTTAAGTGCACCAACTAACTCTGACCATCCAGCTAGGTGGCATCTTTAAGTGCACTAACTAACTCTGACCATCCAGCTAGGCGGCATCTTTAAGTGCACCAACTAACTCTGACCATCCAGCTAGGTGGCATCTTTAAGTGCACCAACTAACTCTGACCATCCAGCTAGGTGGCATCTTTAAGTGCACCAACAAACTCCAAGCTCTCGTTCATTATTTTCATTTCTACATTTACCTTTCTTCTGCAAGTTGTCCTAGCTCCAAATCTCTTGTACCTTCCCTCTGGGGTCCATACGACGGCGGAATCTCTTCTTGTGCCATGCCAGTTCCAATTCCAGCGTTGACCGGATATGATAGAAAGCGTATATTCCTATCTGCTCTGGACAAGCATCAGTTCTATGTTAGTGATGGCGTTGATCCAGAAAATTATATGAAACTTTCTTAGATAGGCTGTGTGGAAAGATGGCAATTTTGACGCTCTATTTACTTAGCTGAAATTGGATACATGATGAACTGTTATTAAAGTCAGTGCAACGAGGTAGAGAACTACACGGTCTAACTCACTAAAAGAACAGATCTAGTATTTTCAAATCTCTCACTTCATTCCCGAGGGCAATGTCTGCTCTGGGCCTATCAAAAGCGGTATAATTTCAACTTTAAAATTAGTTCACAAAATGTATCTTTAATTCTGGATGTCGCTACAGCTGAATGATAAGTTGCTCGTTTCTCAAGTTAGTCGCTACAGCTAAGAGGTAAGGTGCTCGTCTTTCAAGTTAGTCGCTACAGCTGAGTGATAAGGTGTTCGTCTCTCAAGTTAGTCGCTACAGCTGAGTGGTAAGGTGTTCAGCTCTCAAGTTAGTCTCTACAGCTGAGTGGTAAGGTGTTCGTCTCTCAAGTTAGTCTTTACAGCTGAGTGGTAAGGTGTTCGTCTCTCAAGTTAGTCGCTACAGCTGAGTGGTAAGGTGTTCGTCTCTCAAGTTAGTCGCTACAGCTCAGTGGTAAGGTGTTCGTCTCTCAAGTTAGTCGCTACAGCTGAGTGGTAAGATGTTCGTCTCTCAAGTTAGTCGCTACAGCTGAGTGGTAAGGTGTTCGTCTCTCAAGTTAGTCGCTACAGCTGAGTGGTAAGGTGTTCGACTCTCAAGTTAGTCGCTACAGCTGAGTGGTAAGGTGTTCGTCTCTCAAGAAATACAATCCCCAAACAGTTAGTGTTCTAATCCTGCACGTTTCAAGCTGTTCCTGATATTAACTGAGATGAAATAATGCAACAGAGAATAAAAAAAGATGACCCACGAACACGATATGCAATAAAAGGACCCGGGTAGTTAAAAATGAAATTAGCAGACTGTCAGGCGCTGTTCTGAAAATAATTCCAAAGATAAAGAAAATAGAAATCGAACAGTGGCTTTAATAAATGTCAAAAGACGACTTCTCCTCTATCATGTATGAAACACAACAGGCCAATCAGCCTTCTGTTCGTACGCTCGTTTGCGAGGACATCCACACTCCTTCCCAGGTGTTAGAAGAGACGTGACTAAGATAGTAATTAATCCAGGTTGAGTTACGAACACTGGTAGGTAGATGTGACATATTTCTAAAACAATATTCTTATCATAGTGCACGCAATTGTCATTTGTATGACATATGTGATTGCCCACCTTGAATTTGAAATCAGCGAGAAGCATTAGAAGAAATTTAAGTCATGATAAAATTGACAACGAACAGAAAAAGAGGAATAAGAAGTAATAAAAAAGATTGCGATGGTAACGACCTTGAAGAAGTTTCTTAATCGGCCAATTGTTCAAATATCTGATCGCTATTTAGTCGACCTTGACACAGTGACATTGTTTCCCTATTGCTGTCCACAGTGTCAGCTTTTAGGGCAGGTGTGTTTACTTCTCTCTATTTCTGTTTTCTGTCATTCTCAAGGTAAGCAAATCTGGGCATGGCCATTTCTCTGTTAGCTTGGCAATCACCACAGAATGCAGTCAACAAAGGCTGAGCCGAGAGAACGCCTGGGCATATGTTTGCCATTACCAAATGTGGGGACGCCTTGTCAACGATTGAACATTCGCTTCTGCCAAATAAAACTGGAATTCAAGGTCAGGGTTAACCTTAACGTCCACGTGCCGGTCCCAAACAAACTTCTCAGAATAGACCATGAGATTGACCTGTTTGTTGAAAATACAGCCGCATTGCCTAGATAATTCCTGTCTCAGATTTAGAACACAATGGGCTTTACTTGAATCCTTTTCTGATTTCATCTGTGTCCTTGGTCTTCGTTTTGAGGCTTATGGGAATCTAGTTTTTGTTATTGTCTACTTAGCCTTTACTTGTATGTTTTTATCTACTGGTCTTCTTCTCCAATTATCTAGTTCTGTTCCTTTTGACATATTGCATGCATGAATCTGCTCCCACTTTCTGTCGGATGTGAACTTTCTCATTCTGTCTCTTCTTGTGTTTTAAGCACAGTATAGTGCATGTCATAGACAAATAACGAAAGTTGTTCACGGTACTGCAACCTCATCATGTTAACCAAAGTAATTGTGAAACTACAGACGAATGAGCACTCGCCAGCGTCATTCCTTGTGCGCCTATCAAATATATCAATCAATCAAAACACTTTAGCTCACTTTGAGGCACATGATTTTAACTAATGCCAGCTGAGGGAACTGTCCTGAGCCTCCTGTTCCAGCTATCCCCATGATTTTCTTATCGCTTCCCCATCTGTTTTTTGTGTCTGCTTTCGTCCTTTTGACGGAAGTTCTTCCGCCTGTTTTTAGACATCTTGGCATAGAGGCTTCTGTTTGCTTTTAGCCGTCTTGACATAGGGTCTTCGGTCTGCTTTTAGCCGTCTTAGCATTGGGCTTCTGTCTGCTTTTAGCCGTCTTGACCTAGAGTCTTCGGTCTGCTGCTTTCTCTTGACAGGGCCTAATGTGTGCTTTCAGCCCTCTTGGCATGGGGTTTTCCACCTATTTCTAGACGTTTTGACATAGATGCTTATGTCTGCTTTTAGCCGTCTTGACACATGGTCTTCCGTCTGGTGCTTTCTCTTGACAAAGGGCCTAATGTGTGCTTTTAGCTCATTTAGCATAAGCCTCCCGCCCGCTTCTAGTCTTTTTGACAAAGGGCCTTCAGTGTGAATTCACTTGAGACAGGGAAAATATCTCTGCACCAGATGACTTGTCCATTTCTGTTGAACTGTTGTGATACAAAGTGTCTATATGTGACTGGACCACATGCCCAGTCTTCTTAATAAGCTCTTCAGTTTCGCTTTGTAGTTTACAGTGTTAATTACCTCTGCTCCCGACTCGAACGTATTGGACCTTTCAGGACTATAAATGAGTGTATCTAATAGTAATCTTGTCTGCTGCTAACAATAAGACAAACTAAAGAACGATCATTGATGGAAAAAAACAGACTTGACTTGATGAATCGTCTTCTATCAGGAGGTATAGATAACTTCGTTGCTTTTCTTACAACTGATAGTTTCTGAAGGATTGGGTAGCTCGCTTCAAGCTCAACCAGTCTTCATCTTACTACATGGCTGGCAAATTACTGCTTTATTATTCTTTGCTCTATTTTTGGTCAAGGTAGAAGTCAGACAGACTAAATAATGACCAATGTACGACACGGGCAGACTAAACAATGGCCAATATATGACACGGACAGACTAAACAATGACAAATGTAGGACACGGACAGACTAAACAGTGTCGATGGTTTGACACAGACAGACTAAACAATGACCACTTTACGACACAGACAGACTAACCAATGACCACTGTACGACACAGACAGGCTAAATAATGACCATTATAAGACAGGCAGACTAACTAATAACCACTATACGACATAGACAGACTAAACAATGACCACTGTTTGACACAGACTAAACAATAGACACTGTAGAACACGGATATAATATACAAGTGCAATTTTCAGAAACATCAACAAGGCAGCCAAGGATACCTATTTGACCAATATATTTATATATTAGTCCTGGACAAAGATAAAAACAGTATACAAGAAAGAAGATAACTAAGTTGAACGAATAACGAAAGGTGGTAACAACTCAATAATAATTCAGCAAAGCAATTAGCTAAACAACTAAACTAGCATTGGTGGTAGTAAGACTAGGAAGTTACAAGAGACCTGAACTTGTCTTGTTTCTTAGACTAGGAAGTAACAAGAGACCTGAACTTGTCTTGTTTCTTAGACTAGGAAGTAACAAGAGACCTGAACTTGTCTTGTTTCTTAGACTAGGAAGTAACAAGAGACCTGAGCTTGACTTGTTTCTAAGACTAGGAAGTAACAAGAGACCTGAACTTGTCTTGTTTCTTAGACTAGGAAGTAACAAGCGACCTGAACTTGACTTGTTTCTAAGACTAGGAAGAAACGCGAGACCTGCATTTGACTTGTTTCTAAGACTAAAAAGGCGCAAGTGATATGAACTTGGCTTACTTCTAAGACTAGAAAGTAACAAGCTACCTGAACTTGTCTTACTTCTAAGACTAGAAAGTAACAAACAGCCTGAACTTTGCTTTTTCTAATACTATGACTTATACCCAAGACTATGAAGTAACAAGATACATTTCCTTGGCTTATTCCCAAGACTATGAAGCTGCAAGTGATCTGAACGTGGCTTACTACTAAAACTATGAAGCAGCAAACGATCTGAGCTTGTCTTGTTACTACTGGCTTCCTGTGGACGACACAGGGTTGTAACGACTACACTCAACTGATCCATGTGTTATGTCGTACTTCTTATTCAATGTGGGTTCCAAGCCAGCGTATGTCCGGTTACGTTGTCATGTTTATTTCTAAGGATGTTCTATCCATCTTCAAAATCTTCAGCGGTATACATATTGTATTTGTTGCCACATTTGGTCCACTATTTAGAAGTCCATAGCAGCTGTTGGTGAATGTTTGTAGTCTAGATGTGATACTCTTAGTTACATGTATTAGATCCCTGCCGTATAGTAGGACTGACTTACATGAATGTTTACAGTCTAGATGTGATGCTCTTAGTTCCGAATCGTGTACCCTATCCATAATGTATAATACATTTGACATCAGATTTGAAGAACCTATCCAATTGTCCATGGATAATGCTGTTATGGTTCCAGATTGGGCGACCAAAGTTTAGATCAAATATTCTTCCCAGACGTTCATCTTTGCCTGTTTCTCGCTCTCTTTCGCATTGCTATTCTTTCCTGTTATATTAAGAATCGATGTCATTGCACTTTAAATGGTGAAGAGTCTAGATATTGGTTGTTGCAGCAGCTCGCTGGTTGCACACACTCATACTTCGTTCTCTAAGGCGCCCGACTCTGCTGGACCCGAGTATGATTTCAAAATCTTGCAATATGTGTTTTGCTGGTTCACAGACTGCAGTGTCTTCATCCAAAAGGTAGTCATTGATCAACTTAAATTCAAAACGTCATTTCTATCCATTGCCAATATCCCGACTGCAGGTGCCCATGAGGACACGATGTCAACGCCTTCATTCCCGTAAACCTCAAAATGGCCAGGGTGATTCGATGTCGAAATTGTCAAATGCCTTTGGATAAACAAGGGAATGCTCTAATAAGTGGTGAGCTTCATTCCTCACTTAGTTCAACTATTATTCGCAGTATAGCTAGCTATCTGATCCGCATAGGACCTATTTGTGTGAAAAGAATGTCTGTTCTTACTGTTTATCTATGACATCTAGTTGTATCAATTTAAGATAAGAAACAACTGCGTTTTCTGTTTACCTTTGTGTTGTTTCCCAGTTGTATTTGTAAGGCATGTTTACATCGTAACGTAGGTACATGTCCGTGAATGCTCCTATAAATAGCTTCATTTAAACGTAGCTTATATTTCAGATACTATGTGTATTGAATGTTTCGGCAATCTCTCAAATATGTGTTTGACGTATATGTGTCGGTACGCTAATTCTTCGTTCACTGTAGTTTTTCAAACGTCCGACTTACGTCTGTGTCTCTGTGTGCTGTTAACTTATTGACAGTGTCTCAAACGTTCGGCTTACGTCTGTGTTTCTCGATGTTGAATCATCATTGACTAGAATGTATCAAATATTCCATTGACGTCTGTGTTTCTCGATGGTGAATCTTCATTTAACTTTGCAGAAATAGCCAAAGCAAACTTGAGCGAAGACACTATGAACACCGTAACAATACCAAAGCCCATCCCTACTGTACGCAAACCTACCTGGAAGAAGCATTTCATTCCGGAGGTGGTAGAAAATATACCAGGTATTGGAAACAAAAACAGCCAGACTGAAAAAGAAAGAAGAGACATAACTCTGAGGTACATAACGGAAAACTACCCAAGCATGGAATGGACCCATGCATACACCGACGGTTCTGTAACAAACACAACACAGAACGGAGGGGCAGTGGTATTCCTGAGCCTACCAAATGGTAGAAAAATAACACTGTCAGAGGCAACCGGAAAATTCTCAAGCAATTTCAGAGCGGAGGCAGAGGCACTGAGGGCTGCTGTAGAAGCAATGCTGACAGGCGAAAGCAATGAAAGCCAGATAGTCCTGTTTACAGATGCCCTGGTCGTAGTCACAGCATTAAAAAGCCAGAAAAATACTGAATGATTTAAGAGCAGTACTCTGTCAACTATGCCAGCAGTCCGCACAAAAATGAGTAGTGGTACAGTGGGGTCCATCCCACTGTAACATCCAAGGCAACGAGGAAGCAGACAGACTGGCAAAAGAAGGTGCAAGACTACCACAAACAGATTCTAGTGTGACCTACGAAGAGTCAAAAAGGCTTATTAGGGCCAGATACATGGCCAAATGGGAAACAGAACATACTGGCTATACAAAACCGATGCCTATTACCAGTTGAACAGAAGAGAGCAGGTCGTGGTCTTCAGACTCCGCACAGGCCACAACAGACTGACGTACCACCTATTCAATAAACTGAAGATAGGTGGCACTGACGAATGCTCTTGTGGTACCGGGAAAATGACCGCTGATCATCTGCTTGCAAAACTGCCCGACATACGAAGACCAGAGAAAGCATATGTGGCCATCACCAGTGGCACCACTAGGCAAGCTCTATGGCAGTGTCGACAGCCTCAGGATGACCGCTGCTTTTTTCGAAAAAATACAGATTGACGTTTGACAGATTACGAAGAAGAAGAAGAAGAAGAATCATCATTAACTAGAATGTCTCAAATATTCAATTGACGTCTGTGTTTCTCGATGTTGAATCATCATTGACTAGAATGTCTCAAATATTCCATACACGTCTGTGTTTCTCGATGTTGAATCACCATTGACTAGAATGTCTCAAATATTCCATACACGTCTGTGTTTCTCGATGTTGAATCACCATTGACTAGAATGTCTCATATATCCCATACACGTCTGTGTTTCTGAACGTTGTTTCCTCTATCACTTATTATCCTCTTTGCTGAATATCGGAGACTTTCTGAACTTAATTCCCTATTTTCACTGACGTTGTTTCTCCAGAAAGTGATATGGACTTGCATAGGTCGAAACGTTTATACTCGTAAATTACATTTCTCTGTGAGCGCATTTGTAGCTGACCTGTTAGAGCACACGCCTGTCACTGTAAATTGTAAGAGTTCAATGTCACCGTCTCGGCACATTCCTTTATACCCCTTTCCATTCTGGGAATAGTAGGAATAAAAGAGCTCACATCATGGTCTCATGGATACCTCATTGTGGACGATGTACAGCTTTGTCATTGTTAGATTGTCGACCCTCTCTTGGATAGAAGTTAGTTGCCACCGGAAGCGATGACGGCGACTCCATCAAACAGCTGATGTTTGTTTTTTTTATTTTGCTTAGATGTTTGCCTCACTAGTTTCTATTGGCGGAGGCGCGCCATTTTCCACCCCAGACAGTAGTCAATTGGGCGATATCAGGACGCATAAACCAGTGCTTGGATGCATGTGTGCGTCTGTATGTCCCTATGCTAGGTTTGTGCGCCCTCAGAAGCTAGCCCAACCAAAGTGCAATGGAAGGGCCTCACCATGAGGGCGCGTGTGAAAGTTGTGCAAGAGTTTGACTGTGGGACAGAGTCAAATGAAACAGAGTGAGGTAAGAGGAGAGAAAAGGGGAAGAGTGGCCCCCAGGGTGAGCCTCCTCTCCTGTGGGGTAGCAACAGCTGATGTATTAATATTGTAGCTTACGTTGTATTTTGATTAAAGTGAGGAAGAAGCTGTGCTGGTCATCAACCTCACTCTCTGGTCCCGAGCTACCTTGGACCAGTGGCAAGATAACTGGAGGTAATTCAGGACGTATGAGCTCTGGTTTCACATCATTTGAGACCAGGAGCCGCTTGTAATCTGCGCGAACCCACGCCATTTCCATTCATCGCTTTAAGAGGCGAGTGCCTTACCACTCGACCACGGCGACCCCTCGATGAATACACTAGAATCGATAAGCCAGCGTTGCACAGATTGTAAAGTATGGACTTCACTTGCCTGTCTGACAGAGAGGGGCACCTCAGAGGACGGATTAAGAGTGTGTGAAAACAGCGAACTACTAGAACCATCTGTATGTACACTCCACGTCCCTCACTGAGAGAGACTGAGCATCGTCTGCCCGGAAATGCGTCGATTCTTAACAGAATAGAACATCTTCCACAGCTGTAAATTGGTACGTGGCTTAAAGTGTGTTAAGAGATTGCAGAGTGGAAGAAGACATCCAGTCAATGAAGAGTTCCCCCCCCCCCCAATACAACAACACGATCAAAACATCTCAGCATTTGCTGCTCTTCATCACTGACAGCAAGCCTTGCCTGGAATGGACCCACCTTTACGTCCACTGGGTTCAGGTAAAACTACTTTTACATTGCTTTTAGTCGAAATTGTTTCCAAGTTTGGAAACATTGGGAATTTTCCAATATAGATTTCACAACCTGAATGTTGCAAAGCACTATAAAAGGAAGTTACCGTGAATTTCTATATTTATTATCCGTCCTCTACGTGCTTCAAAAATAACCTAGCGACATCCAACATCGCTTCCAGCGAGAACAGTACAATGTATTTTTAGCGCTTGTAGCCCTAGTCCTTGGGGCGGATTAACTGTAAAGTAATTGGGCAAAGACGTTTAAAAATAGCCCTAATCGAATGCGTTGACTAAAGATGTGACAACAATAACTCCCATTCAATGCTGCCACATACAATTGGGTTAAAAATAGCTCTAATCGATTACATTGACTAAAGATTAGCAAAAATAACTTTAACTGAATGGACACATGCTATGTTGCTAGTTTGGTAATGTTCTTCCTCATTCTGACGTGGCGCGAGTTTTCAACCACAGAACCCGTATTGTTGGCTTTAATAAGGATGTGATTACTGTTACAGTTATGAATGAATTGACAGTCTCTCTAAGTTTAACTTTTGGAAGAGCTTATCTATTTTATATTATATTGTACGTATCAGAACATTAGTATGTATTGAAACAAATAACAAATTAAATTATTAAACAATACATTTCTGAAAATGTTTTAAAAAGAAGACGAAAAGGAACAGTGTTTAATTAGCATATGTCCTGATATAACCTGATGGTCTCGGGTTCTAACAGAAAAGGACCAATCTTTTCATTGTTGCGACTCGTAAGAGTGGGTTGTGCATGGGGTTGGCTGGCAACCTCATCGTGTAAAAACTCTTGTTTTAAAACTAAACTGTAAATGACTGTTCAGGGTAGGCTAAATGCATTGTTGAACCTAAATTTAACAACAGACTGAACCAGACTTTCCAAAAAAAAACTGATTAACGTAAGCCAAATAAATTGTTGTACTTAAACTTCAACAAAAGAGTGAATCAGACTTTCCAAACAGGTGATTATGGAATAAATTGTTGCACCTACAATTCAACAAAAGACAATCAGCTGGCTGGTTCATTCATATTTTACCCAGCGTCTAGATCGTAGACCAATTTGTTGCCCCTTGCACTGAATAGAAATTCAACAATATCCAAGGCTGATATAAACCAGCGAATGAACCCATAATGGTAAATTTAAATCCACTAGCAAAACGATGATCACGCAGTCAATCACACTTGTACAAAATTATGAAGCTAGAAGAGGAGATGGAATCCCGTCTTTTTCCATCTTCAACCTACAGAAGCAGCAAAAGCGGGCATCTCAAACTAGACAGAGATGCTACGTCAGCTCTTCAAGAAGATATACAAACAATAGCCCACCCCAAAAAGTGAGACGAGTGTCACCTTATCAAACTATAAAAGACAGGAAATCTCGCTTTGTGTATCCCCCGCTAGCATGCCTAGCAATGGATGGAATAATCCTCGACAGGTTTATTGATCCAGTAAAAGATGCTTTAGATGGAAAACTGAGAGAAAAACAGGCAGGTTCCAGAGTATTCACAGATAAAGTAGCAACACTCAGAATTATCATAGAGTAATCTTTGAAGGGGTAGACACCTCTATATATGAACTTTATAGATTTATAAGGCGTTTGATAGTATAGATCTAGCAGCAATTTGATAAATATTGAAGTACTTTTGAATACTAGATGAATGTATCACAATTTTACACAATTTTTACGAAGGAGTCACATTAAGAATAATCCACATAGGCAAATTGTTAGACCAATGTACAGTTTACACTGGGGATCAGATAGAGATGCCTACTGCCTTCAACAAAACTTCTCATACTCGTGGACTGGGTGATGCGGTAAACATCAGAGGACAAAATAAAACTGGAGTACAATGGACATTTGATAGCAATTGGAAGATCTCGATTTCGCAGACGTAATATGTATGCTGGAAGAACGCAGTGGTTTTGAGGTAAGGTGTTCGCCTAGGGTGCTAGAGATTGCCAGTTCAAATCACGGTGGAGACTAGGATTTTTTCACGTGGATCATCCTGTAAAACTTTCTCCTGATCTCTGAGTAGTGAGATCCGACACCCGTGTTCAGTGGAGCGCACGTTAAAATTACCTTAGCAGTCGGAAATCGAAAGGAGTAGGTCTTATCGCCGCTGCTCGGGCAAAATTCAAGTTAAAAATCTACTAAAATTATTCTAGAAATATTTACCCCACCGATAATATGTCGCAAAATGGGGACTGTGTGGCTATACCCTTAGGTCTTGACTATGTTGTTAACGGAGCGGCATAGATGCGTCTGACAGGTTGCGGGTCTACCTTGCTCTAATTTACGCTTCCCCCACCAATCCCAATAAAGGCGATAGTATATTCCTGGAGCTAACAGATGCTGGGATTGACCGGACAAGTCACCATCGGATTTTCACCTGCCAAAAAATATGAAACAAAGGAAGTGACACCTCCCCATGACGTCTAACGCTATTAGTGGACTGAAGACAGATAGATAGAATATGTATGATGTGACAGATGCAACAGGATTTACACGGAAAGGAAGACAGACTAACATACGAAGCAACAGATGTTGGATTTCAGGTCTGTGTGAACAAAGTAAGGAAATTAGACTAAATGAAAAACAAGAGACCCCAAACGTATTAATGGTCAGACAATTGAAGAAGCGCAACATTTTAATTATCAGAGAAATATCTTTGAGAAAGATGGAGGAACAAAACCAGCTGTTAACACTAGAATAGGCAAGGTCAGATTTGCTGTCAAGTCTCCTTGTCCAATAAGGAAATTGCCATGATTCTTTATCGAAGAAAAAATTATGGCTCTGAGATAGAGCATGTGATTACTGGTATCACATCCATCCATTAATAGATGTCTTCGTCGCTTACGTTATGTTAGATGGTCAGATGTGACAGTTAACGCAGATCTGTGGGAAAGAACAAGGAGGAAACCAAAATGGCGAGTAATTGGGGGCACACAGTGAGGATTAACAGAACATACGCCTAGAAAGAGGTATAAAATACATCCACTGGATTATAACCTGCAGTAAAAGAGACGACTGGGAAGGTCAATAAGCACTTGAAGGTCGAAGAGGAAGTCAATCAGGGTCTGATCGGCGGAACTTGAGAAGACAGCACTAATAGGAACAAATGGACATCATATGTCGCTGGAATATGTACCAAAGACAGCCAGACGAATACTTGATGATAATGATGATGATGATGATGATGATGATATAGCAGGTAAACGGCGGGATTAAATATAATTCTTCTAAGGTAGTCAAATGTCTCGTCTTCTAATTAGTGATGCGCATAAATATACCAGGACCTATATTCGTAAAGCAGACGAGCAACTTGTCTTACTCTCTTGCTCCAGAGAAATGCAACTAACAAATTGGAGTGTTCAAAGCGTCACTTCCCAGGTAGGAATCTTCATGGTAGTAGCCGATACCTCGTCATCATTCTATCGCTGCGAGTTGGTGCTCGACAGACTTTCCTCGACGCACTGTTGTATATCCCGGATTAAACATAATTGGGACATCTTTCTAGGCACGTGGAGACATTCCATTAGAAAAGTGTATACATGCAGCTGGTGACCTCACCATGTAGATGCAGGTCACTAGAGAAGTGAGTACATGCAGCTGGTGACCTCATCATGTAGATGCAGGTCACTAGAGAAGTGAGTACATGCAGCTGGTGACCTCATCATGTAGATGCAGGTCACTAGAGAAGTGAGTACATGCAGCTGGTGACCTCATCATGTAGATGCAGGTCACTAGAGAAGTGAGTACATGCAGCTGATGACCTCACCATGTAGATGCAGGTCACTAGAGAAGTGAGTACATGCAGCTGGTGACCTCATCATGTAGATGCAGGTCACTAGAGAAGTGAGTACATGCAGCTGATGACCTCATCATGTAGATGCAGGTCACTAGAGAAGTGAGTACATGCAGCTGGTGACCTCACCATGTAGATGCAGGTCACTAGAGAAGTGAGTACATGCAGCTGATGACCTCACCATGTAGATGCAGGTCACTAGAGAAGTGAGTACATGCAGCTGATGACCTCATCATGTAGATGCAGGTCACTAGAGAAGTGAGTACATGCAGCTGGTGACCTCATCAGGTAGATGCAGGTCACTAGAGAAGTGAGTACATGCAGCTGATGACCTCATCATGTAGATGCAGGTCACTAGAGAAGTGAGTACATGCAGCTGATGACCTCATCATGTAGATGCAGGTCACTAGAGAAGTGAGTACATGCAGCTGATGACCTCATCATGTAGATGCAGGTCACTAGAGAAGTGAGTACATGCAGCTGATGACCTCACCATGTAGATGCAGGTCACTAGAGAAGTGAGTACATGCAGCTGATGACCTCACCATGTAGATGCAGGTCACTAGAGAAGTGAGTACATGCAGCTGATGACCTCATCATGTAGATGCAGGTCACTAGAGAAGTGAGTACATGCAGCTGATGACCTCATCATGTAGATGCAGGTCACTAGAGAAGTGAGTACATGCAGCTGGTGACCTCACCATGTAGATGCAGGTCACTAGAGAAGTGAGTAAATGCAGCTGGTGACCTCACCATGTAGATGCAGGTCACTAGAGAAGTGAGTACATGCAGCTGGTGACCTCACCAAACAGATTAAGTATTCACTAAAGGCTGGTTTGTCTTGTCCAGCCTGTATATAGTGACATAACAAGTGACATATTTCGGAAATCCTAAATATAGAAAAATATAGGTCTTTACCGGGGTTCTTCTTCGTTCGTTCTCAATCCCACGCTACCAAACCCTGAAAGGGCTTAAGTAGCAGAATGTAGTCCAGAGAACGGAATGCGTTGTGTCGTAGTTTACAGCTTGATTGCGATATTTGCACCTTTCGGTCCAACACATCCGACTTCAGCAAGCATTTTTTGAGTAACTGGTTAGCATTCCCTCTTCGATCCCTTTTCCTTAGCCAGTCCGCCCTGCTGCAGCCTGTTATCCAGGATCACCGCGTGGAGGTGTAGAAGGGTCTTGGCAGCTCTGGTTCGCTGGCCCTGACGCTAGCAGTCAGCTATGGGTCGCTGACCACTGCAGCTCATCCGCTACTCAGCATCTTGAACCCTACCGGGGTTCGAACTCGTGTTCTATTGACGAGGAACAGACATCCTGATCGTTGATCCACGAAATTTGAGTGGGGGTGTGTGGGATTGCAGGTTGATGGGGTGTGGGATCGTAGGTTGGTTGGGTGGGGGTTGTGTTTGTGGGAATGTTACTGGTGTTTGTGGGAATAGGTTTGGTGTGTATGGGAATGGGGTTGGTGTTTGTGGGGATGGGTGTGGTGTATGTTGGGATATGTGTGGTGTTTGTGGGGATATGTGTGGTGTTTGTGGGAATGGAGGTTGTGTTTGGGGGAATGGGTGTGGTGTTTGTGAAAATGGGTATGGTGTTTGTGGGAATATGTGTCATGTGTATGGGAATGGGGGTGGTATTTGTGGTGATGGCGGTGGTGTTTGTGGGAATATGTGTGGTGTGTATGGGAATAGGGGTGGTGTTTGTGGGGATAGGGGTGTTGTTTGTGGGAATGGGTGTGGTGTGTATGGGAATGGGTGTGGTGTGTATGGGAATGGGTGTGGTGTGTATGGGAATGGGTGTGGTGTGTATGGGAATGGGGGTGTTGTTTGTGGGAATGGGTGTGGTGTGTATGGGAAGGACAGTAGTATTTGTGGGAATGGGTGTGGTGTGTGTAGGGATCGGGGTTCTGTTTGTGGGAATAGGTTTTGTGTGTATGGGAATGGGGGTGGTATTTGTGGGAATGGGTGTGGTGTGTATGTGAATGGGTGTGGTGTGTGTAGGGATCGGGGTTCTGTTTGTGGGAATGGGTGTGGTGTGTATGGGAATGGGGGTGGTATTTTTGGAATGGGTGTGGTGTGTATGGGAATGCGTGTGGTGTGTGTAGGGATCGGGGTTCTGTTTGTGGGAATGGGTGTGGTGTGTATGGGAATGGGTGTGGTGTTTGTGAGAATGGGTGTTATATTTACTGTAAATGGGTTGATGTATGGAAATGTAGTTTTGTGTGTTGGAACGGATGTAATGTGTATGGTAGACTGATGTATGGGAGGCTGATGTATGGGAGGCTGATGTATGGGAGGCTGATGTATAGGAGGCTGATGTATGTGTGGGAATGGCTCTACGGGGGAGTGTGGCTGGTGTTCATTGAACTGGGGTTGGGACGGGTTGGAAGATAAGGAGTAATGACATTATATTCATTGCGGGATTCATGTCTGGACGCACATTTAAGACATTCCAGAAATAAAGTAACCCGGCCTTGACCCAGTCCATGGGCAATAATATAACGCAAGTCCTGAGAGCGCAGCGGTCAAGGCCTGTGCTATAAGCTCTTTTATACACACCTCGCCCTTTGACGCCATTGGTTAAACGTGATAACAAAATACGCAGCTCTTTTCCGAAATGAGAGGGGGGAAGAGGCAAAGTACATTTAACCTTGGTCCGACCTGCCCGCTGATAAGCAGGCAATCAAACGTGATAAACCATGTTTTCTGGATTCAACCAAGGACACTGCATCATATGAATAACAATGTGATATTTACTGTTGATGGCATCATGAAAGCTTTTGATATAATTACGAGAGTACGCAGTGGATGTGCGTTTGGTCCCAGTTGTTACTCAACATTTAGATGTACAGACTAACACAAGATATCAACCACCTGGCAACACCAGAGATAGATTCAAACTTAAGACATAGATAGAGTAGCTTAGATGACGCCTAACAAGTTTCCGGTCTACTTTGCTCTAACCTCTATGGCGAAGGGGTCAAGCCATTTATCTCGTGTTCAGATGGTCGGTGTTCGAATTCGAGCTGCGACGGTCTGTTCATGACGCCAATTTTTCTGTAGATCCCTGGGTT
Organism: Ariolimax columbianus; assembly: GCA_036924085.1. Classification (NCBI taxonomy): domain Eukaryota; kingdom Metazoa; phylum Mollusca; class Gastropoda; order Stylommatophora; family Arionidae; genus Ariolimax; species Ariolimax columbianus. The sequence continues at coordinate 76,078,755 of JAVGWX010000005.1, forward strand.
CATCGCTGGAGATCCCTGGGTTTATCGCTGGAGATCTCTGGGTTCATCGATGGAGCCACGGACTTCGTGCTTTGTACAAAGTTCTCGGCAGGCGGGAGACCTTTCTGTTGAGGGAGACCGAGCCATATGGAGAAACCCCAGGCGATGAAGCCTTTAAACTTTTTTTAAAAGTATGTTAAGGTGAACTCACACATTGTTTAACCACCCTACGTGACATTTGTCCCAACAATGTGGAGTAGTAAGTTGTTCGTTCCTAGCCAGCTAGCAGGAAATCTTCCTCTCAGCTACCTGCACATGAGCATGCGCCCCTGTAAAAGCACAGGTAGACTAAGACAGACTTAATACATAAATTATTGTGCACATAATCAAAGCTAACAGTCTGAAGATTAAGAATTACTTTACAATCGTTCATTTGGACGCGCCTGGCACATCCTGTCAGATAAACAATCAGAATTAACAAATCAAAACACAACCTTAGGAATAGTTCAACACCAGTTCTACTAAACATAGTAGTTGCTCAGAATATCAAAGCGAGGCAGGCCAAGCAGTTCAAATATGTGGGCTGTAATATTTATTAGCAGATGGATGGCTTAACAGAGAAACCGAAACAAGATATCGGAACGCCTCTAATATGACTTTTCAACTGTCACCACTTTTTAAGCACCCGAACATAAACTTGACCCCAAAGCCATCCCTGATAAACAGTACATTTATTCAAAATCTGTTTAACAATACACCAAATTTGATCCTTTCTTAATGTGCAATGCAGTACAATTTTAGCTTATGAAATGAAATGTCCATGGAAGGCCATTGGCTACAACGGCAGAAATAGAATGTGAAGTGAGGACAGAAATATTGTACTATCTACCCTCGTATACATTTCTAGACAGCAAATATGGTTAACCCTCGCAAGAGGAGACAACACGAATCCATATGTCAGCGTACATTACAAGAAGACCTCGCTAAAGGGTACGAAAACACTGGCTTGCAACAACTTCCCAACTCACTTGACCGAAGACAAGAGGTCTTAAGTTGCTCTCGTGGTTCTACATTAGAAGCGGATGTAAACTGGACTGAACCGAAACACGGTTCCGAATGTTGTCATTGCTGAAAGTGGAATAGAGAATTGGAACCGAATATTGCTCTGACTTTGTGCCAAGCAGATAGCTCTATTACAACATGTTCAGCTCGGGGATGACCTAATGACCTAATTCTACCAACTTGACAGGTGCGAGCCTCTCGCGTCATAAACAGGATAGTCGATACATCCCGAATGCCTTGGTGGTAACCAAAGTGGAACAAAATCTCTTACGTAACACAATCTGCTGATTGAACGTAGCATAGTGACAACCAGTTGCTAGAGCGAGTTTGCCCAGTAGATACAGTTGCCTTAATCCGACATGCCAGACTGATGCGCGGAGTCTTTCTGGAAGCCAGACCGATGCGTGGTGTCTTTCTGTCAGCCAGGTCGATGCGCCGGATCGTTCTGTCAGCCAGACCGATGCGCCGGGTCGTTCTATCAGCCAGACCGATACGCGGAGTCTTTCTGTCAGCCAGGCCGATGCGCCGGATCGTTCTGTCAGCCAGACCGGTGCGCGGGGTCGTTCTGTCAGCCAGACCGATGCGCGGGGTCGTTCTGTCAGCCAGACCGATCCGTGAGGTCTTTGTGTCAGACTGGAAAGGTCAGACATGTGGTCAGACTGTAGAATGAGCATAATGTCGCATAGGGTTTCTATCACAGATAATCTAAAAAACTGATTGTCCGCACAGTATGTCGACTGGTGAAACTGTGCTTTATTTCTCGGCTGAATTCACTGAAATGAAGACATTCGGCAAGAGTTGAGCATAGTGAGGAACTGGTTTATTTGAATTCCATTTTTGCTAGAAAATGCAAATACTTTGGTCACATTAAGAGACACAGCGGTCTCGAGAAAACAGCGATGGAAGGTATGGTGCCAGTTAAAAAATGAAGGGGTAGACCAAGAAGACGATGGCACCAAGATATCCATAAATGCTTAGGTATGACTGTGGCTGAGGCTGTAGATTTGGCAAAGGAACGAGTTTCTTTCAGACAGGCTGTGATAGGAGCGACGTCCTATAAAGGACATGCTACATGATGATGATCCATTGAACACGTTTACCTTAGGAACACGCCCTATTGATAATTTCGGCAGGCAGGCCGGGGTCTTTGGACTCAGTAAATTCTGTTCCAGCATATTGATATTCTTCTTCTTCTTCTGCGTACACAGTCAGACAGTAACCATTATTTTCTCGAAAAAAGCGGCGGTCATCCTGAGACTCTCGCCACTACCATAGAGCTTGTCTTGCAGTTCTACTGGCAATGACCACATCTGCTCTCTCTGATCCTCGTATGTCGGGCAGTTCTGCAGCAGATGTTCAGTGGTCATTTTACCAGTACCGCACGGGCATTCGTCGGTACACCCTATCTTCAATTTGTTGAATAGGTGGTACCTCAGTCTGTTGTGGCCAGTGCGAAGTCTGAAGACAACGACCTGCTCTCTTCGGTTCAACTGGTAATAGGCATCGTTTTTGGTGTAACCAGTATGTTCGGTTTCCCATTTGGTCATGTATCTGGCTTTGATAAGCCGTTTTGACTCTTCATACGTCATACTGGTATCTGTTTGTGGTAGCCTTGCACCTTCTTTTGCCAGTCTGTCCGCCTCCTCGTTGCCTTGGATGTTGCAGTGTGACGGAACCCACTGTACCACTACCCTTTTTGGTGCGGACTGCTGGCACAGTTTGCAGAGTGCTGCTCTTAAGTCATTAAGCTCAGTGTTTTTCTGGCTTTTTAGCGCTGTGACTACTTCGAGAGCATCTGTCAGCAGGACTATATGGCTCTCATTTTCACTGTGTGTCACCATTTCTTCCACTGCCGCCCTCAGTGCCTCTGCCTCTGCTCTGAAATTGCTTGTGTACTTACCAGTAGCGAATGACAGTGTTATTTTTCTGCCATTTGGTAGGTTCAGGAATGCTCCTGCCCCTCCGTTCTGTGTAGTGTTTGTTACAGAACCGTCGGTGTATGCATGGGTCCAGTCCATGCTTGGGTAGCTTTTCGTTATGAAGCTTAGGGTAGTGTCTCTCCTTTCTTTTTCACTCTGGCAGTTTTTGTTTGCAATACCTGGTATATTTTCTACCACCTCTGGAAATATATCCTGCCTCCAAGTAGGTTTTCGTACAGTAGTGATGGGTTTTGGTGTTGTTAGTGCGTTTATGGGATCTTCGTGCATCTTTGCTTTGGCTATTTCTGCAAAGTTTCTCCGCTTTAGTTTCCCATTTCCATAATTGTTTAGTCTCTGGTACATTGGATGGTCCGTCAGTCTTCTGAGTTTCTCTGACTGCAGCTGGGCTCTGCAGTCTCTTCTATCGGTCATGGATTGCAATTTTGTAATCTTTTCAAGTTCTACAATTGGCGTTGACTTCATGCCACCTGTTATAATTCTCATGGCTTGGTTTTGAAGTTTGTTAACTTTATCGAAGTTCGCCTTCGCTGCGGTTGTCCATGCCGCAATGCCATACTCGAGAACTGGTCTCACTCTTCCAGTGTACAGTTTCTTTAGTATGCCTTCGTCTGCTCCCCAGCTTGTGCCAGCAAGTTTCCTCATGATCGCCATTCTTTCTCTGGCTTTCATTCGGTTTCTCTCAATCTGACTTTTCCATGTCATGCGCCGATCAAATGTGACTCCCAGATAGGTTGGGTTGTCGTTTGGCTGCAGGATTTTGCCATTCAGACTTAATTTGGTACTTTGGGGTTTTAATGAGAGCGAGAATATTGTGCACGTGGTTTTCTCCTCGTTTATTTTGACCAGCCATGAGTTCGCCCACTCTTCCAGCGATGTTAGGGCCGTCTGCATCCGATTTCTTGCTATGGTGAGATTCTTTTCAGAGGTCCACATAGCCAGATCGTCTGCAAACATTGAGCTATGGACTCTTCTTGGTATATTCTCTGTAATATCGTTTATATATACCAGGAAGAGTGTGGGTGACAATACTCCCCCTTGGGGTACTCCCTGCTCGAGTGTCACCTTTTTGCTCATCTGCCCTTGTACTTGGACTCTGGCCGTTCTTTGTTTGAGGTAGTGGTTGATCCACTTGTACATCTTCCCACAGACATCACTTCTTCTTAGCTTGACTCTAAGTCCATCCTTCCAGACTTTGTCAAATGCCTTTTCCAGATCCACCCAAACAGCTACTGTGTGTTTCTGTGCCTGGTAGGCATCTTCTATCTGCTGGGCTATGAGGATGACCTGGTCCTCAGTGGATCTGTGCTGTCTAAAGCCGGCTTGCTGTGGAATTAGTATTCGTTTTTCTTCCAGATGCCACATCAGTCTGGTGTTTATCATCCGTTCCATCAGCTTGCCGACACAGCTCAGTAGGCTAATGGGCCTGTATCCATTTGGATCTGTTTTGTCCTTCCCTGTTTTTGGTACTGGTACCAGTATTGCATCTTTCCATGCCTGGGGTACAATACCCCTTTTCCAGCGTTGGTTCAGGACTGATAGTAGTTTCTTCTTCGCTGTTTGGCCCAGCCCCATCAGCATTTCGTTTGTTATCCCGTCTTTTCCGGGAGATTTCCTTTTCTTTAGTGTTCTCATAGCCTCTTCCATTTCGCGCATTGTTAGTTTGGCCATCATGTGCTCTTCAGGAGCCGTATTTATGTTTTCGTGTCCCTTTAGCTCTTCGCTAATGTCTGTATGCTTATCTGCAGGGACCTCGATGTGGTTTGCTCTGGCATAGTGATCGACAAAGGCGTTTGCGGCTTTCTTACCTGTGATCAAGTTCTCGCCCTGCTTGATAGTAATTTGTTTATTTGACGGGGTTTCGTCATTCATGGCTCTGACTAGCGCATATTGATATGATACTAAGTCGTATCTAGTCCTTTGTGGTCTCTTTCCTTTCTATCAGATAGTAAATGGTTTAAACCATAGTTGACCTTCTCCTAGATGGGATGCCATTCAAGCTAACGAGTTTAAGGTGCCATCCAAGCTAACGAGTTTGAGGTGCCATCCAAGCTAACGAGTTTGAGGGGCCATCCAAGCTAACGAGTTTGAGGTGCCATTCAAGCTAACGAGTTTGAGGGGCCATCCAAGCTAACTAGTTTGAGGGGCCATCCAAGCTAACGAGTTTGAGGGGCCATCCAAGCTAACGAGTTAGAGGGGCCATCCTAGCTAACGAGTTTGAGAGGCCATCTAAGCTAACGGGTTTGAGGGGCCATCCAAGCTAACGAGTTTGTGGGGCCATCCAAGCTGACGAGTTTGAAGGGCCATTCAATCTAACGAGTTTGAGGGGCCATCCAAGCTAACGAGTTTGAGGAGCCATCCAAGCTAACGAGTTTGAGGGGCCATCAAAGCTAACGAGTTTGAGGGGCCATCCAAGCTAACGAGTTTGAAGGGCCATCCAAGCTAATCAGTTTGAGGTGTCATCCAAGCTAACGAGTTTGAGAGGCCATCCAAGCTAACGAGTTTGAAGGGCCATCCAAGCTAACGAGTTTGAGGTGCCATCCAAGCTAACGAGTTTGAGGGGCCATCCAAGCTAACGAGTTTGATCGGCCATTCAAGCTAACGAGTTTGAGGTGCAATCCAAGCTAACGAGTTTGAGGGGCCATCCACGCTAACGAGTTTGAGAGGCCATCTAAGCTAACGAGTTTGATGGGCCATTCAAGCTAACGAGTTTGAGGTGCAATCCAAGCTAACTAGTTTGAGGGGCCATCTAAGCTAACGAGTTTAAGGGGTCATCCAAGCTAACCAGTGTGAGATTCATCTAAGTGAACGAGTTTGATATTTCATCCATACTACCGAGTTTGAGGGGCCATCCAAGCTAACGAGTTTGATGGGCCATTCAAGCTAACGAGTTTGAGGTGCAATCCAAGCTAACTAGTTTGAGGGGCCATCTAAGCTAACGAGTTTAAGGGGTCATCCAAGCTAACCAGTGTGAGATTCATCTAAGTGAACGAGTTTGATATTTCATCCATACTACCGAGTTTGAGGGCCATCCAAGCTAAGGAGTTTGAGGGGCCATCCAAGCTAACGAGTTTGAGGGGCCATCCATACTACCGAGTCAGTCAGCGCCAGTGTTTTACTCCGACACATGGAGAATAATAACAACAAACCAACGAAACAGAAAAAGGCTTCAATAAATTGGTGCGTGAGCAAATAAAAGGATTGCCATGAGTTGAGATCGGTAATGTGGAAAACATACCTGACAATCTCGAGTTGTTGGTTTTTGTTATCGCAATCTTTCACTACAACTGACATGTCTAAATACATTTTGGGTCAGCGTGAGGTTATTGTTATACCATAGAGCTTGCCCAGTTCGATCTCTCTTGGTGTCTCGTCTCTTTCTGAATTATCTTTCATTGAATATCCTGAATACCAATATATATATATATATATATATACAGAAACACACCCATTCACACCCACCCACACACATATACACAAGCACACACACTCGCACATACACACACACAAAAACACATAAATACATGCTCACACATTCACCAGTATAAGTCAGTTAGTAGCCACAAACTGATATGGGATAGCTGAAAAATGTCGCTTGTGTCACTAGGGCGGTAGCAATATCCAGCTGAGGGATTACTCTAGATAGCAGACGCTAGGTGTCAGATGCACGCGCGTAGCTGAGACACACAAATAAATCCGTGCTCACAAAGTGTACAATCAATGAACAGCGTGATGGTGAGCGTTTTATTTTGGCAAAAGTACTTTCTCCAAAAAATATATTTATAAATACTTCCTGGTTATGGTAGAAGGGATTGTCACGTACAGCGGTGCCTTTCTGGCTCAATAGATTATCTAAAGGACACTTAAAAATTTGCTGATGAAACCCGACCTGGTCGTCACTGTTCAGATTGCAACAGAAGCATATATCCAAAGGGTGGAGGAGATGATTCGAGCTGACAAGATAATAACCATAGTCAGTGGGGCAACTACAATAGATTTGATCTTCAGTCTAATATGAGACGTGATCTCACATTTACCCAAGACATTCAGAGAATGACGACGGGGTTGCAAGTGAATTGCAAACGTGGCGGAGACAGCAGACCAAAGACTTCTATACTGGAGGTGTTTGTTCACTGACAACGTATTGTGATCAGTGTATCAATGCTCATGGAAAGTATGCTGATAAATAAGAGATAATGTAAATGCAGTAATAAATTATTGTCCAATTCGTATTTCATTAATTTATTTTTGTAATGGCAATTTGTGACATATTCAGAAACTTCTCTCCTCGTATATAAGATGACTAAATTATATTTTCTCAGAACAGCTTGTCGAGTATCGATTGTGGTGATGGTCAGATGTGCTTTGTGATCCTCATATTAGAATTTCTTCTTCAGGCTGTTCAACGATTATTATCTCAGTTTTTTTGTTACGTTTATCAGTATCCTGTAACGAACGGTTGCTGCTGGTCATACTTTCAAATTCATTTTTATAATCAATAATATTTCATTATGTTTATTAAACAGGTTACATCTGAATTTGTTGTGACCTGTATGAAGTATACAAATTGTAAATTGTCCATTTCATTTGAGCCAATAATGTCCATCAGTTCTGTAAGCAGCATCCAACAATTCTGTTGATCAAGTAATATCCATCAGTTTTGTTGATGTAATAATATCCATTAGTTTTGTTGATGTAATAATATCTATCAGTTTTATTGATGTAATAATATCTATCAGTTTTGTTGATGTAATAATATCTATCAGTTTTGTTGATGTAATAATAGCAATTAATTCTGCTGAGCTACTAACAATTATCTTTATGTACCTCATTTGTACATACTTCCTATATGTCCTTCTTCCTGTATGCCCTACTTCCTGTATGCTCTTCTTCTTATATGCCATACTTCATGTAAGCCCATGTTCATCTTGTATGCCCTACTTCTGTATTCCCTTCTTCCTATATAATCTACTTTCTATATACCCTACTTCAGCATGCAAAGTTTTATGTATGCTTTACTTCATGTATGCCATATTTCAAGTATTCCCAACTTATTATATGCTTTAAATTCTGTATTTCCTACTTCCCATATGGACTACTTCCGATAAACCCTACTTTGCATAAGCACTCCTTCCTGTATGCCCTTCTTACCGATTAGGTTTCTTCCTGAATGCCTTACTTTGTGTATGTCTTTATTTTCGTATGCCCTACTTCCTGCATGCCTTACTTCATGTATGCCCTACTTCATGTATGTCCGACTTCCTGAATGCACTCCTTCCTGTATGTGTTTCTTTCCGTATGCACTCCTTCCTGTATGCCCTTCTTCCCGTTTGCCCTACTTCCTGTATGCCATACGTTTCGTATGACCTATTTCCGGTATGACCTACTTTTCGTATGACCTACTTCCTGTATGCCCCACTTTTCGTCTGCCTACTTCATGTATTCTAAACTTCCTGTATGCACTACTTCCCGAATGCCTTACCTCAGGTATGCCTGTACTCCTGTCCGGTACGCCTGGTGCATCTCTTGACGTAATTAAACGAGATATGTACTTATACAAAGTGGAGACAACTTTCTACCTTCCATTTACAATCTGTCAGTCTCTTCATTGCTAGGCAGGTCCAACTGACATCGAATACTCAATATATCAATACAAGGCCTTTGAACTTGTTACATATTTTGTTGAAGTGCGGGTGGCCAATTTAACAGCATGCTTGTCTTCCGACCTAAGAGTTGCGTGTTCAAAACATCAGAAAAACAAGTTTTCAATCTTGGAGATCAAATAAAAACTTTACCTATGCACTGATCGGTCTATATTAAACAGCCACCTATATCCACTCGGTGGACTTAAGCAAAGAGAAAAAGACTGTCACGACGTTAACATAAACGTCAATATCGCTTACCTTCATTCTTAACCTTTAAAACCGACGCAGCCTGCAATATTGTGAAAACTGCTGACTGTAGTCATGTTCAGACCGACAATGCAGTGGTTAGGTCATATCAAGAACGTGAAGCGCTATTAACTATTACTGCACCCTTATAACAAACGGAGATGAAGTTAAAATTATAGGGAACGTCAGAGATGTAACACAAACAGAAATTCTACAAAAATACTAGGTTATATTACCAGGTATAGGAATTCTTCATGGCTGTATTGCTGCATCTTTCTTTAAGGTTTGCTTCTCTATAAATTTTGTTTTGTTTTTTGCGTTCGCCTTATTTCACTAATTCCCAATGCGGTGTGCGTTGCACTGTGGTTTTTTATTTTGCGCCTGTCGGCCCAGTGCATCCGACTTCAGCATGCATTTTATGTTAGGGCCTGCTTCCTCCTGCATTTTCTAAAGGTTTGCCTCCCAGGGGTAACTGCCGGTGCTGTGATGGGGATCGAACCCAGCACCTTCTGGTTGTCAGCCGTGTCACTTAACCACTAGCCCACGCCGTCCCTTTAAATTTCTTTTAAATCTAGACAGTTTCTGGGCTTTATGAATTGAAACGTGCGCAAAATCATGAATTGGAGAAGCTTCTACATTAGCGGGCGTAGACCATAATGGAAGTCGGCTTTTATAACAACTTATCATTGATGTGAACGTGTCGAGTATACACCGACTAACTTGTAACAACCAACGCTACAGACTTGCTCAAGAGAGGAAACGTAATCTCCCCAAGCCGCTCAGAAGCACAATTCATCCAAGAAAGTAAACTAAAGTATGTTTTCAAATGTGGCAAAGAACATAACCAAAAAAATAGATTTTGAGATTTATTCCAAAAATTGGAGAATGATAGAACACATCCAAAGAAACAGAGCTATCAAAATAATCAGACATGCATTGGTCTGGAAATCACAGAGAAATGACAACGGGAATGAATAAGGACCAGCTGACAAAGTTTAGTGGAATAGACAGCCTGACATCGGGAAATATTTTACACGGACAACAAGGCGGCGGTTCAAAATAGGTACAAATGTTAAACATCCATTACAGCTCTTGGCTCCAACAGATACAGACGAAGTGTATGAGCTAAGTAGGAAATATATTCCACTAATAATGTTGTTCAAATGAGCCCTGCGCGTAACGCACCAGTTAAATGAGCTGGGCTTTGTGGCCTAGATTCCGCCCAGTGAAAGATAACGAAAGACGCAATGTGTCTGACCGTGTACGTTTGAAGCGCTTAAAATATTTATTTTGAAGTTAAAGGTTATTGGTTGTGGGATATGTCAGAGGTTGATTTACATCCGGGTTGAGGTTTTTGAGTTTAATGATGAAGTTTTTGATAACTGTAGGCACTATAAACTCATTTTTAAAAATAGTTTTGTTGACGGACTAGGAGATGTAGATAGAGAAAGAGTAGATATTTTGGGTGAGAAAAGGAAGGGTAGAGAGAGAAGGAGAGAGGCAAAGAAAGTTGGACAGAGAAAAACAGATAATCGGACTGAGAAAGTGGGAATTAAATAAAGCGTGAGTGGTGCATAGTGGGAAAGGAAAATAGCGAGGGAATGGGGCAGGGAGAGTGAAATAATGATAGCATAGAGTATTAACTACGGGAACATATTCCAATAATTTCCGTGCAGAAGCAGAGGCGCTGAAGGCCGCAGCTGGGCTTGTAAATTCAAGATAAAAATATCCACCAAGAAAACAGCATTCCTGACTGATGTCGCGTCAATATTAGCAGCGCTAAAACAAAACAAAGATGTAGATCTCGAGCAATGTATGTTCTCCCTGACACAGCTCTCAGCAGAACACCAAAGGTTGATCATACAGTGGATCCCATCCCACTGCAATATTAAAGATAATGAAGCTGCAGACAAACTAGCAAAGAGTGGAAGAGCATCCCCACAAACAGACCTGAGTATCACATATAATGAGACCAAGACCATAATTAAAGCCAACTTCGGGGTAAAATGGGCTGATCAACACCCTAACTTCCGAAAAGAAGACAGCTACTTTAATCTAACTAGATAGAGCAAGTCATCATCTTCAGATTGAGAACTGGGCATCACAGACTCAGGGGTCATCTTTACAACAAAATGAGGATTGGGACAGATGACAGGTGTCCATGTGGGGAGCATATCATGACCGTGGAACACATCCTACAAAGCTGCATGCTCACGCAGGAAAAGAGAGAACAATACTGGCCTCACGAGACAGATATGAGACAAAAGCTGAATGGAAACGAAACAGCCTTACAAACAACGGTGTCCTTTGTAAGAGAAACCGTAACCTTGACCTGCGGATGAATGAAGAAGAAGAAGACGAAGATATCATAGAGGGCGAAATAATAATATAAAATGACACAGAGGGAGCTGGATAGCGAGTGTGGGATAGAACGTGATAGGGACAAATCGAGGGAACAGAAAGTGGGAGAGAGAGAGAGCTGAAGAGAGTTAAAGAGTGTGGACAAGATAGAGGAAATGTGTTTGGAAGAATGAAGGTATAAGAGTGTAACAGAGAAAGGAGGATATAGAAAGAGATATAAAATATTGTAGTAGAGAATTGTGCACAAGGAGTAGAACGAGAAAGTGCAATAGAGACTGTGATGTAGAAAGAGAGAGTGTGAGATAAACAGAGAAAGCATATTAGAGCGAATGTATGAGATGGTAGGAGAGATAAAGTAGTGGAGATTAGGAGATATTTAGATATAGACAGATAGTGGAAGAGATATATTGGATATCGGATAATAGATAGATTGTGGGACAGAGTGAGAGAGAGGGCAAACAATGTCAATAAAAAAAGAAAAGATGGTGCGAGAGAAGTGCAGTGAGAACTTGAGAGATTAGTACGAGAGTTACTCACAAAGCAGTCAACTACTCACACAGCATCCAGTGATTCACAAAGCAGTCAGTGACATACAAATCATCCAGTGACTCACACAGCAGTCAGTGACTGATAAAGTAGTCAACGACTCACAAAACAGTCAGTGACTCACAAAGCAGTCAAAGTCTCACAAAGAAGCTAGTGACTCACAAAGCAAACAGTGGCTCACAAACCAGCCAGTGACTCACACAGAAGCCAGCGACAGACAAAGCAGTCAACGACTCGCACATTAATCAGTGACTAACACGCATTGTGACGTCTTTAAGAGCCAGAACACATCCCATCCGCTTTTTTCGATCTGCAGCCATCATTCGAACAGTGCCCCTGCTCTGATTCATGATATTAATTTCAGCGTCCGTAGTTCTTTAGCGGCTTCACTCTTGGGTCCGCCCAATGGCGATGCTGGTTATGATGTCAGGTTCTTTTCTCGTGACATGCCGATCCATTTCAGCGAGTCAATCGGTTATGATGATGTGCATGATTTGATTGCTCCAACAAAAGGAGTTAGCGGTTGGTGATGATGTCCGTGATTTGATTGCTCCAACAGAAGGAGTTAGCGGTTGGGGATGATGTCCGTGATTTGATTGCTCCAACAGAAGGAGTTAGCGGTTGGTGATGGTTTCCATGATTTGATTGCTCCAACAAAAGAAGTTAGCAGTTGGTGATGGTTTCCATGATTTGATTGCTCCAACAAAAGAAGTTAGCGGTTGGTGATGGTGTCCATGATTTTTTCGCCATCCACTAAAGTTAGACATTGACGTCCACCATCCACTCAAGCTAGATATTGATGTCCACCATCCACTCAAGCTAGACATTGACGTCCGCCATCCACTAAAGTTAGACATTGACGTCCACCATCCACTCAAGCTAGATATTGACGTCCACCATCCAATCAAGCTAGATATTGACGTCCACCATTTACTCATGTTAGACATTGACGTCCACCATCCACTCAAGCTAAACATTGACGTCCACCATCCGCTCATGTTAGACACTGACGTCCGCCATCCACTCATGTTAGACATTGACGTCCACCATCCACTCATATTAGACATTGACGTCAACCATCCACTAAAGCTAGACATTGACGTCCACCATCCGCTCATGTTAGACATGGACGTCCGCCATGCACTAAAGCTAAACATTGACGTCCACCATGCACTCATGTTAGACACTGACGTCCGCCATCCACTCATGTTAGACATTGACGTCCACCATCCACTCTTATTAGATATTGACGTCCAGTATGGCATTGCGGCATGGACAACAGCAGCAAAGGCGAACTTCGATAAAGTTAGCAAACCTCAAAAGCAAGCCATGAGAGTTTTAACAGGAGGCATGAAGTCAACGCCAATTGTAGAACTTGAAAATATTAAAAAACTGCAATCCATGACCGATAGAAGAGACTGCACAGCCCAGCTGCAGTCAGAGAAACTCCGAAGACTGACTGACCATCCAATGCACCAGAGACTAAACAATTTGGGAAATGGGAAACTAAAGCGGAGAAACTTTGCAGAAATAGCCAAAGCAAAGATGCACGAAGATCCCATAAACGCACTAACAACACCAAAACCTATCACTACTGTGCGAAAACCTACCTGGAGGCAGGATATATCTCCAGAGGTGGTAGAAAATATACCGGGTATTGGAAACAAAAACTGCCAGACTGAAAAAGAAAGTAGAGATACTACCCTAAGCTTTATGTCGAAAAACTACTCAAGCATGGACTGGACCCATGCATACACCGACGGTTCTGTAACAAACACTACACAGAACGGAGGGGCAGGATCATTCCTGAACCTACCAAATGGCAGAAAAATAACACTGTCATTCGCTACTGGTAAGTACACAAGCAATTTCAGAGCGGAGGCAGAGGCACTGTGGGCGGCAGTGGAAGAAATGGTGACACACAAAGAAAATGAAAGCCATATAATCCTGCTTACAGATGCTCTCGCCGTAGTCACAGCGCTAAAAAGCCAGAAAAACACTGAGCTTAATGACTTAAGAGCAGCACTCTGCAAACTGTGCCAGCAGTCCGCACCAAAAAGGGTAGTGGTTCAGTGGGTCCTATCACACTGCAACATCCAAGGCAACGAGGAGGCAGACAGACTGGCAAAAGAAGGTGCAAGACTACCACAAACAGATACTAGTATGACGTACGAAGAGTCAAAACGGCTTATCAAAGCCAGATACATGACCAAATGGGAAACCGAACATACTGGTTCCACCAAAAACGATGCCTATTACCAGTTGAACCGAAGAGAGCAGGTCGTTGTCTTCAGACTTCGCACTGGCCACAATAGACTGAGGTACCACCTATTCAACAAATTAAAGATAGGTGGTACCGACGAATGCCCGTGCGGTACCGGTAAAATGACCGCTGAACATCTGCTGCAGAACTGCCCGACAAACGAGGATCAGAGAGAGAGCAGATGTGGCCATCACCAGTGGAACTGCAAGACAAGCTCTATGGCAGTGTCGACAGCCTCAGGATGACCGCCGCTTTTTTCGAAATAATAATGGTTACTGTCTGACTGCGTACGAAGAAGAAGATGAAGAGGAAGAAGAAGAAGAAGAAGAAGAAGAAGAAGATATTGACGTCCGCCATCCACTCATGTTAAACATTGACGTCCGCCTTCCACTCATGCTAGACATTGACGTCCGCCTTCCACTCATGCTAGACTTTGACGTCCGCCATTCACTCATGCTAGACATTGACGTCTGCCATCCATTCATGCTAGACATTGACGTCCGCCATCCACTCAGGCTAGACATTGACGTCCGCCATCCACTCATGCTAGACATTGACGTCCGCCATCCACTCATGCTAGACTTTGACGTCCGCCATTCACTCATGCTAGACATTGACGTCCGCCATCCACTCATGCTAGACATTGACGTCCGCCATCCACTCATGCTAGACATTGACGTCCGTCATTCACTCATGTTTGACATTGACGTCCGCCATGCACTCATATTATAAACTCAAATGGCCGCCTAAAGAAACGACAGAAAGACACGCTTAAAGCTTCATTAAACACTGTTTGTCTACTATACGCAACTTAGGAAACCGTTGAAAGACCGAGTCGCTTTCCCGTTTATTCCTGTGCGAAGGTGCAGCGTCAGCAGAGGCATCCATAACAAGTATATGTCTGATCAACGTGGATTGGCTAGAACATCCCGTGAAATACTGCGTTTACATCAGGTGTACATTTCCTGCACACACTACGAATGGTCTTTCCAGACCGGCATTTAGCTCCTCAGTGACCTTCGACTGACCGAACATATTGCAAATGGATAAACACGGAGAGTGGTCTTCATCATCAGTGGTGGAGAAACAACAACACAGTGAAGTAACTGTTAGCATCAACATTCTCAACAAAGATGAAGTTGTCATGTATGACAGACATCTTCGTTCAGTATGTTGACTAACTCTATAACCTGAACGACTTTTCTTATTATCATGAAGTTCACATTATCATCCCGATCACGTGAGTTGAGAAACTATTTATAGACCTTTTATCTTTCTAAACACGCTGATATAATTGTCAACAATTCTAAGTCAGTGTAAGTAAACCGCAATCTGTTTTAAAAAAATTTACAAATCTCTGCAGTGGCGGCTTCACTACATTTCGACTAGGGGAGTTACAAATTCCTTATAATTCCCTATGAGACATTCCGCTGTAACGGTGTGCATTTGGTGTGCATGTTTTATGTTGTAGCGCTTGTTCTCTGTAGCGTGTTTATATTTTATATCGTTGCGAAAGCACATGGCCAGGGCTGTTCTAATCTTTGGTTATAAGCTATCGTAAGACAAAGAATACATTTAATTGTCGTTTTATGTGTTTGACAACACAGCTGAGCCACCTTATCCTCTGTAAGAGATACACACACACACGTGGGACCCAATGGATACCATCGTCATCAAATTGACTACATCTTGTCAAAACGCAAGTCAGCAACAGACGTGTTAATAGTTACGTTTGCTAAAACTTGACATGGATTAAACTGAAATCCCGCAGCAAATGTAGTAATGCTGGGACCAACGATGCAGGCGGCAACATACACTATCCTTACAGACGCAGACACACATTCTTGCTTCTTGTATCTAATATAGCTCATGTTGGAACGTAAACACGCAAGTGTTGTTGCACACCAGTTTTTACTTCAGGTCATCCTCTTGAGCTCCGTCTATGAATATTTCTTGAACTTGAAATCATCTTCTACACTTTTCCTTTAGGAGTTTGCCGGCCTCTCAGTGTTTCTTTTAAGCTTGGCTTCTTATTTTGCATTTATTCTTTATATTTTTTTGACCTACCAACTGCGTAGCACAGTTATTAGTGGTCTGCCTTCGCATCTGAGTGGTCCTGGGTTCATTCCCCAGTTGAGACAGAAATGGTTTTTCAGACCACAATGGCTCCTCGGTCGACCCAGCCTTAAATGGGTACCGGTTCAGTCCGGGAAGAAAGGCTGGCAGGCGTGATGCTGACCACATTATCCACTAAGTGCCGTGGGTAACAAAATAATATGGGCCTAACACCATTTTTCCTATTAGCCGCATGGTGTAACGGGATCTTTACTTTTTTATACCGACTATTATTTATCCCTGCGTGTTCCTCGCATGCGCATGTCTTGTGCTATATCATGATTTTTGAAAACAAAAATACACAAATAATGATCTAAGTCATGTTGTTGTTGCTCTTGTTGTGGTGGTAGTTGCTGTTTTTGTTGTTATGGTTGTTGTTGGAAGATACTTGAGTCCTTCACTTTTGACAATGTTTATCTGGTACCTAATTACAGTAGATGCCTGGGTCTGTAGGGAAGATGGGAGGTAGGTCGGCAGATACTATGTAGATATGTGGGCAGGTAGGTAGGTAGTTTGCTTAGGCGACAATGTCTCGCTGCGCCAACTGTCCACAAAAACGGTTCAGTGGCTGCACGGAATGAGGATGATGTTATTCTGGTTTGGCCTAACATGAGACGCGTGGACGACCGTGGATGCGAGCATATCACTCTTGTTTACATTCCTTAATTACATGCACAAAGCGAGCTGTATGTGGATCGTAAGTGCGCATCTGGCTGCGCATATAGAAGGCTCCAATGTGCTTCTCACCGCTCTGCAGAATAGTCTGGGTTTTGTAACCGTTCCGCAGGATGTGGACAACACAAGTTATTCAAATTCGTGGCTCGGTTTTCAATGAAAGTCTCTTCTGATTCCGAACTCAATCCAGGGCGTTCTTAGAGGCAGCAGCGAGGCTGATTCTTAGAATGATGCCCAGAGGAGTTGACTTGGATGCCATCGACAATAATTCCTGCTGTTATGGGATTGCAGCCAATGTTTCCTTTCTTGGTTTATACCTACGAGATCTGGATTCCTTAATTAGATACAATATCCTCTATGTGCTCCAGTGGTTTTAGCAATACCCGAGGGTTTGGATCCTGTTATGGCTAAGTCATCTGCATAGTTGTGGTCGGTCATTTGTTCATCTTCAGCTCACCGAGGGTCCAGTCCAGGGAGTTACATAACAATGTTAGTGCCGGGACACATCCTTGTCGGAAATCCAGATAATGTAGAGCAACTATACGAAAGATGGTGTCCTATGATGGTGTTCTATGATGGTGTCCTATGATGGTGTCTTATGATGGTGTCCTATGCGGACTCTTGCTCAAGTGTTGCAATGTAGATGCGCCATTAACTATTGCAGTGTGTTTGAAAATTCCAGCTGTTTCAAGTCCCTCCATAAGAAAGATCTGTCCCTGGAGACATAGACAACCTTGAAACAAAAAAACTGTCATATGACATTTTTCCCATTGCTAGGGTAGTCGAGGGGTTTTAAAGGCTGAGGACTACAAACCGCTTCGCCACTGCTGTCGCCACGTCGTGTGCTGGCAATGTTATTTATTTCACCCCCAACAGAAAAACAAAATATGACATACCGGGGATTTGAACCGCTGCCCTCTTTTACGGCAGGCAGGCCTCGAATACATTCGGCCACGCGCTCCTTAATGAGGACGTAAGTAAATGGGAGAGAGTGGTCGACCTCCGGGTGTATCTCTATGAGTATGCCAAGAGAGAGGATGACGTCTGGGGTGGAGTCGCAGGCAGTGAAGTCTTTTCGTTTTGGGGACTGCTAACTATACAGCAAAGGTTGGATGTGAGACAGAAGTTTGAGGGCAAAGATTGTTCCGGTGACAGAGATTAATGTGATGAGTGGGCCTGAAGATCCTATATGACAGAGATTAATGTGATGGGTGGACCTGGAGATGCTACATGACAGAGATAGATGTGATGGGTGGGCCTGAAGACCCTACATGACAGAGATTAATGTCATGGGTGGACTTGAAGACTCTACATGATAGAGATTGATGTGATGAGTGGGCCTGAAGATCCTATATGACAGAGATTAATGTGATGGGTGGGCCTGAAGATGCTACATGACAGAGATTAATGTGATGGGTGGGCCTGAAGATCTTACATTCAGAGGGGAGGTCCTTTTCCTTTGTATATGATGAAGATGATTTCGTCCCGCCATGCAAGCTGAACGTGTCTGATGAACCAAACGTGTGAACAGCTGGTGCAGCGTAACGCCCACGTGGTCACGTGCGTATTTCAACAACGTCACCTCACATATTCATAGATGCAAGCTGAACGGTACTGAACGTTAGAAGTCGATATAAACACACGCAGGTAATGAATGGCACAGTGACCACGCCCGGTGTATACTTATCTTTCCTTATATATCTTTCTATAATTACCATTGTTTATATATTCATGTATGTACCCATATCTTTGTTTATGAGTGTCTCCTGATATTTGTTTGTGTATCGCGGTCTGCTTTTGTGTTGTTTTTTACATGTTTTATCTGTTTTTGTCTATGTGCAATCATATTGATCATTTCGTGTTTGGTCCACTCTGTTTGCCAATTAGCATACCGTGTCTCACACTTTCCCTGCACATTCTGGTATTGAGGTGAATTTAAATCGCTCATTCTACATTATGTTTTGTTTTTGCGAGTGGTTCATAAGTCGTTTTCATTCTTCCTTTGTCTCCGATGAAGACTTTGAGATCATTATGTAAGTATTGTTTTGTTTTTGTCCTGGTGCGGTCACTGATCTATGATTTGCATGTGTTAATTGTCATTTATTATATTACATGGATTAATACATGCATTTGCAAAGGCTGTTCCGGTCGTAGTGCAATTACAGGTTTAACAGTGAGCTTACCACACAAAGGATCACTTTGATCCCTCTCTGTTTGTATGGCTACTTTCGTACATCATATTTCCAGGTGCAATTTGCGGATGTAAAGTGGATGGGCGAGGGATGCTTCTTGGTCAGTATGTTTCATCTGAAGGGAGGCGGAGTCTTGGTCAGTATGCTTCATCTGAAGGGAGGCGGAGTCTTGGTCAGTATGCTTCATCTGAAGGGAGGCGGAATCTTGGTCAGTATGCTTCATCTGAAGGGAGGCGGAGTTTTAGTCAGTATGCTTCATCTGAACCTGACGGGAGGCGGAGTCTTGGTCAGTATGCCTCAGCTGAACCTGACGGGAGGCGGAGTCTTGGTCAGTATGCTTCATCTGAACCTAATGGGAGGCGGAGTCTTGGTCAATATGTTTCACGTGTTCCTGGTGTGAGTGGGGTATCTTGACCAGTATGGTTCACCAAACTAGACATGCGGTGGAGTATTTGTCAGAATGTTTCATTTGACCCTGGTGTGAGCGGAGTCTTGGTCAGTATAATTTATCTTACAATGACGTGAGATGGGGGGCCTTTGTAAAGTATGGTTAACGTTACAATGACTATAGTCCGTCTTTTAATTCATAACAAGGTCCGAAGCAATTTTCTACTAAACTGCATATAAGATCCAAATGATTTTTCGTATGCAACCCTAGAATATCCATGGCGTTGAGTAAATATTTTATTCTCAAAGAAATTTAACAACCTCACTAAACTTGACATTATTTTAACATGTATACGGTACACGGTCGTTACGTTTTAAAATATATGTTTTGACATTCAAATACATTGAGTTCAAAACAAATTCATGATTATCCCTGCCACAACTAGACATTTTGTCGAATGCGGAAAACAACCAAGGTTATTCATGGGAAACTGTCGTTCATCATATGTGTATCCCGATATCATATTTTGTGGGGTCTTTATTGTGAAATATAGTTGCTTTTTCAAAAGTTACATTGATATCAATTTCAAAATGCGTTTGAAGTGTACATTTATAAGAATGCAGAAGGTTAACTTTTTACTATAACAGTTTTTCTGCAGGGAATCTAAAATGGGTCATTTATATTGCTATATTCATGACCCAGAGAAATGAACGCAATTGGCGATTGGTCTAGATAGATCATCCTTTAACCGTTGGATTGGACAGGACTAATAGTGCACTCATATCAAGCAAGGTAGGAAAATGATATTTAGCAATTTCGACAGGAGCTATTGAAACTGTTGACGAAAATCAACTTGTTACTCTGCTGAAACTAAAAATAACTTGACAATCAGACTGCAGCTTTGAAGTTTCCAATAGCACTCTTTGGAAAATTGTAAGAGCCGCCGGCTCATTCATGAAAACTTCACGAAGCAGGAATGTTATATTGTTATATATGAAACGCCACATTTGATTGCTGCTCGAAGCAAATACCTGAGCTAGATACGTGAACGGCGTACGCAAAGCTATGATACTGTATACTTAGACGAATCCTGGGTCAATGATGACAACACCTATAGTAAAGAATGGCAATCAGTTAACGGTTTGCCAGAAAAGACAAATTCTAAGTATCAAAGGGTAGCGCATTATATTAAAGTATGACGGAAGCAGTAAAAAAGGACTTGTCCATGACGCTGAACTTATTTTCCAAACAGAAAGCAATGACGGTAGAAACTACCATACTGAAATGAATGGACAAATTGGCAGGCACTGGTTGACGAATGAGCTGCCTCCAATTCTGGAGAGACCGCCATGCCTAGTAATGGATAATGCATCCTATCACAATGCAGTATCAGAGGAAGACAAAGCACTAACTGCTTCAAATATAAAAGCTCAAATTATGACATGGCTAGATAAGGAAAATGTGAATTTCGAAGACACATATTTGTAGCCAGAGTTGTCGTTTATGAGGAAGACAAATGAGACAGATGTGTATCATTTTGACAAAATCATTGAAGAGTACAGTCACACTTCCCTGCGACTACCTGCATATCATGCGCATCTAAACCCTACAGAGCTTGTCCGGGCTGCAGTGAAAGAACAAGTTGCCTAACAGAATATGTTAATTTAAAATGTGTGGTGTTGAAGTGCTGACACGTGAGTATCGTTAAAAAATAGACATTCAGTTTTGGAAGAAGTGTGTTGAACATGTGCTCCGGGAAGAAGTACAGTACTGGCAACGAGGTGGATTACAAATTGTCCAGCCAGTAATAATTTTCAATCTCTTTGAATCGACAAATTCGGATGATTAATATTATCTTTTGTAGACATACTGATTAGCAGACTTGGATGAATTAATGTATTTTTTTGAAAACAGTTAGGTGTACATACAATGGCAACAAATACATTTCAATATTCAAATGCGATACACAAGAATTCGCCGTTGTGCAAATGTCTTAACATCTATGGACTAAATAATATCAATGCTTTAGCGTCATGGATATTCTAAGGCTGCATGCGAAAAATCATTTGGATCTGACATGCAGTTTAGTAGAAAAGTGCTTCGGACCTTGTTTAAGAATTAAAAGACGGACTATACCAGCCTTACTTCCCGCATTAAAAATTTTTAGATTATCCACTGTAGGTGGCTAACATAACGAGAAAACCACCGTAAAGAGTGACGAACTAGGCACGAGGCGCTTTGAACAACAACACCAAAAGAACAAAATGCGTTGAAGAGTTCATGTCACCAGTGATGTACGAGCTATCAGTAGCTGCAGACTATTATCCAACTGTTGAATGAGAAAGAACACCTATACGCCTGCCCAGAACGCACTAATGTCGAATTTTCATAACATAACTTTGCAATGTCAAGGACTTCCCGCTGTTGATAATGAACTATATGTTCTTTATATGCTTTTATATTTTTGTTCTTGCTTAATTATTTCGTAGAAAATTATTACGTGTATTTCTTGGTAGAAATTTCCAGATTTTTCTTTCTCCGACTAATGGTGTTATACTGACATTACTTGTACCATTCGTTTTTGTGAGTGCAGTAATAAGGAGATACCTGGAGCAGCAGCCGGTGGACATCTGAACCACTTGTGATATGCTCATGAGATGTTGCCGTGAAAGCAAAAGTGTCTCAGAGGAGCTCGTTCATATGCTGAGGCTGCTAAGCAAAAATAGAGCTATCATCTTTAATTTGCAAAAAGTGAGTCATTTCTAGATACAACATTAAAACACGTAAGAAAATATGAACATAAATCCAGTTGTAATTACCTGGACACACTAATGATATCAAATAGGAGATGCAACCCAGAACAAGCATATTTTCTTCAAATAAAAGACAGATAATACAACAAATCATTTTCAATGGAAGTGAAACATAGATCTTGTCGATGTTATATTCAATCAGTCGTGTCGCATGGAAGTGAAGCATAGACAGTTACCAAATAAACAAGAGGATGGAAACATGTCATATCCATGGAACTTTATAGAATACTTTCAGGGATTTAATAAATACTGACAAGGATCTACTGAGGGATTTCTTGTTCGAGTATAACTACGAATAAACATTAGGAAAGAGACAACTAGCGTTACACATCAGGACAGAGACGTCTAACTTTACACATCAGGACATAGACAACCAATTTTACACATCAGGACAGAGACAACCAACTTTACACATCAGAACAGCGATATCTAGCTTTACACATCAGGCTAGAGACACACCACGTTACACATTTGGACAGAGACAGCTAGCTTTACACATCAAGACAAGGAAACATCGATTTACACATTAGAACATTGACACATAGCTTACATGTCAGGAAAAAGACATCTAGCAATACACATCAGGACAGAAACAAGTAGCGTACCACACAAGGACTGGGTCATCTAGCTTTACACATCAATATAGGGACACCTAACTTTACACATAAGGACAGGGACATCTAGCTTTACCCACCAGGACAGAGACAAGTAGCTCACCACATCAGGACAGAGACATCTAGCTTTACACGTCAGAAGAGAGACATCTAGCCTTACACCCCAGGACAGTGACATCTAGCTTTACCCATCACAACAGGGACATCTAGCTACACATCAAAACAGTGACATCTATCTTCACATATCCGGACAGTGACATCTAGATTTACACATCAGAGCAGAGACATCTAGCTTTACACGTCAGAAGAGAGACATCTAGCTTTACACATCAGGACATGCACATCTAGCGTTACACTTCAGAGCAGAGACATCTAGCTTTACACACCAGGACAGGGACAAGTAGCTTACCACACCAGGACTGGGTCATCTAGCTTTACCCATCAGGACAATAACATCTAGTTTTACACATCAGGACAATAACATCTAGCTTTACACATCAGGACAGTGACATCTAGCTTTACACATCAGGACAATAACATCTAGTTTTACACATCAGGACAATAACATCTAGCTTTACACATCAGGACAGTGACATCTAGCTTTACACATATGGACCGGGACATCTAGCTTTACACATCAGGACAGTAACATCTAACTTTACACACCCGGACAGTAACATCTAGCTTTACCCATCAGGACAATACCATCTAGCTTTACACATCAGAACAGGGACATCTAGCTTCGCACATCAGAGCAGAGACATCTAGCTATATACACCAGGACATGGACAAGTAGCTTACGACACCAGGACTGGGCAATCTAGCTTTACACATCAGGACATGCACATCTAGCTTTACACATCAGGACATGGACATCTATCTTTACCCATCAGAACAGAGACATCTAGCTACACATCAAAACAGTGACATCTATCTTCACATATCCGGACAGTGACATCTAGCTTTACACGTCAGAAGAGACACATCTAGCTTTACACATCAGAGCAGAGTCATCTAGCTTTATATACCAGGACAGGGACATCTAGCTTTATCTATCAGGACAGTGACATCTAGCTTTACACATCAGGACAGGGACATCTAGCTTCACACATTAGGACAGTGACATCTCGCTTTACACATCAGGGCAGGGACAAGTAGCTTTACACATCAGGACAGTGACATCTAGCTTTACACATCAGGACAGTGATATCTAGCTTTATCTATCTGGACAGTGACATCTCGCTTTACACATCAGGGCAGGGACATGCAGCTTTACACATCGGGACAGTGACATCTAACTTTACACACCCAGACAGTGACATCTAGCTTTACACATATGGACAGGGACATCTAGCTTCACACCTCAGGACAGTGACATCTAGTTTTACACATATATACAGTGACATCTAGCTTTACACACCCAGACAGTGGCATCTAGTTTTATACATGCGGACAGGGACATCTAACTTTACACCCCCAGACAGTGACATCTAGTTTTACACATATGGACAGTGACATCTAGCTTTACACATCAGGACAGGGACATCTAGTTTTACACATATGGACAGGGACATCTAGCTTTACACATCAGGACAGGGACAACTAGCTTTACACATCAGGACAGGGACAACTAGTTATACATGTTATGAATTGTGACAGTGTCGGCTCGGTCAATCATAATATAGCAGTTCTTCGGCGGGGATCTACCCTCCAACCTCATGAGAACAATCCGACACTGCATGTATTGATCATGATAAGTAGTAATAGCATAATAAAGAAAAGAATAAACGGTGCGGCAACGAGTTTAAGTCAGCAGGTGATAATCAACAATTTGGAGCAGCTCAAGTGATGCCAATCTCCCGCAATTATCAAATCGAATCATAGACGATATTAGACCGTCAATATATTTCTAGCTCAACCAGTATATGCGCAAGCAATTTGAAATTTCCGAACCTGATAGCCTGAATTAAACAAAAACATGATTTAGAGAATTCACTTGTTTGACTACCCGCGGCTGATGTTTGACATTTGATCTTTCTGACGTGGAGATGATCATGTATGATGCCCCGTGACGGTAACGGATGTTTGCCTTTGATATTTCTTATCTTTCCGTTGTGCCACAATCATTACAACTGCTCCCTAACTGTCATTCGGCTTCCAAACACGTACATGCGATAATAAAATGGTGTATTGGGTAGTGTAGCAGATCCTCTATTTCTTTGCCCTGGCCGTGATCTAACTTAGAACATTTTCACACTCATCCACATCATCATGACCATACTCAGTAAATGACATATCAAACAGCAGGTGGCATATTTATTATATCATACTCATATCATACAATGAGTAGAGAAATTACAAACACAATATAATACATATCTTAACTAAACATTATACTAAAACGGGAATTGTAAGCATTAGCTATTGATGGAATTCCCAACTATCTAAAAACCCAGTTCTATTGCCTTGCAATTGCATCACACACACATCGCCTTAACTGCGTCTTCAACACACCTTATCAAATACTCTTCCTCACTGAAATCCCCTCAGGCGGGCGATCTCGACATAACTCGTTCACAATGTGTCCTTGCTTACAAACACACTTTCAGATTATCTATTAATGCAAAAATCACACACCTATTTGAGCGCCCCTGTTCTATCACCAAACATTCGTCCAACCGTCAATCAATCGCTCCTCTATCTAAGTCGGTGAGTTAAACATACTATCCACATTCAGTCTCTCTCTCTCCCATACAGCCTCTCTCTATCTAGCCTCTCCATCTCTCATCCAGCCTCTCATCCAGCCTGTCGAGCTAAACTTTGTCTCGAGCTATATATCCTCAAGCAAGACCAGAGCTTGACCAATCGATCTCAGGTATGGTCATCTTCAATTCCAATTGGAACGAAACACTTTGCACACCTGTCACTCATTCTCTCGCAGCAAGCCCCGTTGCCAATTTCGTCTGTCAATTAATCTCCCCCTACCAAAATCGGAAGGCCAGTGGTCAGTTTCTACCTGTCCACATTCCTTAACCCAACTCTGTTCTCCTTTGCTGAGACAGTGAGTGACCTTGACATGCATTCATGTAGCTTTAAGCTTTAACATGTTCAGGCATCCTAAACTCCCCTTGCTCCGGCGGGAACTGTTACATTACCTCCCTAAACTACAGACCGAAACATGGATGGTCATTTTTGTCATCTGGCAAATGACCACCATTTTCGTCTCTACTATCCAAAATGTAAACACTACTCCTGTTTACAACTTCACTCACATCGTACATGCATAAAAAGACATGTCATTTGATACATATAAACTTTTTGTAATACATACACAATCAATACAAGCAGAAGAAAAACACTGTGGCTGGGCGTTTTTACAACACAAACCACTACTTTTACATCGTTTTGCAGTCAAATACACCAAAGTCTGTCCCTGCGGGACCTTGAACTCATCAAAACAGAAACACCTTAAGGAATTCTCCTTACTCATTTGAGGTCAACATACCTCGCCCTGTTTCCCGTGCCTTCCTCTAAGGACACGAACCTTCATTGTTACACTCGACCAGTTCAGGTCAATTTTCTCAGGCGGTCTCATTACACGCCTGGCCGACGATTCACTTCATACTAACTCCTGTGAGGCCTCGAATTTACGTGGGTTATCCTCAGGCTAGTTATCATTGTCTCTCTTGACAGCTATCCCCTCTCAAAGAAAACAGCAAAATTCTTTATGTTTCCCACAAAAACGATATTTGACAACATATGTCATAGTCAATATTAAAACTTCTGATCAATGTAGTCTTCTCTGCAAAGACTCCACATACATGTGATTCTGGAACTCGTGGTGACTTGTGCTTGCGGAGGCCTACAGTCTGGATGAGATATACTGCTCTGTAGATCACCTAAATAACCTGTATCAAATACCTGTAAACATGATGATTCAACAACAACAACAAAAAACAACAACAAAATAAAGAAAAATTCAATGCATACTATATCGACCATACAACCCACTAAAAATGCAAGTAATACCATTAGTCAAAACCCAAACACCAAATGCAAATGTCAAAATATTTGCACACAAAAACATGATCAAATGCCATCAACCTTCACTCCTGCTCGTGCCCCACAGATGAGCACCTGTTAATGCCCCCTTCAAAAGATACTAAACTATGACTAAGTTCTAACTTAATCAGGTACTAAACTATGTCCCTAAACTATGACTAAGTTGTAACTTAATCAGATACTAAACTATGTCACTAAACTATGACTAAGTTCTAATTTAATCAGATACTAAACTATGTCACTAAATCAGATACTAAACTATGTCACTAAACTATGACTAAGTTCGAACTTAATCAGATACTAAACTATGTCTGAGTCAAAAGTCAAAAACCGAATCGTCCACCTGTCGAATTACGTCATGCTGTAACCCTACTAGTCCAGGTGCAGTCTTTGTCCCGAGGAATCAAAACCGAGTGTTGTGATCTAACTATTTCACCGTTGTTTCCCCAAATTCCCCGCATCAAAGCTACCTGGTCAGATATTAACCGAAGCATCGCGTCCACGTGTTACCTTGCGTCACGTAATCATTACCTGGCGCATCCAGCTATCCTGCGTCTCTTGTTCGTTCTGTCCGTTTCTCTGGTCGGAAATGTCCCTTTGATCTCGGTCAGTCTAGCTGCAGACTGACCGTCCGTGGTACGCTCATTGTCTGGCGTTTACTTGAGACAACGAATTCAAAGGAATTTTTAACATCTGGCCATTCCTCCATCTCTATACCCTACCCCCTAATTATCCAAATCTCCGTTCTCAAGGATAACGGTAGATGAAACAAATTTTATGCAAATGCATACATTAACTGGAGTTTCACATGACTTTACTCCACACGACTTTACCTAATTCCATTTCTGATTTCCATGTTTTTGGCTAGCGTCAGTAAACATTGCATCAACCGTTCCTTATCACTACTGCTTATTTTAACCAGACTATGCGTTGCCCCATCAGCTGTCTCTGATTGCTGCGCGATTTCCTCCTGTAAAACGCCCATCGTCTGGTCTGTTTGTTTCACGGTTGTTTGGTTCGGATCCACCGGTTCTCTGGTAGTGTTTCGTACACTTACATCGTCCGCTACTTCAGCCTTCCGTCCATCTGTATTCACTATTTGTGGGAAAGACCTTTCACACTGTTCGTTTGACTGTTGGCTTATCTCGAACTGAGATCTTTTCATCTTTGCTTCGATGACTGGTTCGCTGTCCTGGCTGTGGTTAACCTGTCTTTCCCTTTTCTTCGTTTTCCTTAGAAACTCTGTTCCTCTTTTGTTGGCTGCTGTTGGTGCGTCCGTTTCGCATTCCAACTGTGCGTCATTCCCACTTCCTTCCTCGGTGGCCGAAGGGTTGTCCCTTCTTTCGGTCTGTTCAACAACTTCTCCCGCATGGCTAGGCCCTGCCACCATTCCTCCCCCTCTCATTTCCTCTTTATCTGACGAATCTCCGACTATTACCTTGTTCGATTCTTCGTCGACTTCAACTAATGTTCTACCAGGCTTGACCACAAGTTCCTGGTAAACTTGGCCCCTTTCAGCACGCCCGACCAGGTTAATCGACGTAATACCCTCTTCCTGAATTCTCGGCATACGCTGTCCAATGATGTAACATTTCCTCTGGACCTTTGAGCGAACGTTTGTCTCGTTTGCATTGCGTAACCTGCCCTCCGTCCCTAACTTTTCTGGATACACAAAACCTGTATCTCTTTCTTTCTGTCCATCCGCCTCGTGCTTAAAGTCTCTTTGATAGCTCCTGTCCTGCCTCTCCATCTGTAACCGTGCAAAAGGCCTCTTGTGGGCTAAGAATCTGCCCCATTCAAACTTCTGCCCAACCATTCCTCCTCCCCTCACTTGACTTGGCCTCTCCACCTGGGTGAAACTCCCCTTTTCGCCAACTCTTTCCAGTCGTTCACACACGTCCGTCCTGAGATTTCCACCTCTGTCCCTCCACGGATCGGAATGTGGAAGTTGGATGGGCTTCCTACTCACTTTCCTACCACTCTGTCCCCTTCCACAATACTGGGCCGTGTTTACTTCTGTGATTTCTTGATTTCTTCTCTCCTTCCTAGCTGGTTTGAAAGCTCCGTTTTCAAACTGTTGCAACAGCTGTCGCAGCTTCCATTGGAGATCGTTTTCCTGTCTTTCCAGCCGAATAACTCTGCTTGTTAGTTCTCTTAGCTGGTTTTGTAGTTGACTTCTGTCCTCCCACTTATCGCTGACTGTAGCTCGTGCCATGAAAGGCTTGTTTTTGACAAACAGTCCTCCTCTTCTCCAGGAACTGTTAATATTCCGAAGAATATTAGGGCATCCGATAGACAACTGTCCAAAAGCTAGACAATGATAACATTGTTTAACATTGTCCAACCTCGACATACTGAATAAACCCGTCTGGCCCACCACAAAAATTTACAAGACTGTCAAGTACGCACAAAGTCTTGTCAATAATACAACAATGGGTGGAAAAAAAAATGTCACACTTACCAGTCAGATGATTGGAAAAGCTGTCTATGGTACTAACACTCTAACCACTAGCTACTCCTCTATTCCTAACTACACACACAAGTTATATATAACTGCGACACTTGTGTTAAACGTGCAAATCAAGATCTATAGCTACACACGCACTATATTTATAAATCTACCACGACTATCCGTGGTCAACAGGCACCAAAATAATAATAACGTGTAGCAGATCCTCTATTTCTTTGCCCTGGCCGTGATCTAACTTAGAACATTTTCACACTCATCCACATCATCATGACCATACTCAGTAAATGACATATCAAACAGCAGGTGGCATATTTATTATATCATACTCATATCATACAATGAGTAGAGAAATTACAAACACAATATAATACATATCTTAACTAAACATTATACTAAAACGGGAATTGTAAGCATTAGCTATTGATGGAATTCCCAACTATCTAAAAACCCAGTTCTATTGCCTTGCAATTGCATCACACACACATCGCCTTAACTGCGTCTTCAACACACCTTATCAAATACTCTTCCTCACTGAAATCCCCTCAGGCGGGCGATCTCGACATAACTCGTTCACAATGTGTCCTTGCTTACAAACACACTTTCAGATTATCTATTAATGCAAAAATCACACACCTATTTGAGCGCGCCTGTTCTATCACCAAACATTCGTCCAACCGTCAATCAATCGCTCCTCTATCTAAGTCGGTGAGTTAAACATACTATCCACATTCAGTCTCTCTCTCTCCCATACAGCCTCTCTCTATCTAGCCTCTCCATCTCTCATCCAGCCTCTCATCCAGCCTGTCGAGCTAAACTTTGTCTCGAGCTATATATCCTCAAGCAAGACCAGAGCTTGACCAATCGATCTCAGGTATGGTCATCTTCAATTCCAATTGGAACGAAACACTTTGCACACCTGTCACTCATTCTCTCGCAGCAAGCCCCGTTGCCAATTTCGTCTGTCAATCAATCTCCCCCTACCAAAATCGGAAGGCCAGTGGTCAGTTTCTACCTGTCCACATTCCTTAACCCAACTCTGTTCTCCTTTGCTGAGACAGTGAGTGACCTTGACATGCATTCATGTAGCTTTAAGCTTTAACATGTTCAGGCATCCTAAACTCCCCTTGCTCCGGCGGGAACTGTTACAGTAGTAATGTGTTTTATTTGGCGAAGATGCTAGCCCCAATCGCAACTCTCAGTAGTTCAATGCTATTAGAGACCGAAGTCACTGGCTGCCGTCATTTCATTCACTGCAGACGTGTCGTGGGCCAACGACTCATATTTGATTGATTGCATCAGGGTCAACAAACCAGAATTGCCCAAGACCTTAATCCGGTTCCAAGTGGCAACCCTAGAAGCAGACTACATCTGTGAAGACCTTATTCCGGCTCCAAGTGGCAACCCTAGAAGCAGACTACATCTGTGAAGACCTTATTCCGGCTCCAGTGGCAACCCTAGACGCAGACTACATCTGTGAAGACCTTATTCCGGCTCCAAGAGGCAACCCTAGACGCAGACTACATCTGTGAAGACCTTATTCCGGCTCTAAGTGGCAACCCTAGACGCAGACTACATCTGTGAAGACCTTATTCCGGCTCCAAGTGGCAACCCTAGAAGCAGACTACATCTGTGAAGACCTTAATCCGGCTCAAAGTGGCAACCCTAGGCTTCATCCGTGAAACCTTGCTGAGAGACTAGGCATCCAATATGGAAGGTAAACATGTTCCCAAAAATACGATTTACCGATTCTAGGTTTATCAGACCGAAACGTGCAGATATCGCAGCCTTGCTGTAAACTATGACATAACGTAACATATCGTCTATTTCAAGACGAACCATGAAGACGTCAAAGAATATTACAAAATGCGTGGAAGGTTGCATACTATTTTGTCTTTCGTCACTGCAAAAAACCTTATGGGAATTGGAGATCACCAGATCACAGAACAGAAAGCAGTGACATGCGTTCAGAAGTCCACTACAAGATCTAAGAGAAAAGTGAGATGCAGACGCTATCTGAGACCACGAGATGTTGCTGGGAATCTTGCAGCCCAAACTCAAAACGCACAAAGTACAAGGGACAAATTAGAACTAGATATGAAGTACACTATTTCAAGATCAAGAAATTAAAATAGAATAAAGCATACAACTGAACAAATAACAAGCGCTATAAGAGTTATACGAAGACAAAGACATGATCATTAATAGTTTGTGGGAACGGGCTAATGAAATGTTGAATAAGACATTTGAATAAACTATAGGATTATAGAAAACTCATCACAGTTAATGAATCAATACAGAGACATCTTATCAAATAGAAGAACGTACCAATAAGAATGATGTACTCAATAATTCCCGAACAAGAGTTCCAAACACCTGATTGCTTAGAGGTGGACTGCATCCATTATAGAGGCCAATCTATTTTACACAGTACTCAGTGGGAACTGATTTCTCGTCAGGACATTGTTCAGGTCTCTGATGACGGTCTCCGCGCGAGCTGCGCGTTCTAGCTTGGAGATGTTAAGCCTAGTCACAGGTTTCTGCCCCCGATAATGACGCATAAGCTCTACGCCAATGTTAAACTCGAAGACAATGAACATACCGTGGTCCAACACTCAAGCGCCACGCGCAGTTGTAGTCGCAGCACGTCTCGTCTATTTTTTCTCCCAGTTATAACATAGCCGATGAGACGCCACTGCCGTTATTGACGGTCCACCCACGATGTTTTGGAAATGGACGGTGTCTACAACTGGATTATTTTGCTGAAGCAACACTTATCCCCAGATATTCGAGAATTTTCAGAGTTGTTTATTGTTCAACAAGTTGGTGCACCAGCTCATCTTCTCTAAAAAATGGTGTTCCAGGTTATTGATTTCGCCATAAAGCTTGTCGTATCAATTATTGCGTGCTTGTTATGTATTTGTTATAGTGGATGAAATAAATTGCCTTTTTTTTTTCGTTCGCCATATTTATCTACTCCTCAAGTGCGTTGCACTACGGTTTATAGTTTGCGCCTGTCGGCCCAATGCATCAGACGTCGGACTGCATTTTCTAAAGATTTCCTTCCCAGAGGTAACGGCCGGTGCTGTGATAGGGATCGAATCCAGCACCTTTATGTTGTGAACAGTGTCACTTAACCACCAACCCACGCCGTTCCCTAGTTCACGAAATGATGGCCATTTGCAAGCATTTTTTAAACATCGTTATGTGTTACTAATAGATGGGGGGTCACTGTAATCGAGAGATGAGACGCTCGTCTCTCAAACCAATGTTTGGTATCAAGACGCTGAGCAGCGCATTAGCTGCAGTGATCAGCGACCCATAGCTGACTGCTAGCGTCAGGGCCAGCGAACCAGAACTGCCAAGACCCTTCTACACCTCCATACGGTGATCCTGGATAACAGGCTGCAGCAGGGCAGACTGGCTAAGGAAATGGGATCGAAGAGGGAATGCTAACCCGGTACTCAAAAAATCCTAGCTGAAGTCTGATGTGTTGGACTGAAACGTGCAAATATCGCAGTCAAGCTGTAAACTACGACACAACGCATTCCGTTTTCTGGACTACATTCTGCTACTTAAACCCTTTCAGGGTTTGGTAGCGGGAGATTGAGAACGAACGAAGAAGAAGAAGAAGAAGAAGAAGAAACCAATGTTGTTGTTGTTTAATGCCCAAGATGAATATGTTTACTCCTTCCTGTACCCTTAGAAGGACATTTCCTGGCGGTGTACAGTAGCTTTTCTCCTATTCCGAGCGTGCTGATGAAAGTGGACCAGTGTCCTCCAAACTATTGTGCTATGTCTGGCTTCATCTGTGTGCCGCTCATTACTACGGGGTCACGACGATCCGCATCTCGTTAGCCAGACTGCCTAGAAAAAAACCTTTTTCCACCTAAATCTGCATGGAAGAGAGGTGTGCTCTTTGTCAGTGTATGATCCTGACCCTGAAGCAACGTACTGGTCAGTATGCTTTGCCTGACAGAACTAGCGTCTCTTGAACGGAAAACTGTGGGCGATCGAATCCTGCGTTTGAAGTAAATGTTGGTCTCAATGGAGGTAGGAAGAGAGTGCATGTATCCTGTGTTATCTCCAGTCGTCTCTACTGGTCGTCTTGCCAATGGTAGCTCGAGACAAGAGTGTGAGGTTGATGGCCAGAGTAGTTTCATTATTGCGGATGTTATATCATCAAGAAGATGAGCAACTAATGTTACGAGATAGTGGCCAATCAGTTAGCGCAGCGCATGCTTGACCGAGGGGATACGGACGATTTGATTCTGTAAACAAGAACAGACAGATTCAAGCAATGTTGTTCTACAACTCTAAACAATACAGCAAAGGTAAAACAAAAAGCAACTGACTACTAAAACTACTGTTGTTAACGTGGGCCTAATCGCCTTGTTACATGCTTCCTGGAAGTGGGCCATCTGCAGTAGTAGCTCTAAGCCTTGTATGGCCCAGTTCAGCTTAGATGCCCCCGTGAAGTCCAGCTTTAATAGTTTTCCAAAACGTCCTGCTTCTTGACTTGATGGTACAATCTGCCAACCATTTTCCTGTCCATCTTTTGATGTTATCCTTCCCATATAAAGCATTCATCACATCCGGTAATTTTTTGGTTTTTTTTTTTTACGTTCGCCTTGTTTCTCTAATCCCCAAGGCGGTGTGCGAGGCACTGTGCTTTTTATTTTGAGCCTGTCAGCCCAGTGCATCCGACTTCAGCATGCATTTTATGTAAGGGTCTGCTTCCTGCTGCATTTTCTAAGGGTTTGCTTCCCCGGGGTAACGGCCGGTGATGTGATGGGGATCGAACTCAGCACCTTCCGATTGTGAGCCGTGCCACTTAACCAGTAGCCCACGCCCTCCCCCTACATCCGATATGATGACCTTCCACCTTTCATTCCAGTAATACTTTCAGCGTGGTGATGTGTCATTTGATGTAACCAAAATAACTGAACTGTCTGGCTCTGATTCTCGCAAGTCAGGTATTCTTTAAACCCCTAATTTCTCCAAGACGCCATTGGGTATCTGTTATTCCAGAACATGATCCCCATTCTTCTATATATGCACTGGTCAAGGATATCAATACTCTTCCACGTTTTCCTGCCATTCAGTAACGACGAATACATGGGACACATGATGTCCCTCATTGTTAATTTGTTTGAAGCAACGTGGAAACAATCAATACAATATATACTGCTTGACGGCTCAATCTAGCTTAACGGCTGAACTTTGCTTGACGGCTAAACGTCGCATGACTGCTCAACTTCCGTTGACGGATCGACTTCGCTTGACGGCTCACCTTTGCATGACGGCTCGACTTGGCTTGGCGGCTGAACTTCGCTTGACCGCTCGACTTCGCTTGAAGGTTAAACTTTGTTTGACGGCTAAACTTCGCTTGCTAAACTTACTTGACGGCTCAACTTTGCTTGATGGTTTAACTTTGCTTCACGGCTCGTCTTTCCTTGACCGTTAAACTATGCTTGACGGCAAGCATTTGCTTGACGGCTAACAAACCTGTATTTCCAGGTTCCTCTTTTTCTGAACGTAAAACTGAATCAGCAAATATATGACATTGAGCGAGAACCAGGCATAATGTATTACATATGCAGGACTAGACAGCTGTCATTCAGCGGCGTGGCACCCCGTTACCGGGTAGGGGGACCTATTGCAGAGTGAACACGGCGGTAAATATCAGACTGAAACGAACATTTTCTGAAAATAACAATCTGACGAAAACAAAAATGGACTTGCGGTTAATAACAAAAGAAAAATCCGAGGTAGGTAAACAGAACAATACAAAGAAGACACAACACCCACAAACACAAATTTATTTTCAATCTTCAGACAATATATTAACAGACAACAGACAAGAAACAGTGGTAACATAATTTATTGTCTTTTGTCTGGTGTATTTTTTATCTGAGAGTTTCCTGCAATGTACTCAACTTAACGTCTTTATACTGATTTAGGAGACTCTGCAGAGTCTGTATACAACCAGTTTCATTTAAATGCCCTTGCTCTAAAAGCTATGCCCATCCAATGTATTCTTAAATGCATTAATTGTACTTGCCTTCACTACTTCCTGTGGCAATGCAATGCAAGCATGCATTTGTCCTTAAGGTTATTCCAGTAACATCGTTTGACAACTACAAGTAGTACGGGCGAAAAACTTGTGCACAGTTAGAAAGTAGGCACCAATTGCTAGTAACATGTCATAAAAACTGTATAGTTGTACGCCTAAGCTGTTATTAGAGTATCTGAAGCTTTTGTTTAAGAGGAGTGTCAGAATTGGATAACAATGGAAAATGTCTCATAAAAACAATTTCATCGCAACGTGACCATAAGTGCCAAACCACGTTCTTTGCTGAAAGAACAAGGCGACAGTAGCACGAACTCTGTAGCTTTTGTTCAGTAAATTTCCCTGACTTTGCCTGGTCCCATTTGGAGTTGGGTTGACTGGAAGAAGCAGTTATACCATGGAACATCTTACGTGCTCAAGTAGTTTCATTGAAAAAATAGAACAAGGCAATTTTTTCGTTGCTTGCAAATTGTAAGAGGAGACTAAAGAAGGATGTGCATGGGATTGGCATCTTCATCGTGTAAAAACCGTTGCTATAAAACTGCACCGTGTTTAAACCATTACTTCGAGAATAAAACTTCAAAGCAAATGACTGGACTCGAATATTCCAAACAGATGGGTAGAAGTTCCAAGTGCAGTGTTGGGTCTAGACTTCAACAAATTGCTGGAATCTGCCGATGCTAAAAGTTTGTTAGGAGAGCCAAGATAAATGTTGGACCTAGGCTTCAACAAATTACCGGAATCGGTCCATCCTAAAAGTTTGCTTTTTGAAGGAACCAAATGCAGTGTTGGGTCTATGCTTCAACAAATTACTGGAATCGGTCCATCCTAAAAGTTTGCTTATTGGAGGAACCAAATGCAGTGTTGGGTTTAGGCTTCAACAAATTTCTACAGAAGCTGCCGGATCAGCAGAACAATGCTATATCTGTTTGACTGTCGGTGCTTCACTCCTAGACAAACCGCCAACCAAGGCTAAGAACCTATCTGCCCTGCCAGAACACTCAGCTGAGGTTGCCTTTCCTCGCTTTAGGATTAAGTATTATATCTTCGTGTGTGTGCTCCTTCGCACATCGTCGGTTGTCAGGTTTGGTAGATGCTGAGTAACTTTCAGAGTTATCAGAAAACAGGCTGCACAGCTATATATGACAAAACCCGACATGATACGCCAGTATCTTATCATCATGGCTTCATGTGGTTTGAAGTCAGAGTATTCCTTCTCCTAGATAAGCTGCCTTCTTAGACTTTCGAGCGCCATCTGCCCGAAACTACTGATTTTAAGATGCCAGCGAAGGCCAGGAGATGGACTTTGTTGTTAGAGACTATATGAGACGCACGCCATAAGAGCATTTAGTTGGTGTTGAGAGTTCATCCTGAAACTCACCCCTGGCCTTAACAACATTTAGAAAATATATATATATATATATATACATTTTTCAAATGCAAGTTGAGTATTGGACTGTATCATATATTCTTAAGTCCTCCTGTCATTGGCCATCTGTTCCTTGTGTCCTCAGATCTTGCCTTGAAAACAGTCAAATCATCGATTCAGATTCATTGTTGTTGTTTGCTCCTCATCACATTATTTGCCGGCAAGAGACTGAGGACCTGCTTCTGTAATAGGTAGGAGAGCTGGATTTTCTTCTCAGCTGATTGGTCCATAATGTAAGAAAATTGTGACTTAGAATAATCTACAGGATCCGGTAGCCTGCCCCATGCCTAACTCTCATTAATCGTCTCTAACGGACATGCCTGCTAGGTTTACAGTGTTATACTTTCAAACTCTCGCAGCACGCAAATACATGGTTGGTTGATTGGTTGCTAATGCCCACAATTGGTTGGTAACCCTTTTGTACTTCCTGAAATGGACGGAACTTGTGACAGATTGCAATAGCTTTCCTGACATCCCGAGCGTGCTGATGAAGTAGATCGGGGTCCTCCAGGCGGTTGTGCGATGCCTAGCTTCATCTGCGTGTCACTCACTCCTACGGTGATCGCGTCGAACCTCACCTAGTTAGCCAGACTGTTGTCCTCGACGACAGCCAGTTTCCAGGACGACC
The DNA here is from genome assembly GCA_036924085.1 of Ariolimax columbianus. NCBI lineage: Eukaryota > Metazoa > Mollusca > Gastropoda > Stylommatophora > Arionidae > Ariolimax > Ariolimax columbianus. The sequence goes on from JAVGWX010000005.1 coordinate 76,116,250, forward strand.
AAACAGGAGGTCAGGATATTTCTCCTGACCCTGGCTAACTTGGACATCGTTAGCCAAATCGTCCCACGCCAATACATCAACCTGCCCATACTTAAACTTTCCCCAGAAGGTGGTAGCTTTTATTTCGGCAAGTGTTCTTCCATATTACTGGTTCTTTTCAGTTTCATTGGGTTTTTTTTCTTCTTTTATTTGTTGTTGTCTTCTCGGCACCTTTAACCCCTTGGGTACTCAAACAACAACATATACATTGTCTTAAACAATTGACAGTTTTCTATATGGCCTGTCATTAACAATTGACGATGCACAATTATCACTATAATTAAACAAACCAAATGCGTAAACCTTCATTTGTGAATGTATAAAATGAAACAGATTCATACATTTGTGCTATTTTATGAAAAGATTTAAAACCTGTGCGTTTATGAAGCAATTAAAGTTTAGACTTTGAGGTGCGAAGGACAGGGGCCCAAAGGTTTAAAACAGGACGAGCTGCGCATGTCAAAGAAGCAACAGTCCCCGTCTTTGGCGATACTCACCTCTGCTAATCAAAGCAGACGACCACCAGCTATTAAGAAACACGTAATTGTCTGCTAAAGTGGGGTAGTGCAATAACATCACACCTCTGTTCCAATGGAAGCGATAAGATAACGACTTGACCGATAGATGTACTCAGGCGCAGATAAGGACATAAATCGAGCTTAAGATCATTAGTTGTTTTTCGAGCGGACGGTGTGTCCTAACGCCGATTGGTCAGAAATCGAGAATTCAAGAAGCCTAAAAACGCAGCAGATGTTCAGAGATAAGATAGTCCAAGATAAATTATTCTGGGAGAAATGAAAGAGAGAGAGAGAGAGAGAGAGAGAGAGAGAAGGAGAGAGAGAGAGAGAGAGAGAGATCTAGTCTCAACAGATGAGACATACATAAATACAGCTTAACCTAAGTAACTTGTGAGCAGATTTTGAGGTTTGCTGGAAACGATTTATCCAAATAGATGATTATTCAATATTATTCAGAGAGAAGAGTGCGTGGTTGAGAGAGAGAAAGAAAGAGAGAGAGAGAGAGAGAGAGATATCCACTCAGCAGAATAAACAGATTCTGAGCAGATTTTCAAGGTTATTGAAGACAATTAATTCAGATAAATATTCTTACAAAGAGTTATTACAAGAGAAGTGAGGGAGAGAGAGAGAGAGAGAGAGAGAGAGAAAGAGAGAGTGAGACAGACAGAGAGAGAGAGAGAGATAGAGATAGAGATGGGAGGTCCAGTCTCAACAGTAGAGACATACAGAGATAGAGATGAACTCAAGTATGTTGTGAATCACAAATATTCATTCGGCGAGAGACAGATACAAATGACACATCTAAGTTCAGAAATGTAAGATTACACTATCTAGAAGTAATTAAGCGGTCAGATCTCCCAGGACCAGAGCAGAAGCAGATTCTTAGCCACACTGGAAAGATGTATGCGAAAATCCTAGAACAGGGAATTAAATCTATTGTTGAGCCTCAACTATCCCGAGCTCAATTTGGATTCCACCGAGGTATGAGCTGTACGGAAAACTTATTAACCTTAAGGCAGTTAAGCGAAAAATCAATATAATACAATGAAAATCTTTGCATTTCTTTCATTGATCAACGATAAGCGTTTGATATGGTAGAGAGGACTACATTTTGAAAGATGCTGGAAGATAAATGTGTTCTTGATAATGTTAGAGCACTGTATCGCTCGAGTATACACGTCGTCAGAACAACTGCTAGTGTCACATAAGCTTTTGAAATCACTACTGGTGTAAGACAGGATTTCTCCTCTGCTGTTTAACATTTAAATACACACAATCGCATCAGAGACTGGTCAAATTTAGATAACTGAAACAGAACAGAACTTAATATACCAATTACTCTTAGCACATTATCACTGTCTACTTTAAGACGATGAAAATAAACTGCAAAATCACATGAACCCGCTTGCGACTACATGTGCTAAATACAATATGTGAATTAACGAGAAATAAGCCGAAATTTCGAGAATCAGCAGAACTCCTCAGCCATTCAATTTAAGTGTAAATGATATCAACAGAACTCCTCAGCCATTCAACTTAAGTGTAAATGATATTGCTCTTCAACATGCCCATGATTTCAAGTGTTTGGGCAGTTTTTTTTTCGGCAGACGGGAAGGTTGACAGGAAAATCAAGATTAGGTGTTAGGAAGCATTTACTGTGACTTATCAGATGTCACTACTCTACTGCTTAGGCACCCGAGCATTAGTTTGGCAATAAAGCAACAGCTGAGGAACAGTAAATTTATGCCGACTCTGTGCTACCAAACATGGCCTCTGTCCGGGGCGTGCGAGAGCAGGTGGATAAATGGTATTTAAGTGATTGTACAGCGACTTGCATTGACCGACGCAACGCACTTGGCGCAGGACAGACGAAGTAAGCTCCACACTACGCTTAAACAGCATAAGTGGAGAGAAGAAAAACTAACTACTACTATGGAGGTGTAGTTGGTCTAATCTTCGTCTTTAGTAAGGGGTCCAATGATCACCTCGGGATTTAGCAGGTATACTCGAGAGGAAGCAGGTATACTTTTGGTGGGTGTGGAGGGACAGATATACTCACATGAGGTAGGTATAGGAGGTAGATAAACTCATATGTGGTATGTTTACCAGTTAGTAAGTTACATGTCCTTTACAGAAAGTAGCTTCTTACAACCAACACCTATTTAGCTTTTATACGTTTCTTGGCAAGTGTGCAGTACGGTAAAGTGCCAACATTAGAAATATCAAAAGGACAGGTATATCAGCAGAAAAAAAAGTATTTAAATAGGTATATTGACACACGGGGGCAGGTATATCAACAGGAGGCAGGTATATTCACAGAAGGCAAGTATATTAAGAGGAGACAGGTATGTCCACAGGAGACAGATACACCAACAGGAGGCATGTATATCCACAGAAGACAGGTATATCAACAGGAAACAGGTATATCCACAGGAGACAGGTATACCAACAGGGGATAGGTATACCAATATGAGACAGGTATAACAACAGGTGGCAGGTATATCCACAAAAGGCAGGTATATCAACAGGAGGCATGTATTTCAACAGGAGACATGTATATCCACAGGAGACATGTATACCAACATGAGACAGGTATACCAACAGGGGATAGGTATACCAATATGAGACAGGTATAACAACAGGTGGCAGGTATATCCACAGGAGATAGGTATACCAACAGGAGGCAGGTATATCCACAAAAGGCAGGTATATTAACAGGTGGCAGGTATATCAACAGGAGACATGTATATCCACAGGAGACATGTATACCAACATGAGACAGGTATACCAACAGGGGATAGGTATACCAATATGAGACAGGTATAACAACAGGTGGCAGGTATATCCACAGGAGATAGGTATACCAACAGGAGGCAGGTATACCAACAGGAGGCAGGTATATCAACAAAAGGCAGGTATATCCACATGAGGCAGGTATATCCACATGAGGCATGTATATCAACAGGAGACATGTATATCCACAGGAGACATGTATACCAACATGAGACAGGTATACCAACAGGGGATAGGTATACCAATATGAGACAGGTATAACAACAGGTGGCAGGTATATCCACAGGAGATAGGTATATCAACAGGAGGCAGGTATACCAACAGGAGGCAGGTATATCCACAAAAGGCAGGTATATCAACAGAAGGCAGGTATATCAACAGGAGACATGTATATCCACAGGAGACATGTATACCAACATGAGACAGGTATACCAACAGGGGATAGGTATACCAATATGAGACAGGTATAACAACAGGTGGCAGGTATATCCACAGGAGATAGGTATACCAACAGGAGGCAGGTATACCAACAGGAGGCAGGTATATCCACAAAAGGCAGGTATATCAACAGAAGGCAGGTATATCAACAGGAGACATGTATATCCACAGGAGACATGTATACCAACATAAGACAGGTATACCAACAGGGGACAGGTATACCAACAGAAGGCAGGTAATCATACCACAAATGCGGAAATACCGCTTTTTTAGCTTAGAATGAAAACTATGAACCATCGCATCCCTTGTTCTTCCTTCTGTCCGTATGTGCACATGGCAGATTTGGTAATCTTCAATTTTGTTTACTTATAGCTTTGGAGTCGGCTGTGTCCTGTTCTGAAGCACAACACACCAGTTTTCAATTGTCTGTTCACATTATCGTAATCGTCTTATGTTAATATCGATCTACTCCCTAGCTTCCTTGTAATTCATAATGATAAAGTTATTCTGCATGACAATCTTGCGCTGGCTACTCAGTTCAGACAGTAGTCTGTAGATATGACAACTCACTGGACTTTAGCAGTGCTTGAAGAACACAGTGTCACTAGATTTTTGGGAATCGGAAAAAAAAATACGAAGATGGAGGTGTACCCACTCTATGATCCGATGTGTAGGCGCCCCTTCTGTTGTTGTGTCGCCACTGTTGGCATTAATATTTGAGTGCGTTTTGGAGTCTGAAAGTTACGGGTTATATTTCAAGGTCAAGGTGAGAGCAACCTTGCGAGCAGGCATGCAGGTCAGAGGGGCATTATTTCAGAGGGAGGGTTGCCAAAAGGGAGGAGCAATGCTGGGATGAGCGTGGGGAGACGAAACGTGGAAGAGGTCAGGCCGGCCCAGACGGTGTGCGATACACTTCTAAACCTTGGGGCGAAAATGTGTCAACCTAGGAGAGCGATGATACAACAGCTGATCTTTTTGCTTCTTATTATTTTTCTTCTTCATCTCCTGGTTCTTATTCTTCTTCTTGTTTCTCCTCCTCCATCTCTTCTTATTTTTCTTCTTCTTCTTCGTCTTCTTCTGACATTGTTACTTTCTTTACTACTTCTTTATTTCTTGCATCCTTCTGTTACTTTGCCTTCTTAATCATCTTCGTCACCTACTTTCTTTCCACTCCATTCCTGATATTTTTCGAATGATTGTTATTTCTTCTTAATTGTGTTCTCTATCCTATGCTCTTCTTTCTTTCTTTCGTTCTTATTTTCCAATACTCTTTTTTATTTTTTGTACTATTATCTTATCGCATTTTATGTTTTTCTCTATTTTTCGTTCCCAAAACTGTTTGTTCTGTGGAGTATGTCAGCCGTTTGATGTTGACATACGTCTGCATTTGTTATGATAAAAAGTCGTCTTATCTTTATTTGGTTGGTTGGTTATTGATCCATCGGCCTATGGGCTCATGCCCATTGGCCCAATGCCATATAGTGGTATCTGCAAGTGTTTGTAAGCTGGTGTTTAGTTCCGTACAAAGTGTTCCATTTGTCTGGCCTTGGAGGAAGAAGTTCTTTCATAACACTGGCAAGCGACGGACATTCAAAAATATGATGTTGAACTGTTTCATAAGGATGTGTGCACAGCCGGCACTCTGGAGTATGTACTGCTTTGATTCTGTTCTAGTGGATGTTTGGTTGTATGTGTTGAGTGCCAAGTCGGAAAATGGTTCTTTGGTTTCTCCTTTTCAGGCGGTTGATGCTGTATTTGGAATTTGGGATGACCATGTGTTTGTAGACTTCTCTCCACGTATTTCCCGTTTCCCATCAATTTAGTCAGACCTCTTTGCTCGCAGTCCTCAGTAGTTGTTTGACTGTTTGTAGGGTGGTTGGTGTGTATTGTTGTTCTTGACTTGATACCTTCCTAGCTACACTGTCTGTCTTGTCATTGCCCGGTGTATTTGAGTGACCAGGGATCCATTGAATATACATTCTGACTTCATGTATGTGAGAAGTTTGTTGGCATATAGGGATGTTTGGGTAAGTTCAGGCCTACAGTGACCACCATCGTCCAGAGCTTGAAGGGCAGATTATGAGTCTGGAAAGATTACGATGCTTTGGGTTTTTGATGGGAAAACATCAAATACAGTCCTCAGAGCTACTTCCAATGCTGTTATTTCTGCTTCATACTTTGGACATATCTCTCCACGGGCATCAAACAGCTCATCATATGTTCTGTCTGGATACTCTATGTAGACTTCATATCCTGCTTTAATGGTGGCCTTAAAAACAAATCCATAAATATAGGCATGTATGCATTGTTCTGGGCATGTGTCAATCGTTCTCTGTGATGCTCTCATAAAACTGACTGGATCAGTGCTTCTTGTTATTTTATCAGTTTGTTTTGTTAGAATTTCTAGCATTTTAAAACGTGCATGTAGTGGTAAATTTCTTGTTACTCTTGTGAGTCTTGCCTTGTTTTCTGATATGTGTCTTTAATCTTACTGACGTGGTGGTGGACTGACTTTTGTTTTATTCTCTGCTTTTGTTGCCATTTTTTCTACAAGGCTTCTATTGGGGTGGTCTTTGGTCATCCTTTTATGCCTCTCATAATCTTCCATAGCGGCCATATCTCTTCACATCTCAAGGGGTTCCACATTCACATGAATTTCACATGCAGCAGTGGGTGTTGACCTCATTGCTTCACTAATAAGACTCTCTATATTAGTCTGTGAGCATGTTGTCAGAAATGCATTGCTGTATTCCAAAGCAGAGCGTACATATCCAAAATTCAAGCCTCTCAGAGTGTCCTTGTCTGATCCCCATGCTGTACCAGAGAGCCTCTTCAATAATTGTTGCCGCCTCAACGCTTTATTTTTAACATTTTGGGCATGTTTCTTGAGGATGAGCTGTCGGTCGAGAGTGACTCCAAGATATATAGGCTCTTACTCTCTGGGAAATTTCTGTTTGCCGAACCTCAGGCTGAAATTTTTCGTGGCTACTTTGTGGCTCTTGGTAAAGGTATTGTAAACAGCCTTTTCACAGTTTATCTTCAGTTTCCATTTTTGACAATACTCATGCAGTCTTCCCATGTCTCCATTTAATCTTTGTGCTGCACTTTCTACATCTTTATGGCGCTGCCATATTGCCAGATCATCAGCATACATGGCTCTTGCAGCTTTGATGTGCTTGGCAAGGTCATTTATTTATGTAAATGAGAAAGAGAGTACAGCTCAAATCAGAGCCTTGCGGTAAGCCTTCTCCTAAGACTTCTTTAGAGGAGACTGCATTGTTTTTCTTTGTCATGATTGTTCGGTCAATAAGGAAATATGTTATCCAGTTGTACAGCTTTCCGCTAAAACCCACGTCAGTTATCTTCACCAAGAGAGCTTTTCTCCATAATCGAGCATAGGCCCGTTGTAAGTCTAAGAAGATTGCTACTGCATGTTTCTTATTTTGGAACCCATCGTGATTTTTCTGTGTTAACCTGAAAAGATGGTTTTCTGTGTAACTACTTTTCCTGAAGCCTGCCTGTTCATGGCAAAGAATTTCTGAACTCTCAAGGAACCAGACGTGCATTTACCATTCTTTCTGCTAATTGTCCAAGGCATGATGTTAATGAGATGGGACGGTAGTTTTTTGGTTCATCTGGAGGTTTGTTGGCTTTCAGGATCGGAATAACATGTGCATTCTTCCAGTCTCTGGGCAGTTGTCCATTTCTCCAAGTCATGTTGATTAACTTGAGGACTGTTTCTTTGGGCAGTTGTCCAATTCTCCAAGTCATGTTTATTAACTTGAGGACTGTTTCTTTCCCCAATGTGTGGTCTATTTCTCCAAGTCTTGTTCATTAACTTGAGGACTGTGTCTTTCCCCAATGAGCCCAGGTGAGTTATCCTTTCATTGTGGATCCTGTCTGGCCCAGGAGACTTTCTTGGTTTTAATTTCTTCAGACCTTGTTGAAATTCTTGCATACTGGCGTCAGCTTCAAATGTGGAGGCACTAGCGGTTGAGGCTTTCTCTTGACGCTTCAAGTGTCCTAGACGTTCTTTGTCCAACTCAGAAAGTTTTCCTGCTCTGTTCACAGAGGAACAGTCCCGGTTGAAGTGCTCTGCTCTTTTCTGGTGTTTAGTTACAGTTCTCTACCGTCTATCACTGGCTTCGGATTTGTTCTCCTTCTGTTTCCAGACAAATTGTCTCTCAATGACAGGCTCTCTTTTCTTTGTGCTTTAGGTCAAGTTTCGTACATGTTGATGACCATTTTTCATTTTTTGCATTCTTAACTATGAGTTTAACCTTTGCACATAATTTGCTGTAGAGGATCTTTGCTTCTTGTGATGGTGCTCTCTTCTCTCTCGATGGCTGTTCTTTCTTCATTTCTTTCAGATATAACAGCGTCCACTTCTTTAGTGTAAAATGATTTGTACGCCTTCCTACTGCCCTTTGCATGCTTTGTGATGCTGCATTCAGAATAGGTCTTGTCACCACATTATTGAGTGTTTCCACACTGCTGCTGTCGATATTACCAAGCAGATAGTCAGATGAATATTGGAATAGTCTGCAGTCGGCCTTACCGATGTTCTCTGTTTTCTGTTTTTAGTTTGCTTTACTGTGAATGATTATGGTGATGATGATTGGCGTGTGATCACTCCTGATGTCATCAGGAACTTGTAGGTAGCAAGAGTGTGTCGGGTCAGATAAACAAATAGTCACTTCAGGTCTTTATCTTTATTTTTTTCTCTAATTAGAGTTGTAATTATGTTATTCAATTAGACAGATCAATGTCTGACGCCTGATAGTCAAATTGTTTCCCTTTGTTCTGTATATCAATCTATTCGGTCATTAAAAAGTGTTGTCGCTGTCTTCGATGGTTTGTCTTTCGGACTCGCATTTTGTGAGTGGTTTTCTTCTTGTGTATTACTAGGCCTGGCCTGCCGAAGATGGATGTATCGGAGCGAAAGGTGCAAATATCGCAGTCAAGATGTAAGCTAGCAACACAACGCATTGCGTTCTCCGTACTATTTCCGACTACTTGCACAGCCCTTTTCAGATAGCGGGAGATTGAGAACGATCGCAGAAGCAGAACTAGGCCTGGAAGACGGTGCAGCTTTGGGGTGTTCATCCTCCAGGTTTGTCTCTGTTGGCAATTAGCCTATCCAGCAGTACATGATCTGCGGTTTACTTTTGGCAGTGCAGGTAACCGTTACGCTGGTGTGTGAGATCATGCTCAAGTGCCTATTATACCATCCCGTCTATGAGGTATCTAAACTTCGTTGGTCGATCTTTGAAGTTACATTCTCATGGCCTGTATTTCGTCTGTTGATATAGGGGACCAAGTGGTCTCGATGTAAGGCGTTCGCCTCGGGTGCCGGAGGTCACGCGTTCAATAGACGGTGGAGACGGGGATTTTTTTCTCGTGGATCATCCGGTAAAATATGTCCCATAATCTCTGATTACTGAGATCAGCCACCCGTGTACAGTGGGGCGCACGTTAAAAATTCATCGGCAGTTGGAAATGGAAAAAAAAAATTGACTTAACGGCAGCTGCTCGAGGAAAATTGAAGTTCAAAATGTACATTTTTAAGGACTAAGGCTATAACATCAGGTCATGGTTATAACAGAGCGGCATAGATGGCAGGTGTACCTTGCTCTAATTTACGCTTCCACCACCACTAGTCCCCAAAAATAGGCGATCGTGTATTCCAGGTGCAACCAACTTAACGATTGCTAACAGATACTGGGATTGACCTGGCAAGTCACCAGCAGATTTTCGCCTGCCAAAAAAATAAGAAACTAAGAAGATCACAGCTTCCCACGACGTCTAACGACAGAAGTGGACTAAAGATGGATGTAATACTTTATATATGACCCTTCTACGCTACTACACGAATATCTTGCAAGTATATCACATCTCCTGCTTGCAATTTCAGCTCGAGGTCGAAGATGCAACAGGCTGAATTAGCTGACAGAAGCTAGCCTCCCATAGCTGGCTGTTTACATCAGGGTCAGCAAGCACATCCTTTTCAAGATAAAAGCCGTAAGAAGAAGAAGAAGAAGAAGAAGAAGAAGAAGAAGAAGAATAGTAATAAGAAGAAAAATAACAGAATTTCATATTCACTATTCAATGTCCATGCTTCATACTCATAAAGTTATACTGAGAGAATCACTGTCCCAATTAATTTGATTTTGAGTATTCAGCTGAACCGCCACAGACGAGGTCGCCGCCGCTAGTTTAACTGCTAGCAGATCTTTGAAAGTGCCCGTAACCTTCTTGTGGACCGATTCTAACATACGTCGTTGATATGAGTGAGTCTATATGTCTAAGAGGTCCATGGCGGCAAGACCAAGAGAGTCAGTAGCGTCAGTACAAGTAAGATGATTCTTCTGTCATTAACTACTGCCTCGACGTCGAAGGGGCAATGAGTGGTGTTGAGAATCAGCAGGGACTTTGAGATGTGTAGACGATCAACATCTCCGTTGGCAATGCTGGTTTACACTGAACTGTCTCATTTCGGTGTACTGGATGACTCCTTCCTCGTAGGTCAAAACAGGAAACCAGGGAAAGCTGTAATGGCGCTGATCACTTCAGTTAGTCAATATAACCACAGTACAAGCACAGGAATCTAGTATTATTTATAAGCTGGATAAGGTAAATGCAGGTGTAGTGTTGGATATATACCATGTTCGTTTAAGTAGCGAGTTTAATAATAATAAAACTGAAAATAATAATATTAATAATAATAACAATAATGATAATTTTTGATAATAATATTTCTGCCATGTTTTCCTGTCTGTGCCTATTTACTTCGGTATTGGCCGAATTGCTTGTCTTTGTGATTTCCATGCTCTTAATTCTGTTTTTGTGCCATCTCCTCCAAATTTTATTCGAGATATTTAATCTGTTTTCAGTTCAGAATGATGAATTGTTCATTTCCTCCTTGTTATTTGTCTAGATATTTCCTGTGTTCATTTTCATTCAACGCTTTATGGCCGGGGATTGTTAAGCCTAGATGTCAGTTAAATAGGCTGGTAGCATTGACCATTGTATCTCATATTGTTGCTATTGGTTTTAAACTGTACAACACATGATGCTTGCATGCCCACAAACAGCTACCTAATTGAAGAATCACTATTTCAGAATGTGTTGTATGAGTGGATGCTGAGGTCAGCGTGGTTCAGTGACCGACAAACGACGAGAATTGTGAGTATTGATATGAGTGGATGCTGAGGTCAGCGTGGTTCAGTGACCGACAAACGACGAGAATTGTGAGTATTGATATGAGTGGATGCTGAGGTCAGCGTGGTTCAGTGACCGACAAACGACGAGAATTGTGAGTATTGATATGAGTGGATGCTGAGGTCAGCGTGGTTCAGTGACCGACAAACGACGAGAATTATGAGATGTGGTCGTGGTTGTATATACCTTCTCTATCTTCAAGATGTGGATAGTGTATACACATTTGTTTAGAGTATCAGCTCTGGGAATTGAAATCAACCATAAATGACATCCACCTATAGTTAAGTCTCAGTTTAACAATCGATCCCACACAACAGTATCCACTACTAGTTCTCTTGTTCTTTTCTCACTCCATCCGGAATATAGAGCCGCCACTACAGTTGGCCTCCTTCAGCAAGCCAGCACTAAAGCATTTTGTTTGAATGTTGTTTAATCATGTCTGCTGAGCTGTTCAACATTGTATATTCAGTGCCAGTTGAGTAATGTATGTGCCTGCACACTGCTTGGAGACTATAGGAACACGTGGTTTTTATTCCCCAGCACTATAAAATCCTTCCTGCTGACCTCAGCAATTGGCACTACAGACCTTTGTGTCTGCGGCACACCTACCATGACGGCAGAACACATTTTACAGTTCTGCCCACTGTATTACACTGTCATTCCAGGAGAAGTTGTACAAAAGTGCACTGAGCCTCCAGTCGACTGCTGTCTTCGTTAGAGTCATTGAAGTCGAGGTCTGAAGACGAACGAGGAAGAAGGGTGAAGAAGAAACACAATGTACCAGCTTCAAATCACGTTGTGCTATGTTTTACGGACTGTGCTTGTTGTGGGTTTCTGTTTAGTGTTTGACCGACCACCTCTCCCAGTCGACATGGATAAGTGCCTGAGTAAGTTAGAGGAAAATGTCAGAGCCGCCGAATGGGATATGTCGTTCGTGTTGTGCCGTCGGTGCTTTCAGTAATTAAATGCTCTAATCACATATGAGGGGGCCCATGTGTAATGATGGCGGTTCTGTGAGCCATTTTCCATTTATCCATTGAGTCAAATGTGTTAGTAATTGCTGTTGGGTCATATATTAGCTTTGTTCTTTGTGTGGTAAGTCTTACGGTATGTTATTGTTTCATTATGGCTGGCACTAACAAGCCATAATCATGGTGTGGAGCAGCAACGCATTCTATGCTTGATGAGTAGATCCAAGTACGGTGATAGTGAAAGTTGGGAGCAGTGTATGACAATAACATTTTGTTGTTCTGTGTTCAGTCCAGGTATACTGTTCTAGACTTATAAATATCCCATAATTTTGTCATGTAGTCTTAGTGAACTTTAACCTTTGGAAACTGGGTTATCATTTCTAATATCGTCCCAAACATTTAAATAAATAAATAAACACGCGACAATCAGCAATGAAATGCCTGTGTATACATAACAAATGAGACAAGGCCAGACCTTATACCAACTAGTGCATGTTGGGAAAGCACCGGCCGTGGCCTTCAGAATAAAGAACACCATTAGCGAGGTCATTCCTGGATGCAGCGTTCAACACTCAGGGCTTTGTGGGCTGCACGTAAACGTAAACTAAGTAAATTGTCGACCCGGTTGTATTGTCCCGTCTTCTTATTCACGAACAAGGTTCGAGGCATTTTTCTACTAAACTCCATGTCAGATCCAAATGATTTTTTGCATGTACCCTTAGAATATCCATGACATTTAAGTCAATATTTTTTCTCTCTAAGAAATTGTATGAAATTTGAAAAATGTATTCATTAGGCTATATAAAACGGAACCTAAGTGAATTGGACATAATTTTAACATGTTTAAGGTATATAGTGGTGGTGTTTTAAAAATAGATGTTTTGACATTTCTTCTTCTTCTTCTGCGTACACAGTCAGAGAGTAACCATTATTTTTTCGAAAAAAGCGGCGGTCATCCTGAGACTCTCGCCACTACCATAGAGCTTGTCTTGCAGTTCCACTGGTAATGGCCACATCTGCTCTCTCTGATCCTCGTATGTCGGGCAGTTCTGCAGCAGATGTTCAGCGGTCATTTTACCAGTACCGCACGGGCATTCGTCGGTACACCCTATCTTCAATTTGTTGAATAGGTGGTACCTCAGTCTATTGTGGCCAGTGCGAAGTCTGAAGACAACGACCTGCTCTCTTCGGTTCAACTGGTAATAGGCATCGTTTTTGGTGTAACCAGTATGTTCGGTTTCCCATTTGGTCATGTATCTGGCTTTGATAAGCCGTTTTGACTCTTCGTACGTCATACTGGTATCTGTTTGTGGTAGTCTTGCACCTTCTTTTGCCAGTCTGTCTGCCTCCTCGTTGCCTTGGATGTTGCAGTGTGATGGGACTCACTGTACCACTACCCTTTTTGGTGCGGACTGCTGGCACAGTTTGCAGAGTGCTGCTCTTAAGTCATTGAGCTCAGTGTTTTTCTGGCTTTTTAGCGCTGTGACTACGGCGAGAGCATCTGTCAGCAGGACTATATGGCTCTCATTTTCACTGTGTGTCACCATTTCTTCCACTGCCGCCCTCAGTGCCTCTGCCTCCGCTCTGAAATTGCTTGTGTACTTACCAGTAGCGAATGACAGTGTTATTTTTCTGCCATTTGGTAGGTTCAGGAATGCTCCTGCCCCTCCGTTCTGTGTTGTGTTTGTTACAGAACCGTCGGTGTATGCACGGGTCCAGTCCATGCTTGGGTAGCTTTTCGTTATGAAGCTTAGGGTAGTATCTGTCCTTTCTTTTTCAGTCTGGCAGTTTTTGTTTGCAATACCTGGTATATTTTCTACCACCTCTGGAAATATATCCTGCCTCCAAGTAGGTTTTCGTACAGTAGTGATGGGTTTTGGTGTTGTTAGTGCGTTTATGGGATCTTCGTGCATCCTTGCTTTGGCTATCTCTGCAAAGTTTCTCATTTCCCAAATTGTTTAGTCTCTGGTGCATTGGATGGTCGGTCATTCTTCGGAGTTTCTCTGACTGCAGCTGTGCTCTGCAGTCTCTTCTATCGGTCATGGATTGCAGTTTTGTAATCTTTTCAAGTTCTACAATTGGCGGTGACTTCATGCCACCTGTTATAATTCTCATGGCTTGGTTTTGAAGTTTGTTAACTTTATCGAAGTTCGCCTTCGCTGCTGTTGTCCATGCCGCAATGCCATACTCGATAACTGGTCTAATTCTTCCAGTGTACAGTTTCTTTAGTATACTTTCGTCTGCTCCCCAGCTTGTGCCAGCAAGTTTCCTCATGATTGCCATTCTTTCTCTGGCTTTCATTCGGTTTCTCTTGATCTGACTTTTCCATGTCATGCGCCGATCAAATGTGACTCCCAGGTAGTTTGGGTTGTCGTTTGGCTGCAGGTATTTGCCATTTAGACTTAATTTGGTATTTTGAGGTTTGATTGAAAGCGAGAATATTGTACATGTGGTTTTCTCCTCGTTCATTTTGACCAGCCATGAGTTCGCCCACTCTTCCAGCGATGTTAGGGCCTGCTGCATTTGATTTCTTGCTATGGTGATTTTTTTCAGAGGTCCACATAGCCAGATCGTCTGCAAACATTGAGCTATGCACTCTTCTTGGTATATTCTCTGTAATATCGTTTATATATACCAGGAAGAGTGTGGGTGACAGTACTCCCCCTTGGGGTACTCCCTGCTCGAGTGTCACCTTTTTGCTCATCTGCCCTTGTACTTGGACTCTGGCCGTTCTTTGTTTGAGGTAGTGGTTGATCCACTTGTACATCTTCCCACAAACATCACTTCTTCTTAGCTTGACTCTTAGTCCATCTTTCCAGACTTTGTCAAATGCCTTTTCCAGATCCACCCAAACAGCTACTGTGTGTTTCTGTGCCTGGTAGGCATCTTCTATCTCCTGGGCTATGAGGATGACCTGGTCCTCAGTGGATCTGTGCTGTCTAAAGCCGGCTTGCTGTGGAATTAGTATTCGTTTTTCTTCCAGATGCCACATCAGTCTGGTGTTTATCATCCGTTCCATCAGCTTGCCGACACAGCTCAGTAGGCTTATGGGCCTGTATCCATTTGGATCTGTTTTGTCCTTTCCTGTTTTTGGTACTGGTACCAGTATTGCGTGTTTTGACATTTAAATACACTGAAATAAAAACAGATTCCTGTCTATCTCGTGCGCAAATTAGACATTTTGTCGAATGCGGAAAACAACCAAGGTCATTCATATGGAACTGTCGCTCATCATAGGTGTATCCCGATATCATAATTTGTGGGGTCGTTATTGTGACATATAATTGATTTTTAAAAAGTTACATTGATATCAATTTCAAAATGAGTTTGAAGTGTACATTTATAACAATGCATAGGGTTACCGTTTTACTATACAGGTTTTTCCGCAGGAAATTAAGATGGGTCATTTATATTGCGATACTCTTGACCCAGAGAAACGAACTCAATTGGCGCTTGGTCTGGATAGATCAACCTTTTACCGTTGTCATAAAACGAGAGATTATGAAACTGTTGACGAAAAATCAAATTGATACTCTCCGGGAACTAAAATTAACCTTGCAATCGGACCGGAGTCCTGAAATTTTCAAAAGTACTCTTTGGAAAATTGTAAGAGCGGCCAGTTTTACAGTAGAGAATAAATTCAAGTAGCAGGAATATTAAATGTGAAAAGCCACATTTGATTGCTGCCAGAAAACAAATACATGAAACAGATACGCGAACGATATAGACAATGCTATGATATTGTTTACTTGGACTAATCCTGGGTCAATGCTCACCACACCTTGGGTAAAGAATGGCAATCAGTTGACGGTGAACAGAAAAGACAAATTCCAAGCAGCAAAGGGCAGCGCGTTATACTAGCGTATGCCGGAAGCAGTGATAAAAATCTTGTCCATGACGCTGAACTTACTTTCAATCAAAAAGTACCGATGGTAGAGACTACCACACTGAAATGAATGGACACTAGATGGACATTTTAACGAACTAGATGACCAATCATCTGCTTATGATAGACCGTCATGCCTAGTAATGGATAATGCACCATATCAAAATGCAGTATCAGAGGAAGATAAAGTACCATCTGCATCAGATACAAAAGCTCAAGTTAGGACACGGCTAGGTAAGAACAAAATGAATTTCGACGACAAGTATTTGAAGCCCGATTCGCTGCAGCTTGCGAGAAAGACAAATAAGACAAAGGTGTATCATATTGACACAATCATTGAAGAGTACGGTCAGACTTCACTGCCACTAACTGCGCATCTAAACCCTATAGAGCTTGAGTGGGATAAAGTCAAAGTACAAGTTTGCCGAACAGAACAGGACATTTAAAATGTGTGATGTTGAAGTGGTGTACATAAGGGGCAACACAAACAATCAATTGATCTATCAGGACATTAAGCCTCTGGACAAAATACGACGAGAAATTTAGCTGCGTACTGTAATATCTTAAAATATCATGTCATTTCTTTGCAATGGTCCTAAAAGATCAAATGAATTCGCCGATGTGCAAAATTCTTAGCAACTATGGGCTAAATAATATCACTGTTTTAGCGTCATATATATTCTAAAGCTGCAGGCGAAAAATCATTTGGATCTGACCTACAGTTCAGTAGAAAATTGCTATGGACCTTATTTATGAATTAAAAGACTGGAGTTGCAAAGTTACATTACGTCAGCCGTGTCTGTCCTACCAGTGCACGCGAGGTCTTGAACTCCGACCATCCTTCGTAGTTGCCTTGATTGACATGAGTGCGCTAAGTTGAAACTGTTTGGAACAGTGTTTCTAAAATGTTTTGACTTTCGTGAACTACTTCCTGTTTACTGACTTGTGAGTTTCCCGTAGACATTGGATGGAGAGTACAGGGAATTGTCACAGTGGGCGCCTTCCTGATGTATCTCCAAACTCCTCCTGGCCAAGTAGATTACCAATTATAACTGCAGCTTCGTATGCGTCTGTAGCCAGATGATCAACGTAGTTTCTTTTGTCTGCCGTAGTGATTTTTTTATTCTTTACTTCTGATATATCTTTCTGTGTTTTACCTTTATATAGCTATATTTTGACAGTTTAGTAATGACATTTTTATTGCATGTCGGTCTTCAACCTTTCTGAGTGTTTTTCATTCTTTGTGCTGGTCTAGGGATTCCGTGGAGAAGTGGTTAAGCCGTCGGTCGGCCTCGTGATCAGGTGGTGTGGGTTCGACTCCGGATTTCGCCCTCTTTTTCACGGGTGCTTGCGCGGGGTCCCCTGCATGTCGTAGTCGCCCCCTTGTCGTCTTGTCCTTGAGTTGCCACTGGGGTCGGGCAGCACGAGACAAGAGAGTGAGGATACAAAGTAGCGCAGTTAATCCTTTCTAAAAATAGTGCTAGCAAAATAAGTGATGCCATCATCGTCTACGATGGACGGCGGCATTTGCTTTGCTGGTCTAGTCGATCGACTCTGAGATTCTGGTTCATGTTGTCATCCCAGATGAGTGAGTAGTCCTGAGGGTCTAGATCCCTGGCTCTAGTCTTCCTCTGATTGTCGCAGTAGCCGTTTTGTTTCACTCAGCAGGCACAACCAAACCCCTGCAGTTAGGTTTGTTCCAACCACGAGCGAAGTGACTGAGTTTTAAGTTCATTTTGATATTTTCCAGGAGCGGATCTTGTCTAATCTTGTTACTTTGATCCCCTTTCCCAAAAACTTAATTTTTGACCCTTAATCTGTCCTTTTTATGTATGTCTTTTTTAGGTGAAGTTTATAGCGTGGAATATAGAAACCCAATGTTGCTTTATTGCACGTGTTTATATTATACTCTATATCTATCTACAAACTGCTCTTCCTCACACTCTGTTTCTGTCTATTTCTTCGTATTTGCGCGCAATCCTAGTTGATAAGCCACAGGAAGTTTAATATACCTACTACGAATAGCCGATAGCCTTCGGTTAGCTGGCAACAGATTTCTTGAATGCCAGGATTCCAGGTATTCCAAGTATTCCTAGTTAATGAAGTTCCATTCTAATGCTATAACTGAGCAATTTGACATCCTATCCTGCAATACACGTGCATGTCAGTAAGTAGGTCACAACCTAATATGATATAGCTCTGAAATACAGTAGGTAGTTTCTAAAGTTGTCATTAGGTGGCAGCAACATCCAACTTTGTGATTACTTTAGGTAGCATACAATCAAAGAACGGCGTGCTGCAAAAACTATTTACAAGGAAATGCTTTTTTTGTTGTTGTCGTGAGTAGTGTTAATGGTGCATGGCTGGGTCGAACCAGTTTCTCAAAACGCAAAAAAATTGCTGATGAAATCCGACCTGGTCGTCCTATTGAAATTTCAACGGATGTATATGTGCGACGGGTGGTGGTTATGATCCGAACTGAATCAATACGCATTGTAACATTTGCCAATGCGCGTTCGCATGATTTTGCATACTGTAAAATGCATGATCTGAACTTGTTGGGAGACGTTTCACGAATGAGAAAGATATTGAATGTGAAGTACACATTAGGCTAAGACAGCAAACCAAAGACTTCTGTTATGCACGTTTTGGTGCACTGGTAAAGCGATGGGGTAAGTGTGTCATTCATTGTCGGTGGAAATTATATTGAGAAATATGGGACAATGCAAATGCAGTAATACATTATTTTGAATTTCGTATCTCATACAGTTTTTAGTTTCTTCAAAATAACCAGTTGTGACATATTTAGACTTTCCCTCGTATTTAACATATTAATTAGCAATTAATTAGTTCTCATAACATTCGTGATGCTATCATTTCAGACTGTAACTCCTGGTGGTTTAAATGAAATTTCTCAAGAAAGTCGTTCCTCATAATAGTGCTGTTTTCGTTCTTCTGGCTGTAACAGGGACCATGTTTAACATCGGTAATCGAGACTTGGAAGAAATGTTACTTGTGGAAGAAACTGTTAGACTTCTTCTTCTTCTTCTTCGTACGCTTTTAGATCGCGTATAGGTTTGTGGCAGGTTGTGGACCCTGCTAGACGATCGAGGACCATACGTTAGACAGAAACAGACCAGCTGTTAGAGGATCTCGATCTGACGACTGTGGGCCGCCTATTTGACCAACTAGAACCACATATTAGATCACACATTAGGCAATCTATAGTCACACCTAGGCCCACCTTTCTATACGATCTCATGATGGTCAAGACCAGCAAGACCTTTCAGACGTCCATAGGCAACGTGTTGGACGGACATCACCTACATGTAGGACAGACGTAGACCACATCAGGCCCTCGACTCACACTTTAAGAATCCCCGATTGTATGGTTTGAACACCTCAGCTTATTTCTAACGCGTCATCTGTGCCTATTTTGGGGCCCAATTTGCCAAGAAGACATTATATGTCTGCATTTCTATGTCTGTCCGTGTCTATTCCGTCTGATTAGATTCAACCGGCTTGACTTGTTTGTACTTACAAAAACTGATCTCGCACGTCAACCAACTGTTAACACATCTGTAACGATTACTGATTCTGTTGGAGATTTTCAAGGTAATAAAGCCAGAAAGGTAACATGCCACTCAACTTCACAAACACTTACGGCTTGTACAAATAATTCTTTAACACTTGATACTTGACGACATTGTGCACTATAGGAACTGGTCACAACACACACCAAGCTTGATCCCTGACGACAGTATCCACCATAGGAACTGGTTACCCCACATACCAAACTTGATCCCTAGCGACAGTGTCCACTATAGGAACTTGCCACCAAACATATGAAACTTGATCCCTAGCGACAGTGTCCACTATAGGAACTTGCCACAATACATATGAAACTTGATCCCTAGCGACAGTGTCCACTATAGGAACTTGCCACCAAACAAATGAAACTTGATCCCTAGCGACAGTGTCCACTATAGGAACTTGCCACCAAACATATGAAACTTGATCCCTAGCGACAGTGTCCACTATAGGAACTTGCCACCAAACACATGAAACTTGATCCCTAGCGACAGTGTCCACTATAGGAGCCGTTTGCCCACATGCCAAACTTGTTCCTTGGCAACAGTATCCACAATATAAACCCATACCAAACTTGATCCCTAGCGACAGTGTCCACTTTAGCAACTGGTTACCATACCTACCAAATTTGATCCCTGACAACAGTGTCCATTATAGCAACTCGTTACCACACATACAAAACTGCGTTTGTCTCTGTATTTTGTCTGCTTTCATTTGTCAATATAAATTATCTATGTCTGTCTGTAAATTGTGTGCCTACGTTAATATTTATAAATTGTAATTGTACTCTGTTTTCCTTCGCATGTCTTTCTACGTTGGTCTTTGTATCTTGTCTGTCTATGATAATTTTAGCATTATTTATGTTTATGTTTGCTCTATAGCATCTCTGTCTACCTTACATATCTGTCTATGTTTGTCTGTAAATTGTCTGCGTATGTTCAACTGGTCAGAATTTCTGCCTACGTTTTTCTCTAGCTTGCCTGTCTACGTTTGTGTATATGGTTTGTCTATCTAAGTTTATCTCTGCTGCATGTCTGGCTTAGCATGCTTTGCTAAATTATATATCTTCCTTGACAATATATTGATGTCTATCTAACTTGTCTGTCTACGTTTTTATGTCGTCATTGTAAGGAGATGAAAAAAAGAAGAAGAAGAAGAAGAAGAAGCAAACAAAAATTGAGGAGAAAAAAGATATATTGAACATTAACCTAATGTATTTGTTCTTTTTCTTTTACTCTGGAACACGAACAACCGACCGTTAAGGTCATTAAATAAAGCTTATGACCTGATGAGATGGAATTGAAGCCAAATATATTTACCCTAAAGCCAAATCTATTTTTGGCTGTTATTAATTTAAATTATTTTTCCAGCAAAAGAAAACATATCTCAGAATCATTATGTGCCACACCAGCAGGATTAGGCGATAATGGATCTCTGCATTGTCCCTGTTGGTGTTCATCTACTCTACAGGTGACAGTCCTCCAAGACAGGGAGCTAACCCAAGATTAGATTCAGCAGAGAGTGGCCTGTACTTCAGAACCATATGTGGCGTCTCTAGATGTCAGCTGCTTACGTATGTTAAGTATTTCGAAATAGAAGAAATGTCGGCAATAAAAATCAAACTTTGTCACGTCAGAAAATGAGATATAAGATGATTCGCCTTTTACCTCCAGGTGACTACTGATCAGACATGTAAGTCAGATCAGGCAAAATATACTGAACAAGACCCTCATCTCGGCTCCCACGTAGCCCTTCCTGGAAACGGGCTGTTTTCTCGACAGCCTGGCTAACGTGGTGAGGGATCAACGTGGTCCCCGTAGTAGTGAGCGATACGTAGATGAAGCCAAGCGTAGCACAACCGGCTGGAGGACCCTGGTACACCTTCAGTAGCACTCTCGATATGCGAGGAAAGCTACAGTAACCCACCACCAAACGTTCCTTTTAGGGTGCATAAAAACGTAATCCTACTCATTGTAGACATTCAAACTCAACAACAACAACAACAACAACCTCCAGGTGAAGGGTGAAGGCCACCACAACAGCTGACCGCTCTACAGGAAGCCTGAACCCTAGCATTTGTAGTTGTTGTTTCATGGCGATGGTTTTACATGATGAGGTAGCTAGCGTTATCTACAACTCTCAATCGATTATCTTCTACGACATACTTCTATGACATATTCGTTCTATTCTTTCAGTCCGGACGGACGGACTGACGTACCGATTACAGGTCCAGCACTCCCATCGATCTCATACATATCGCATGCTATGGTCGGGTCGATAAACTCAACTCTACATCCCGCGCAAACGTAAAACAAAGTTCAGATCTCTAAAAAGCGTGTGGTAAATATTTACCCCAATTAGTTGACCGTCTCCTGTTACATATGATTCGTTTTCGATAGGGTCAAAGTGGTAATTGGGCTGTGACATAAACTAATGTATGTTCTGTTGATGATTCTGGTTGGCTGTTATCAACAAGCGTGGTGTTGTTTATCACGATTCTGGCGACAAGTGTTTCACGTGCACACCGACATGGACTTTGATCGAGAGGAATGCCCCCAACCTCCAAAACAACTTCATGAACTTTAGCCAAAACAATTGAACCATATTTAGCTTGTTATCTTGTTTGCTGTTGTTGGTTTACCGGTGAATTATATCTTAGGCTTTGTGAGTTTGTTAGTCGAGTGGCTAGTGAGTGTGTTGCTGTTGGTTGGTGATTTGTGTTGGTTGGGGATTTGTGTTGGTTGGTGATTTGTGTTGGTTGATAAAGTCAGTTGTTTTATACATTCATTGTCTTGTTCGGTGATTTTCAATGTTCATTGATCATTTGTGTTGGTGGGTAATTAGTCTTATCTGATGGTGATTTGTATTGGTCGGTAATTAGTCTTGTTTGATGGTGATTTGTGTTGGTCGGTAATTAGTCTTGTCTGATGGTGATTTGTGTTGGTCGATAATTAGTCTTGTCTGATGGTGATTTGTGTTGGTCGATAATTAGTCTTGTCTGATGGTGATTTATGTTTGTCGGTAATTAGTCCGGTCTAAAGGTGATTTGTGTTGGTCGGTAATTAGTCTGATCTGGTGGTGATTTGTGTTGGTCGGTAATTAGTCTGGTCTGATGGTGATTTGTGTTGGTCGGTAATTAGTCTTGTCTGATGGTGATTTGTGTTGGTTGGGAATTTCTGTTCGTTTGCGACTTGTGTTGGCTGGTTGCTGATAAAAGTTGATTGATTTGTAATTTGTGATGGTTCATTTATTGAATGTTGTTGGATTTTTGATGTTTGTTAGTTGATTACTGATATTTGTTCATTGTTTGTGAATTTGTGGTTCTTTTTTGTTTCCGTAGCTACTCATCAAAAGTTTTTAACTCCTGGCGTATTGTCTCGGATATCAAGTTTGCATTGGTTATCTAAAGTGACGTATGGATTAACGTGTACAATGCGTGTCTACTCAGTACGCTCATCAATTTTTTTATCATATTTGTTAACCCCACCTAACTGACCATGCTGCTGCATCCTTGACTGCATTTTGATGTACGGTATGGACGTGGGTCTGGGTGACGATGTTCCACTTGGCCCTACCTTAATATTCACAACTATTGAATTGTGTAAACAACTTTATCGTACACCTAAGGAAACCCGTATACAATGGAACGACAGACCAACCACACACCATGCTATCAGCGCTGCATCACTCTTAAAACTGTGGAATCAGCTACAACCACAAAAATCTTCATCACGACCAATCTATATTGAGACACAAAGCAATCGTATACAACCTTGAACTAGCTGGCACTTCGGAAAGAGGAGCGAAAACTAGTAACCTCGGGGTCAGAAAAATAAAAATCATAGATTGCAAGGTGGATTAAAAAAATAGGACATCTTTCTTTTTTTTAATGATGGTTTCGGTACTTGTGTTTATTTACCTGATTTAAAGGTATCCCTAACAGTACCCCTGCAGCACAGCAGTAAAATTGTTTCTTTAACCCGATTTGACATCAGATTGTCAACACGTATAACCCAATTGGAACATTGCGGGCTTAACTCATCAAACTGTTAATCATTATGTCACCTTTGTCGACCCGAATTCCTGAGTTCACATCCACTGAATCGAGAGTTCATGGAAGGCTACATGGACGCTTTCAATAAAAAACTGCAAGACATTTGTTGTTTTGTTTATTTGGGCCGCCGATTTGTAAAGTGAAAATGTAAGTGACTCCGAAATTGTGAAATTATGTTTAATATGGTTTGTTAAATATTTGAATTGCTAATTTCTGTCTAAAACATTCAATAATTTTTGTCTCGACTTTCATTTTATGGTTTTTGTTGTGTTTAAATATAGTATATCTTGCAATATTAATAATGACCTATTTCTGTTTTTACTGCGGTGCGAAAGGGAAACTGTTAGGGATACATTTATTTCAGATGAATAAACCGACAAGTACGATGGTTTCTTCAATACTTTGTTCTACATGATTATTTTACAAGCCCCACGAATAGCCCAATGTAGTAACATTTACGACATATATAACAATACACGATGTATTTTTCCTCAGATGCGTTTGGAAACTATATATTTACTTTCCCATCTATGCATTTAGCTTTTATATATTGTTTCTTGAGACACGATATTCTCCATTACATGCAGATTAGGAACCGTCTCTGCTCTAGGAGAGTGACTAGTCATATCGCACGTAAACAAAACTAGTTCTACAGTACAGGCATAACTAATAACTTCCCACGTAAACAGCAACAGCTTCTACCCTAGAGGAGTTACTAGTCATGTCACACACACAGAAACAGTTACTACTTTAGAGGAGTGACTAGTCATGTCACACACAGAAACAATTACTACTTTAGAGGAGTGATTAGTCATGCCACACAAAGAAACAGTTACTACTTTAGAGGAGTCACTAGTCACGTCACACACATAAAAAGTTACAACTTTAGAGGAGTGACTAGTCATGTCCCACTGAAACTGAACTTCTGCGATACAGGCATAACTTATCACGTCACACGCAGACATCAACCGCTTTAACGCTAGATGAGTGACTAGTCATGTCACACACGTAAATTGTTTCCAGTAGAAACTAGTCATGTCCTGTACAGACAGAAACAGGCTCAACCACAGGGGCGTGCCAAGTCACGTCTCACACAAACTAGAACTACTTCTACCCCAAAACGTGACACAAACAAAAAATGCTCTTACCATGGAGAGGTGACTAGCCACGTTATACAGACAGAAACTGATTCTACTATAGAAACGTGATAGTTTCTACTCTAGAGGAGTGACTAGTCACGTCACACACACAAAGAAACTGATTCTACTCTAAAGACGTGACATTTTCTACTCTAGAGGAGTGACTAGTCATGTCACACACACAAAGAAACTGATTCTACTCTAAAGTCGTGACGTTTTCTACTCTAGAGGAGGGACTAGTCACGTCACACACAGACAGATACTGCTTTTTCCGAGAGGTATGACTAGTTATATCACATACAGGCAGAGACCGGTTCTCCCAAAGGGGTGTGACAAGTCACGTCTCACACTGACTAAATCTGATTCTACCCTAAACAGATTACGGGTCACGTCTGACAGCATGCTTCCAGTGTTGTTGTGCCTTCATTCTATTCTCTTTGATTTCAATCTTTTCGCCGGGGTCCTAATACTGTCTCTGTGATCCTAATACTGCCTCTGTGATACTAATACTGTCTCTGTGATCCTAATACTGCCTCTGTGATACTAATACTGTCTCTGTGATCCTAATACTGCCTCTGTGATACTAATACTGTCTCTGTGATCCTAATACTGCCTCTGTGATCCTTAAACCGTATATGTGATCATAATACTGTCTCTGTGATCCTAATACTGCCTCTGTGATTCTAATACTGCCTCTGTGATCCTAATACTGTCTCTGTGATCCTAATACTGTCTCTGTGATCCTAATACTGCCTCTGTGATACTAATACTGTCTCTGTGATCCTAATACTGCCTCTGTGATCCTTAAACCGTATATGTGATCATAATACTGTCTCTGTGATCCTAATACTGCCTCTGTGATTCTAATACTGCCTCTGTGGTCCTAATACTGTCTGTGATCTTAATACTGCCTCCGTGATCCTATTAATCTTGTATCCATGGTCTTAATCTAGTCTCCGTGATTCTAATCTTGTTTGTGATCATAATCTTGTCTCCGTGATCCTAAAATGGTATCTATGATCCTTATGTGGTCTCTGTGATCATAATCGTGTCGCCTTGGTCCTAATCATGTTTATGTGATGATAACCTTGTCTCTACGGTCCTAAAGCGAAACCAATGTATTAAGTCAAATCAGCCATACCAAGACTCACGAGACTCATTGTTCTGTCTCTCTAAAGCCAGGCAACTCGCTGATACCGACGGTTGATCAACGTGTCATAATAATTCAGTTCATTTCAGATGTCATCTCTACATTGAAGGTGGGCTACAATAAATGTCCAACATCCTCTGTTTCTTACCTTGATGACACAATCTACCATTCTTGTTCCTCTCCATCTTGTTATCCTCCTACATATAGCCCTGTCTACCTCAGGCACGTTCGCTCTCTACATTTTTCTTCCAGTAATGTTTTCGACAAGGTTTTATGTCTTTTTACGTGACCAAAATAGCTCAGATGTAGGAATCTGGTTACTTTTATTTGATACCTAATTTCTCCAAAGTTACTCATTTATTTTCCTTCGATTCTAAGAACTGCTTTTAAATATCCACATTTCAAAGACATTAATTGTCTGTCCAATTGTTTGTTCATGTCCCATGTTTCTATGCATCCTGTAAAGGCAAATGTGCAAAATAATGGATCTAATCATTTATAATGTTTGAGTTAATTGCTTTGATATCAATATAGCTCATGTTGGTGAAAACAGATTTGGTCACCCATATTCTTAAAACAATAGGAAGCACTTTTTTAATATAGGGTAGCCTGATCCTCAGATGTGGTGAAACCATTCAACGGGTATTTCGTTTCCTAACAACTTGAGAAGGACTGTCCCAATGTGGGTCATAAATCTCAAAGGTCAATGTCCTCTTTACCTATTCCAGAAATTGAGATGAACTCAAGACCATTACCAGATGGTCGTGCGTGATCTTATCAATATAACTAGGTTAAGGTGATAATTATTGGATAGAAATATATCTCGTTAACACGCCGGTGTGGCATATTGGGAATATATGGTGTTAGGCCCATATTTTTCTTGACTATTGGTACACTAAGGGTGATACGGTAACATCACGCAGGCCGCCTGTACTTTCCCATATTATTCTGTTATCTAATTTTGGAGACTGTGTCAACCCCCATGGACCGTTTTGCGATCTATGAAATCCCGCATCAACTGGGACCGAACCCCAATCGCTCGGCTGGGAAGCTAGAGCGCTAACCTCCACGCTACTCCGGCTCCCTTTCCAACTCATGAGTTTGCACAATCAAACATTCACAAAGACCAATACATGCAGTTTGTGTAGCGGTATTCAGGCTTGTCAATGAAGTTCTAGAAACAGCACAAACACAATGTGGAAGAGAGATAGAGAGAGGGAGAGAGATGGATCTTTCGTAGTTGGAAGAAAAATGCTGTCCATTATGATATTAGCAATGTAAACGTATGTAGATATTAATGTAGACATACTTCCAAGTAGAAATAGTGTGAAGTTCGAGCACCAATACCTCACACAGTGACAGCATAGCGATTACCACACCATCGTCAAAGCAGAGTAGTCTGTGTACTGCTGGGTTGGGTCGATGTCAAATGGAGAAAAAAAACTTGGCGACTGTACATCCTACATCTGCATCTTCCCCATCAGATGTAAGAGGCACGAAGGAAACCACCCACAAACGTATTAATAATAGCCAGATGAAAGTCCACAAACAAAGCGTGGGATATAAGGGAAAGCACCTGCCAATGTCGAAACAGATGGATTTACTGAACAAAAGGAAAGCTACTAGATGTTAGACACTGATCTACCCAATTGAATACCAGGAATTCAGTAACGCATGAAAACGTACCACTCTAACGTGTGTATACTAAGGTCTCCTGCTGAGAGCAAAGAACATACCCCCTGCTTCTTATTATGTATGTTTTGAAAGTTGACTAAGTATTGGCAACCTCTTCATGAGAAACTAAATGTTGCAAATATTATCTCCACTAGATCGTATTGACAACCTTTGACAAGGATGTCAAAGAACTAGTAACACCATGACAAGGCAGGAACTTTATGATCCAGGATAAAAGCGGCAAGTGCCTTATTGGGGAAAATGACGTACTGGCACGATGGACAGAGTACTGTTCCAAGTTATGCAACTATGAGGGACGAAACTAACCTAAGAAAACAATCCCTCCAACATCAACAACTAAAGAAAATAACCAACTGATAACGAAAGAAGAGATAATTGCAGCGGTAAAGACATTGAGAAGAGGGAAGACGGCCGGCGTGGACAATATACCAGCAGAGCTCTTACAAGCAAGTGGAGAGGTAGTGGTGGAAGGCCTGACACACATCTGTAACAAAATATGGGCGACAGGAAACTGGCCGGACTTATGGACAAAATCAATAGTTATACCGTTACATAAGTCTGGAAACCTAAAGATGTGTCAAAATTACAGAACAATAAGCCTCAACAGCCATCCTAGCAAGGTCATGCTAAGATTAATCCTCTACCGATTGAAACCCCAAGCAAAGAACATCATTGCCGAGGAGCAATCAGGTTCAGACAGGGAAGAATCACTACAGAACATATATTTAATTTAAGGCTGTTAAGCCAGAAATATCTAGAACAGCAGCAAACACTGTATCATGTGTTTGTGGATTTTAAGAAGGCGTTTGATAGGGTATGGCATAAAGCGCTACATGCAACCACGAAGAGGTATAAAATCAACATAAATATTATAACGGTCTTTGAACACTTGTATGGCAAGGCGTCCAGCGCAGTTCTTGTGAATGGGAGGCGAGGGGACTGGTTTCGCACATCAGTTGGTTTGAGACAGGGGTGTACACTCTCTGCAACTCTTTTCAATATATTCCTTGAAGGAATTATGAGTGAGGAACTTGGAGGTCACGTTGGTACTGTCAAGATAGGGGGCCGAACGATTACCAACCTTCGTTTTGCAGATGATATCGACGGTTTGACGGGTTCAGAGGCAGAACTCCAGGAATGGGTCAGAAGGCTCGATGAAACAGCTTTTGACTATGGTATGGAGATAAACGCTGGAAAGACAAAATTAATGACCAGCAACGCCACAGCCTTCAGCAGCAGGATACAAGCTAATGGCTTTTAATCGTCACGTAGAAAGATCGAGTTACAAATGAGGAAATACGAGATAGAATTACAACAGCAATAGAGCCTTTTGAAAACCTCTAGGCAACTGTCAAAAGAAGGAAACTCGGCTTGGTACGGCCACATATCGAGATAAAATGGTCTTGCAAATACGATCCTCTACGGAAAGGTGCAAGGCAGACGACGAAGTGGCCGTCCCAAAAAGAGGTGGGAGGACAACATAAAATAATGGACCAATATCCGACCAGATGAGGCACAGGCAGCGGCCGCTGACAGAGAAAGGTCGCGTGGTATTGTGAGACTGTCTTCTTGTGTACCTCAACGACCTCACCGGTTACGGGATGACCTGACCTGACCTGAGATCGTATTAATGGGTTGACACAGACTTTCTGCAAGGAGTCTAACTGCAGTAGTGTCCAAATGCTTATTCTGGACTGCACTGAGGCGTATTAATATGCTAGTATACTTACTTCGCCCCTCCTCTTTTGTCAAGCACTGTAGAGGCCGTACCTTTTTCATGTAGCTTTCATTTCACTGGTCGAGTGGTTTTAATACTCTCTATCCAACCAAACGTGAAAAACGTTCAAAGCCTCGAAAAGTAGGAATTTTTTAAATAATTGGAAGGTAAAATAAAAACCTAGCCTGCACGCAGAGTGACGACTACAATGTCAATGGCGTTTTTTCCACAGCCATATAAATTGGAGCTCAGCAACAGGAATACACCCGGTAATGATATGTTTTATAGATATGGTAAAAATGTTTGTGTAGAATGATGTAGTCGGTCTACTGCCCCAAACATCTTTGTTCGCTTCCTATGACTTGTCATCAGGCTACAGTGCTACTATCCAGGCATGACTGAAAGTGACTACTATACTTGATCCAGCTCTCATTTCGGGACCGGATAACAAAAGAAAACTTATAAATACTACAATTGTATATCTCAACGGAACTGGATTCTACTCCCGTTATTGGTAACCTTCAGTCGACACTCCTGTGAATGAGTACCTGGCGTACTTTTAGTGGAAGAAAGGTAGTGAGACATCGAATCGACCACCCGTCCCATAAACAAGCTATGGCCTCGTACAATGATATGTCGAACGCTTCATCCCTGACAGCATTGTCTGCTATGGGGCTATCCTCCCTTACGTATCCATCTTCTCCCACGGAGCGTGCGACCAAGGTTTTGTGGTTCATGTTTACATCACGCCAAGCCTGGTTTGACAGACAAGGCGTGCAGTATGTTTTTTATATGGCATGACCGCTTCTCGCAGGCAATCAGCTTCGTCTTCTCTTCTAATGCTATAATTGCTAATTTAGACTGGGACTCCGGATTGTCCAATAAAGTCGGCTGTCTTTTCCATGGACTCAGTACCGTCGTACAGTTTCTTTTCTGGGGGAGTGAGCGTGGACACCATCCCTTTGCTCTCATCTTTGGGCTGATGGGCAGTCGTGAAGTAGAAACGCTGCTGTCATGTCTGTCAGGCCGCAGTAACATAGGCTGTTCGTATCGATCTTGAATGTGGTGTACATATAGTGTCTCATTCTGTTCTGGCCAGTTCGGTGATGAAGTGTGTTATTCTAGTCATATCTGGCGAGTTGGTATTGTGTTTGAGATGTTCTTCCTTTCACCTGCATCCTATAGCCCTTTTATAATGGCTCTTGATCTTCATAGCTAACCAGGAACTCTTTCTCTATCAGTTTTGCTCCTGCTTTAGCTTGACTATTTGCCTCTTGGTTTCCTTTAGTGTTACAGCGGGATGGTATTCATTGTATCACCGCTTGCTGCAACAATTCAGAAAATTGTTTGCCAAGGCTACCTTTAGTTCATTCCATTCAGTGCCGATATTGGCAAAGACTGATCTCAAATCATTCGGTTCAGGGTTCATGTACGATTTGAGTGCCGTTATTGGCCAAGGCTGATCTAAATTCATTCGGTTCAGGGTTCATGTACGATTTGAGTGCTGTTATTGGCCAAGGCTGATCTAAATTCATTCGGTTCAGGGTTCATGTGCGATTTGAGTGCTGTTATTGGCCAAGGTTGATCTAAATTCATTCGGTTCAGTGTTCATGTGCGATTTGAGTGCCGTTATTGGCCAAGACTGATCTCAAATCATTCGGTTCAGGGTTCATGTGCGATTTGAGTGCCGTTATTGGCAAAGACTGATCTCAAATCATTCGGTTCAGTGTTCATGTGCGATTTGAGTGCCGTTATTGGCCAAGACTGATCTCAAATCATTCGGTTCAGGGTTCATGTGCGATTTGAGTGCCGTTATTGGCCAAGGCTGATCTAAATTCATTCGGCTCAATTCATGTGGGATTTGAGTGCCGTTATGAACCAATGCTACTCTTCAATTCATTCAGTTCAGGGTTATTGTGGGATTTCAATCAGGTTGTATCAATTAGCAACGCCATTTTTGTATGTATATTGTTTTTGTGGTAAGGGACCATTTTTGCTGCGGTCTTACCAGCTTCTATTTCGATTGCGCCTATGGATCGGGTTACCTTTGTGTGTTTGTTCTGTTAAGTCATCACTACTCCTCTTCCATCAAGTCTGGCATTCGTAGCTCATCCATTTGTAGGCATGAGTCCACCTCTTTGCTGGATAATTAGAGTATGTGTTCTCTTCTGTAATGCATTTTGGCTCTAGGTCTTCCTGCACTATGTTTTCTTTCACTCTTTCTTTGTTTAAAACTTCAGCTCAGGGAGTGTGAAAACTCAGGAAGGAGGATGGAGATGAGGTAGTACTGCCTGTGTGAGCCTTGGTTTTCATTTGTGACGGCACAAGTCTTTGAGTCCTTGAGCCTCAATGCATTTAAGTTCATCTCGAGCTTACTTGACTAAAGTCTGGCAGTCCATTCTTTGATGCATTCAGTGATTCGGGTGTCCCTTTTGTTGACTATCTCCCACACTACGTGTATGTCCCGTCTACCCTCCATTGGCTCGATGCCAAAATGGGGTCTAGTTGCAGTCACCCAAGTCACGATGCAGTCACCAAAGTCAAGATGCAGTCACCCAAGTCAAAATGCAGTCACCCAAGTCAAAATGCTATACCCTAGTACTGGTTTGACTCTTCCTGTTTATAGTCTTGTCATGATTGTGTTTTCTACATCCAAGTCAGTACCTGCTAGATTTGTCAACGTAATTGTAAATGGCTACCTGACATGCCCCCCCCCCCCCCAAATGTTGGATTCACCGTGTGAGCTACGGAGATCATCCTCTGTCGTCGGCTCTTTGAGCAAGGACATGGATTGAGTGAGTTTGTGCAGTGCAGTTGGTTATAAGAGGCATCCCTCGTTCTAGGGATCAACTAATAGGTTCACTGCCACCTTCAAAGCGTACTATCATAAGTGACTCAAGAGAGGTGTGCATGTTAAACCAAAGACTACAGACATCTGCAATTGCAGGAGCAGATAAATGAACAAGCATGTGTCTCTTAGTGTCCACGAAACTTTCTGTGAAATAGGACGTAATGTGATTTAGACGCTGTGCCAACACCAAACTTTAAACTAACCACATTATATGGGATGATGTAATGTACCTGTAACGCATTAAATAGTCCAGGTACTGTACACATACAGTACTGTATTTCAGATAATGTAAAAAAAAATGGGTTTATATTTCAGCTAATTAACTGTAGTTAGAAAGGTGATACAGCATATTGTAATTTATTGTAACAGTCAAAGTCTAGTTAAAAAGGTGATTCCGTACATTGGAATTTATTGTGATAGTCAAAGCGTATGTGCTGTATTATATGTTATATACGAACAGTAACATGTTACGAATTACATCACAAATACTTTGTGCTGTTTACAAAAAACACGAGATACACCTGTTGCTCTCCGGAACTTATTAATTTCGCAACGTTCGATTACTTCCGCCACGTCCCGATTTCAGATTTCGCCTAACTCTATTATAACTTAATGAGACCACGGACATTATGCGGTTGGACAATTGCTCGAACGGATGCTCATAACTGTATTGAGATACAGGCTTACGTTTGGATCCAACTACAGCTGTGATGCTATGCTTTGTAGGGAGATTCATGCCACAAGTTAATCTCTTACCCTTAATGTCCTGGAAGTCAGCAGGACGTACTGTGTCAACACGTAACGGTATTTTTATGTTCGTGACGTCACATGACCTTTTCACGGCATATTTCAGTAGTGTTGCTCGTGACCAGATTATGTCAAGGTCAATTCAATCATGATTGATATAATTTATATTCCAGTCTGGCTCCCGCAAGGTCGGCGAATTGAATGTAACAACCGTAGTGCTCAGAGGTCCCTAAACGTTTAATCATAAAAGACCCCCTGCCCAAATCTCCCCCTCCCCTTCCCCAGCCCCTTCCAAATGTGATCTTAGACTCCCATTGCCAGAATTTCGAAATCATCCCCATGAGTGCTTCTAATAGCCGGTAGTAGACTCGAGGTAATCCCTGAGTACCTACCTTACTGTAGAGGAGAGATCAGAAGTGTAGCCCCTCCATGCAACTCTGTCCTTATCGTAACATGTCAGCTCCCTGTGGAGCATAGGTCTTCAATGAATACACGCCAAGTGTTTCTCTGATATGCGAACCTTGCAGGTCTGTCTTCATCGTTCCTGTTGCCTAAATGTTCATCCCAAGCGATCTTCTCCGATACAACTAGAATTCTATTTTACACCACATTAAAAAGAACATATTCCCAGCGGAGCATGTAGCCTAGTCGACAGTGAGCTGTCTTACTAGACTGGGATTACAGTGTACCAGGATTCGAATTCGCTGACGGGCTGAAACTAAATCCACCATGTGATTCGTGCCTGGTACTACCGCTCGACCAGTCAACCAAGCTGTAAATGGATATCTGCCGTATGAGTTGGGGAATGTTAAAAGCAGCAAGGAAGAGAGCTGGACACCCACCCCCCCCCCCCCCACATCATATCTGTGGCTTAGTACATGAAGAGTTTTCTTCATCCCCTACAACAATTGGTGCCAAGGGACTGAACTTTAGGTTTACGTATTCCCATTGAAACCATCAGTCTCCTAATTAGGAAACAAACCCACTTGACCATCCGCTTTGTAAGTGTGTGTATATTTACCTTTCCCCAGACATAGTAAGTAGCAGAAAGTTTAAAATACCTACTGCGAATAGCTGATAGTCTTCAGTTACTTAAGGTAACTTAACGTCTTTATACTGGTTTAGAGTCTATATACAACCAGTTTTATTTACATTTTATTGCTCTAAAATGTATGCACATCCAATATATTCTTGAATGCATTTATTGTCCCTGCTCCCACTACCCCCTGTAGCAATACATTCTTAAGCATTCACCACTCTCTGACTAAAAAACATATTCTATAATATCTAATCTGGGCCTTTCATTAGTTAATTTGTAGCAATGCCCTCTTGTTCTTGTAGGTGGTTGTATTTTGAAAAAAAAACTTGTTATAGTCTAATTTATCCTTTCTGTTGATTATCTTATAAACTTGTATTAAATCATCTCGAATTCTTCTCTTTTCTAGACACAGTAGGCCGATTTTTCTAAGACTTAAACTATATTTCTGGAATCCCACTATTAGCTTTTTTGCTTGTATTTGTACCCTTTCCAGTATGTTTATTTCCCCTTTACGATTTGGACTCCCCACATGGACATAGTACTTCAATCTAGGTCTAACTAATGCTTTATACAGTTTGACAAACCCGGCAACATACATTAACATGCCTGTTTGTAAGTAGAATATATATCAAGAGAAACATTTTCATTTTCTCCTTATGGGCTCGATTAGCCAAAAAAAAAAAAGAAGTCCACTGGACAAAACGTTACAATATTGTACAAATAGATAACTAGGATATTGTTGGGCACGAAACATATATGTCAGCTTCTCATCATCATGTAGCATGTCCTTTATAGAACGTCGCTCCCATCACAGTCTGTCTGAAAGAAACTGTTTCCCTTTCCAATACTCCAGCCTTCGACACAGTCATACACAGCCATTCCTAGATATCAGCTTCTGTCGTTACTTATTCCGTTTCTTAATTTGAAAGTATCAATGTCCGTTGCGATTTTTGTTTGGCGGACAACAAGTACTATGGCCGGTGTGTATCGTCAAGACTTGATAATAGAACGCACTAGTTAGTCTCGAGCAATCCTGGTCTATATTTCATAAGTGCAACTGGTTATTGCTGGTTAAAGCTAGGTAAACAATGCCATGTTCCTGGAAAGGAGGGAGGGGGGAGCGTTAATTGCACCAAACCACAGGTCAGCGATTCCCAACTATTTAAGTCTGAAGGAACAGCAGGGACTTATCCATTGCCAAAGGGATCTGGGCGCATTTTTGGGAATTGTATTCTTTTTCTGTCCTCTTAAATTAGTTTTAAAATGTATTTAAATGCCTACTTAGTCAATTCTATGACTCTATTCCCATGTAACCCTTGCAGATATAAGCGTGTTTTGTTACGAGTGTTTTGAATAATTGTAAAAGTTATTTTAAAAATTTAAGTGAGACTTCATTTTACAAAAAGGAAGAATTAAAACAAATCTTGAAACTTCAGGAAAAATGATTTAGCTACATTGGAAACAATGGATATTTGCTAGAAACACCACACATAGGAATGTAGTTCTATATAAAATACAAGTTATAAACACGTTAATGTTTGTTGGAATTATGTTAGTGTTATTATTACTGTCGAGGTTCTTGCCACCCAATGCTAACCGATGACCGAGGGCCCATGGACCGGCTCATGTTCGCGGACAGCTTCATTGGGAAGCTTTGTCATATTGCTGAGCACTTCCGTCATCTGGAGGTCCACGGTTCGAATAGTGCTGCGTATTGCGTCACTTTCTCTTCTACTGTCTGGCATATCTGCTTGTGAATGTTAATAATATTCCCGTCATTTTGGCTGTCGTCGCAAACAACGTTTTCTAATATTATACATGGCGGTAGCCAATTCATTTTGATGCGGCGGAGAGGTGTCGTGGTCAGGTATTGGTCACTGACCCTGATGCAGGCAGTCAGCTATGAGTTAGTGACTGCTGTCAGCTTATTCACTGCTGCCTCTTCGGCCTCGCAAGCCTTTGGATGTTATCCTTCCGCTTGTAACGCTGGTTACCTCTGCACAAGTGTCCTCCCCCCTTGCCTTTCAGTTTTGTTTTCAGCATATTATTGTCTTTGTATGTGACCAAAATACCTTAACCATTGACTGATTTC
This sequence comes from Ariolimax columbianus, assembly GCA_036924085.1. Classification (NCBI taxonomy): domain Eukaryota; kingdom Metazoa; phylum Mollusca; class Gastropoda; order Stylommatophora; family Arionidae; genus Ariolimax; species Ariolimax columbianus. The sequence continues at coordinate 76,152,191 of JAVGWX010000005.1, forward strand.
GTTCATAAATTCTCTTTGCACCTCAAAGTTATTGGACTTCCTGTTGTATTCTCTTTTCTTTCTCATTCTCCCATATATCCACATTTCAAAGGCATCAGTTTTCTGTTTTACCATGCAGTAGATAATGATTTTTTTTAATGGTAAGAGATTTTCGTAAAAAATGAGATTTGAACGGAAACCCTACAGGAGACTAATCCCATTGCTGCACTTAGGTGACAAGTTTGGGAAATGGGTCAACAAATGACCCGCCTCGCCACATACTGAACGGACTAAGTACCTGGAGGTTTGTCCTTTAACTGCGTCCCAACAAAGTGGAGATATCCCCTGAACGTCCTTGACCTGGGGTTCTAAAAAAGGGCCGTAAACTGTGGATGATATTTGCGACACGTGAGCATGCATGGGAACTGAGTTGTTGTTGGAGCCACTCTCGTTGGCCTAAGTTTCCTACTGTAGGATTTTCTTTGTTTAACAAGTTATAGCTGTTCTCATATCCCGAGTCTTACTATAGAGGTTGAAAATGGGTCATTCTGACTGTAGTGCAGTGCGAGGCTTCTTTGTAGGCGCAAAACTGTGGGGATCGCAATGCCGATTCCCATCTCGTTGACTTGGTTGCTGTAACGCAAACGACTTCCAGACAAGCAACAAAGACGTAAGGCTACGTCTTAGTCAATGCTATGATGTTCGTCCATCATATGTGATGAAGACCCCTCCCTTGGTTCAGCTGTGTGGACAGTCTTTTCTCTTGCTGTGTTCGCTGAAATGGGTGACTTGCGCGGTGATTTGGATTAAAGTATGAAGGAAACTGCGCCTTTTCTCAATCTCACTATCTCGTCCTGAGCTACCTTTCGCCAGTAGCAGAATATTATCGAGACGCCTGGTGATAACAACAGGATGCAGATTTTTTCTTATGGCTTACTCCCGAAGCCTTTCCCGAAAACATGTATCCCGTAAGGCAGGGAAGGGAGGATGACATATATCGTTGTGCATTTTGATGGTTCCTTAACCGTAAGAGGTCGTAGGGACATCACTCAGCTTGTGAGTGATGTGTTGGACATCACTCAGCTTGTGAGTGATGTGTTGGACATCTCTCAGCTTGTGAGTGATGTGTTGGACATCACTCAGCTTGTGAGTGATGTGTTGGACATCTCTCATAGGCGACGTGTTCTTGTTCATTATAGTCACGCATGACCAACTGTAATAAAACTACAGATGGCCACGAGTCACGTGTCTAAATTTCACAGTCACAACAAAACAGTCGCTGTGTGCAGCTAGGGCGAATGGGGCAAATTTCATGAAGTTCAGCCGTGTGCACTTGTCCAATATGTTTCACCTGAATGAAACATATTTTTTAATCAATGTCCATTTTATGTTCCTAATTGTCTTCTGAATTGGTCGCTGTAATGCTTTTCTTCTCACAGATCTGTTTGTTTTTACTTCTGGTCATGCAACACGATGTTGCTTTAGTTGTTTAATGTTCACAATGAGTAGGTTTACTCTTATGTGCGCCCTGAAAAGGGCATTAAGTGGTGAGTTACACAGATGAAAGTGGACCGGGGTCCTCCAGACGGCTGTGCTGTTTTGGCTTCATCTGCCTGTAGCTCACTAATACGAGATCACGTCGATCCCTCACTTTGTTAGCCAAGCTGCAATGAAAACACCCCATTTACTGGAAGGGCTTTGAGGAAGCCAGGGTGAGGGTCTTGGCAAGTTTGTTTTGCCTGATCCTGACTAACATGTCTAATCAGTATATTTTTCCTGATCCTGACTAACATGTCTGATCAGTACATTTTTCCTGATCCTGACTAACATGTCTAATCAGTATATTTTTCCTGATCCTGACTAACATGTCTGATCAGTAAATTTTTGCCTGATCCTGACTAACATGTCTAATCAGTATATTTTTCCTGATCCTGACTAACATGTCTGATCAGTATATTTTGCCTGATCCTGACTAACATGTCTAATCAGTATATTTTTCCTGATCCTGACTAACATGTCTGATCAGTATATTTTGCTTGACCAGACGTTAGTCTTCCTTCCCATTGAGTGTGATGGTTTAGTTTGATTAACTGATTGATTGATTGGGTGAAAAACAATATTTATTTAATTTATTGAAGATGTGGTCTGATGACGACGTCGATATGTGACTCCAGACAAACAATGAACAGCAACATTAATACATTGTAGTCGCCAGCTTGAATATTTACAAGGTAGCTGTGGACAATCTGGGGTTAATAGTGTCTCTGCAGAGATTATCCATAAATGGTGACGGCCAAAACAGATCTTCCGGACCAAAAGTCTCAATAATATGTCTGTAATTATTTCACAAGCCGAGCTTCTGATCTATCGTAGTCCAATCTCGTTGTGCTGACTGCTTGTCTATTTAGTCGTTTTTCTGTTATTTCCTCGTATTTACATCACACTCTAATCTGTGCAACATCGCGCAGTAGGTAATCTGAACATGGTAGATGCTGGATGAAAGAAAAGCCTGACATGCCTCACGAGAGGAAGACTTTGCAAACGTTGGATCAGAAAAATACTTAGCAGACTCAGGATGAAAAGTAGGTCTAACATATGCCCCAAGAAAGACAGACATGTCAGACACCGCATGAAAGATACAACTGTTAGACACCGCATGAAAAATATGTCTGGCAGACAACCCAAAGGACATACATGCTGCATGAGAGATAGACATGACAGACGCCTCATGAAAGATAGAACTGGTTGACAGTGCATGAAAGATAGACCTGTTAGATGCCACATTGAGAAATAATGATAGTAGCAATGAAAATGACGACGATGAAGTTGATAATGAGGATAGTAATGATAATGACACCGGTGATGACGATAGCCGTGCTGATGATGCTGATGATGAAGAAAGCGATGCTAACGATGACGATGATGGTGATAATGATAATAACGATGCTATTGATGAGAGTGATGATAATATTGATTATAATGACAGCGATGAGATCAAGACGCTGAGCAGTGCAAGATCTGTAGCGCTGAGCTAGCATAAGCTAGCTGCTAGCGTCAGGGTCAGCGAACCACATCTGACTGCTAGCGTCAGGGTCAGCGAACCACATCTGATTGCTAACATCAGGGTCAGCGAACCACAGCTGACTGCTAGCGTCAGGGTCAGCGAACCACATCTGATTGCTAACATCAGGGCCAGCGTACCACAGCTGACTGCTAGCGTCAGGGTCAGCGAACCACATCTGATTGCTAACATCAGGGCCAGCGTACCACAGCTGACTGCTAGGGTCAGGGCAAGCGAACCACAGCTAACTGCTAGCGTCAGAGTCAGCGAACCACAGCTAACTGCTAGCGTCAGGGTCAGCGAACCACAACTGACTGCTAGCGTCAGGGCCAGCGAACCACAGCTGACTGCTAGCGTCAGGGTCAGCGAACCTCAGCTGACTGCTAGCGTCAGGGTCAGCGAACCACAGCTGACTGCTAGCGTCAGGGCCAGCGAACTACATCTAACTGCTAGGGTCAGGGCCAGCAAACCACAGCTGCCAAGACCCTTCTACAACTCCATGTGGTCACCCTGGATAACATGTTGCAACAGAGCAGACTGGCTAAGGAGAAGAGCTCGAAGAAAGAAGGATAATCTGGTACCTAAAACTACCTGCTAAAGTCGGATATGTTGGACCGAAAGGTGTAATTATAGGTGTAAACTACGGCACAACAAACTACGGCACAACGTATTCCGTTCTCTGAACTACATTCTGCTACTTTCCCTGTTCAGTGCTTGGTAGTGGGAGATTGAGAACGAACGAAGTAGAAGAAGGAGAAACAATAATAAGACGATAGCGATGCTATTGTTAATGAGCATGAGGATAATGATGAGGATAATGATGATCCTATTGATAGTTTGTCTTTTCGCTACAAAAAACTACAAGTCCACCATCACAGCTGGCTAATTTATATTACATTTGTATCTGACCAGTTGCGTGGCAGTTTCATGTTTTACATGACAAGGTTGTTAGTCTCATGCACAGCCCTCTTTAGTACCATTTCAAATCCTTCTTTGAATGAGATAGTAACCCGATCCTTGTCAACCCGTGTACAGTTGAACACATTAAGAAGGCTTACACTAGAGACCTGCCAAATGTACGTACTCCGTCGACTAATCCTGCGATGTACACTACATATTTTGATTCTGTCTTACTGATTAGTTCAGTGGTAGAGCACTCGCTTTTCACGACAAAGAGTATGGGTTCAACTCCCGTTTTCAGCATCTCCATTCAGTTCAGCTGTAAATGAGTACCTAGTATGTTGTTCGATAAGGACAAATAGTACGGGTTCAACTCAGGTTAATAGCCTCTCCATTCAGTTCAGCTGTAGTATGTTGTTCGATAAGGAAAAGACAGAGGAAACGCACTGGCCACCCCAACTCACAAACTGGCGCTGGCAACGTTAAATTATTCTCTAGCCACTTCATCCCCGAAAGTAGTGTCTGCTATCGGACTACTTTTATCTGTTATCTATATTTTGATAATAATGTGCTTATTTTTGTCCTAAAGCATGTCACCAAAGAAGCGAATATCAACCCAACAACAGGAATGCAATGACAAGCTCTGCTTTTGGATGGCTATAAGCAAACGTCTGGAAACGACCAGACATCAGTGTCGCCACCAATGTAAAAGTGTGTCGTGCTGTGGTGTTAACCACTCTGTTGCATGCCTGTGAAACACGGACAGTGAATTGCCAGAGACTTAATTCATGTCCACACCCCTTGTCTGAGTAGGTTGATCAGGATCCGATGGCAGCAAAGATGACGTCTTAACCGGCTGCGGGTTTACATTTCACTAGTGTTTTAGTTCATTATGGATGCCGCCAGACCACGGATTTGCATGGAATTTACACTAGTCGACAACTTACACTTGTGTTCACGGAAACGTGGTGTTGTTTTACATTTGGACTGGTTAATTCGTTCGTTTTTTGTGATTTCTTCTGTTCGATTATCCTGGTCTGGACATCGGCTAAATGAATAGCACTACGCTTAAACCTGTGTCGTATTTCACGGTCTAGTTTACCCGGCTGAACTTCACGAAATTGGCATGTGAGAAATTTAGACACGACTATAATGGATGAACACAGCCGGGGAGAAATCCATAACTCACTCACACGCTGAGTGATGTCCCTACGACCTCTTATGGTTATGGAAAAGGCACGACACACAACGTTAGATGTCATCCCCCCTCCGCTATCTTGCGGGATACCTGTTTACTGGAAAGACGTCGATAATAAACCCTGAGGAAAAAATCTGCATCCTATGCTATCTCCAGTCGTCTCGAAAAATATCCTGCCACTGGCCAAGGTAGCTCAGGACCAGAGAGTGAGGTTGACAAAAAGCGCATTTCGTTCTCATTTTTATTCAAATCATCTCGCAAGTCACCCATTTCAGCGGACACAGGAAGAGAAAAGACTATACACAGGGCTCAACAAAGAGAGTGGGTTTCATCACTTCTAATGGACGAACATCAAGGCAGGACTAATGTACCTAACTCTGAAACTCTTAACAGACGAAGCATGTTGAGTATCCAGACGCTTCTGCAAACATCCCAAACAATATAGACAGGACATGTTGGTCGCGTGGCCGATGAGCTCGTCCCTAAAGCATCTGCTATCTATGAGCTTAGAACAGGCAGACGCTCTTAGGTGGACAGAAAATAACCGCTACAGACTCAATAAAAATATCTCTGAAAATATTTAACATTGATGTCAGATCCTGTGTGGATGCTTGCATAGAGCTTTTCTATCTGTGGCGCCAGCGTCAGACAACGTGCTCAGATCGCGGAGCAAAACAACATCGTTGAGGCTGAGAGAAAGAACAGAATGCACAACGGCCCCACAACCGACTTCTCACATGTGTGCACCAAGTGCGGAAAAGTCTGCCGTGCCTAGATTGAATTGAACAGTCATATCTTCTTATTCTTCAGCGTTCGTCCTGAAAAAGGCATTCAGATGTTGTGTCCTTGTTTACATCGAGGCTGCCATATCTGCGTCTTTCGCCGCGACACATTCCATTTAAGCTGGATTTTTTTCATTAGAATACGATCCCTCCGTCTTATCCGTATTACACTGGTGACTAGCGTAATCTGTTTCCAAGGTCACTATAAGGACACCATGGGGTCTTGCTCAGCTGTGTTTCTTTGATCCTGATTCTCTGGCTTCTGTCAAGCTCATGGGCTGCAGCGTCTTGACTCCGTTCCCAAACAAAGAAGATTAAATCTGACAACAGGAGCCAGATGATGTCACCATCTTCGCTTGAGATGGGCAAATATTATTACTATGCATGTATCTGTCCTAAAGTATTCCATAGTATGCATGTCTCTGTCCTAAAGTATTCCATAGTATGCATGTCTCTGTCCTAAAGTATTCCATAGTATGCATGTCTCTGTCCTAAAGTATTCTATAGTATGCATGTCTCTGTCCTAAAGTATTCCATAGTATGCATGTCTCTGTCCTAAAGTATTCCATAGTATGCATGTCACTGTCCTAAAGTATTCCATGGTATGCATGTCTATGTCCTAAAGTATTCCATAGTATGCATGTCTCTGTCCTAAAGTATTACATAGTATGCATGTCTCTGTCCTAAAGTATTCCATAGTATACATGTCTCTGTCCTAAAGTATTTTATAGTATGCATGTCTCCGTCCTAAAGTATTATATAGTATGCATGTCTCTGTCCTAAATTATTATATAGTATGCATGTCTCTGTCCTAAAGTATTATATAGTATGCATGTCTCTGTCCTAAATTATTATATAGTATGCATGTCTCTGTCCTAAAGTAATATATAGTATGCATGTCTCTGTCCTAAATTATTATATAGTATGCATGTCTCTGTCCTAAAGTATTCCATAGTATGCATGTCTCTGTCCTAAAGTATTCCATAGTATGCATGTCTCTGTCCTAAATTATTATATAGTATGCATGTCTCTGTCCTAAAGTATTATATAGTATGCATGTCTCTGTCCTATGGTGTCGTAGCTTAACACTCCTCCACATCTGAGCCTTCTGTTCCGAAACATCTGACTACAGCACGGCAGATTTTGAAATCGGGCTTGCCTCCCATCTTTTATTCCTATTCTCGCAACCAGGCTGCACAGATGCCGCCGCTATCCAGGACTGCCTGGAGACTTAAGACGGTGTTGGACAACGCTAGTTCTCTGATCTCGACCAAATCAGTCAGCATTGAGTCGTGGACTGTTGTCCCATGTGCCCTGCGTCTTCAGCCGTTTAGTTTGTAAAAAATGAACAGAATCTCAGCGATGTGACTTCTACTAAGATTGAAGATAGCTATATTTTCATGACACCTAAAGGGATACTACATTTCGGGAAGTCAAGACTTGCAACGTGGTCAGGTAAAACTAACTGATCAAGGTCCGTACCTTAAAGTCTGTGTCGTGGTTCCTAGAAACCCACTATATTGCAGCAGGTTGGTCAACGAGGTGGGGATCGACACTGCAATTCCAATAGCGATAAGCTTACTGATTAGTCTCACATTGCACTACAGCATAGACAACCATAGTACATCTTCTCAAGTACATCTCAGGAATTAAGAAAAGCTATTTTGCCCACCAGCAAAGAAACGTTTTCAGGACACCTAGACACCTAGATCGGCTGATTCTCATATGGTATTGGCCCTCCTTGGTATGTTATCAATATCTAACTATCTTATTCCACAGGAACAAAGCCCCTTGGCGGATGATCTCTATCTGCTCCAATTCTGTGCCGTTTTCTTGACTTTCACATACAAGGCTCTAGCTCTAGGAAGCCGAAACCCTCATAAACTGGAAGGATCTAGAAGAATAAACAACTAATCGCTGTTTTCACAGAAGCTTTTTTCAATTTTCACAGCCCTCAAGAACCAGCACATAAATGGACCAAGAGCTCTAGCAGACTAACTCGAACGCTTGGCCCACTACTTCAAAAGATGCGCAATCAGGTGGATATGAGTCCACTACAACATCACAGCTAATAAAAAAAAGCAGACAGCCTCGCCAAAGAGAGAGAAGTATTGCAGAAAAATGACACGTCATTATAACGAGGCAAAAGTAATATTCACGGCGAAGTATCGATCAAAATGGAAGAGACCATCCTGGTCATAGAGAAAATCAACTCTACAGGGTAGACCAGATGATCATCTTCCGGCCATTTAAAGTACACAACAGAGTTAAATGCCATCTTTGTAACAAACAAAAATTTGGTACTACTGAAATTTGTACCCGTGGTACAGATCCCATGACAGTGGAACAGTTACTGCTGTCCTACCCACCATGCACTAGTGACAGCGGACGGACGTGACACCCAAAGTCCTTCCATAAAAAACTATACGGACGTGTACAAGTGATTGAGTCATTGGAGCCGAAGTCTGAGACGAACAGAGAAGACGAACACGAAGAAGAAGACTGGTCTCTTCTTCCACCACTCATCATTAAGTATTCCTTGCCCCTTCCCCCCCCCCCCTCCCAACCACCACACCGTTTGTGTTCCCTTTATACTTCGGATCATGGATTTCTGGTGATACATACTGGAGTCATGACATTCAATCAAGCAGACAGATCAGAACCTTATACTAGGTAGATAAAAGTTATCCTTCTGTTCATCAAATTTATTTTTTCTGCTCTTAGAATTTGATGTCCTTTTACTTTCCTCGTGTGCATTACGAACTGTTAGTTGTTGGCTGGTTTTCATATTGCACATTACTTCACCCGAGAAAAGTGCAGCTCAGGGGTGTCATGCCAGCAGACGTTTCATGTTGATGTTTAGCCTATCAAGCAGTATAGGACAAGCACTTTGCCTTTTGGGTGTTGGTAATTGGTAAGCTGTCATTGTGTGAGGTCTTTATATTGGGCGTTTCCCATCATGACCTCAAGTAAGTCAGTCAACTAATGATATATGTCTCACCATACGTTACACTAATATCAGATTCAGGTAGCTTACCATTTGACCTTGGCAAACCCTTTCATTGTCAGAGGTACCACTATGAGATTGAATACACTATATCACACCGTCTTTGAACAGGTGATAAAATTTACCGTGCACTAAACTTAGTTTACTTAGGTCTGTAGAATGGATATGAAAGACATATCCTTATTTTTAACCTTCAAAGATTACATTTCGAGTTTGTCAGAACGTCACCTCGAACATTTCACAATTCTAACTCTGATCATTGCACAGCCTACTTAAATGTATCTACAGTGGCTGTGATCATAGAGCCAATTTGAAAAGTTAGATATTCAATATAAAAGCGATAGTCGAATCTCATTCAATATTAATAGTAAATCCAATTCGGTGTTAATTATTGATCTTATTCAATGTTAACTATTGATCTAAGTCGATGTTAACTATTGATCTCATTCGATGTTGACCATTAATCTTTTTGGATGTTAACTATATTTCTTTCTTTCTTTCTTTCGTTCGCTTTAAAATATTGTCTATATCTGCAATGTTGTCTCTTGTATAAACTTCACTGTCTTTTGAAGTTCACATACAGGTCCATAAAGTTTCTCTTCCAGTGTTGTTTCTATGGACCAGTGAGATTTTCTCTGTATATCATATTCGGGGCAGTTTTGTAGTATGTACTCTGCTGTCTGGGGCGCCTGTCCGCATGTACACATGGCTGCGTTGCCAATCTTCATTTTTGTGTATATGTGGCTGCGGAGTCGGTTGTGTCCTGTTCTAAGGCGCAACACAACAGTTTCCCCTTGTCTGTTCGATGTTAACTATATAATTAATTCGATGTTAACAAGACACCTGATAAGGCTTTTGCATTTTCTTTCTCTCTTTCAAATAATTACTTCCTTGTCCAATATAAACGTGACTGCCAGTCTCGGGTTCCTCACTTCACCGTAAGTGATATCTCTCATATAACCCCAGTTATTTCCAACACACACTTGTCGGCCACTCTTAGGTTCTTCTCTTCACCGTGAGAAAAAATAAATGAAAAAAAAAAGTGTTTAAAGTTGATTAAAATTAAATTTAATCAACATTTTTAAATATGTATGGTCAGATACCACACCGAGACGAGAACACAAACAAAATCTACGTTACGACCAATATGTCTTCACCAGGGACAACAAATAACAACAACAACAAATGGTCTACATATCTGATATAGTGTCTGTCATCGCGACCATTCAGGTCGAAGGGTAGACTCTAAATCACGTACAACGGTCAGATAAGTAGACCATGAAAGCGTAAGAAGTGAGTGATAAGCTAGTGACGGCCAAATATGGAAAATACGAAATAGTGATCCAAGTGGGAGAAAAGGGGGAGTGGGGGTGTTGGAGGGCGACAAAAAGAAAGTGATATAAGCGCGGGGGGAGGAGAGACTGATATAAGAGGGTGGGGGAGTGAGAAAGAAGGCAAATAGTTGGGGTCCAGTATGATATTTTAATGAAAGGTATGGAAGATATTAATCCCGTGTGGTTGGAGGCAACCCATGCTAGAGATAAGTCTGTTCTCAAAGGTGGATCGATGACGATCGTCAGAGAAGCAAGAAGCTAGACCCGTGGCACTAACATCAGCCTTACCTCGGTGACCAGGACCATTGAACTGGCTTGCAATAGGGGAGCCCGGGCGATTATAGATATCATTGAGGTGTTCGCGGAAACGCTCACGCAGTTCCATACCAGTCTCCTCAATGTATGTCATACCATACCAGTCTCCCAATGTATGTCATACCATACCAGTCTCTCCAATGTATGTCATACCATACCAGTCTCCCCAATGTAGGTCATACCATACCAGTCTCCCCAATGTATGTCATACCATACCAGTCTCTCCAATGTATGTCATACCATTCCAGTCTCCCCAATGTATGTCATACCATACCAGTCTCCCCAATGTATGTCATACCATACCAGTCTCCCCAATGTAGGTCATACCATACCAGTCTCCCCAATGTATGTCATACCATACCAGTCTCTCCAATGTATATAATACCATACCAGTCTCCCCAATGTATGTCATACCATACCAGTCTTTCCAATGTATTTAATACCATACCAGTCTCCCCAATGTATGTCATACCACACCAGTCTCTTCAATGTATGTCATACCATACTGGCGGCAGGTGATGGAGTAGATGAGGCCACGGGAATTGCATGCGTATCTCTCTTTGATGAAGAACTCTGCTTTGTGAAATGTAATGGAGCGAGAGAGGATGACATGAGGGCATGTAACAGCCACGTGCATTTTTGCACGGCCTGGTGTCTGGAAGGCTATGAGGGCTGGTGTGTAGGCGACTACTGACCAGCAAGTCCCTCAAGTTTCTGTCCCGTTTGTAGACGACAAGGGGGAGGATCGGGAAAGACTAAACGAGTGGCAGGATCAGAGTGAAGAATAGGGAGATGGCGGAATAATATATCACGAACAGGCGCAATGAGGGTGATAAGTGAGAAAGAAAGCGAATCGCGGCAGGATTGACGATGGGAGGAGGTGTAGAGGAGGCAGTTGTGGGAGTCAGTGGGTTTTTAGTAGACAGTGAGACCTGAAGGGCAGATATAGACAGTGATATCGAGTAAGTGGACAGGCGCAAGGGAGATGTCAGACATGAATTTGATAGAGGGATGGAAGTTATTGACAAAGTCGATGAAGTTTATGAGATCTTTCTCAGACATATCGGTAATGCTGTAACAGTTCCCGCCGGAGCAAGGGGAGTTTAGGATGCCTGAACATGTTAAAGCTTAAAGCTACATGAATGCATGTCAAGGTCACTCACTGTCTCAGCAAAGGAGAACAGAGTTGGGTTAAGGAATGTGGACAGGTAGAAACTGACCACTGGCCTTCCGATTTTGGTAGGGGGAGATTGATTGACAGACGAAATTGGCAACGGGGCTTGCTGCGAGAGAATGAGTGACAGGTGTGCAAAGTGTTTCGTTCCAATTGGAATTGAAGATGACCATACCTGAGATCGATTGGTCAAGCTCTGGCCTTGCTTGAGGATATATAACTCGAGACAAAGTTTAGCTCGGGGGGGGCTGGAGAGAGAGACAGGCTAGATAGAGGGGGGCTGGAGAGAGAGACAGGCTAGATAGAGTGAGGCTGGAAGAGAGAGGAGGAGAGATGGAGAGAGAGAGACTGAATGTGGATAGTATGTTTAACTCACCGACTTAGATAGAGGAGCGATTGATTGACGGTTGGACGAATGTTTAGTGATAGAACAGGATCGCTCAAATAGGTGTGTGAGTTTTGCATTAATAGATAATGTGAAAGTGTGTTTGTAAGCAAGGACACATTGTGAACGAGTATGTCGAGATCGCCCGCCTGATTGGATTTCAGTGAGGAAGAGTATTTGATAAGGTGTGTTGAAGACGCAGTTAAGGCGATGTGTGTATGATGCAATTGCAAGGCAATAGAACTGGGTTTTTATATGTGGGAATTCCATCAATAGCTAATGCTTACAATTCCCGTTTTAGTAGAATGTTTAGTTAAGATATGTATTATATTGTGTTTGTAATTTCTCTACTCATTCTATGATATGAGTATGATATAATAAATATGCCACCTGATGTGTGATATGTCATTTACTGAGTATGGTCATGATGATGTGGATGAGTGTGAGAATGTTCTAAGTTAGATCACGGCCAAGGCAAACAGTGGGATCTGCTACAATGCCAACCCGTCGTCGATGTATCGATTATACATCAAAGGAAAAGGGCCCTGATATTGAAGCTAGATCAAGTATTCCAGGTGACCCATGAAAAGACCATCGTAGCTGTGGCCCATTCTGGTGCCCATAGCTACGCCGCTGATCTGGTCAGAGTACTGTCCATTGAACTCGAAGGATGAGGACGAGTTCGGTCAGACGGATGATAGTAGATGTAGAGATAGATGGGTTAACCTTTCTGTCAAGGAAGAAACGAAGGGCCAATAAGACGTCAAAGTGGGTAAAAGAGCTGTAAAGCGAACATAAATCAAGTGGGAAGAGACGATGGATGCGGTATGAGGAGAGAACAATGGTAGAGAAAGTGGTTAGGGCGTGGTTATTATCCTTGAGAAATGTAGAAAGATTCTCAACCATAGGCTGGAAGATACAATATACCAGTTCGGTGTGACAGAAACAAGCCAGGGACAATTGGGGGGCCAGGGTTGTTGGGTTAGTGAATCTTGGGAAATCAGGGTTTCCTGGAAAAGTTGGACACTCAAATATCAACACCACATAACAATGTCACATTGGTGAAGACCATACTGGTTGCTGAGGTCGAAGGCTGCCACCTAAGAGGAAGACAACGTTATAAGTGGTTGGATGCAATCAGGAGATGGATTGGAAATGTCTGTCAGGTTTCACAATCAAAGCAAGAGATGCCATTTTCCAGGGATCTATCTCAGCCAGTCTTATTTGTGGAAATGGCACCTGAACTAAACTGAATCTATGTATCGAAAGCATTTCATCCGATTCTATATGAAACATATGGCGGATGTAATGTATTGAAGGAGAGGATATCGTGTCTTTATGAAACATGTGGCGGAAATCATGTTTTGATGGTGAGGCAGTCAGCTATGAGTCGCTAGTCCTGACGCACGCAGCCAGCTATGAGTTGCTAGCTCTGACGCACACAGTCAGCTGTGAGTCGCTAGCCTTGACCTACGCAGTCAGCTATGAGTAGCTAGCCTTGAATTACGCAGTCAGCTATGAGTCACTAGACTTGACTTACGCAGTCGGCTATGAATCGCTTGCCCTAACTAACGCAGTCAGCTATGAGTCGCTAGCGTTGACTCACGCAGTAACATCAATACGGCACCAGAAGAGCATATGATGGCTAAATTAACAATGAGTGAAATGGAAGAGGCCATCAGAACATTAAAGAAAAGGAAATCTCCCGGAAAAGACGGGATAACAAACGAAATGCTGATGGGGCTGGGCCAAACAGCGAAGAGGAAACTGCTATCGGTCCTGAACCAAAGCTGGAAAAGGGGAATTGTACCTCAGGCATGGAAAGACGCATTACTTGTACCAGTACCAAAGAGAGGAAATGACAAAACAGATCCAAATGGATACAGGCCTATCAGCCTTCTGAGCTGTGTCGGCAAACTGATGGAACGTATGATAAACACCAGACTGATGTGGCATCTGGAAGAAAAACGAACACTAATTCAACAGCAAGCCAGCTTTAGACAGCACAGATCCACTGAGGACCAGGTCATCCTCATAGCCCAGGAAATAGAAGATGCCTACCAGGCACAGAAACACACAGTAGCGGTTTCGGTGGACCTGGAAAGGGCATTTGACAAAGTCTGGAAAGACGGACTTAGAGTCAAGCTAAGGAGAAGTGAAGTTTGTGGGAGAATGTACAAGTGGATCAACCACTACCTCAAACAAAGAACGGCCAGAGTCCAAGTACAGGGCAGATGAGCAAAAAGGTGACACTCGAGCAGGGAGTACCTCAATGGAGAGTACTGTTACCCACACTCTTCCTGGTGTATATAAACGACATTACAGAGAATATACCAAGTAGAGTCCATAGCTCAATGTTTGCAGACGATCTGGCTATGTGGACATCTGAAAAGAATCTCACCATAGCAAGAAATCAGATGCAGCAGGCCCTAACATCGCTGGAAGAGTGGGCGAACTCATGGCTGGTCAAACTAAACGAGGAGAAAACCACATGTACACTATTCTCGCTTTAAATCAAACCCCAAAATAACAAATTAAGTTTAAATGGCGAATTCCTACAGCCAAACGACAACCCAAACTATCTGGGAGTCACATTTGATCGGCGCATGACATGGAAAAGTCAGATCGAGAGAAACCGAATGAGAGCCAGAGAAAGAATGGCAATCATGAGGAAACTTGCTGGCACAAGCTGGGGAGCAGACGAAAGCATACTAAAGAAACTGTACACTGGAAGAATTAGACCAGTTCTCGAGTATGGCATTGCGGCATGGACAACAGCAGCAAAGGCGAACTTCGATAAAGTTAAAAAAATGTAAAACCAAGCCATGAGAGTTATATCAGGAGGCATGAAGTCAACGCCAATTGTAGAACTTGAAAAGATTACAAAACTGCAATCCATGACCGATAGAAGAGACTGCAGAGCCCAGCTGCAGTCAGAAAAACTCCGAAGACTGACTGACCATCCAATGCACCAGAGACTAAACAATTTGGGAAATGGGAAACTAAAGCGGAGAAACTTTGCGGAAATAGCCAAAGCAAAGATGCACGAAGATCCCATAAACGCACTAACAACACCAAAGCCCATCACTACTGTGTAGCAGATCCCACTGTTTGCCTTGGCCGTGATCTAACTTAGAACATTCTCACACTCATCCACATCATCATGACCATACTCAGTAAATGACATATCAAACAGCAGGTGGCATATTTATTATATCATACTCATATCATACAATGAGTAGAGAAATTACAAACACAATATAATACATATCTTAACTAAACATTCTACTAAAACGGGAATTGTAAGCATTAGCTATTGATGGAATTCCCAACTATCTAAAAACCCAGTTCTATTGCCTTGCAATGACATCACACACATATCGCCTTAACTGCGTCATCAACACACCTTATCAAATACTCTTCCTCACTGAAATCCCCTCAGGCGGGCGATCTCGACATAACTCGTTCACAATGTGTCCTTGCTTACAAACACACTTTCAGATTATCTATTAATGCAAAACTCACACACCTATTTGAGCGATCCTGTTCTATCACTAAACATTCGTCCAACCGTCTATCAATCGCCCCTCTATGTCGGTGAGTTAAACATTCTATCCACATTCAGTCTCTCTCTCTCTCCAGCCTCACTCTCTCTCCCCTCACTCTCCATCTCTCATCCAGCCTCTCGAGCTAAACTTTGTCTCGAGTTATATATCCTCACGCAAGACCAGAGCTTGACCAATCGATCTCAGGTATGGTCATCTTCAATTCCAATTGGAACGAAACACTTTGCACACCTGTCACTCATTCTCTCGCAGCAAGCCCCGTTGCCAATTTCGTCTGTCAATCAATCTCCCCCTACCAAAATCGGAAGGCCAGTGGTCAGTTTCTACCTGTCCACATTCCTTAACCCAACTCTGTTCTCCTTTGCTGAGACAGTGAGTGACCTTGACATGCATTCATGTAGCTTTAAGCTTTAACATGTTCAGGCATCCTAAACTCCCCTTGCTCCGGCGGGAACTGTTACATTACCTCCCTAAACTACAGACCGAAACATGGATGGTCATTTTTTTCATCTGGCAAATGACCACCATTTTCGTCTCTTCTATCCAAAATGTAAACACTACTCCTGTTTACAACTTGTTTACACTCACATCGTACATGCATAAAAAGACATGTCATTTGATACATATAAACTTTTTGTAATACATACACAATCAATACAAGCAGAAGAAAAACACTGTGGCTGGGCGTTTTTACAACACAAACCACCACTTTTACATCGTTTTGCAGTCAAATACACCAAAGTCTGTCCCTGCGGGACCTTTAACTCATCAAAACAGAAACACCTTAAGGAATTCTCCTTACTCATTGGAGGTCAACATACCTCGCCCTGTTTCCCGTGCCTTCCTCTAAGGACACGAACCTTCATTGTTACACTCAACCAGTTCAGGTCAATTTTCTCAAGCGGTCTCATTACACGCCTGGCCGACGATTCACTTCATACTAACTCCTGTGAGGCCACGAATTTACGTGGGTTATCCTCAGGCTAGTTATCATTGTCTCTCTTGACAGCTATCCCCTCTCAAAGAAAACAGCAAAATTCTTTATGTTTCCCACAAAAACGATATTTGACAACATATGTCATAGTCAATATTAAAACTTCTGATCAATGTAGTCTTCTCTGCAAAGACTCCACATACATGTGATTCTGGAACTCGTGGTGACTTGTACTTGCCGAGGCCTACAGTCTGGATGAGATATACTGCTCTGTAGATCACCTATATAACCTGTATCAAATACCTGTAAACATGATGATTCAACAACAACAACAAAAAAACAACAACAAAACACAAGACAAATGCATTGCATACAATGTCGAAACCCAAACACTAAATACAAATGTCAAAATATTTGCACGCATACTCATGATATCAGTATTTCAGTCCGTATCACACCTTGATACTTATGTCAGGACACATAATCATGTTTAAACAAACCAACAACAATCAATTAAAGTGCAAGTAATACGCTTGTCAAAATCCAAATATCAAAATATTTACACACATAAACATGACCAAGTGCCATCAACCTTCACTCCTGCTCGTGCCCCACAGATGAGCACCTGTTAATGCCCCCTTTATAAGATACTAAACTATGACTAAGTTCTACTAGACTATGTCACTAAACTATGACTAAGTTGTAACTTAATCAGATACTAAACTATGTCTGAGTCAAAAGTCAAAAACCGAATCGTCCACCTGTCGAATTACGTCATGCTGTAACCCTACTAGTCCGGGTGCAGTCTTTGTCCCGAGGAATCAAAACCGAGTGTTGTGATCTAACTAATTCACCGCTATTTCCCCAAATTCTCCGCATCAAAGCTACCTGGTCAGATATTAACCGAAACATCACGTCCACGTGTTACCCTGCGTCGCGTAATCATTACCTGGCGCATCCAGCTATCCTGCGTCTCTTGTTCGCTCTGTCCGTTTCTCTGGTCGGAAATGTCCCTTTGATCTCGGTCAGTCTTCGCTTCAGACTGACCATCCGCTCATTGTCTGGCGTGTACTTCAGACAACGATTCAAAGGAATTTTTAACATCTGGTCATTCCTCCTTCTCTATACCCTACCCCCTAATTATCCAAATCTCCGTTTCCCAAGGATAACGGTAGATGAAACAAATTTTATGCAAATGCATACATTAACTGGAGTTTCACATGATAGCCCATGTGTGTAAGTACTCCACACGACTTTACCTAATTCCATTTCTGATTTCCATGTTTTTGGCTAGCGTCAGTAAACATTGTATCAACCGTTCCTTATCACTACTGCTTATTTTAACCAGACTATGCGCTGCCCCATCAGCTGTCTCTGATTGCTGCGCGATTTCCTCCTGTAAAACGCCTATCGTCTGGTCTGTTTGTTTCACGGTTGTTTGGTTCGGATCCACCGGTTCTCTGGTAGTGTTTCGTACACTTACATCGTCCGCTACTTCAGCCTTCCGTCTATCTGTATTCACTATTTGTGGGAAAGACCTTTCACACTGTTCGTTTGACTGTTGGCTTATCTCGAACTGAGATCTTTTCATCTTTGCTTCGATGACTGGTTCGCTGTCCTGGCTGTGGTTAACCTGTCTTTCCCTTTTCTTCGTTTTCCTTAGAAACTCTGTTCCTCTTTTGTTGGCTGCTGTTGGTGCGTCCGTTTCGCATTCCAACTGTGCGTCATTCCCACTTCCTTCCTCGGTGGCCGAAGGGTTGTCCCTTCTTTCGGTCTGTTCAACAACTTCTCCCGCATGGCTAGGCCCTGCCACCATTCCTCCCCCTCTCATTTCCTCTTTATCTGACGAATCTCTGACTATTTCCTTGTTCGATTCTTCGTCGACTTCAACTAATGTTCTACCAGGCTTGACCACAAGTTCCTGGTAAACTTGGCTCCTTTCAGCACGCCCGACCAGGTTAATCGACGTAATACCCTCTTCCTGAATTCTCGGCATACGCTGTCCAATGATGTAACATTTCCTCTGGACCTTTGAGCGAACGTTTGTCTCGTTTGCATTGCGTAACCTGCCCTCCGTCCCTAACTTTTCTGGATACACAAAACCTGTATCTCTTTCTTTCTGTCCATCCGCCTCGTGCTTAAAGTCTCTTTGATAGCTCCTGTCCTGCCTCTCCATCTGTAACCGTGCAAAAGGCCTCTTGTGGGCTAAGAATCTTCCCGATTCAAACTTCTGCCCAACCATTCCTCCTCCTCTCACTTGACTTGGTCTCTCCACCTGGGTCAAACTCCCCTTTTTGCCACCTCTGTCCAGTCGTACACACACGTCCGTCCTGAGATTTCCACCTCTGTCCCTCCACAGATCAAAATGTGGAAGTTGGATGGGCTTCCTACTCACTTTCCTACCACTCTGTCCCCTTCCAAAATACTGGACCGTGTTTACTTCTGTGATTTCTTGATTTCTTCTCTCCTTCCTAGCTGGTTTGAAAGCTCCCTTTTCAAACTGTTGCAACAGCTGTCGCAGCTTCCATTGGAGATCTTTTTCCTGTCTTTCCAGCCGAATAACTCTGCTTGTTAGTTCTCTTAGCTGGTTTTGTAGTTGACTTCTGTCCTCCCACTTATCGCTGACTGTAGCTCGTGCCATGAAAGGCTTGTTTTTGACAAACAGTCCTCCTCTTCTCCAGGAACTGTTAATATTCCGAAGAATATTAGGGCATCCGATAGACAAATGTCCAAAAGCTAGACAATGATAACATTGTTTAACATTGTCCAACCTCGACATATTTAATAAACCCGTCTGGCCCACCCAAAAAAATTATAAGACTGTCAAGTACGCACAAAGTCTTGTCAATAATACAACAATGGGTGGAAGAAAAATGTCACACTTACCAGTCAGATGATTGGAAAAGCTGTCTATGGTACTAACACTCTAACCACTAGCTACTCCTCTATTCCTAACTACACACACAAGTTATATATAACTGCTACACTTGTGTTAAACGTGCAAATCAAGATCTATAGCTACACACGCACTATATTTATAAATCTACCACGACTATCCGTGGTCAACAGGCACCAAAATAATAATAACGTGTAGCAGATCCCACTGTTTGCCTTGGCCGTGATCTAACTTAGAACATTCTCACACTCATCCACATCATCATGACCATACTCAGTAAATGACATATCAAACAGCAGGTGGCATATTTATTATACCATACTCATATCATACAATGAGTAGAGAAATTACAAACACAATATAATACATATCTTAACTAAACATTCTACTAAAACGGGAATTGTAAGCATTAGCTATTGATGGAATTCCCAACTATCTAAAAACCCAGTTCTATTGCCTTGCAATGACATCACACACATATCGCCTTAACTGCGTCATCAACACACCTTATCAAATACCCTTCCTCACTGAAATCCCCTCAGGCGGGCGATCTCGACATAACTCGTTCACAATGTGTCCTTGCTTACAAACACACTTTCAGATTATCTATTAATGCAAAACTCACACACCTATTTGAGCGATCCTGTTCTATCACTAAACATTCGTCCAACCGTCTATCAATCGCCCCTCTATGTCGGTGAGTTAAACATTCTATCCACATTCAGTCTCTCTCTCTCTCCAGCCTCACTCTCTCTTCCCTCACTCTCCATCTCTCATCCAGCCTCTCGAGCTAAACTTTGTCTCGAGTTATATATCCTCAAGCAAGACCAGAGCTTGACCAATCGATCTCAGGTATGGTCATCTTCAATTCCAATTGGAACGAAACACTTTGCACACCTGTCACTCATTCTCTCGCAGCAAGCCCCGTTGCCAATTTCGTCTGTCAATCAATCTCCCCCTACCAAAATCGGAAGGCCAGTGGTCAGTTTCTACCTGTCCACATTCCTTAACCCAACTCTGTTCTCCTTTGCTGAGACAGTGAGTGACCTTGACATGCATTCATGTAGCTTTAAGCTTTAACATGTTCAGGCATCCTAAACTCCCCTTGCTCCGGCGGGAACTGTTACAACTGTACGAAAACCTACCTGGAGGCAGGATATATTTCCAGAGGTGGTAGAAAATATACCAGGTATTGAAAACAAAAAACTGCCAGACTGAAAAAGAAAGGAGAGATACTACCCTAAGCTTTATATCAAAAAACTACCCAAGCATGGACTGGACCCATGCATACACCGACGGTTCTGTAACAAACACTACACAGAACGGAGGGGCAGGAGCATTCCTGAACCTACCAAATGACCGAAAAATAACACTGCCATTCGCTACTGGTAAGTACACACGCAATTTCAGAGCGGAGGCAGAGGCACTGAGGGCGGCAGTGGAAGAAATGGTGACACATAAAGAAAATGAAAGCCATATAGTCCTGCTTTAGATGCTCTGGCCGTAGTCACAGCGCTAAAAAGCCAGAAAAGCACTGAGCTTAATGACTTAAGAGCAGAACTCTGTCAACTATGCCAGCAGTCCGCACCAAAAAGGGTAGTGGTACAGTGGGTCCCATCACACTGCAACATCCAAGGCAACGAGGAGGCAGACAGACTGGCAAGAGAAGGTGCAAGACAACCACAAACAGATACTAGTATGACGTACGAAGAGTCAAAACGGCTTATCAAAGCCAGATAAATGACCAAATGGGAAACCGAACATACTGGTTACACCAAAAACGATGCATATTACCAGTTGAACAGAAGGGAGCAGGTCGTTGTCTTCAGACTTCGCACTGGCCATAATAGACTGAGGTACCACCTATTCAACAAATTGAAGATAGGTGGTACCGACGAATGCCCGTGTGGTACCGGTAAAATGACCGCTGAGCATCTGCTGCAGATCTACCCGACATACGAGGCTCAGAGAGAGCAGATGTGGCCATCACCAGTGGAACCATAAAACAAGCTCTTTGGCAGAGTCGACAGCCTCAGGATGACCGCCGCTTTTTTTAAAAAAATAATGGTTACTGTCTGACTGCGTACGAAGAAGAAGAAGAAGAAGAAGACTCACGCAGTCAGCTATGAGTCGCTAGCCTTGATTAACGCAGTCAGCTATGAGTCGCTAGTCTTGACTTACGCAGTCAGCTATGATTCGGAAACTGCTGTCACCTCGCTCATGTCTCCTATCCCTGCACATTAAAGATAATTACTTGTCCATTACAACATCATGGGGTGTACTTTCTTTCCAATTCTAACGACTGTCATTTAAGTATATTATTGGTCATCCTAGGCGATCGTGTATTAATACGATCGGGTTAATCCGGGTAAATCACCAGCGGATTTTCGCCTGCCAACAATTATTGCAAAAAATGAGGTCATGACCCTCTATGATGTCTACAAGTAGACTGAAGATAGATAGATTGGTCATCCTATGTGATCACGCAATGATACACGAGCGGACCATTAGAGCGTGTCTCTTAACTTTACATTTTTACATTTGAGGTCTTCTACATTTGACTTTTTATTGTTTCATTACCTGCTCAATGGCAGTGTCGACAACCTTTGGATGACAGCTGCTTTCTTCGAACAAATACAAGTTGACGTCTGACAGCGTACGAAGAAGAAGAAGAAGTTTCATTACCTATTCTACATTTTATTATTTCACATTGGCAATGCCAGTACTTTCATCAAAATTCACCCTAAACAGAGTTTACTGGGCTCCCATAGTACGTCATGGTGCATTCCATTTCGGGTTAAGGGGAGGCAGATCAATATAATTTTATTTTTAAATGAATAAGTAAGATATTAGATACAGTTAGAAGTGTAGAAGAGATTGGTATATTCAGTTTTGTGAAGTGTTAGGGTTATGTTTATGGTTTGGGTTATGGTTTGGGGTTAGGGTTAGGGTCTGGGTTAGGTTTATGGTTAAGTTTATGTTTAAAGATATGGTTAGGGTTGTGTTTAGGATTAGGATAATGGTAATCTTTAGAGTTAGGGTTTGGGTTATGGTTAAGTTTAGGGTTATGGTTAGGTTTAGGTTATTGTTAGGGTTATGGATAGGGTTAGGATTATGGTTATGGTTAGGATTATGGTTATGGTTATGGTTAGGGTTATGGTAAGGTCATGGTAATAGTTAAAGTTCTAGTTCGAGTTCGAGTTAGGGTTAGGATTGTGTTTATGGTTAAGGTTATGGTTAGGGCTATGATGTGTTGTCGTTAGGGTTAGGTTTAAGTCTATTGTTAGGATTAGGGTAGCGGCAGATAACTTGATTATTATCCCATTGTCCGACAGCATGGACAATGCCATGCTTTTGTAGGAACTGGTTGCTACTCTCCTCATCATGAACTAACGTTGACAGATTCAAGACATTCATTGCAACGATCGCATGAACACGCGGCTACAGATACTCTCGTATATTTTCGCAGAATGTTTGACACACCCAACAGTAAAAAAAAGTGGACTATTCTGTGACGTCACCACCTCAAAGTCTGCGCTAAAAATATAAATTCATTTTATTTGGGGTGTATTGAGAAGCGAGTACCAGGATATCACTCAAATAGCGAGTCATACGACCCATTTTGTCAGGCGACATGTTTCCCGAGGACCGCTGGCCCACTTACCTGCTCTTATCTGATCTATAACGTGTCGCGAGCACTGATGCTCGTGCTGTCTGCAAGTTTGCCAGCCTCCCACTACCTGTCTTACCGCACTCTCAAATTAACCCACACACTCGCATTCACTGTCGCACATAGCACATATGCAATCCCTCCACGCGGCGATGAAAACAAGCCACATCACGTGGACAGGAAACGCAGGTCAGTATAAATCTGTGGTACTGATAGTCTTAAATAGAACCAATATCCGCTTCTTCGAATGCTTGCAAACAATAGTGCACTTAATGAGGCACATGTACGGGTCGCGTGATAGAACATCGTTAAGATAATGCAATGTTTACATGGTCGAACTAGGTTCAATGTTTGAAAGATTCGGTCATTGTGTCACCAGGTCATGATTCTGAGATGAACACAATCG
This sequence comes from Ariolimax columbianus, assembly GCA_036924085.1. Taxonomy (NCBI): domain Eukaryota; kingdom Metazoa; phylum Mollusca; class Gastropoda; order Stylommatophora; family Arionidae; genus Ariolimax; species Ariolimax columbianus. The sequence goes on from JAVGWX010000005.1 coordinate 76,175,798, forward strand.
TTAATGACAGACATTTGACAAGAACATTGTTGTATTTCATTTCTGTTTCTGAGCTGGTGTGGTTTCTTACATGTTTGTGTATGTGATAGAGACGTGAATAGTACTGTCGCACTGAAAGCGAGTCTAAGAGGTCAGTGCTGCCTAATCCCACTTATTATTGTTGCTGTTTAATGCCCACTTATTCTGTTTTACTCTTGTGTGTGAAAAAGGCGTGCTGTACCAGCTTCCCTACCATCCCGAGCGTGCTGGTTAATGTAGGCCGTGCTTCTTCGGGAGGTTGTCATATTTTTGGCTCCATCTGCGTGTTGCATTCTACTACGAGGATCACGTCGATCCACGTCTCGTCAGCCAGACTGTCTTGAAAACAGCCTGTTTCCAGGGAAAGCTACACGGAAGACAGAAAGTGGTCTTTGTCAGAATAATGTACCTGACCCTGACGCGACGTCCTGGTCAGAATGTTGTATCTGACTTGACTAGCGTTTCAGTTTCCCAACCCCTCTAAGAAAACAACAAGTGTGTTTCGGAGATGAGAAGAGAGTTCTCCAATTAATGACATTGATTACACAACGCCTGAGAAGTAAAAATATGAGGAATATATTATAAGTCATACTGAAACTCACTCAATGATCTTTGTTAGGTAATTGATTTGTGAACATTGAGTTACCAATATATAGACTATTTCAGTTATGTACCAAACATAGGCCAAGCCAGTAGGAACACATACAAGGATGGATCCAGAATGTGTACAACCAGCGAGCTACAGGCACCGTCATCGTCCAAACCCTAGGCCAACTTCTGCAAGTGACATCACCTATTGGTCACATAGAATGATGTGCTGTCTGTTCTGCTTGCCATAACGGTAAATAAAGACCCACAACAAACACTGTCATTATTCACTAAGTGTAACTAACTAAATTGTAGGAGGTGTCATGACCAGCTCTCTTCCTCTCTATCGTGTCTTCCTTAACTGTAAATCGGGTAACCAATATTACATGGGTAAGATGGAGCGTTTCTTACCAAACACCACCACTAGAAGAGAAGTGTTTGTTCAGAGCAGACAAGAACATATTCACAGAATCATAATCTGTCTACGCTGACATGTGATTGGACGAAAACTGATACCATCACAAGAACCCACATGCCGAGGATACAAAGGTAAGGCGAAAATGAGGCCGACCTACAACTTGGCGAACAGATGGTAGAAACTTACATGAAAAACTGAGCAAGAGTTGAAGCACCGAATACAGGATGGCTGCAGACCAGACGAAGTGAAGGGAGATTATTACTGCCGGTAACTGGCCAAGGACCTACGAAGAAGATTCTGGTGCGGGACGTCGTTATCTCGACGCGAATGTATTATAGCAGTGCGTTTCATTAGACCCAGATGTATATTGACCCTACGTTACGGTTAAGTAAAACACTAAAACGAAGAAACGAATCCCCCCCCCCCACCCCCGGAAATACACACACACCCACACACCTCATCCCCATCCCCAAAGAAGCAACAACCTCGGATAATCGACTTATAACTCACAACGACAGCACAGCGAGTGCAACCGGAAACGGCTGCAGACATAGAAAGAATCTCCAGGTCACGTCAGACGCTAACGAGCTAGGTCACCCTGAACCTCACACTTAACCTCAGCATCAGTTCAAATGTCTAGTCGATGCGGATGATTCTTGTCGATTCTTCAACTGGCCTTTGCCGATTCTTGAAATGTGCGTGTGCCATTTGAGCAAGAGGTGTTGATAGCTGTCAGCATTTCTGGATCTCCTTCGCTTGTTCTTTGCTGTCCTCTTCTTTCTTTCTTCTTCTTCTTCTTTTTTATTTTTTTTATTTTTCATCTTCATCTTTTTCTTCCTTCTTTTCTTCTTCTCCTCATCTCATTCTGTTTATTCTCTTCTTTTTTTATTCTTAGCTTCTTCGTGTTCTGCTTCTTGTTTTTCATCTTCATCTTGTTCTGCTAGTTCTTTTTCATCATGTCCTTCTTATTCGTGTTCTTATTCTTCTTCTTTCTTCTCTTTCTTCTAATGTTTACAATTCCTTTCAAGGAAAGAAACTATGTCCTCATAGAAACCACTTCATTAATGTTCTTAACTCAAAGTATCATTAGTGCATCTGTGTCAAATAAATTAGGAAAACTACCTTCTCTTGGTAGAACTACAAATTGTGAATATGTCAAGAGGTTCACCTGGAGAATATACAAGCCAAGAGTTTTGTCTGAAGAAGATACAGACCACGACATTTGTCTGGAGAAGATACAGACCAAGAGGTTTGTCTGGAGAAGATACAGTGACAAGAGGTTTACCTGGAGTAGATAAAAGGACAAGAGGTTTACCTGGAGTAGATACAGTGACAACTGGTCTACCTGGAGTAGATACAGGGACAAGATGTTTACCTGGAGTAGATACAAGGACAAGAGGTTTACCTGGAGTAGATACAGTGACAAGAGGTCTACCTGGAGTAGATACAGGGACAAGAGGTTTACCTGGAGTAGATACAGGGACAAGAGGTCTACAAGGAGTATATACAGAGACAAGAGGTTTACCTGGATTAGATACAGGGACAAGAGGTTTACCTGGAGTAGATACAGTGGAAAGTGGGAAGCAGCACTTACAAGCGCCACAAAAATGTGTGAATATTATCAGGTTTACTGAATTCAACAACGTGAAATCTTCAAATTGTGGAACTCTCTATTAAAGGCACTTGATAGAAGAGCAGCTAGCAAATAGCCTTCAGAGTTGACCCATTCTCCAAAATGAAGTACCAGAGCAAGTCTGGGAAGTAAATCAGCCGGTGTGAGCTATTGCGCAGTTCGTCACGAAAATATTTATCTAACCGCATATAGCATCATTATCGATTTACATTTCAACCGTTATCTATTCATTTATAAACCTTTATCGATTCTTTTAACAGTCTGTATCGATTCGTGCATCATTCGTTATCGATTCTTGAGTGAATTTTTACCGATTGTTGCATCAATCTTGATCTTTTCTTTTGTGAATCTTTATAGATTCTTCTATCAATCTTTAAAAAATTGTTTATCAGTCTTTGCTGATTCTTGTATAAATCTTGATTGATTCTTGTATCTATCTTTATCAATGTTTTTTTAAACCTGTATTGATCATTGTATCAATTCTTTTACGAATATTTATCATTTCTTGCAAATATTTGTATACGAGTAAATTCTTGTAAACATCTTCATTGATGCATGTCTCAATCGTAATGTATTCTTGCATAAATCGTTATCAGTGTTAGTAAAACTCTTAATTGATTCTGGTCCCAATCGTTATCAATTCCTTTATGAATATGAATCGATTCTTGTATCAATCTTTATCATTTCTTGCACGTGCCCTTATTGTTGAAAGGTGGTCATGATCAAGGATGTAACAAAATGATTTCTTCATTAACCCGTCCTATTTATACATTACTCGTCTCTTCTTTATTCTAGTCTTTCCCTATTATTGTTTTGTTTGTCCTTCGCACTTTTTTGATCTGATTAACATGACTATACGTGTCTGGAGTGTTACAGTGACCAGCCCCTGCACCCGGGAATCCACACGGATGATCAATGACAGTTTGTGTGTTTTTGATTTTGTCCGGAAGGTCATTGCCTTCTGGGAACTGGTTTGGATGCTCTCACCTACTTCAGGTCAACGCAGTGGCGTCAACATAATAACCAGCCATCGGGACTTAAAGGCAGTTTTTACATGAGATGTGCTTCAGGCGTGTATCAACATTATCTGAAATGAGCATTTTGAACCAGATCTGTGGCTATTTAAGAAAGTTAGTTACATAGCATTGTTTCATCAGGAAGTTGATGAAGTTTATCGGGTAAGTTTTTCTCATTTTGGGGAGCCACGCCTCTTTTCAGATTAAGGGTCTCAAGCATGGACTGGACCCATGCATACACCGACGGTTCTGTAACAAACACAACACAAAATGAAGGGGCAGGGGTATTCCTAAGCCTACCAAATGGTAGAAAAATAACACTGTCAGTGGCAACTGGACAATTCTCAAGCAATTTCATAGCGGAGGCAGAGGCACTGAAGGCTGCAGTAGAATCAATGCTCACAGGCGAAAGCAATGAAAGCCAGATAGTCCTGTTCACAGATGCCCTGGCCGTGATCACAGCACTATAATGCCAGAACAATACTGAACTTAATGATTTAAGACCAGTACTCTGTCAACTATGCCAGCAGTCCGCACCAAAAAGAGTAGTGGTACAGTGGGTTCCATCCCACTGTAACATCCAAGGCAACGAGGAGGCAGACAGACTGGCAAAAGAAGGTGCAAGACTACCACAACCAGATTCTAGTGTGACCCAGGAAGAGTCCAAAAGGCTTATTAGGGCCAGATACATGGACAAATTGGAAACAGAACATACTGGCTACGCAAAAAATGATGCCTACTGCCAGCTGAACAGAAGAGAGCAGGTCGTGGTCTTCAAACTCCGCACAGGCCACAACAGACTGAGGTACCATCTATTCAATAAATGGATGATAGGTGACACTGACGAATGCTCGTGTGGCACAGGAAAAATGACCGCTGAACATTTGCTGCAAAATTGCCGGACGTACGAGGACCAGAGAAGACACGTGTGGCCATTACCAGTGGCAACACTTGACAAGCTCTATGGCAGTGTCGACAGCCTCCGGATGACAGCTGCTTTCTTCAAACAAATTCAAGTTGACATCTGACAGCGTACAAAGAAGAAGAAGAAGAAGATTGAGGATCTTAATGGAGCATGATACTTAACATAGGAATAATCAAATGTCTCCTAGTCTTTCGCTACCTTGCTTACCACACTTACAAAGGATGCACTCCTCTTTTCCTAATTGTCCAGATGAAGTTTGTGATCTAAATCCCAAGGGAGAAGCTCTCAATCATTTGGGGCAGGAATGAGCCCATTATCTCAGTGAAGAGTTTCTAAAGATGACGATAATCGCACAAATTGCGTACTGAAAACTAGGAGACGTGTTTAAATGATACCCGCCCAGTGGATTAATTACAAACATATGGAAGGAACATAAGCAAGTGCGGCAGAATTAAACAAAGCAATTGTTATGAAGCGAGCATGCATCGGGGTTTCGCTATTGGCATTCACACACGCATGCCTCTGCGTGGGTAGACGTCGGATAGAGTCCGGGGAAGATACCGATGGAAGTGGTTCAAACTCCGCCATCCACCCCATGTCTTCTTCCTTATATTGGTCTGTCAGTATCCGCGGGACCCTTGAACAAACTTGTCGATACTTCAGCTTCTTCCTAGATATCATTTGAACTGTCACAAGTGACACGACGAAATTATTTGCTATCCAGTGTGAGCTCCGACGACGGTCCACCCGTATTGCTCCATCAATATCGCCGATGGCTTCTTCTGTCGCAACAATGTGCACTTGACTTGGTCGCGGAAGATCTTTTGTTACCCCCAGACCTTTCTGAACCGTCCGTGCCTAATCCTTCACTGTTGTTTTCGACACGTTATTGTCACCATATATTGCTTGCATTCTGAGATGAATGTCGATATTTTTCAACTGTTAGGAAATGAGTCACAGCTCGCTGATCATTCATGGACGAAGTCCATATCACTCCCGCCCTTTTCTCAACAGTCTGCAGCAGAATCTATGCATGACAGGACAATGAACACGTGCACACTGGTAAATTAGTATGTGCTTATTAAGTCAGAAGTGACGTCATCATGGGCCTCGCGCGTATGGCGCGAGCACAGGCGGGTTTCAGTTGAACACGCCTCATTTAACAACATGCAATTCTCCCTTTCTATGGCTGGGCTCATCGTTAAGCTCACATATAGTTCGCTTTGGTTATATTATAGCGTGTTTATCATATTGGTCTCGTCATATTGACCTGACTTAGCTCTGGCTAGGGCTGATCTATGTTGTATTATATTAACACTATCAGAACATCCGTGCTTTTAATGAGTTAAGTGTAACTCGTCCAAACGTAGTCACGTGTGATAGCTTCTGCCAGGTTTGTCTCTGATCTGTCAAGTATTCCTGATGATGACACTCCCACACACACGCACACACACACCCACACACACACACACACACACAAACACACGTATAAAAAAACACATACACGCATAAAAAACTACCTTTGCAAGGACAACAAAGGAAAATAGAGAAAGGTTTGTAACTGATGGTTTAAATCTAAGGCTAGATACAACTTATTTGAAGCAGTATCAATATGATGTGCCCAGTCGTAAATTGTCAAGTCCAAACGGTTACTTTAAGGATGGGATAAATATGTGTGTAACAAAGAGGAAGTAAGTTCCACTGATGAGTCGAGTGGTTTCAGCTGCTTAGTAAGACAACTGCTTCAGTTCATGCATGTCGTTAGTCGCGACTAAAGAGGGTTGTACATGAGCTTCTTCTGGGCTTATTTTCAAACCATATTTCCTCGACGCTGATACAAGTATGGTCGTTAGCGTTTGCAGCTCTTTTTCATTACTAGCTATAGATTCAGCGAAATCGTGCGCTCACCAAGTTACAGTTCCATTGTGCCCAACTAAATCAGTTCTCTTCAAACTGTGCGCAAGCGCATAGTAGTGGCTGATTTTAACTTTCAGGTGGCCCTAGCAGAATAATTAGATTATGTATTAAAACTATATTATTATTATATATATATTACGCAAAGACTACACATCCTGAAAAAAAAAATGGCAGAATACCAGCACAGCAACAAACGTGAACTTTTTGAGAATCTGTGTTTTTCCCGTGACAGCATACGGCTGTGAAACATGGACAGTTAACCAAACCTCAAAGAAATGTATTGAATCCTTCAAGTGGAAATGTTCTCAGAATACCACGAACCAAAGGGAAAAAAATACAGACATTCGACAAGAGTTGGACATATAGGAGAACTGGTTCATAAATTCCATCATATACACAACGATGAAATACTTGGACCACATAAAAAGAGACTACTGTCTTGAGAAAACTGTAAACTAAAGTATGATGCTGGGCAAGAGAGGCAGAGGCAGACCAAGAAGGTGATGGCACGAAGGTGATGGCGCGAAGGTGATGGCACTAAGGTGATGGCCACTAAGGTGTCAATGAATGCTTCGGCGTAACTCTCTAGCAGGCTTGAGTTGCCTTCAGAAAGGCTGGCATATGAGCAACGTTCATCAAAAGACATGTCACATGATGATGATGATACATTAAAAACATATAATATCTATACGAGGCTTGTTCAAATAAAACCGTACCAAACTGCAACACGTGAATATACGTACGGCACGCATGATGACGTCACTTAAACAGCACAAACCAACCGTTGAGTTTGCAAAATTGCATTATCTTCCGACTAATAGTTTTCTCAGCAGACCGTTGAAAATATGGCTGATGTGATATTGAATCCGCCCAGAGTTGATCAGCGAGCGGTGATTTGGTTTCTAATAGCTGAAGGATGTCGACCAGTTGACATTCATCGCAGAATGCAAGCAGTGTATGGTGACAAAGATGTGTCGAAGACAACAGTGAAGAACTGGAAAACGATGTTTAAAGAAGGACATGAACCAGAGCTGCCAAGACCTTTCTACATCTCCACGCATTCATCTTGAATAACAGGCTGCAACAGAGCAGACTGGCTAAGGAGAAGGTATCGAAGGGGGAATGCTAACCCGGTACTCAAAAAATGCCTGCTGAAGTCGGATATGTCGGACCGAAGGGAGGCAAATATCGCAGTCAAGCTGTAAACTACGACTCAACGTATTCTGTTCTCCGGACTACAATCTGCTACTTAAGCCCTTTTCAGAATTGAGAACGAACGACAAGACAAATATCTTTTCTGGATATTTTTTGAAGAGTTGACAAACAAACGCATAATCTAGTGAATGTGGGGTAGCCTATTGTTCCTGGCCCACTGAGCCCACCTAGTTATTCTGAACACTGTAACCAATTGGTATTGTGACGCATAGAAGGCATATCTCCCTACGACCTAATTACGTCATTGCTGTTAACAAAAACCACCATAATTAATGGAACTCGAACACTTATTTCTTCATAAAAATACAATGTGATAATTGTCTTTCTTGAAAAGGTCACATAAATACAGTCTAAGCTATCATTATCTAAGCTTTCTTCTCATAGGGTGTTTGCATCTATCTGGATGTTTACTCTGTACTCCAAACCCGGTTCTATATCTCTGGTCAATGCCGGCTTATTTCTATCCCCCCAAAACATAACCTAATTTCTAAGTCCTTGGCTCGCTTCATGTTTCGCGTCTTCTGTGGCGTGTCTGATCTCTGCAGTTCTGGGAGTTTCAATATTTCCAGTTTCGCTGTGAAATAAAGAAACTGAAATTTGTACAATTGCAGCAAATACCTGCTGTTTGCATACACTGTCTTCTGACAAGAAAATTCGTACAATAGATACGATTCTTGTTAATTGTCTTTACCTTTTTGTGACAAGGAAGCAACAGAGACACATTGACGCACGACGGATACGTACTGGAGTCGGTCAACCATTGTCGACCAAAAGCAATTTAGTGCAAACCTTTAACTTGATGTTCCAACACCACTGTAAGAATTGCCAGGCCACCAAAAAAAAACAACACATCCCATGGTGTTAACACAGCGAACTCTATAAGCACCTCGGGTGAGCCTTCCTGTCACATATGATCTGCAAACTCTGCAACATCACTTTTTATCTGACATTTTAAACTCCGTCTCCTTTCATGGCTGTTGCTGAGCGCTCTTCACGTGGTCCTATGCTGTCCACTGCGTGACCATTTCGTTTGACAACATTCGTGGCCAGAGGGCTTGAACCCCAGAGTTCCATTTCTGGATCCCCCCTTTCCCTTGAAGAGGCACACCTATCACCTTTTCTTGACTCCCTATTGCAGTATTGTGGATTTAGTTCAGCACTAAAATTCGGCTGCTATCATCATTCCAACTAAAAGTCTTGGACTAATTCTGATGCTTCAAAAGCGAGGTTCACATGACCAGCATTTAGAACAACCGTATTAAACTATGAATATTAACAGTCAATAATAAAGGACAGTATTTCTGTCCGTTATCTACCCAACCTTCCCTTGACCTAGTTTCAGACAATGAATAGTTACATTTAGGAACACAACCGGCTGTGTTCGAAATGACCCGTACACTAAAACGGTGCCTGAACCTTGGATAGTCTTCGTTACTCGTCCGTCTCATTGTTTCCTAGCTACAATTAGCTTTCAATGGCCCACTAGGTTCGGGATCATGATTGGGACCATCTTTGCTGACCGTGTCACACTTTCTTGATTCAAAACAAAGGTCAAGATACTAACCATCCAAAAGGAGACACGAAAAAATGTTGTCGATAAGGACATAATCTTGATAGAGCTGGTGAAAAACATACAGTAGCGTGACCTAACACAGTGGAAGTTTGAGGAGCTGGTAAGAAACATCCAGTAGCGTGACCTAACACAAATTACGTTTGAGGAGCTGGTAGGAAATATAAAGTAGCGTGACTAAACACAATGGAAGTTTGAGGAGCTGGTGAGAAATATACAGTAGCGTGACCTAACACACTGGCAGTTTAAGGCGCTGGTGGGAAACATACAGCAGCGTGACCTAACACAATGGAAGTTTAAAGAGCTGGGGAGGGGGGGGTGGGGGACATACAGAAGTGTGACCCTACCTTTATGCCAAATCAAATGTTGAATGGTAATCAGAGCTATACAATAAATGATGCTTATTACTAGGTTGTGGTATTCAGACTCCACACAAGCTACAATATCCTGAGGTACCATCTATTTAATACATCAAAGATATGTGTTACTGACAGGTCCACCTATGGCACAGGGAAAATGGCCCCTGAACATCTGCTGCAAAATTACCTGACTTACGAGGACTAGAGAAAGCACATGTGGTTATCACCAGTGTCAACATTAGACGTGGCCTATGGCAGTGTCGACAGCCTCAAGATAACCGCTGCTTTTTTTGGACACATTCAAGTCTACTACGTCTGACAGCGTATGAAGAAGACATTTAGAATACTGACCAAGACCTATCCTCACTCCAAAGTCATGTGAAATATGGTGACCAAAAACACACACCACATCAAGGTGAAATTAAACATACTAACCAAGACTTTCTTCTAACAGGCAAAGGACAACATACTAACCAAGACTTTCTTCTAACAGGACAAAGACAACATACTAACCAAGACTTTCTTCTAACAGGCCAAGGACAACAAACTAACCAAGACTTTCTTCTAACAGGTCAAGGACAACCTACGAACCAAAACCTCGCCTGACGTCCATGCAGTGCACCTGAAAACAAGCTGTTACAGCAGCCTGACCAACGAGTTGAGAAAAGTTGACGCTACTCTCTCCATCAGTTAGACCTTGATAGGAAACCTTGTAATAACAATATTGTCAGTGGAGATCTAAATGCAAAAGACAACAACAATTATGAATTTCCTCCTTCTTCAGCATACTACACAATTGTAAACAAACAACTGAAAGCCAGCCATGTTTGAAAATTGGTCAAGTGGGAATAACTTAGCACGAGTAGCAACAGCACTGTCAACAAGCTTGCATATTTGGTGGGTTGTATTAGTACCTAATTATACTGGGATTCTTCACATTATTGGTATCGAGTTGTAACAGGTATCGAGTTGAACTGGGAACCTTCACATTATTGGTATTGAGTTGTAACAGGGATCGAGTTGAACTGGGAACCTTCACATTATTGATACCGAGTTGTAACAGGTATCGAGTTGAACTGGGAACCTTCACATTATTGGTACCGAGCTGTAACAGGTATCGAGTTGAACTGGGAACCTTCACATTATTGGTATCGAGTAGAACTGGGGACCTTCATATTATTGGTATCCAGTTGAACTGAGGACCTTCACATTATTGATATCGAGTTGAACTGGGGGACCCTAACATTTTTAGCATCGAGTCGAACTGGGAACCTTCACGTTATTGGTATTGAGTTTAACTGGGAACTCCGACATTATTGGTATCGAGTTGAATTATGGTTCTTCTCGTTGGTATCGAGTAACTGCGATCCATCACAACATAGACGGTCGTAGGTATATAATACCTCGGTGTATATTTCTCAAATGCTTGACATCGAGCTGTATCTAACTTAACAAATGTGTATACATAATATAAAGCACATACTTAACGTGCAAAATGTAAAGACAATCCATTACCAAAAAGCGGCCATTTTGAATGATGCGTTGTAGAATTCAATGAACGAGGCTTCAATTTGAATGGTGCTGCTGGAAAGGAAAGGGGGGGGGGGGCACGTTAGGTGGGAGTGGTTTTGGCTTGGCTTGGCTTCGTTCGTTCTCAATTTCCAGCTACCAACCCATAAAAGGGCTTAATTGGCAGAATGTAGTCCAGAGAACGGAATGCGTTATGTCGTAGTTTACAGCTTGACTGCGATATTTGCACCTTTAGGTCCAACACATCCGACTTCAGCAAGAATTTTTTTAGTACCGGCTTAACATTCCCTCTTCGATCCCTTCTCCTTAGCCAGTCTGCCCTGCTACAGCCTGTTATCCAGGATCACCGTGTGGAGGTCTAGGAGGGTCTTGGCAGCTCTGTTTCGCTGGCTCTGACGCTTTCTGTTTGGTCCAGAGAAGGTTTTTCTGTTCGGTCCAGAGAAGGTCCTTCTGTTCGGTCCAGAGAAGGTCCTTTTGTTTGGTCCAGAGAAGGTGCAGTCTCATGTCTTCACCGATTTTAATTTTCCGACTTTCGTTTGACTATTAGAAACACGTTTGTTTTTTAGGTGAAGGAGGTGGGGACGGCTTCCTTCCTACGGCTTACAAGGCAGGTCGAAAGTGTGGCTCTAGGTTACCATCCTACATGGTTTCCCTTGTTCACATTAAGACTACCCAGAAATATCAGGTCTGAACACTGTTTGGAGGTTCGGTAAACCTAGAAAATAGACTACTGATGGGATTCGTAAGTGTCCTGCAGAAAAGAAGCACATGACGCGATCTGAAAAAAGCCAGGTAATAGAAATCTAGTTGCTAACAAGTCTTTTGGGGATGAAGTTAAAAATCAAGAGATGGCCAGGGAACCTCAGAACCCTGTAAAAAATGGGAAATGCCAAGGAATTGAAATACGTTACCAGTTATGGCTCTTGGGTCTTGCAGGTGTAAGATAACACGTTGGAGGATGCACAACAATAGGTACAGGAGAAACCATCATATAATCAGACCACTTAGAGGAAGACTGAACAAACGCAAAGACGGTCACCTTCATGATGTCAATAGAAGCAAAGAAGTCACTAATAGAGGGGAAACCAGTATCAACTAAAAAAATTACATAGTTGTATATGCTCCAATGAACTCTGGGCACGTCTCTGAGGAGAGATATCAAGATAGACATGGGAGATCTAAATACAAAAGTTGTAACAGACAACAGCAATTAAGAATTGATTACGTGTAAAGTTGGTAAGGCAATTAGAAATGAAAGTGATTAAGCTTTTAAGCTTAAGCGATCTTTGTTATAAGAGGCACCATCTTCCCGCATAAACGTGTACATAAAGCCACTTAGTATTCACCAGATAGGCACATAAATAACCAAATCCACTATTTCACAATAGATCGGAAACAGAGGCGATGTGTATATGTAAAGAGAGGAGCGGACGGATAACTAGACCATCACCTGTTCATAGAGACTTTGACAAAAAAATGAAGGCCCTTCAAGGATAGGACAGTTAAGACAAGTCAAACATGCAACACGCAAAACAAACAAAACAGAGACACCTAGGTTAAATTCAAACTAATTCTGGAAAACAGATTTAAAATGCTTTTAAACCTCACGGACTAAAACGTAGACAGCCACTGGTACACGATTGCGGAAACAATAAAGAACACGCGTTAAGAGGTTCTTAAGAGAGAGGCAAACATCAATAAGGCGTAACTGACAGAAAGTGCACAGATCCTGATAAGAGGAGGAAGATTACGAAACACAGAATTAGACCATGTGAAGGACAAGAAGAAAAGACAAGACTGCGCCAACAATATTCTGAGCTAAACAAGAAAGTGAAAAAGAGTGCCGATAGTAAACAGATAAATGGACTGAGGACGCAGAAAAAACAGCGAGACAAAGTGATCTAAAGATGCCATACGATATAACTAGAAAACTACCAACGCACAAACAGTACCATAAAACCCAGTGACATATAAGCAAACGCAGAACATATGTAGCTAATAAAAACAACGAGATAGATGGATGGAATACAGAAACAATAAACAGAAACCCACCAACATCGCAGCAATAGAATAATTAAAGGTCAACTTTAATCCAGCAACGAAACCAGAGATCATACAAGCATTCAAGCTATAACAAATTGGGAAAGCTGTAGGACCAGATGCAAATAGACCCTACAGTAACCACACAGTAAAACGAATTATTAAGAATAATACTCGGGAATTCTGGATGAACAGGTGGGAGACCGGAACGATGGGTCGCAGTGTATTTTGCGAAATGTCACAGCAAAAAAGTAGCGATGACATAAATAAACTACATAGAAGAGATCAAAGTCTCATCTTTCCGTTCTGAACAGGACATACCAGTCAACAGCCACTTGAACCGCATCAATCTCCAGCCCTTGCCATTGTGCAAAAATTGCTATCATCCTGATGAAACAGTTCGACATCTATTCATTGAGTGCACGGCTCTTGATGCCACGAGGATAGGATTCTTACTGACACTGCCGACAATTACCAAGACTCTGTACGGAGCAGTGACACAACTGAAGAAGACCTTGACCTATATAAGAATAGCATTGGTATGCCAAGAGTAGGCTTGCTCAGCAGCTATGGGATAATAACAATAACAACAGCAACATCAACCACCTAAGAGATACTGCAATGTTCTTCCATAAGATAGGGAAACAAGAGGCCATTCCAATAAAGTGGACACCTAATCAAAGTACCAAAGAAAGGAAACCTAGACTCAAGCAGTAACTGGTGAGGAATAACACTTCTGGCAGTGAGTGGAAAAGTTCTGATCAGAAAAATGCTTGATCGCATAAACGATGAGTAAGATGGGAAAGTGAGAGGAACAGGCAGGTTTCAGAGCAGGGAGATCTTATACAGATGTAATTGTAACGCTCAGAATTATAATAGAACAATATGGGGAGTGTAGGACACCTCTAAATATGAACTTTATCAATTTTGAAAAGACATTTGATAGTTTTATCAAACATCAATTTCAAAACCACTGAAGCATTATGAAATACCAGATAAATTTATAAGAATTATACTAGATTTCTATTAAGAAGGCACATGTATATATAATAATTCACAAAGACATACTGTCAGACCCGTTTACAATTCTAACTGGGCTCACGTAGCGATGTTCTGCTATCTCCAAGAGTCGTTCTCATGTCCATGGACTTGGAGATACGATAGACAACAGAGGGTATAAAAACAGGAATATAGTAGACTTTTGAGAGGTTGCTGGAAGACCTCTATTTTGTAGATAATATATGTATGCTGTCAGATATGCATGAGGTCCTACAAGGAAAGATGGGACATACTAGCATTTGAAGCAGCGACGATGGAATAGCAGATTAATGTGAACAAAATAAAGGAAATGACAACAAACAACAAACAAAGACACTACCTAACAATTAATCGCTAGGAAAAGCCACATTTGACCTTTCTGGTAAATGACATCGGTAACGACGGAGCAATAGACCAAGATGTTAACCCCAGAATCAATTAGGCTTGATTTTCTTTTAACTTTATTTTCCCAATATGAAACTCTGCAGCATTATCCGTGAAAGATAACCTTTGACGGCTTAACACACGTGTAAAGTATGTCTTGCTATTTGGCTTTGAGATATGACATGTGGCTACGAGTATCCCATCTTGACTATAATAGTTGTTCATCACAAGTGATGAAGACCACTCTCTTTGTTCAGCCGTGTGGACGGACAGTCGTATCTCTTGCTGTGTCCGCTGAAATGGGTGACTTCCGCGGTGGTTTGGATTAAAGTGAGGAAGAAACTGCGCCTTTTGCCAACCTCACTCACAGAGCCTAAGCTACCTTTTGCCAATGGCAAGACATTCATCAAGACAACTGGAGATAGCATAGGATGCAGATTTTGCCTCAGGGTTACAACCGAAGCCTTCCCGTAAAACATGTAACTCGCAGGGTAGAAAAGTGGGATGGCATCTAACGCAATTTGTCGTGCCTTTTCGATAACCACAAGAGGTCGTATGGACAACACTCAGCGTGTGAGTGAGTCTGGCATATCTTCCCAGCTGTATTCAGCTCACCATAGTAGCATCTAAAATTCCCACACGCCAAATTCGTGAAGGTGAACCGGCAGAACTAGCCCGTGAAATACGACACATGTAAAAGCGTAGTGCCATTCAGCAGGCGTCCAGACCAGGATAAACGGATGGAAGAAATCACAAAAAAGAACGAAATAACTAGTCCAGACGGAAAACAACACCACTTTTCCATGAACACAAGTGTAAGTCGTCGACTAGTGTGAATTCCAGGCAAATCCGTGGTCTGGCGCATCTATAATGATCCAAAACAGTAGTGAAATGTAGACTCTCAGCCAGTTATGGCGCCATCTTTGCCAGATTTGACTATAGAGCTCTGTTAATAAGTGTCTCCGTTGCAAACTGCATGTTAGATGGTCAGATATAATAACAAAAACAGATCTGTGGTAAAGATCCCGGCAACAACCAATACAGAAAGAAATTAAGGAGAGAAAGTAGGAATATGTTGGACACACTATCAGAAAGGCGCTGGACAACATGACCAAACATGCACTTGATTGGAACCGAAAGGGAAAGAGACCAATGGGAAGGTCAAGATACACATAGAGACGAACAGTCGAATAGGTCAATCGGATCTGGTTAGCGTAACTCAAGAAGACGGCATAGAATAAGAACAGATGTAGAGCATCTGTTGATGCATTATGTCCCAGTGGGAATGAGACGGGTAAATGATGATGGTGATGATGATGTGAATGATGATGATTATGATGATTATGATAATTATGATGTTTATGATGAGAATTATGATGATGATTATGATGATTATGATGATGGTTATGATGTTGATGATGAGGATTATGATGTTGATTATGATGATGGTTATGATGTTGATGATGAGGATTATGATGATGATGATGATGGTGATGATATTGATGATAAGGATGGTGATGATGGTTTTGATAATAATGGGGATGATGATGATGATGTTGATGAGGATGCTTATGATGATGATGGTGATGTTGTTGATGATTATGATGATGATTATTATGATGACAATGGTGACGATGTTGATGATTATGATTATAATGATGATGTTGATAATGATGATGATTATGATGATGATGATGATGTTGATGACAGGCTCAGGTATGTGAGAAGGGTCGCTGGGGAAGAATACATATCTTAGTTTTTGCAACTTCCGGAACGTGTAGTGATGTGTAAGCTTGCGCATTGTCTCTCAGATAAAATGTCATGGGACGATCCTGCTGAACTGTTGCAGTCTGATATTATTTCAGAAACTGTCAAACGACGATTGGAGCGCAACGTATCATGAACCTCTCCCTGTAACTTGAGCTTCCACAAATGATGAATTGCGGCTTCCAGAGCACTAGTTGTCTTCTGTTGACAACCGACCTTTCTTAAATGGCTTAAACCATTCCTAACAATCAATACAGCTTATGCAATGATCACGTAAGCGGATCAACATATTATGAGACTCCGTGAACATCTTCCCGACCTTGGAATAAAAACCCCATTGATATACTGCTCTTGTAATTTAGAACTCTTGAGAAACACAAAACACAATCTGCACGCACATAAACAATCAGATACAGGATGGTAAACAATCAACAGAAAATGGAAGATAATATGTTACTTAAGAATGTCATCACTAGACAGTACCACTGACCAGACGTTGCTAAGACATCGCATTGGTGACTAATTTGAAAAGTTTTAGAACTTATCCAGCAAACCTCTTACATACGGAGAAAAGTAGTGACAAAGTTCTAGCACAGTTCTATTTGTATCAGTGGATGAAACCACAAATCCTTCTTAAAACAGCCGAGTTCAGCGTATGATCTCAAAGAAGCTACATATAGCATTATCGACCGATTGGTTATGAATCCGTCTCTCGTGTGACACACTCGAAAATACATTAAGTCTGCTTTAACTAGAGAGATAGATATGGCAGAAACAGCTGATTTTAGTTAGACTGTGTACAATGACAGACTAGAGAAGCAGCCCCAAACAATTTTTTGCTGAAGATAGAAGCACTGGGCCACAGGACACACAAAACAGTGTAACGCAACTTCTCTCTTAAAGGCAATCAATAACATATCTTTATCAGAGCAATTGACGTGGATATATGCTGGTAAACAGGGAAGAAGAAGAAGAAGCAGAAGAATGGGGGAGGATAAGGAGATGTTTTGGGTAACTTTTATCCTGGACGACGGCTAACAGCCGTCTCTTTTCGGTTTTAAACCGCTAATATGTCTTTTGCGTGCTCGCAGTGTACACGGGACCTCAGAATATATCGTCCGTCCCCTAAATGACAAAACACTCGATCTCACTTTCCTTGAGACTAAGGATCACATGAAATTTGCGGAATTCGAACTGTTTTGAGTTTTCCTGAAAAGATTACGGCTCACCTATCTACTTGAGGGGAAAAAATGAAAAAAAACTTGTAAAAGTTGATTAAGGTTGAGTTTAATCAAAATTTTAAAATGGGTATGGTCAGATACCGCACCGAGACGAGAACACAAACAAAACCTACGTTACGACCAATAGGCCTTCATCAGGGACAACAATACTGAACTAAAAAATCAACATATAATAAAAAATGGTCAACTCATCTGTTTCTGATAGTGGACCCAGTCTGTCTAAATGACCGGTTGGGCCAGACGCTTGATTGAAACTGAATCGCAGTGGTCAAACACAAAGTGAGGGAATGTGCCCGATAAGCCAATAGTGGCCAAATAGTGTTTCAGATGGGAAAACAAAGAGAAGGCGATATAAGCCGGAAGGGCGGGAGAACTAATAGAAGAATGTGGGGGTGGGGGGGGGGGGCAAAGGAAGACAAATAGATGGGGGCCAGTGTAAAGGTTTAAGAAAAGGTATGGAAGATATTAATGCCATGCGGTTGGAGACAGCCCGCCCATACTAGAGATAAGTTTATTCTTAAGAGCGAATCGATGACGATCGTCAGAAAAGCAAGAAACTAGACCAGTGACACTGACGTCAGCCGTACCCCGGTGTTCAGGACCATTGAAGTGGCTGGCACTTGGGGAACCTGTGCGGTTGCGGATGTCGTTGAGGTGTTGGCGGAAACGCTCCCGCAGTTCCATACCAGTTTCCTTAATGTATGTCATACCACACTGGCGGCAGATGATTGAATAGATGAGGTTACGAGAATTGCATGTGAACCCCTCTTTGATGAAGAATTCTGCTTTAGGAAAGGTAATGGAGCGAGAAAGGATGACATGAGGGCAGGTAACACAACACAGCCACGTGTATTTTCAAGGGCTGGTGCCTGGGAGGCTATGAGGGCTGGCGTGTATGCGACTACTGACCAGCAAGTCCTGCAGGTTCCTGTCTCGTTTGTAGGCGACAAGAGGAACTAGAGGAACACCCAGAAAACAGACATGAACTGAAAAACAAGTTAAATGAAAAAGGATATAATACAGAGAAGAAGAAGAGACAAGAGACAAAAGCATTTAGTAGAAGATAATAGAGCGAACATCAACAAATCAG